>OX421363.1:17118036-18318036 GCA_949126925.1 Cheilosia vernalis | reverse complement strand
TAAAAACGTGTGTTTTGTTTCGTTTAATTTGGTGTGTGTTGTCTCATAAGAAACCATGTACTCTTGCTTTACGAAACAAGAAAACACGTTTTGATTTATCCGGTGTGTTTTCAGCCTTAAAGTGTCAACGCTTTGTTAGAATCAACAAACAGAACAAGAACATGGTTGTTTTTGTTTGGCCCCGAATTGATCGCATTCGCAAACTCACCCAATAATTTCCAAGAACTTTTATATTTTTAAAGCGTTATTGATACGGACTTGATATCTTGTTCTTATGTTATATTATATTATATTTTAGTTGTTATTATACGAGTATGAAATTGATGTTCTCTGTATTGAGTGAACCTATTTTGTTTCTGTAAATTTTTCATGAAAGGTGGCGTTAATACCAAGGTTTGTATGTACATACGATGTTTGAATGTGCATTGGTTCATGAGTTATAGGCATAGTAAACACATTTTTGTGCGTATAGGGTGTTGTCGACCTCTGCAACAACTCAACCGATTTCAATGAAAATTTGTGGATAGGTATGGTTGGTTGCAGCTCCAACCAAGTGAATACTTGCGGGCACGCTGAAGCTGGGCAGTGAATTGGTGAATGTGTTACGGAAATTGTGATATGGTGGGGCTACAGATGTGAATCCTTTCGAATTTTAATTCATGAAACTAAAAATATAGACAATTGAACCTAAAAAAAATTATTAATTTGCGCAACAGGTCTGATGCGACCTTAGGCCTAGCTTCTCACAGCCATTCGTTTTGTGCGAGTTTTTCATTTTTGCAGCGAGGCCAAACGACCAATTGAGAAGCTTTTTGAAGACAGTTATACTCTCCGATGTTTGTCAGACTTTCGCGAGACGAACGTGTGTTCACGTTCACTCTTGCGAATGACGGTTGTGCCCGGCAGGTAAAGCCAGTATTTCTATTTTTCGGACTGTGAGCAAAATTAGTTACTTAATTTAATTTTTATGTTTGTTGCTTTATCGTATGTATATGGTTGGTTGGTTTAGGTGGCTGTATTTCCCGACGAGGGAAAAACACAAGTAGCGCATTGAGCGCCGTTTTGAAACCACAACTAACGGAACCTGATATGAAAAGGAGGTGAAGGAAGTTAAAAGAGCTCAAAACCAGCCTGTGGAGTTGAGAAATTTGATAATCCTGTGGAAATGGATGCCTTGGATGGCCAAAAGGTCATCAAAAAAAAATTGACCCAGTGCACTGCGTCTGGTTTTGGCTAGGGCCGGACACTCACAAAACAAATGGAACACTGTTTCACTCTTACTTGTGTCATCACAGCTACGGCAGTGGGTATTGTGGGGGATGCCAAGCTTGGCTGCGTGGGTTCCTAAAGGCCAATGACCCGTACTAATTGCCGTTAGTCTGGCAACATCTACACGCGATCTGGATAATAGGTTGTTTGTTCGGGCATTATCGTAGGTTGGCCAGATCTTCCTGGAAATGACACAGTTCGTCAGGTTCATCCAACTAGTCTCAGCACATGAGGTGAAGTGCAGGAGGATTTCTCTCTTTACATATCCCAGCGGAGGGAAGACTTCCTCCGCGTGAGACACGCACAGAGCTGAGCCAATTCTGGCAAGTTCATCGGCTTTCTCATTCCCTTCAATGTTCCTATGGCCGGGAACCCAGACGAGAGTGATATCAAACCGATAACAAGCCCTGGTCAGTGTCTCCCTGCATTCCACAACAAGCTTGGACGTTGACTTAGTTGAACCAACAGCCTTAATCGCGGCCTGACTATCGACGAAGATGCCTATTTTTTTTCTGGGTGTTGCAGTATTGTGGAGCAGTCTGCACGCCTCCTTAATTGCAAGTACTTCTGCTTGAAAAACGCTGGCTACGTTGGGTAGGCGAAGACTTTTTGAGATGTTTAATTCTGTAGAGAAAATGCCTGCTCCTACTCCACAGTCCATCTTGGAACCATCTGTGAAGATAGGTATGTCGAATTCATTAACGACCGCATTCTCCTCCCATTCTAATCTAGAGGGGAATCTAACAGAGAAGTTTTTATGGAAGTCGTGTTTGGGTACTATGTAGTCTGTAGACATATGACCTATGCCGTCAGGAAGGGAAAGAAGGATGCTGGAATGGCCATAAGGCCTTTCGGACCAACACTTAGATTCCTTCAGTCTAACAGCGCTACACGCTGCTATGTTTTTTATATGCAGATCCACTGGCAGGAAATTGAGAATGACATTGAGGGCAGCGGTCGGACTTGATCGCAGGGCTCCTGTGATTCCAATTCCAGCTGTTCTTTGGACTCTACTTAATTTAAGGACGTTATAGGCTTTGCTTAAAGCGGGCCACCATACCAGTGATCCGTAGGTGAGGATGGGACGTACCACCGCTGTGTACATCCAGCGAACCATCTTTGGTTGAAGCCCCCACTTCTTGCCGAAGGTTTTACTGCAAGTGTAGAAAGCTATGCTTGCCTTCCGCACTCGATGTTCGATATTGTACTTCCAGTTGAGTTTGGGGTCAAGCATGACCCCAAGGTATTTAGCGCTGGTGGATAAAGGAAGGATTTGGTTGTTTAAGCGGGGAAGTGAGAAGGTTGGTATTTTGGTTTTGGTGGTGAAAAGCATCAGTTCAGTTTTACTTGGGTTAACGCTAAGACCACAACTTGTAGCCCAACCGCTAATCTTACCCAGGGCCCTTTCCATGATTTCACTTATCACGGTCGGAAACATTCCTGACACTAGAACGACCACGTCATCCGCATACGCAACGACTTTTATACCTTCCCTGTCGAGTTTTGAAAGGATTTTGTTAAGTACCATAATCCATAAGAGAGGCGAGATCACCCCACCTTGAGGTGTTCCTCTGCTAACTGATTTGGTTAGATGGGTGTTACCAAGTTTAGCTTGAATGATCCTTGTTTTGAGCATGGAAATGATCCACGAAGTGACGTAATCCTCTACACCTAGTTCTAAGAGAGATTCCTGGATCGATTCAGTGTGGACGTTGTTAAAAGCGCCCTCTATATCTAAGAAGGTAGCTAAGGTAAATTGGTGATGGGAGAGTGACCACTCAACTGTACGCACTACTTCATGAAGAGCTGTCTCAGTCGACCTGCCCTTGAGGTATGCGTGTTGTGAGTTACATAAGGGGGACCTTTCAAGGCTTGTTCTTATGTGAAGGTCGAGTATACGCTCTAAAGTTTTAAGAATGAAGGAGGTTAAGCTGATAGGTCGGAAGTCCTTCGCGGATTCGTGACCTCTTTTGCCGACTTTCGGTATGAAAACTACACGGACATGTCTCCATGACTGAGGTACATGATTTAGTAGGATACTGCTTCTGTACATTTTCACGAGAAGGGGCAGCACTATCCCCTCATGCTTTTGCAGCATGATGGGGAGAATGCCGTCCTGCCCAGGTGATTTATACGGAGCAAAACTTTGAATGGCCCATGAGATTTTTTCCTTGGTTATAATGCGCTCTATTTCTTCCCGGTGTGAGGGAAAATTCCCCAGCGAATAAGATGGGGTAACGCAGTGGTCTTTACAACCAGGAAAGTGGGTGCTGAGTAGAAGCTCTAAGGATTCGTCGGTTGATTCTGTCCAGGTTCCGTCCGTTTTCTTAATGAAAGATGGACTAGAGCGTTCTTTGGATAGAATCTTACTGAGTCTTGCAGATTCCTTAAGAGTATCGATAGATTGACAGTATTCTGACCATGCTTGCATCTTAGCTGATCTAATGGACTTTTTGTAGAATTTTAGGCAGTCTTTATAAGGTTGCCAGAACTTATGCCTGTAGCAGATATTGAAAATGTCCCTAGTCATCCTTCTCAGAATGGATAGGTCTTCATTCCACCACGGCGGTAAGGTTTTTTTGCTGTGTTTAACGGGACACGATACCTTAAAGGCTGTATTCATCGCCCTTTCTAGAGCGAGTGAAATTGTGTCCAGTTCCTCACCTGAGTTAATTTCTAGGTGTGGGATACTGGGGAGTTTAGATTTTAAGACCTGACCAAATTTCTTCCAGTCAATTCTCTTTGGGTTTCTATATAGGACTGGAGTATCTACCTTGATACAAAGATTGAAGAGTATCCACTCGTGGTCCGAGAAGGACTTTAAGTTGGAGACTCTCCAATTCTCAACCCTAAAGTTGTCGCTGTTTGTTTTGAGAGTAATGTCTAACACCTCTTCCCAACCGTTATAATTTTCCGTACTTGGAAATTTAAAGGTAGGGGTGTTACCCACGTTACATACACATAGATCAGAAGTTAAAAGGAAATCAAATAAAGACTCACCTCGTTCATTGATTTCCTTGCTGCCCCAGAGATGATGTCTAGCGTTAGCATCACAGCCAATGAGCAGGTTACCTTGCCTCGCCTGTATCGCTGCAGTCAGCTGCTGTACTTCCTCTGGCGGGGATGGCCTGTCATGTGCCATATAGGCGGATGATAAAAAGGTTGTATGACCCTGGGTGAGTTCTACCTTAACAACGGTTAAGTCACCCGAACTAAAATTGGGACAAAGGAAAGCGTTAATGTATTTTTTTGCTAAAATGCATGTTCTAGGCTTACCGACGTCTCTTTTGTAATAAAGGTTGTAGGTGTTGTCTGAGAGACCCAGGATGGTCGACTTCTTGACCCAGGGCTCCTGTATTATGCCGATGTCAATGTCTTCCTCCCTGAGGAAGACCAAAAGATTCTCCGATGCACATTTCGAGTGCTGGAGATTCGTTTGGATGACTTTCAGCATAATAGTTATTGAGTGTTGGCGATCGCCAGGTCCTCCAACAGTTTGTTGGCAGCGACGACGTCGTCCGTGTCGTCTTCAGGTCCTGTCGATCGGAAAATCTTTAGCTTGGCGAGCCTTATGCCAAACCTTAGCTTAAAGTCAGCCGCTTCAAGTGCCCCTAGGCACTCTTCATTAATGAGCAGCAGGTAGGACAAGCTGTTTTTCTGGGGAGCTTCTGCCTTAATGACAGCCCAGTCGTCCATGGGTATCTGCGGGTTTTGCATCTTGAGGCACTTCAGAAGACTCCCAGAGTCTATCTTCATGACGGGTAACCAAATGCGTGCCCTGGGTCTCGTGGGGATATCCTTGGCTGGGATGAGCTTAAGCTTTAAGCCATCCCAAGCTTCGCCAATCTTGGCGATGCATGAACCAAGAAAATCCTTGGAGTACTGGTCTACACACTTGATCACCCGGTACCCCCGAACAATTTCCGCGCAGTCAAATCCAGGTTGTCTGCTATCAACACCAGAAAGAACGTGTTCCACAACCATCTCGGACAGTTTGGCTTCAATTCTACTCCAGTGTGTCATGATTGAATTGCCACTTTTAGACAGCTCGTCTATAACGGCAACTTGGAGGTGATCCCTCACTACCTCCGTGAAGGTTTTGGTTGCATGGGAAGTGGATGGGCGCTGGAGGTCGGTGAGTCTCGGAGCAATCTTCGACTTTTTGGAGGCATGAGAGGTCTCGTCTTGAGACCTGATCCTTTTCACGCTCTCTTTTTTCTGTTGCGGTTGCTTCGGTTTGTTTTGGTAGTTAACGTACTCGTCGACCACCTTCTGATATTTTGCCTTATCCTCCTTGTCCCTGTCATGAGTCATACCAGTCTCCTCATTCTTTGCAATCTTTGCAAGAATGAAGACAGCCCTGTTATATCTCGACTTCAAGAGACAGCCGGAGGATTTCTTGGATTTGGGTGCACTATGGCTGGTGCTCCCAGTGGCGTTGCCAGTTTTGTTATGAGGCTTTTGGATACTATGACTGGTATCCTCAGCCCCTACTGTTGTTGAAGATTTGGATGACGTTGATGGTTGACTGCCGGAAGGAGTACTATGGCTGGTGCTCCTTCGGCTTGAGGGGGAAACTACTGTCTCCTGGCTAGAAGCCAGAAGATCCTCCTCAGAAGAGGTCCCTAATAGGGATTCTTCCTTTTTTGTTTTTTTTAATTCTTTTTTGTTTAGGTTTTTGTTCATTTTTTTAAATTCTGGTCCCACGAGTATGTCCGGAAAGGAAGACCAATCCCGGCAGAGCCGACTTACCGAGATGGGGCACAATCTTACAACCGACCTTGCCTGCGCGTCGGAGGGAGCTCGTAAGCGACTGGTTTTACCCCCAGCCTTTCATCCTTCGGTACGGTTTGCTATCTGCTCACACCACCACTGGAATTAGGTTGGATTTAAAGGTTTACTCCTACCTCAAACTAATGGATCACGACAAACGATTGAGACGTTAGCGTAAATCCTTGGCTGACACTAACCATTTGACCGGTTAGCCATGTTCAGGCGGGCGCCCACGTGAAGGACTGAAGAATGAGGATTTTTGCCCAGTATGTATATACTTTACACTATATAAGTATGTTCGTCGGTAGTCAGTAACCTTAGCCTTCTAGGGTTAACATTCATTATATACGTATCCACATTCAGCATAAGAGAAGTGTCACTTCTGCTGTGTAGTCACAAGCACGGTTGTTACTTGAAAATAAAGTTTGCATTAAAAATTAAAAATAAAATGACCAACTGAAGCTAAAAAAGACCGAAATATTTGAAAAGACAGAACAATCAGACGAATAGAAAAGCGTCTTAGGTTGCATGAAAATTAGAGTCGAGCTTCTTTTTTCATTTCGTAAAAAAATTGCCAAATGGAATAAAAAATGACAATGTGACCAGGAGAACAAATAATGACCACATTTGGTTACAAATGCCCAATGTGGCAACCGTGGTCACAAGCACGCTCTCTCACACTGGCAACTACGATTACATGCTATTGTTTTTTTCCTCCAAAAGCGATGGGTAGTCTCAATATTCAATTCAATGATCACATTCAACAATTTTCTGGGATATGGTTAGATACATGTATGCTGTATCTATTTTGTATGTGATTTTTTTTAATACAAGCTCATACAAGATGAAAATGGTTTGTTTTTGAATAAGTAATAAGAAGGGATCGAATTTTGTTGACCTTGCCTTTTTTTGCCCATATTGCCTTTTTCTGCCTTTTTTACCAATATCGTTTTTTTTTTCTGCCTTTTTTGGCCATATTTCTAAAGTTTATGTGCACTTTCTTCTTAGCTATGAAATTTAAAAAATAAAATCGAGAATACACCACCGAAGTTTGCACCTATTACTAATCTCGCCAATAGAGTAATCAGATTTGACTAGAATATCGCATTTTTGTTTACTTGTTACCATGGAAACGAACCTTTTTGGACAAAATGCCTGTGTTTTGTTTGGCTTTACTCTATATGTCGAAGCAAACTTTTTGGATAAGTTTCTTACCAACTGCAACTGCATTTGTGTGTGAGCTTTCTACTAGTGTTTTATGTCGTGTGTGCAATTTATATCTCCGGTATTTGATACAGCTGTGTACGTCTTATAAAAACCGTTGACGCTGACTCCAAACTCCCTTTAAATGGTGCAGTCGATGACGTGACATCCCTCAATTTGGCTCCACTTGTCTCTGCCCATGTGGAGAGGTCCTTCAGCTCTTTCAAAGCTCTCCTGAACGACAAGCGCAGGCGTTTGTTGCCGGAAAATTTTAAAATGTATATGGTTGTACAGTGTTATTATAACTAATGTAAAACTTTTTTATTTCCTTTTTCACAGTTTAGTTCTACCTTATTTTGATTTAATAGGTCAACAAACTCCGATCCCTGGTAATAAGATGTCCGTGCCAAATACCATCAACATTTAAGTTTGAATAATTCTAACGCCTAGCAAAGCAGGCGGTGGTCCGTTAGTCTTTTATTAAAATTGTTTATGCGATTGACAATTACTTTCACCATAAACTTTTCGACAACTAATGGTATTGCTATTGGTCTGGTAATTTTCGGTATTTTTTTTTTGCACCTCTGTGAATTGGTGGAGTATTTGATACTGTGGATCATTATATTCGCTCTTGCCTATGGTAAAGAAATGCTGGTTTCAAAGGTCTTATTCTTGAATGGTTCGCTTCATATCTCAAAGATAGAAAACAAATGGTTCGAATTGTCGGTTCCTTTATTCAATGCCGTGATAATTGCACTGGTGTACCCCAAGGCTCAGATCTTGGGCCTGTATTATTTCTAATATATATAAATTCCATTTTCGATCTTTTATTGACGGGTAAACTAACTGGTTTTGCAGATGGTATATTACAATTTAGACCATGATCTCGGTTGAGATAACTGCATTGTGCTGCATGCGTTGAACTACTTGCTTTGAGGGTCAGGTGGAGGGAAGAAATGTCTTTGCAATGGACGATCAGGCGGTGATCAGACGCATAAAGCAAACATTACAACATCATTGGCACTGATATTGGCTGGCAGAAGAATGAAGATCTTGGGACATCATTGGGTGGATGAAACAGATTTTCACATAAAAAACAGATGCTAGCGGTAACGCTAGGAATCGAACCCAGGGAAGAACTCTTGAGAAATTCGGAGAGTCTATCTGGGTAAAGATTTATAGTGGTAGAAAGACGTAAAGAGACCCGTCAATGGTGGTCTGATTCGAATATCTCTCGAAAAAATATATATAGCTATATGATCTCGAAATCATGAGACACTGAGACCAAGATAATGTTTCTCAATCTTCTGTCTTTTGAAAATATCTGTGTAAACTTAGAAACCTGTATTTCATCTTTTTAATGATGACTTGCCTTTCTCCACAAATTCCTTCAAGATTGGTAAGGTCCAAGATATTAAATACCTTGTTATTGACAACATAAGCTACTTAATTGTGACGCATCAAAAGCATATTTTAAGAATTATGTGGAGGAGAAGAAGTAGAGAACATAGCTCTCCACTCTTTACTAATTTTGGCATCCTCCCCCTAAAACATCTTTACTTTTATGAAGTTTTTAAAGTTTTCTTTGTAAGACGCAGTAACCTCTTAAACCAAACATCTGATGGCTATGAAATACGAAGTAGTGAGAGCGGGCTTTCTGTATGTCCTTGCATTTATTCTCATCAATTCTTAAATTTGTATTCTTCGGTATCATCCATGCTTTTTAATAAACTGCCTGCAGATAACGGGTGATTTTTTAAGAGGTTTAGAACTTTAAAAAAAAAAAAAAAAAACACAAAAAATTCGAAAAAATGAATGAAATATTTATTTGAATCGATAGTTTGAACCTTGCAATTTAATGTTTAAAGATAATTTCATGCAAATGTGGACCGCGGCTGCGTCTCAGGTAGCCCATCCGCTGAGTCCAATTTTGGCATACTCTTTCACACATATCGGCCGGTATCTCACGAATGAATGCATGGATGTTGGCTTCCAGTGCGTCAATCGAAGCGGGCTTGTCCCTATACACATTAGCCTTGACATACCCCCACAAAAAATAATCTAATGGTGTCAAATCGCACGATCTAGGCGGCCAATTGACCGGCCCGAAACGTGAAATTAACTGTTCACCAAACTCGCCTCGCAATTGCGCCATTGTTTCGCGTGCTGTGTGGCATGTGGCACCGTCTTGTTGAAACCACATATCATGCAAGTCAAGAACTTCCATTTCGGGCAAAAAAAAGTTTGTTATCATCGCTCGGTAGCGTTCACCATTGACAGTAACGCTGCGATTCGCATCATCTTTGAAGAAATATGGCCCAATAATGCCGCCGGCCCATAAACCGCACCAAACAGTGGCTTTTTCGGGATGCATTGGTAGCTGTTGCAATAAGCATTCTGATCTTCACTCCAAATGCGGCAATTTTGCTTATTTACGTACCCATTCAACCAAAAATGAGCCTCACCGCTGAACACAATTTTTCGATAAAAAAGCGGATCCTCGGCCAGCTTTCCAAGAGCCCATTCACCAAAAATTCGGCGTTGTGGTAGGTCGGCTGGTTTTAGTTCTTGCACCAGCTGTATCTTAAAAGGCTTTACTCCCAAATCCTTCCGCAAAATTTTCCACGTAGTGCTGTAAAAAAGGCCTAACTGCTGGGAACGGCGCCGAATCGACATTTCGCGGTCTTCTGCCACACTAGCTGATACGGCCGCAATATTTTCTTCACTACGCACAGTACGTAAACGTGTTGGTGGTTTAATGTCCAACAAAGTAAATTTGGTGCGAAATTTGGTCACAATCTTCCGAATAGACTGCTCAGAAGGTCGAGAATGCCGATCATAAAATGGAAGCAGCGCGCGATGAACATTTCGAACCGAGCACGAATTTTGATAGTAAAATTCAATAATTTGCAAGCGCTGTTCATTTGTAAGACGATCCATGGTTAAATTGCAAACCAAACTGAAGCTGTTTGACAGTGACACAAGGTACTAAACACACGTCAGCTGTCAAAACCAGTGTTGCCAAAACCAAACCAGCTAAAAAATCACCCGTTATAAGGCTGCAGTGTCTCAGGCAGAGACTCTCCACGGGCCGGGACCCGGGAGCCCGTTAAGTAAGTAAGCATATATAAAGAGTACCTAGTCTTTTTTCATGCATTAAAAAAGTTAAAATATGGCTGTTCAGTTTTGACTTCGATCAGATCAATAATTTTTTAAATTTATTAGATTAATCTAATATTTGTCTTAAGTCTTGCTTTCTATTTGTACCAAACTCTTTCCTCTCCTTAGTTATTTTTTTGTTTATTAATATTTCCTATTTGTATCTCCTTTTAGCACCTTCTAACCAATATTGTTGTATGTAGGGATGCCAGATTAAAAAATACGAAAAGGGGGACAACGTGAGTTTTCTAGGGAGGACAAGTGTTAAAAAAGGGGGACAAATATTTTTTTTTATTATTGATCACCAGAGTCCAAAAAATATGAAATAAAAATAGCTTTGAAAGTTTTCTTGCACTTCAAATGGATGTGTTCACAAAGAATCTTGTTAAAAATATTAAAAGAAAGTATTTTAAAAATTTTCAATTGAATGTTTTCTTTTATTGAATTTTGACTTATTAAGGGGGACAGTAGTTTGTGTTAGGGGGGACAAACAGCATTTTTGTATGAAAATGGGGGACTGTCCCCCCTAAAGGGGGGCGTATGGCATCCCTATGTATGATGTTGTTGTATATCATACATTCGTCACTAGTTTATTTTAACTAAAGAATGTATCAAAATTATTTTAACATATAGTATTGTGAAAAGCTCTTAATGTTTTTTATCTTTAAAATGTCAAAACGCACTATTACTAAGGCTGCAGCCGACTAATTGTCGACATTAGCCGATTGATTATGTCTCTGGTAATCCACGGTTTTTGTTTTCTAATAATTATTTTACACAAAATAATTGTACACCTTTTTAACATTGGTTTTTTAAGGATATTTTGCCAATTAGTTTGCTCTATGAGGGAGTCAACTTTTTGTTGCTCAATCTGCACCAACAAACGTGGGTTGGTTCGAAACAGTATGGGGTCTTTGATAAAAGGCTATCACTCCGTTGTATAGTCCAACATGTCGCATTTCCAATCTCCACTGTAGGTTGCCTCTGTGCCGCTCTTGCAGATCTCCTTCAGGTCTTGAAATACCTCAAATTCAATTGATGCAAGTCACTGTTGCGCTCCCCTTCGTATAAAGAACTCAATTAAAATTGCCAGTTCGATGGAGGCCGAAGGCCCACTCAACTTTTCAAGCGCAGTAGCTACTCGTCACGCCATGAATACGCTCATCACATTACCCTTGAACTCATTATTTTTCGCGTAATGTTGGGATTCCGGTTCCGTGCAGACCGCTGAAAAATTAAAAACTCAATTATTTTCGCTACTGATACAATTTCGAGATATTAAACGCCAATGTGCATCGGTGTATGGTTTATTCGCAGCGCAAAGCACCCCGCCGCTCACCAACTGTGAGTGTTAATTATAAAATAATACACTCACCGCACGATGTTCCTGCAACACTCTGATTCGCTGCTGGTTGGATTCGGTATACGGTTTTGATGAGTCTGTCTTCAAAAGCCAATTTCAGAGAGTTTCCAATAACCAACATAACTGTGAACGGAAAAAATATATCTTTGACTTACCAACAGAGAATTGCCTTGCTCCTCCAAATCCAACCAATTTCCATCAGTAGTCCAGTCCTTGAACCCTCTGCGATATACACACGTTAGAGATCCCGCTGCATGGCTCCGACAACAGTTAACGTTTGAGGGGTTTCCCTATTTTTTTTTTTTTTTTTTTGTTTTTTTTTAAAGACAATCACTATTCTGGAGTTCTTTCATAAATCAGAGGTGTACAGCTACACAGAACGGTGTGTGTGTGTGTCCTTTGGCAAGCTCAGCTTCTCAAACCCGTTGCCGCAAAACTAATTAAGGTTCCCATGTGTGATTTGACGACGAAAAGATTCCAACAGGACGCATGTAAGCATTTTATTCGAACACAACAAAGCTCTTCACCCTGACTCTGCTCTTCAACTCATCCCTCCCCAGACTTCCTTTGGTGACATGAGTGAGGCATGAATATAGATTTAATTTTTATTTTTTTGTTCTCCTTTTTTCCTTTTTTGAATTAACAACGAAATGTATATAAAAATGGAATACCAAGAAAAAAATTGAAAATGCAAAATTAAAGAATATTGTGGAAGCCGTATCCTGCGTCCTGCCGCAACGCGAGACTCTTTCTGTCCAATGCATTTTGAAGTTTCTCTTCTTTGATTTGTAAGTTTATATGTTTTGCTGTGCCACCCCCACCATACCATGTGGGTGATGGTGATGGTGAGTGCGCTATCCTTACTCTCTCTCTCTCTCTCTCTGGAAAAAGCCGACCAACGATTTTCAAAGTGAACAATGCCGCCCGACGACGACGACGATGAGGACGATGACAACCGACAATCATGAAGCATATTATCAAAGAAACCACTTAAATAATGTTTCCGCGACTTCATTTGGAAATTTATATCTGAATAGGGGTGGCGATACAATGCGAATGGATGGGTCATTCATAAAATCAAGCTGTGACCAGAAGTGATACTTGTTCGGCGAGTGGATGTGGCTCTACTTTCATTAAATTTCCCTATTTATATTTATTTATCAGCTAGATATTAGAGTGTCCTCGAATGTTTTTTATTGCTGGTGTTTTGCCGCTCGGTTTCGACTGTTGAATGCATTTCTTATAGGAAAGCATAAACATGGGGAGTTATTACTGGACCTCCTGACGAGTGGATTTTCTTGCACCAAATAACATTCAACATTTAAAGACTCTTGTCTCTGGTGCCTCTTTTAAACTCGCCACCTCAGTTTAACCAGTGAAAGTCGGCATTCTACTTGATGTCTTTTATTTATATTTTATGCAGAAGCTTAGGTAAACGGTCAGTAATTTTTCGGCTTCCAAAGTAAAGCTAAAGAAAACACAATCATTTTTGATGAAAATTTTGTTTCATTTTAAAGTTTGGACTTTGCCATTGAGTGTGAAAAACAATATATCATTCAAATGGGAAGATTCGAAGCACTCAATTCTTTTGAGAACATTTTTAACCACTTTTAGGCACATTTCGGGCGGTATCTCTGCTATAACTTGAGTAATATTGGTTTTTAATGTGACTGAGCTAGCATTACGATGCTGCACAGCCGACGACATCAGTAACGCTTCCACTCTCCTCAAATTTTGATCACAATTGTTTTCCAGTTTGCTTGCGTAGTCGGTCGATTATGATGACTTTTGGCTACATTTGAATCTCCACTTTTGTAGTAATATAAGTTTTAAAAATTTTATCGCGTTGTTCGATTGTTAAGCGATCCATTATCGTAAATGGCAGACATTATATTAATATTATAACATTTCAAATGACAGCTGAGTTTGACAGCTGAGTTTGACAGGTGTCAAATTCTAGGACAAGCAACTTGAAACCACGAAATTAATGTACATTGTACATTGTAGACCTCAAAGTAAGTAAAGACAGAAATTGCATTGAGACGTTGGTCCTCTTGCACTGATTGCAATGACATGGGACTCAACCCAACCGATGAAAGTAGCAAAAGCCAACTCTCGCCTATACGTGACAGTTTTCTGTATTCACGAAATCAATCAACTAGAAGCACGAAATGGAAATCCACATTGCATTTGTAGCCTCTTCAATCGACAAACAACCATTTATATCGGTTGGCAATGCAATGTCCTGGCGGCTTGTTAGCGCGCAAACACACAGGCAGACAACAAGGAAAAGCCACCCAAACAGATAGCTTCACAAGTCTGCTCACGGATCGATAATCTTTGCAGATCCTTGAATTCGTAACACGTTCGCAAACATTCAAATTCCGAACGGATATAGTTTACTTTTGGCCATAACAAAAGTTCTATTGCTGATGTGCATGTGTACACACTCGTGATGTGTGCACAACTTTTTGTATCTCGAGTTCCGAGTTCGGCTGCGATTATGCACACATTCATCTGGCTCGGCTCATTGTTGGAATCATATTCCTTCCGACTTTGACTAGGATCATCATTTTAAATTCGCTTACTCACACTTAAAGGAGACAGCATGTCCTCCCTCTTCTACTTGAGAGTTGAGAGTATTTTTAATACTCGATTTCCTGGTAATGCTAATCACACCAGCCGCCGCCTTCGTTTCGTCTCACAGGATGAGGACCATGCACGGAATGTTACTTGTGTTTAGGACGCAGCAACCTAAAGACAGACCGATTAAAAGAGGCTCATGAAAAAGAGAGGGGGAAAATTTATACAAAAAAAAAAAATGAAATTGTAAAAAAGCCCTCAAACCCGTTTAAGCAAAGCTCCGCCAGTGTCACCCGCATATAAATTCTACGTTTGAATCCACGTTTAAAGTATCTGTGCATGTACTTATGTGCATACTCTACTGTTAGCCCGAGCGTACTGTACTTTCCACTCCACCTCTCTTCTGGCGCTGTTCTCTGTTGCAACGCTTTAATTTCTGCCCGTACTTATAAAAGGGAGACGATGACGACGACGTGAGTCGAGTGGTTGGCGGGCGATTTGCCACCAGTTTTGAGATAAGTACAATCCACTCGACTCAATGGGGGTGTGTGGCATGTTCCTATCGGATAGCGTAATTACATCGTGTTTTTCAAATCCTTACACCACCCATCCCGAGGTGTCTCCCTGTCTCCCTCTCCCTCGCCGACCGACCGACCGAACAACCGACCGACCGACATGGCTCCTTTCACATTTACAACCGACTCCTGGGGCGAAATCTGCATGCCATCTTATGTCAATATTAGCACCATTACTATATATAGCCAGCTGCACACATGCATGCAACGAATACGAGGACCGTATTCCCAACTGCGAGCAGTGCGACCTAACAGGGTGATATCATCACCTCCGCCCTCAGAATGGATGGATATCCTCTCTGTAAGGTGCTATCGGTTTTTTATTTTTTTTTTTTGCCTTATTTTCTCGACTCTACAGATGCAATCATTAGAAGTTCTCCGCAGTCCCCCCCAGCACCCCCACTCAACAGGATTACCACACTTTTGTCAATTGTGCGCCACCCTGGTTGCACACATTCCCGGTTCTCCTTAAATGCATTTCTTCTGTTCCGTGGCAATTCACAGTGCCCGAGCTCGTTCTTAAAAATTATGCAGTCCCCCGAAGGATTGCACAAAACGTCGTCGTCATCGTCGTCGGTCTAAAATGGGGGAAAAAAATATTTAACAAATTAGTACAGAGGAAACATGATTTCGATGATATAGACGACAAATGGGTAAAAGGATGACAGTGATGAACAACACAAGGCAGACGTATATACGTGTACATTTGTACATGCTATGTGTACACTGGCATAGAAGCAGGAGGTAAACGTCAACGGAGAAAGGAAAGCAAGATTTAAATTGATAGCAGCGGCCGACAAGTGCTCTTGTACATAATTTATGAATTAGCGGATGTCATGTAGTCTACGTAATGCTGCTGTGCAGCATTTGGAGTTGTTTTTTCTTCTGTTTTCTTCTCTTTTTTTCTTTAATTTTTTTTTTTTTTTTTGAGAACGAACGAACGAAGAAGTGGCAACGATAATAAAGATTTTATCAGAGAACTTCAACCCTCGGAGGAGAGTCGTTTAAGTGGTGGTAAACGCGGTAATGGTATCTAGATTTTAAAATTCGTTTATCGTTTGCAAATTATTTTTATCATCATCATTATTGGTATATCAGTAAGCAGCATCGAATTAGGGTAGCATAAGACTTGTGTTTGGCAATAAAGGTGGCGCCCAGGCAAATTTACTCTAGTACTCAGAGTATTTACGGGACGGTGTGCATTGTGTGTGCAAGTATACCGACTTATTTCACTTTGTGTGCTTATGCAAGGATTTGGGAAAACTGTCAAGCAGGCACACACTCGAAACATGCACTTCAGAAGCTAATTTGTTATCTAATGGCTTGGTTAAGAATGTATTTTGCCTCACAATAGACAGTTCGGTCTGTACTGAGTGCGGACAAAGGAGCCGCCCGTTGCGAGACAACCAGCAGGACACAATATGCAAAATAATCTGCTCTCCGAGAAGAGATATAGACGAAACGTTATTGCCCAACTTGAGTACTGTCGAGTTTGACATTCGTTTCAAATTCCGATTTGAATGAATTTAATTTTCTTTAATCAAGAAATTCAATTGACTGGTGTTTTTTGTAGTTAATATAAAGAAAAAATTGACAAACTCTGCATTTTCAGCGGGAAACAGACGGGGGACAAACTAGTTTGGGATTGAGATTGCTCGAAAAATAACCCCATCAACTACATAAATAATAAATAAATGGTACCGAAAAATCCCTCCTCCACCATAGATAACAAAAAAAAAAAAATAGTCACAAAATCACATACTAAGATTAGTGTTCTAATTTTCCCTTTGCAGCATACGCCTCCGGTTTCTTCGACACTCAAGGGCCAAACTTTGCCAACGAGCCGCCGCATCGAATTGAATTCACAAGCACGGCTGGGACTTTAGTCGATTGTACAGCGCACGGCAATCCGGCTCCAAACGTCGAATGGCTGGACAAGGAAAACAATCCCATCACATCTGTGTCCAAGGTAAGAATTCTCTGTTGCTACTACTTTTGATTTTACGAAATGTACTTGCCTATCATTTGATGCTCACTCGACGCATATTGTGAGGTTAAGGGATAGAGAACTTCATTATCTCGATATGTCTCTGTCGAAGAACTGCTTCTTCAATGGTTTCTTCAAACAGGTCCGGAAGGACCCTAGGCCTACCTTCGCACAACCATTCGTTTGTGTGAGTATTTAATTTTGGAGGCGAATAGAAAGGGCCCAACCCATAGAATCCGTCGCGTCCGTTGCGGCAAAGTTTTCGACTGACAGCTGACAGGTTGATAGAATATACACTCTCTTATGGAGCGCACGTGCCGGGCGCGACGGATAAAGTAGGTTTACTTTCTACTTTTCTGTCCGTCGCCTCCGTTGAAATATTGAGGGCGTGAGAGACTCTGTCATCGGCTGTCACCAGTGCTCTTATATTGTGGGATTTCTGCCTTTTTTTTTGGGAATTTCGATGTCCGAAAATCCTTCCATGGGAAAAAGAAAAATCTAAAAAAGCATTGAAAAACATTTTTTTTTCTAAATTTCATAAAAATAAGCGTCTACATTTCACCATGACAATCAACACATGAATGTACATAAAAAATAGTTTTTCCGAAATTGATTTTTAGCAAGATTTTTTAATATTAAAATTGTTTATTACCAAAAAGTAATCATTATAACACTAACAAAATGCGATTTTTATACGAAAGGTTATTTACTGTGATTATTTTTCTTTTATAAGTTAATTTTTTCACAAAAAAATGCCTATCAAAATAATTATTTAAAAGGGAGTTTGAATACGTTGGAAAGGGAAAAATTACCACGTTTCTTGTGACAAATAAGAGTAGAGTACTTAAACACTCTGCCTGTCACCGTATGCGACGGATTCTATGGGACAGTTCGTTCCGTCAAATACGGCAATTTGTCGACGCGACGGACGCAACGGGTTCTATGGGCTGGGCCCTGAAGGGATTTTAGAATTGTATGCCCATTCCAAACGGCCTACTGAGAAGCTCTTGCGTCAAATTTACACTCTCGGATGTTTTTCAGACATAGTTTTAATTTGATTTTTTTTTTCCGGGAATCGAACCATCATTTGAAAAATACCTGCATTTTTCCCCCAAACTTCCTCTTCAGACTTGCTCGACCTACCACATAAATTATGGAGTCCAATTGGCCACACAGACGTCAAACAAAACAACAACAATTCCAACTGGAAGGCATTACAAAATTATCCAAATGACTTTCGAAAGAGCACTTAAAATTCGGTCACACCCTTGCGGCCTTCATGAAGACAATAAAACTGAGATCTAAAAAGGGAACTCCACGAACGTGCTGCCGTTTATCTGCATACGTATGATGTGGAAGGTTAGAAAACTTTTTAATAGAGTTAAACAAACCAAAATGTGGGACGAATATAGATTCGCTGTTATAGATTACAACTCAGAATTGAGAAGATCCGAAAGGAATTTATGGAAAAAATGCTGTGAAGACATCAGATATACCAGTTGCAGCCCGTATCCATAAAACTTTGAGAAAATATCATAAAAACTGTGTAGGTCTACTTAAGAAAGCAGACGGAACTTGCACGATGGACCGAAAGGAAACCTTACTACAGGTTCGTTTCCCGGGTTCGACCATCCGTGATTTACACGAAACCTCATACGATATTGATCCAAGAGTCTCTGTTACTAGAAAAGTAAACAGTGTATCTGGTATGATTTCCAGTTAGGTGGGCAGTTGGCTCTTTCAAACCTTTTAAAACCAATGGGGGTAACGGCATTTTCCCAGCTCATATTCAGAGGGTCATTGACGTCATACTGCCAGCAAGAGTATCACTTTATTTAGAGCTGTTTACAATTGGGGATGGATTCCATTAACTTGGAGATAAATAAACGTAATTTGTGTTCCTAAAAATAGGCCCAGTGAACTAAATCACATAGACCTACCAGTCTAACATCGGGCAAAACCTTTTCGCATAAGAACCGCCCCCCTAAAAGCAAAATGTTGCATGCCACCCGCATCATTTGAGATTTAACTTATCGCGTATGACTTTTCCAATTAAAATTAAAATCAGCACCCCCAATTATTTATATTGATTGAAAAATTCTATTTTAAAGCATCTACTACAACATGAAATATTTTCATGGAAATTTTTACAGCCACAAGTAGGTATAGGTATACAAAACCTTTTAGAGTCGTGAGAATGTAAACACATTGAAATCGTTAAGAACATTTCCCGACTTTGAAGGCCATTAATTTGGATTTCTCACTTACAATCAATTTGTGAAATGCAAACCATTGTCTTAGTTTTTTACAGATCTTCCTCAATTTTTATAATCGAACTGTGATATTCCTTGATATGAGGAAGCTATGTCATCAACGAATCCAGTAGGTAACACGTTGAAATTCTGATTGAAGAAAGAGTCGATATAGATTAAAAACAAAAGTGGACCCAGAACAGAGCGCTGGAGAACACCATTTTTAATTCTACGCTTCCTATTTGTAAGATAAGACCGAAACCAATCATGCAGTAATCCCCTAAAGCCAGAATTATACAATTTATCTAGTAGCAAACTGATCCACTATGTCAAACGCTTTCGTCATGTCAATGAAAAGAGCCATTGCACATTTAGAATTATTAATTCCATCATACAATTGCGGGTACATAATTTATGAATAGAGCCTTCTGTTAATTTACCTGACCTAAAACCGAACTGGCTATTGGAAAAGAAATTCTGATCATTCAGAAAGGAGACCATGAGCGATTTTAGTAGCTTTTCAAAAAGTTTAGACAAGGTCGAAAGCCGAGATATAGGTCTATATTCACGCGTATCCTTGCGATTCCCATTTTTAAAAAGAGGTACAATTTCTGCACATTTTAAGGATTCTGGGAAACATCCATTACTTTAACAATTATTAAATAAAAAATATAATGTATCACTTTTATTAAGATTGTTTTTTTTTTATTAAATCACATATCATCCCATGCACAAGAGCCTTTGCTTTTAAAGGACATTGTAAGCTTAAATATTTCTTCGGATGAAAAAATATTGAAAACAAAATTGTTGACCTGACGTCTTACTGCAAGCGTTTCCTTGGAAGTATTACAATTGCAAAAATTATTTAATTCTGCAGAAGGCTTTAGATTCTCTGAGATTTCAATGAAGTTATAGCTATGCTAATATGATCAGATAGAATAACGTCAAACAGCTTTACAAAATTTGGCGTCCAATACAATGGACTGCAGTTAAGTGCTGTCACGATGCTCTGCAAGAGCTAGCCAAACACAAAAATGTCAAACTTGGCTGGGTACCTGTTCGTCAGGGTATTGCAGGTAACGAACTTCCGGACAAACTAGTTAGGGATGGTTCCGAAACCGCTCTCTTTGGACAAGCGATTGAATTTCGAATATTTTTCTTTAAAAAATTGCATTGTATATCGTCGATGTTGTTATTTTTATAATCAAATTGTGTAAACAGTGACATTTTTCCAAATTCTTTGATTCATGTTTTCAAAAAAAGGAAACCGTATTAATTTATTTGACTATAGAATACACCCATTTCTCTGTTTCCTACCTTTTCCAAACTTTTTGAAAAATTAATTAAGTCTCGAATGGTTTCATTTTTGAAGAAAAGCAATTTCTTTGCAATGCGTTTCAGATCAGCCAAATCAACGGACGACGCTATTTCGAAAGCATGTTGTCAATTATATGAAGGTCATGACCAATTAACGATGGCAGTCTTCGTAGACATGACAAAAGCGTTCGATATGGTAGATCATGATATTTTAGCAGCTTTAGGGGAGTTGTTCTTAGCTGGTTTATTTCATACCTGGAGAACAGACAGCAGAAAGTAAATACTAATGAAAGATTCAACAGTTTTTAATCTTCATTAATTCTCTGGCTATTCAAAATTTTAGTGGCAAGTCAACTGCTTTTGCTAATGAGGACCTACAAAACATTAAGACCTTGGTTTGCATTTCACAGGGTAATTATTAGTGAAAAAATGAAAATAATTACTTTAAATGCTCCGACAGATCTCTGTATCTTTTTTCACTCGAATGATGGTAGAAACAATTTTAAAAAAGAAACTGAGAAATGTTCCTCTAACTGTTTTAAATATTTAAGAGTACTGATTGACTGCAAGTTGAATTGAAAAGATCACATTCAATCACGTTATGATGCTAGTGTCACTCAAGATGTTTGTGATAAGAACCTATTGCTCAAAAACGTTACCTACAATGATTTGTCATGGTCTTGCTAACTCATAAGTACAATATGGTATAACTTGTTGGGGTGGAGTCTACTTCAACAGTTTTAGAAGACTTTTAGTAGCACAAAAATGCCTGATTCGACTTATTTGTGGTAAAAACAGATCTAATTCTAGCTGTACCTACTCTTTTCTGTGAATTGCGAGTTCTTCCGCTTAGGCATCTTTATGTATTTAAAGTCCTAAAGGAGTTCTTTAAGCAAAGTTGGAACAAAGCAAAGAAACTCCAGTCTCTATAACTTACGTGTAGACAATTTGACTCTTGTTGATGTACCTGTTGCTCTGCCACCAAGGCTGTTTAATAACCTTCCCTTTTGTATTAGGACAATCCACAGTCTTTCTTTATTTATTCAAAAACGAAGAACGCTGTTTAGAGTTATTGTATAAGCAATGTCAAGAGCATGGATAATTTTCAAATTGGTTGGTGATTTCTTTTGTTTCCTTATTTCTTAGTTTTTTTTCTCCAGTTGGAAGCTTTTGCCGAAGATAGCCCGTTCAGGTTTCAATGCGATTAGTGCGTCTAAATGTTCCGGCCCAGGGCAAACTCAATTAATATTTTAGCACCCACTATCCATCCCATAACTGAATTGTTTTCCAAAATCTTGCATTCCAGGTGAGGCACATCCTAGCAAATGGCTCTCTTTACTTTCCACAATTCGAAGCAGAAGAGTTCCGACAAGACGTCCATTGGTCCGTATATCGGTGTGTTGCAACCAACTCTGTCGGCACTATTGTTTCCAGGGACGTTGTGGTCAAGGCAGGTAAGTGCTCGTGTTATAATATCAAAATTGAATATCGAAGTCATCTGTGTGGAGGATATTGCAAACATCATCTTCACAAAAGAGCACAAAGGAGAACAAGCAAAAATTGTCTACCAGTAAGACAAATTGATATTGTTCCACCTGAGTCCTTGGACAACAACTAATGAAATCAAAAAAATGATTCCCTCTCACAGCAATATTGATTTATTTTAATAAACTTAAAGTGTGGGTGCAGGTGCGAATGTGCGACGGCTATACAACTTTTATAAAGTCGAATTACTGGCTGAGTGCACAATTACCCGGCTATTCTCTTGGCTTGTTGTTGTTCCTCTGTCAGCAAATCAAGCTATAGTATATATTCATTCGTTGGTTGTTAGCAGTAGCGAAACGATAGATGCATTTAGTTTTATTCGAGATTCGCGTTTCCACCTCTTGTAACAGTTGATTAAATTTGCTTGGTATCCTCTTTGGCAATCCCTTTCGAGCTACCGTATGATGCCGGTGCGGCGCAGTCAGGTAGAGTGGCTTTCACTCTTGGGTGGCAGGAGATATTTTTGATGTATCACCTTTGGCACGGTTTTGCGTTTACGTGTGACTGCCTGATTGTATTATTCTCGGGTAAAGATTCGATTTTTTTTCATTCGTGTGCCTTTCCGATGACATGCTCTCTCGCAGGAGGCAGTAGCTACCCTAATAATGTTAGCACACCGCAGCAGCAGCAGCAATGTACCCCTACCCATACCCAAGCCCGGACTGGCAAAGGAAGCAAATTAGGGAAATAAAAGCTGGAGGTGCATTGCATTAAAAAAAACACCTCAGATGGTGTGGGCGAAGCGTTTCACAAGCACTTTGTTCGCCTGATTGTGCTCGCTATCTCTGATAGTGCTTACAAGGGGATAGAGGTAGCCAGAAGCGCTGATGGTGGATGTGAAAATCCATAAGTCGTCCATAAATGTCGCGCATTTTTGACACAACCACTCTGCGAACGGTCGACGTATGCATGGTTGGGCGCTGCGGTTCTGCCTGTTTCAAGTTACATTCTGCACGTTTTGCACGTATTTGGCCTGGCATCGACCGACACTGTACAGCTATACTGTCGGGCTGAGGAAGTGTCCTTTGTTTGAAACTTTCCCCGAGCTGATGTGAAAACTTTTCCATTAATACTGATCCAATTTCAAGTGCTCGCTCCATTCAATATACTCTGTGCAGCAGTTTGGACATGATTCACTCAGATTTCACCGGCCTTATCCTTAATCATTCTCTTGGCAATGCCTCTAACCCTAACCTTGCCATTAAATCTAGCTCCCTTGACAGAGAATGTTTACCTAAAAACCGGATACCGCAGCAGAATGGAAGGCAACTAACCCCCCTCCAGCCCATTGAAAAGGGAAAGGCTTTAACTCATCCGAAGGAAAATGTTTATTACACTCTCAGACAAGATTTGGATATCATCAATTTGCACCATTTCCCAACCAAAGTACTACACAGCTACGCATTGATATTGCGTGCGTTGGGATGAAATTTTACCCGCCCAATGTATATTGTATATTGTATATTGCCCAAGGCAAGTAGGTATAGGCACTAGCAAAACAATATTGTGTGTTGCTGTTGCCGTAGGCCTGTCTCCGCAGCAGCGGCAAGGGAATGATTCATATTCCGGCCTGACACAAAGAAAATAATTTAACCGGCACGTATGCAAATGCTGCAAAATAAATCCTCTTATAAATAATCAAAATTTCAAGGGATGCTCTTCAGTTGACACCAAATCTCCATTTGTTGGAAATTCCTGTCCGTCTTTTGTGGATATTACGAGGATATGTTTACATGTGTGTGTGTGTGTGGGGGGGGGGGGGGGGTTTGCTCGTTGTTTCTTTCTGCGCCGAGTCGAACCTAATCGATTATTTAAATTGAATTTGGACCATTCGAGCCGCGTACACACTGACTTGGCCATGCACTCCACTCTGCACATCCCCCAAAGGTGTCCGTGACTGCGTTCGTCTATAGGAAAATTAACAAAGTGAGTGAGTCCACAAAAGGCGAATAATACTAATAAACGTCTTTTTGCACTTGGCTGTGTTCAGATATCAAATGATTGCAGGACTTCCGATCCATACAACTGACAGCAAAAACAGGGCAGCACGAAAAAGAAAACGAAAAAAAAGGAAAAAAACTAACATATCGTAAAAAATACATCGTCCAGAACGTACCATTTCCCAACAACAGAAGACCAAAAAAAAAAAAAAAACACGAACCGAGGAAAACGGGGTGAAGAAAAAAAACCAAAGAGATTTCTAAAAACAAATTGGGTCAGAGCTGAATTGAAAATTCTTTGTTTGAGTTTCGAGCACACTAACCCATAAAAAGTCTTGCTACTACATAACCACCGTTCCCGACCCACCATACCCCATACCCTACCATTAGGCAACCTTCTCCAATTTCGGTTGTTTTTCTGTGTGTCCTTTCGTTGCGTCTTTTTGTGTTTGAATTTTATTTTTAAATTATTCGTTTATTTCAAGTGTTTGTTTGAATGAATGTTGTGCGGGTAAGCTGACACTTGAGTGTTATTTTATCAAGTGGCCCAGCAGCGGCACTCGAAAGCCTGATGGTGAGCAAAAAACGCCCAACTTAATGCCACTTGAACTGTGACCCCAAAAGCAGGGGCTATATCAGTATTTCTTTAACCTCACCTGCATTCCGTTGGTGTGTGGTGGAGTGTCGCTGCTGCAACTGCCTAATAAAGATGTAAAAATTAATAGTCAAATCTTCGGTCTGGATGCCTTGTTGCGGCGGTATATAGGTACCCAATCAGCAGAACGGCTGTACGCTGCATGCCATTTAAATTTGTTTATAACCGGGAGCAGGACAATTGGAGTTGGTCGTCAGGCAACCGGTCCGCAGTCCAGCCATAACCATAAAGAGTGGTTGAACTTTTAAGTTAGTTGCGAATAAACTTTGACTGTATTTGTGTTAAGTACCAAACATCAGCGGTACGGAATGTCTCTATGGTTACTTGGATATTTGGGATGCGATATTGTTCCCTTGAAGTGACCCTTTTTTAGAGTTTGTGAACGGCTTTTTGCCATGCCGTGAGCTGGTGCTCCTTTTTTAAGTATGTCTTCGAAACACACTGAACATAATGATGGGGCCTTTACTTATTGACGGATTCCTTACTTACATGTGTAGGCTGTAGTCGAAACATCCTCGGGTAGAATCAGGGATCTCTAATGAAAGAATTGAAAGCAGAGCCTAGGTAAAGACGCCCTGGACTGGAACACCCCGGACTATGTAAACGAAGTAAATCTGTTCGGAGTGTATTCGAACCAGGCCTTCAGCAGCTTCAAGTCTGATGTCAACTATGCCTTTTCTATGATTTTGTTAATGCTTTTTTTGATTGATTTTTTACGTCTTTTTTTACCGCTTTTTTCCGGTTGTACTTTATGTCTTTTTGAAGCCTTTTTGGGTGTTTTCGAACTGGTTTTTCCCGGGGTGTTTTGATACGCTTTTGAAAGCGTCTTTTTATGATTCAACGACTTTTTTGAAGCGTTTTTTTTTAATCATTATTTTTTTTACGTTTTCTTGAAATGTTTTCCTTTTTTTTTTAAAGTGCCTTCTGGTTGTATTTCTGGTCTTTTCTGACGTTTTTGAAGGCTTTTTTGATCGCTTTGATGCGTTTTCAGTGTGAAGTTTGATGTCTTTGCTATGCCCTTATTCAGCATTTTTCGGTGCTTCTGGATGCGCTTTTGAACCGTCTTTTATGATTCGACGACCTTTTCAACAGTTTCTTTCATACCTTTTTAGGTTTTTTTGATGCGTGAAGTGTTTTGCTGTAAATTTTTAAAGTGCCTTCTTGTTTTATTTTGATGTGTTTTTTCGACGTATTTTCTGCGTCTTTTCTGTCGTTTTTGAAGAGGTTTTTCGATGGTTCCTTATGTGTTTTTTTCGTGTGTATTTTGGTGTCTTTTTGAAGCCTTTTTTCAGCATTTTTCGGTGTTTTATGAAGCGTTTTTGAACGCGTCTTTTTATGTTTCAAAATTTGTTCCAACCTCTTTTCATGTCAAATTTGCAGAAAATGCTTCCTCTACAGTGTTTGTTGGTGGTATATTGTTTCAAGGTTTTTTTTTTTAGCGTTTATTCAATCACCGCTTGTATTTCCTGACTTTTGGCTGCAAGTAGTTGTTATTGTCGTCTTTGATCTACCACCTGTCTCTTTCAATAGACAGTTCATTTATGGACTATGGACGACCTTGCATGATATTATTTTATTACAGTTTCAATGCCACAAATAAAGATTCTCAAATGTCGATGCGCACATCTGACCGCCTATAAACAACGTAAACCATCCCACGCTGCTTTCCCTGGCATGCATGTCGATGAGCCAGACCGTAACGGGGAATTATACCTTCGGCACAGCGACTCCATGGGGACCAACTCCCCTAGGGCTTATCGTACCATAAGTAGGTAAACATAGTATAATAAATCCCCGCCTGCCAATAATAAAAGTACAGACAGGAAGTGCCACCAAGATTACTAATGCATGTGTGTCCTTACACAGCCGATTACACCCGATTAAATGTCATTAGCCCCAAAATGTCTTCAATGGGAAGCAATAACTACCGCCTTCCGGTCACAGCGAAGACATGTTCACACAATGGACACTCGGACCAGAATCGCCGCTGATGGCTATCGCTATCTTCCATTTTGATTCGATATCAAATCAATGATATTATGGTTTCATATTTTTCAAATTCTCATCTAATCCCACGGGAGAAGAATATAATCGGCTGTTGACTGAGGTGCACTTGACATGTCCCAACAAAGCATTCGAGCGCGATTTCCCCCAGTCGTCCTAGTCGTGTGATACACACACACAGCCACAATATATTGTTATTGTCGCTATACGCTTTGTTCCTGTGCGCTTCCCTGAGGGCCTTTGGATATTTCCTTTTCGAACGGCATTGCTTTCTTTGGTTCAATCTCGAATGTTCGTATCTGCCTATACAATCGGTGACTTTAGAAAGGAATATTCAAAAAGAGCTCAGCTGCTCTGATTTAAAAAGCTTCTTGTGTGTGTTTCTTTATTATTTTTTTTTTTTTCTTGTTTTCCTCCATAGAATGTATGTATATGAATACAATGGCTAACACTGGACCGGAAGGAAAAAATGGTTGATGGTTGCGTGTTTTTTTTTTTATTCTTTTTTTTTTTTGCTCAATATCCTTTGAAAGCAAACTGCTGCTATGTGAATAAAGACACATACAAGAGGCGTTTCCTTTGTTTTTTCCCTCCAATTGTATCACACACATTTTGCAGGATAACAAAGGGCCGATCTCAGATCTTTTCAATAATTTCGCCAGTATATACACTCATTCTTTGCATATCATCTGCAGTCGTAGTATTCGCCCTACAAAATGACGTAGCCTGGTTTTGCATTGAAATCCAAAAAATGTTATCAGGGCGCACCTCCCCAACACTGAATTCTCTATCTCTAAATTGCGCCTATTCCCTCTGTCTGACTGAGTGTCGGTTTTTCCATTTGTGAGAGCCAGTCCCTATGTCAATGATAGCGGAATTCCATTTGACACAATGGATAAAACTCGTCATATACCCGCTACCCAGTACAAACAACGAGAACACAAACAGCTCTCTGCATTTCTGTGATTATTTGGAAATGTCTCTTGAGAGACAAATTTAGAAAAGGAAATCTGTTTCAGCAGGGGATAAAATGTCCCTACACCTCACA
The DNA here is from genome assembly GCA_949126925.1 of Cheilosia vernalis. Taxonomy (NCBI): domain Eukaryota; kingdom Metazoa; phylum Arthropoda; class Insecta; order Diptera; family Syrphidae; genus Cheilosia; species Cheilosia vernalis. The sequence continues at coordinate 18,290,363 of OX421363.1, read as the reverse complement.
GTGTTGTCTGGTTCCATTTGAATAATTTGTCCGCGTAGCCTCTGTAGTTCATTAGCGGGTGTTTGTAATAAATAAAGTGCACGACTGGATTCCGTTCGTCAAAAGTTAGGTTGGTTGTTTTCTTACGTAGAAATCTAAGAACCGATGAATAGTGTTAAAAACTAACTGATATTATCAAAATCGTTAAAGCAGTTTTTGCCAAAATTATGCAGACAAAACTGTAAGCAGATAACTGAGCATTAGATGATATTTTTCAGTATACAATGATTACTTGGTTTTTTAAGTTTTATTCAAATCGAAAATGGGGTTTTCGAGATATGAGCTGTTTCTAAAATAAGCGTTTTCGGTGAATAGAATTAAAAAATTAAGGTAGCAAGAATTTTGAAAACATAAAAACTGGGTATGCATTCTTAGTAGCCTCGTCTACTTAAGTCTAAATACCAGTATTTGTTTAAATGGTTTGAGCCGTTTTCGAACAAATCAAACTGGTATGAAAATTTTGCATGGGAGGTACCATTAATGTTTCGGTATTGAGGTCCCGAAAATCCGAAGTTTGAACCAAATCCGTTCAGCCGTTTAGGCTGAAGGCCTCAGGACATAAGGACAGACAGACAAATCGACAGAGGGACATAATTTCGAGACTCACATTTTTGAGATCCTCTATCATGTCAGAATTGATTGATATCTCGAGTTCGAACTTTTTTCCAACTGCAATATCTTTCTCAGAGTAATCGAGAAAGTTTAAAAAAAGAATAAAATTCTCTCGAAAGGAAAAATTACTACCATGTTCGGCTCAGTATCATTTCATGGAACTGATACTGGTTTGGGGGAGTTTGCCATGTATTTTAACAATAATAAATGGCTAACTCGCACTGTAACATCTGAGCATCACTCCTTGGAAGTCATTGGCGCTTCTTTGACTTGCTTCCCTCAACAAAATAAATATTCCACGATATTCTGAACAAAGTACTTAAAATGACTGTCCCTGATTTTGAATTTATGTAAATTAAGTTCTCACCTAATTTCGGAAACAGATCTTGTATTCCGGTGGACATTATCAGACACAGCGCCAAAGTTTTACAATCGATTTCTACCATATTTTTATGGTTTCGACTGAAATTCAACTTCCATCTAGTAGCACTTTAATGCCACTGCTGGTGTTACACTTAAATAGATGCTCCCAACCCAACACAGTGGCGGATCCATTGTTACGTATTGTTATTTGCGTAGAACTCAGCTCGTTTGACTATCCCGAGGCGTTGCATTCTCTCTAATATTCATTAAAACTGTTTGTCGCTCTGTATAAGCGCTTGATCCGGATGGTGGTTCTGGCTAAAGCATTTGTCATTTCGTGTACCACATTTGTTGAGGGGGAGAAGGTCTCCCTACACACCCTTAGGCAACGCGTAGCATTTTACAGGCGAAACTAATTGCGTTACCTCAAATAATTCCTCCATTAAAAATTGCTCGTGTTTCAGTTGGTCTGCCACCGGGGTGAATCCATAGGTCGTCTCCTGTATTTCTCCTGTGACCTCTAACGGTTTGGATTGGTTTTCACTTTGATTGTCGTGAAGGTCAGCGCCAACGACGCTAATGTAATGGAAGAACTGTGTCCGATGTCAGTTTGAATTATTTACTTAGTCCACCTGGCCCAAATGGTACTCTATAGTGCAGCTGTGATTGGCGGCATTTTATTGCTTACAAAGTTGTAATTATAATAAGCGATTATCAATCCTTTTAACTGATTGGACACTGTGCTGCGTTGCTTGTTCAGATCGCTCAGCTGTAAATAGAATAAACTGTAAATTTGTGGCGTGGTCGAAAGCAACGAATTTTTTGTGAGTTTTTTTTTAATAGCTGGTTATGGTTTGTTTAGATTACACCCACCCTTTTCCAGGTAACCGGAGAGGGTGGGTAGAGCTGTAGTATTTTTCCACTTAAATATTCCCTAAGTTGATTGGAAAAGGCGGAATCGTTTCATTTTCAATAAACTGTATAGCGTGAAGCTTGCGCTTTAACATTGTTAAGCTGACCAAGTCGAGCAATCTGAGGGTTTGGCAAGAAATAAATCACAGGGATTGAGTCGATTTCAAAATAAGATGTCTCAATATCTACTTTGAAGGGTCATAAGTCCACAGGCCAAAAGTCCACAATGGACTTTTGACCCATCTGTTCACAATAATTTGGGCCATAAGTTCACAATTTTAAAATGGAAGTATAGGCCATAAGTCCACAATTATCCATATGACAAAAAGAGTTGTTTTAACAACTCAAAAAGTATGGTAATGTTTGATAGATGCCGTGAAATAAGACCAACTTCTAAAAATGTACCTTATTTCGCTCTTAAATAGTGTAATAAGGATAACTTCCAACAGTTGGTCTTATTTCACTCCCACAAAGTGCAATAACGCCAACAAAATTTGAGTAATAAGAAGAACCTTGCACCCACCCCGTAATCCATCAGTAAACCTAATCAGGGGGGTTGCAGGGGGGCAGCATGCCCCTCCATACAGAATTCATAGTTTGAAAGCGCAATCTTAAAATGATTGCAATGCTGGAGAAGTGTGTCTTGTGGGTTTTGGAGGCAAACACCGCAAATGAGGTCATTACTAGAATTTTTAGCTTCGCTTTCAAGCTCGTTGTCCTCTTCTTCACCTTCTTCATCCGTGAGCCATAAGACCACAATCAGTGCGTCAAAAATTCACAATTGATTTGTGGACTTATAACCCACCTAAGTGGGTAAAAAGTCCATTGTGGACTTTTGGCCTGTGGACTTATGACCCTGCGCCTATGAAAGTCTCTACATGAGATAGAGCTTATATGAAGCTCGCTGAAGATGCTCACTCAATCCGTTTTGGGTTTCTTATTTCTCATTCAGGGACTATTGGGGCTGCATAATTTTTGTTTCACTGTCATCGGCCAACCGAAATCTCCTTTTTTCTGAGACTTATTCAGTCGTCATCCTTTCCATCCAATACTGAAGCTGTTACCTTGTTCAGTTGCTTCGTTAAAGCTATAGCAGCTTATGACAAACCCCTCACTCACCATGGGCCATTTATGTGGATCTATGATGGCCACTGCCTTGAATTTCAGTTGCTTTCTCATGGTAATCTAGCCAAATTCAATTGAAACACAAGTCAATGGGGTGCTAGGAAAAAGGATTTCGTAGGCCCCAACACCATTGGAATTTTCGCAACACCACCTAACTTAATTATGGTTACAGTTGCATCAAAGGTGAATCCAATCATTCATTCAAAATCGAAATCCAACACAGAACACAAAAGATCTTTCTACCGATTCGAATAGTTTATACATTCCCCGTAAGGATGCACATGACTTATGAATGCTGCATACGAACACATCGCATTCACGAAAGACTGAATGGCTGCATTGAAAGAGCTCTTGCTCCTCTCATTGTTTACAATTCATTGATGCAAATGGCAAAACCAATGGCTATCGATTTTTATATTTTTATCATCTCTTGTGTGCGTTATTTTTCTCATCTGTGTGTGTTGTTTCTTTTTTTTTTTTCGTCCCTTTGCAGTGGTCAATCAGCGGTACGAGCCGGAAGTGCAAAACCCAGGTGGATTCATCGGCAGCAATGTCCTAATTAAGTGCAATATACCGTCCTTTGTGAAGGAGTATGTGACAGTGACGTCTTGGCTGCAGGAGCCCAACTTCAACATATATCCATCGCTGGAGGGCGGTAAGTCCTGCATTTTTTTATACATTTTCATATATATAATGAGTTACGTACTATTACCTGCAAAGGTCAAGGATGGAATTTAAAAAAATAAGTCTTTGCATGGTGAAATAATTGAAATGTCACTACCTGGGTATGTGGGTCGCTCTAATATGCATTGAGTCTAAATTGCCTAGCTACCGGATGGTCAATGCTAACTTTCGGGATCCATTGAAGTGGACACGAAATCGTTGTCCGTTTTTTTTTTTTCTTCTTTTTTAAGGTTCCGTACCCAAGGGGGAAAAAACGGAACCTTATTTTTTATTCCACTCAACACCTCGTCATATATCGGAGAGCAGAGACATGTCGCTATGTAATTGGATCATAGGTTAAATGGGAAAAAGAAAATCTCTGTCCTGTCCAACAGTATATCTATCCACATAGTTCGACTAATGTGTGTGTAGTTCGTCTCCACTCCGTCATCTGCCTGGCACACACTACGCGGCGTATGATGGTGATGCAAACGGATGGAAATGCTTTTAATTTTTTTTTTCTCTCTCTTATATTTTGTGTTGCCTCATGTTCCGGTTAGATTGAACATTGCGATTTTGTGAATCCGATTTGGGCGGAAGTAGAATGTGGGAAATTAGATAAATGTTGTTGTCCTGTTAAGCTGATTCAATTTTCAATCATAACTTGTGGGGTATTGTACAAAAAAAAAAACGAATGAAAAATATGGTGTCGGGAGTTGTCTGCCTTGATGGTCTTGCAGGTTTTCCAAGGTCCTCCGCCGGATCTGCTCTGAGTTTTATTTTTTTTTTTTTAAATTCAAATTTACTCAGAGGTCGATGGTCGATCTTTCACATTTTATGAACATAGAAATTCGAGGGCGTTCGTGCTAGCTGTCTGGAGCTTTTCTGCCCTCGGTTCGATACTCTTGTCTTTGTTTAGCGGTTCATCTGCATATTCGGTAATACTTTCCCAGTCAAATTATTCTATTCTGCATTATTCATGAAAATGTCTTAACAACTTGTACAAGTTTCTGCGAAGCCTTGGCTAGACTACAGGGGATTAAATCTCCGATGATGTCGCAATGGTGAAACCACTGGCTGTTGGCTCATACCAGCAGCACCTTTTTCATGCCTTGGTGACTTTTTTGGAATCTGCTGCAACCTCTGAAGATCTTTTTCAGTCAAATCTCGACTGTCTAGAGCTCAAAATCTCGCCGCAGCACCTTCTTGATGTCTTGGTGACTTTTCGATGTCTGTTTCAACCTCTGAAGATCTTTTTCAGTCAAATCTCGACTGTCAACTAAACGTACAAGTCACGAGCACGAGCTTAGCTAGTGCAAGATATCAACAAAAGTGCAAATGGGCAATATTTTGACAACCACCCCTGAAAAAACAACTCCCGCCCCAACATGCACAGTATAATATACAAGTTTATCAAGTTCGAAGAACACCATATTAAATCACTCTACCGATGCGTCTTTTGTTACACATAATTGCGTGCAAAGTTTTGCATCGTTTGCGATGGTTAACTCAATTTCAAGCAGCAAGACGAATCAACGATAATTTTCCGCCGTTAGGCGGCAATCTTTCCCAACCATATAACATTACTAATGCCCTTGTCTGAAGACATAAGCATCACAGGGATACTCGTACTTTTCCATCATCGTGCGAGTATATTGATGTTTGCTTAGTAACCTTAATTCGCAGCATTTCGCTGGAGAAGTGAATGCACGCTAAAGTTGGACTTGTGTAGTCGCACATAGACACTATGTACACATTTACCCATCAGCTCTATGCTCCTCTCAGAACTCTGCGTTTCCCTCTCGTGTGTTTTTATTTTTGTATTTTTTATTGTTAACCGAAACGATAGCTGCGCATCCTTAACGTTGAAAATTTCATAACCGTACCTACTACCTACCCATTGCTACAAAGATGATTAAATTTACTTATTGCGCTCTCCGCGCCATCGAATCCTCAAACTGCTGCGCTTAAGTGGTTTGGATGCTGCAAGACTCGATGTCATGCAGCTGCCAAGGTTTTTTTTCTTATTTTTTTACTTCTGTTCTTATCAAGGGGAACAACTTCACTGTGTACAGTTGAGGAAATTCAATAATTTTGCAAAATGTAGTAGCAGCGGAAAATCGGCTGTTTCTATAATCGGGATTGGTTCGACTGATTCTTTTCTGTAAAGTGTGCTTAACCTGTCAAATTGGGAGCTGTTTGTGTCTGGTTGTAGGGTGCTATCCTCGGGCGAGTCATTCATAGGGGATTTAAGTCGCATTCGCCACTGGAAATGTTCGTTTTAATGGCAAACAATTGCCGTCCATCAGGTAGGAGAAGTGATAGGCTAGTATGTTGCAGTCATCATCTATGCACTCGCCACCGTTCATGGCGAAGAGTTTTCACTTGTTCAGAGAAGAGCATTCTAATTTTAGACGTGTTAAGCGTGCTAAGTGTGGTAAGCGCAAGTGGCGCCGTATTTCATACGAAAAAACGCCATCAGCAGGGTATTCGGTATTCGGTCTATGGATATTTCAAAGGGGTTTGTTCCAAAAATTAAATAATGTTTTGAGGATTTAAGGTTTCTTATATCCGTCTTGGACTGTATACCAAAGGAATGAGTCCTTGGGTCCTATTATAGATCGGTTGGACATCAATCTGGCAGTGACTGTGTGGGTCTGTTAGGGATTCGCTTAACTTTTGTACAAATGAAAGCATATTCGGAAACTCTTGCCTCTGCTGACTTGAATTTATTTTTTTTATTTTTCCAATGGATCCAATTATATTGGGTACACCCAATGTCTGTTAGCGGTTATCTGGCATTCATCCCTCTTCGTCATATTGCCAAGAAGCACGCTCAACGGTGAACGAGGGTTTCGTTGGCGACGATATAGAAAAGTCTTTATCCACGCCAGTAAGCGCACTCATGGGGTTGGTTTCGGTTTCCAGATCATTAGACGCAGTGCTTTGCTTTCAGTTATGTTTTTCTTTTGATTATTTGGTTGGGTGCATACACTCGTAAGAGCAGAGCTCCCTTTCAAGCGTTATTCTCCGAGATACTCACATATTTTCCGTACTGCCATAGAAAATGGCATCGCCGACTTGGGTGGGTATGCGGCCCCGCACATTTTCTACTATAAATAGTTACGCGCTAATGCTCTGATTGCGGAATTCATGTGCAAGCAGACATACCCACACGTGTGCTGAACATAATTGCATGTCGTACTTGTGGTTGAGTATGTGTATGTCTGTGCTGATGCATTCGGGATTGAGGCCATAACACAGCCGTGAGAAGCACGTGCTAGCCTCTCGCTTGTCCATGGTCAAGTATAGCACAGCAGGGGCCGATTTATGTTGTCCTCGCGATGCTCGCTTTCCGAAAATTATATAATTCCAATAAGAGTTCGAAAAACGAGCAAAAAGCTAATACTTGTGCACAAACTTGTGTGTATATAGGGAGATTCAAATTACCCCCGCACCTTGTAGTCGTTGCCGTCATCGTCGTCGGTCGTCTTTGTCGTCGCCGCATACCTCCAACAATAAAAGTAAATATTCTCGCCCATTAAAAGGCGGAGGAGGCAAACAATCAGGACAGAGTTTCTCTCGGTGCGGTGGCTTTAAAGTTCCATTTTATGATTTTATTAAAGCACAAGGACGCAAAGGGAGAAAATAAAAGAAACCGAGGAGCAACTTTTGGGCTCTGGATGGTGAATTAAAATGAAACAGGGTAGAAACGACAAGCGCAAAGGAAGAAAAAAAAAAAAAAAGAAAAACCAAAACAGAAAGGAAAGAATATACACAGCGAGTTTAGTGGGTTCAAATAGCAAATAAATTAACTCTACCCTCCGACCAGCACATCGTGTTACACGGCAAGTAGGTACTATTAAATTAACCTTGTGCGCCCCGCCACGACTGCTGCCTTCCTCCCAGAATCCGGCGCGATATTAACCAGAAGGAGCACCAGTGGTGGTGCGGCATAGTTGCTGCTGTATATCTAGTTAAAGCCCACGATGGTGGTTGAGACATAAGGTGGCATAAATGAGGCAGTCTTAACCAATAAACAGAAACACTTTCAAATGACTGGAAAGGATTTTTCGCACCCGACGCTCTCTCCATCCGAATATAATAAAGCATTCCCTGCTTTCAGCAAACTAACAGCCGAAACGAGCAACAAACACATATACATCCGGACATGTATCCCAGCGTAATAATATACACATGTTCTTACACACACGGGGTGGATACTGCGGATAGGCATTACTCAGCTTTCCCTTTATGGTCTTGTGCGGTTCAAGCGAAAATGCGTTTGCGTTCGATCTTAATGATGGGGTATTTAATTTTAGTTGCGAATTTTCCAGCTGGCAACATTTGGGGCGATGCTAAAAACGTTCACTTTGCTGAGAAATGCAGTGGAGTGCTTACGAGAAGCCGTAGATTCCTTAAAATTTCAAAGAAATGTAGATAGGTATGTCTGGCACGAATCAGTGGTTTACTAACGCACTAAAATCAAAGAAAAGGGGTAAAATAGTTAAATATCGATAAGCAGTGTTGTCAAATCTATCGAACAGCTAGAAATAACTTTAAATCAGCTCTCGACAGGGCAAAAAAGTGAGTTTGTAACAAAAAAAAAAACTACAATCAGCTAGAGACCGAAAATCAATGTGGAGAACTATAAAATCATTAGTTCTAAAAGAAACACAAAGTGCAATAAATGGTGTTGTTTTTGAACATGGCTTAATGATTGATAAATTAATAATAATAATGGTTGGCGCAACAGGTCTGAAGGGACCCTGGGCCTAGCTTCTCGCAACCATTCGTTTTGTGTGAGTTTTTAATTTTTGGAACGAATGGAGGGGATCTACAATTTTATGCCGGTTCCAAACGGGCCGATTGAGAAGCTCTTTCATGACAATTATACTCTCGGATGTTTGTCAGACGTTCGCGAGAGGTGGCGCAGTGAAAAAAACCCTGAGTTGGAATTTGAATTTCTGCGGGATTCGAACCTGGGACCCCTCGCTTTGTAGTCCAACACACTAACCACTAAGCCACTGCGCCTAAATTATTATTGATAAATTATGTCCAATAAATTCAATGTGTTTTTTGTTGATGTGTTCTGGAAATTTTAAAAAAATGTTGTAAATAGAAAAGATCCGACGCGATGTGTACCATAGGACCGAAACTATGTAAACTTATAAATAAATCCATGACTAATCAAGTTTTCCCAGAAATATGGAAACAGTCATTAGTAGTCCCGATAGAAGAATCAAAGAATCCTCAAAACCAGCAAACGTTCGCCCAATCAATATGCTTCTCAACGAAGCAAAGATTTTGGAGAAAATTGTTCAGCATAAAAGCTTTAAAAGTATATGGAGGACAATCAACTTTTTGCGGAGTGCCAATCAGGATTCAGAGGAAGACATATTTGCGAGTCGCTAATTAACCTTATTTTGGCTGATTGGAAAAATGAGGTACACTCAAAAACTAAAATTGCTGCTGTTTTCATCGACCTAAGGCTTGGAGCGCACATGCGATTTCTTGTCGCACCGATAGAAAAATCGTAGTCGCAAAAAAAAAATACCATGCACGCACTTGTGGTCTTCTGTCGCACAATTATTTAGTTGCAAAAAATAGAACATACTACTTTTAATGTCAATACACACATTTGCGACCAAATAATCGCTACGGCAAAAAAGTCGTTTCTGAAAATGGACCTTGCTACGTTTTTTTAATCGCTGCGGTTATTTAGTTGCATATGTGCATTCATGTATAAAACAATGGGTCTCGTATTTTGCGACTAAATTATGATGTGATAGAAAATCGCAAGTGCGTGCATACCCACATCTTGTTGCGACAACGATTTTTTAATCGCAGCGATTTAAATCGCAAGTGTGTTTATATTGCTTGAAGTTGATATGGGTTATTTATTATGGCGACAATCGCGTCGCTCTAAAAATGGAACAATTCGCGGGATAATAAACGCTGCGATTTGTAGATGTCGAGTGCCCGCATTCACATTGAAATGTGTGTGTTACATTTTTTGCTACTAAACAGTCGTGCGATTGAAATCGCATGTGCGCTCCTAGCCTAAGACGAGCATTTGAAACGATTGATAGAGGTATCCTACTCGACAAACTGTATAAAAACGGTATTAAGGAAAATTAAATGAGGTGGTTCGAGTCATATTTGAAAGGACGGAAGCAAAGAACTAGGTGCTCCACAAGAATCTGTTTTGTAAGCACTCCTTTTCATAATTTATATTAATGAAATGCCTAAAGTGTTCACGACTCCAACTTTTCGCAGATGATGCTCTTATAAACGTTTCGTGTAATAACCAAAGAGGGTCCAAACTAGAGTATAGTGACCATACGTCCCGCTTTTAGCGGGACAGTCCCGTTTTTGAGGTCTCTGTCCCTTCCTAAATAAATTAATGGCCGCCGGTGCGGCACTTTTTCAATAACAGACAATTTGTAAATGAATTTATAACGACAAATGTAAAAGGAATAAATTTTGAGTATGGTTTTTTAGATAGCTTTACTTGTTCTCTATCGATCTTACGCGCCAAAAAATGTTCATCCATTCACATTTCAGGTTTTTTTCAATTTTCTTTACATGTTAAATTTATTCTCCAGGCTAGACTTTGCCAACTCAAAATGGGCGCGGCGCCCTGATTCCAGGTTCAATATTTGGATTAACAAACTCGCAATTGTGAATTTGGGGCTTTGCATTTTTAGGTATTGTGATGTATAACCTTTTAGTTAAATTTTATTAGCTATTGAAATCTTTGCAATTTTGGCAATCATCTATTGTGATCTACAAGATATTAGTCAACTTCAAATAGATATTCAAAGCATTGCAATTTTGGATGTGATCTTTTGTGACCTACAAAATTTTTGTCAAATTAAAATACCTATTCGAAGCTTCACCGGCAGTAAATAAATGATCAAATGTCTTAAAAGAGAGCGATGGCAGATATTGCTGTCAGTCAAATCTCCGGGCTCTGACCATATCATACTTCCTTTATAAAAAGGATTAAAATTGATTTTAATTGAAAAGTATAATTCTTTGTCTTTGTTCAGATTTTCTAATTTGGTGTTTGAGACAAACAAACTGCTTGCCATCTTTGAAACAATACACATATATCAATGTAGATATAGGAAACCAACCGGCATGTACCAATAATCCAAAATGTCGGTTTGTTGTTTTACAAATTAAAAACAGGTAATTTATCATCATTCCTTTACGGTCGCTGTGTGTGTGTGTGCGAATATTGAGATAGATTCTTTAAGAGTAGACAATTAACTTTCAGCAGGGACTTATCAGCACATGCAGGCAAGATTGTGCCCAAACACAAACACGTTGCTGCTCCTCATTCTATCTGCACGATGCTTGAAGCTTATTTTTTTCCCATTTGTTCTTGATTTATAAAATGTATGTATTTTTTTTTTTTTTTTTTGGGAAAGCAGATGCATTTTAAACTCGCATCGTTCGTCCCTTAAATCACACGTACGAACAGCTATGTGTGTGCGACGACGTAGTCATCAAGACTGGAGTGGAATAGGAAGCTTGCCTATATCCCCTTTCAAGCACCCACCTTATTGCTACGATGATGACTATGATGAAGCGGATGATGATGATGGCGACGACGACAACAGTTGTGTTGAATGCTTAGATCATTCGTCTGCCGAGAGCACTTCGCAGGGATAGCATGCACTCTATGCATACCCACATCTATGATTCTCCTCAAATTTGGTGGATTCTTGCGTAGAGCTTTTTTTTCAGTCCCTCCACCTAATCAAAACTAACCTCATTGGTATGAATGTTGTGGCATCGTATAATAGGAAGTCGCCTGTCATTGCCCTTCGGTTTTAGCTTTTCAATGCATTAAGTTCGTTGAGCAGAAACTACGTTTGCCGTTTAACACCTAGTATTAAAATATTTTCCTTGCACTTTAGCACAGTTTAGTTTTTCCATTAACTAAACAACCAATTTGACAACAGAACAAAAAACCTTTCACATTTAAAAAGAAAAGGGCAAACAAATACGGAAGAATGCATTCGAAAACGAAAACTTCGAACACTCTTTCTTCCTCCTCTTATTATAGAAGCAGCATAACTAAATCGAATTGCATACTTGTAGGTTCGTTCCGCAGCTCAGTTTTATCGGCAGCACCTTTGACCGATTTTAGACAGTCTGGTTCGTTACTCTGTAAAGCGAAAATGTTCAAACGTTTTCGTGGGCACTAATTGCTTTCGTTACACGGAACGCTTACTCGGAAAGTCGGAACTCTTTGTAGAACTATTAAATGTTCTTCCCATTCGTCACTTGTAATTGGAAGCCTCGAGCTGTCCCCCATTTTAAAAACGACAAGGTATTACTTATCGTTACAGCTCTATCAATGTCCTTATATGTTAAAATTGGTTGCGAGTGAAGGCCCCGAAAGCGATTTATACGGTAGGAAAAATCGTTCGTTTCCAATAAAACGTAAATGAGTTTTTTACTGAGCAGGTATTTGGAAAAGCAGTCGTTTCCTATGAAACGAAAATGCCTTTCGTTTTACCTAAAAAGAAGAAAAAATTACAGCCCGCGAATGCGTTTTATACAGAAACATTTCTTTAGTTTTTACAGTAAAAAAGAAAAAAAAAAACAAAAGAGTTTTATACTGAACAGCTAATTGAAAAAGCAGTCGTTTCCAATGAAACGAAAATGTCTTTCGTTAAAAAAAAAAAAACCTTCAAAGAGCAGAACCTCTATTTTTAATTTTATTTTCCTTTCGCACGAAATCAAATTTCCCTTCCTTTCAAAGTCACACAAGCGAAAACGATTGAATGGATTTATAATACACAGCCTCACGGACTCACCCCAGGGTACGCGTTCGTTTAAGAGTTTTTTTTTTCTTCATTTTGCTAGGTACCTATCTATATTTCAACGTTTAACTTTCAACGGAACCACTCAAACCCAATGTCTATACATTAAAAGTCTGTTGAAAAGGAACAGAGTTTACGATTGACAGGGAATAATGGAGTCAGGATGACAGTGATGATAAGATATATAATATATATATATAGGTAGACATTCGTTTCATGAGCATAATCGGCTCAACGCTGTACTTCCTTTCATGTATGGAAAAGTCATACAATTTAAACGTGTTAATATGTCTTGTTATCCCTGTTGGTAGTTATTTTTCTGTAGATTTTTAATTTTCAATCCACCGCAATTTGCACGAAAGTTGAAAGTAGCTTCGTCCACATTAGCGGACAATGCGTTCGTGATTTCAATAAATTTCGCAACAATTTCAACTACATCAAGGCAAACCGCGATAGGTAACCGACAGACAAATTGTCGTACGCATAACTGTCCTCCTCGAAAACTAAAAACGAAACCAATCTAAATTCCGCTAAAGGCAATTCAGTTAATTAAAAATCCTTTATGTAGATGTCAAAGGAATTGCTCATATAACGATAACGCACTCGTTGCCACCAAATAGTGTTTTATTATACTGTAGTCATGAAATTTTGTACCTTTTCTTTTATTTTCAGATGGGAAAAATCATATGCTGCCGACTGGCGAGCTATTGGTAATCAACATCACTCGAATGGACGCACATCGCATCTATAGGTGTCGAACCCATCACCAATTAACGCAGGAAGCTGTGGTTAGCAGCAATGTTGGGAAAATACAATTAACAGGTACGTCATCCCGTTTAGTGTAGGCAAAGTGTGTGTATAGGTGTGTGCTTGCACATTTCGATTTATATCAATTATCTGGTCGTCCAGTACCAGTTTCCATGCTGGCGTTCGGTCGGTGGTCGGTTTTTGAAAATTAGCCCATATATCGGTGGTTGTTGGGTTCCATCGTTCCTTGTGTGAGTTTTTCCCTTTTTATTTTTAAAACGCACGCGAGTACGGGAATGGATATGGGGAATTTTTTTGTTGAAAGCAATAAAATGGCTTCCTGTTGTTGGGACATTTGAGGGATTTGCAGAAGAGCACATTGATTTCGGTCGAGTAGGTATGTGAATTGAAATTTGAAACTGGTTATAATGTGGTAAGGAGCTCGTGCGGTTCATGAGTATAATGGCAAATGTGTAACATTGGCGATTATTTTGACAAATGTCCGTGGAATTCTCTTTTTGATTTTTCATATAAAGCCGATTTTTCAAGAACAGTCTTTCTTGTCCATTTTCACTCACCGAATACATGTGGAGATCTCACACAAAAGACACGACACAATGTAGCTATACTCAGCTTAAGTTTCATTGGAATCGGCCAACTCGATCAGACAAAACTCCATTTCCGATTGGATGTCCTGGTATTGCCAATATTTACACTTTTAAAGTATACGTGTCTGCATATGGTGTATAAAAACCCCTCACCGAATTGAACGATGTGTTATACTCATCTCATATGCTCAACATCTGCATGACTACTTTGTGGCTAAGGCTCATCATAACGAAATTGAAATTTGAATTAAAAATCATCGATATTCCTACGGTCTCCATTTGTTTATAGGACTCGTCCTTGTCTGTTTAAAAAAAAAAAACTCTTTAATTGGAACCAAAGTTTTGAAAACATACTTTTCGCGCGGCTTCATCTGTTAAACTTGTCCCCAGTCGATTTTCTCTTTCCCCCGCCTACTTGTTCCCTAAAGCTGCCTATAGAATTCGTTCTCAGCAAGAGGAACTTTTTGAAAGCATTTTTTGCATTCTTTTCAAAACATTTTAATTTTGTTGTTTTCTTTCAGAAATGCGCGAACTCGTCCCACCAATCATGAACGAAAAACTCGTAGCACTGACGACACGTCTCGGTGAGGCCGTTGTTATACCATGTGTCGCATATGCCAATCCTACACCAGTCTATCGGTAAGTCCTAGATCCTAGTCACTAGTAATTTAGCTGTCACATTTTTAATTTGAATTGCAAAAGCTTCTCCGTATCCGTAGACGCGTTTCCATGAATACCAAATGAGTAGCAGTAGGGTCCTGCTCCAGCCTGGCAGTTTATTCTCATCTTTGAGTCTTAAAACGGACTGCCTAAACAGTGTAAGGAGAATTAGCGCAACACCATTGAAGCCATCCAATTAGATTGCATGCGAAGCGGTTGACTTTGTTTAAGTTGCGCGCCTCGATACTGTGTTTTGGCAGGACTCGGCGGTGTATAGATTTCTTTCAATATAATTACGGACGGAGTTCGCTCTTCACTTGCGTTTTGTATATGAAGAGCGCACTGCAAGTGCAACTGACACGGAGCACGGAGGACGCCCACAGAAGGAACAGGCCCATGCTCGTGCGGCCCCCATAGCTCGTTTGGCATTCTTTTCCATTCGACTTCATCCCCACCGGGAGCGATTATTTTTCGTTTTGTGTCCTTTTGTATAGCCTTTGTTGTGTGTTAAACTGCACTTGGTTCGCTTTCGCTGTGCTGCTGAATGCTCTCTACCACTGTACTGTTGTGTGTGCAGCGTGCTTTGCTTTATTCTCATCTATTTTCGTATATTTTTGTATGCACACCTACGTGTGTGCGTTTTGCGGGCGCACTCAGCAGTCGTGATGCCGACCTGGCGCAACTTTACGGTGGGGTATGTTTCTATACCTAGTGCTACGACAGGATACACAGAAAAAGGTAAAACTGCTTTGAGCTGTCGTGTATCGCTGTTGTGTGGCGCGGCACTGGAAAGGGTTCTAAGGAGGGCTTTACCATTTGTATTGTCGCTCTGTTTGCCTGATTATAAAACGATTCCTATGATCATGCTCATGCACAAAGCCGTACACATGTACGGTTTGATTTTGAAACCACAATTAATTCTATTTCCGACGTCTGTAGCAAATCGAAGGGCAAAAATAAAAATACTCGAGGAGCGTGGGGACGTAAACCCTGGTGGCATATACATTATACAGTCGTCTGGGGTCGTTGTCGGTTGGGGTTGTGCTCATGCTAGTAACAGGTAGGTATATTGAAACGGTAAAACTCCTCAAGGCTACGGCAAAAGCAGTTCCTGTTCTCTGATGACTGTTGTAAGCGTATATTCAAAAACGAAAACGAGTGCACATGCAGAGTGTGCTTTGTTTATGTTTTTCCTTTTCTTTTTTTTCTTCTTCTGCAACAGTAGCTGGTGGCGGCTGAAACCAGGTAGCATTCTATGAGAATGGAATTATTGCTGCCGAAACTGGCGGTAGCTCATTTGTGATGTATGGGGATATGTCGCCCCTGTGGATCCTTAAAAAAAAACTGCACTCTTTAAAGCAATTTTTAATTGTTGCATTTTTATTGCAAAGGGCGGACCGGTCTCCACCCCTTGATGTGCGCCGCTTCAAGGCTTGGTCCCGTTTTTGTTTTCTCTTCTCTCTTTACTGTTGAGTGTTTTTCTTGGGGCTTGTTGACCCCTTGTTGGTTGAACTGTTGTATTTTTGGGTCAATGACTTCCGTCGACCTGTGCGGTTCTAAGTGGCTTTTCTGCACGAGACAGCACGAATATTCGCAGACCTCTTCAATGAGTTGATTAGGCAGATCTTGCAAAAAAGTCAGTAGAAGAGGGCGATTCTTTTACCAATTTTTTTCCCCTTATTTTTCGATCTTAGGTGGAAAAGGTTGAGAGCTTAAAATCAAATTCAATCGGAAATTCTGTTTTTAAGAATTCAAATGAAAACGTAATTAATAATGAACAACTTTGAAAATACCGAACATTTATACTTTTTTGTATACAGAATAGCTCAAATGGACAACGTCTTCAAATACGGAACTGTTCGTTATTATGATGGTCACCGTAGTTACAGACAATGCTTTGGTTTGAAGAAATTTCGCGATTCAAATAGATAGATAAATCTTTATTTAGTATCGAAAGCTATTTACATAAATTTGTTAATATGATTCTAGATATTCTATTTTACCAATTCAACAACACATTTTTTAAAGGATTTTATATCATTTACTATCAACATATTTGTAGGCAGTTTATTATATAATTTGAAGCCTTTATAAATAAGTGAGTTCCGAGCCCTTGCTTCTACATAAATTAAGTAACCTTAGGTCATTCATGTTTCGTAATATGTAAGGTTAGACCTTTTTTTTTTTATAATAAACACGCGCTAAAGAGGTTATGACTACTCTTATGGTGTAGTTTGAAGTACACTGCGCGGGCGTTAGGGAAATTGGGATTTGGGATAGAGAAGATAGGAGATTCCGATGCACATTGGTTTTAAATGTCCGCAAATTGAACCGAGGGGGAAAGACAGAGCCGGGCAAGGCGTTCCACATTCGCGTGGTACGGCTTATGAAGGAATCTCTATATTTCATATAGTACGACCGAAAGTAGGCTGGAGGGTAAACTGATGGGCATTCCTTGCTTGTCGAGTATTGCGGTTGAATTGTTGAAGGGGTGGAATGCAGCTGGCGATTTCACTTGAGCACTGTTTGTAGAAATAGCGATAAAACAATGAAAGACATGTTACATTTCTGCGATGTTCGAGCGAATTTATAGAATTCGCTATATTTGTGTCTCCAATGAGTTTTAAAGCACGATTCTGTATCCTATCCAGCAGGTGCAGTGAGGTTCTGGGCGCACCAGACCAGATATTAGAGTTATACTCAAGTTTGGGGCGAATGAACGCCTTGTATATGGCAGCCAGATCAGAAGGGGTAAAATATTTCTTGCACCGTTTGAGGAAACCTAGACATTTCGCAGCGTTCTTGGCGACTTCGTGTATGTGGTCATTCCAACGGATTTTGTCATGGACACACATACCGAGAATGGAAAGTCTTTCGGTTTCGGCGATGCAAGTGCCATTCATGGATAATGGCTGAGGATTCTGGTTTCGCTTTAATGACAGCAGACAGCATTGTGTTTTCGAAGCATTAAATTCCACTCTATTGGCTAAACCCCATTTTATAATGCTGTCGAGATCGGACTTTAATGAGCTTAACATACGTTGCCGTTCCAGTTCTACGGCCGAAGAGCAGGGACGTGAGTCCTGGAATGAATATGAGAAGCTGAGGGTGCTGTCATCGGCGAAGGAGTGGATTGGATTAGAAGTTACAGACAGGAGATCATTGATGAAAATGAGAAAGAGAGTCGGAGACAAAACGGAGCCTTGGGGAACACCAGCATTTATATGGTGAATTTCAGACTTACAACTTGAATTGAATGGCCAGAGAGGTAGTTTCTAATCCATTGAAGAAGAGACGCATCGATCCCATATGCACGCATTTTCGACAAAAGAGCTCGGTGCCAAACTCTGTCAAATGCCTTTGAAATATCAAGCGCAACAATCTTCGTTTCACCAGAAAGATGTAGAGATTGGTTCCACTTTTCGGTTAGATAAGCCATCAAATCACCAGTGGATCTGTTGCCACGAAAACCATACTGCCGGTCATTAATGAGTTTTCGTGATTCAAGATATTTCATGAGCTGACGATTTATCAGCGTTTCCATGACCTTAGAAAGAATGGATGTAAGTGCTATGGATCGGTAGTTGGTGGGAGAAGAAGATTCGCCTTTTTTGGGGACGGGCTGGACAAATGCTGTTTTCCACCTTCTCGGGAAGAGTCCAGAAGAATAGGACAGATGGAAAAGCTTACGCAGTGGTTTTGCCAGCGTGGAAGAACACCTCTTCAGAACGATTGGGGAAATACAATCTGGACCAGCGGATTTATTTATGTTGAGGTCATGAAGTACTCTTGCCACTGTACGAGTGCGAAAATGGATTTGTCCCATGGTGTGTTCGACGCTCTCAAGTACAGGTGGAGGCAAAGCGCAATCTGGGAGCATTGAGCTGGCTGCAAAATGTGCAGCAAGCAGATTGGCTTTGTCTAAAGAGTTGACAGCTGGAATGTCATTGTGAATGAGCGTTGGGATGAAAGGGGAGGCCGAATTCTTTATATATTATATAGGTTAGACCTCTCTAATATAACGGAAATATTTCTTCAAATATCTTGGAATTGTACCTACAATTAAAAAAAAAATTCATTACAAATCTTTGCTTAAAAGACAACAAACGCAACATACTTAACAGAGAAACTATCGACGTATACATCCTACCCTTTAACATTTGCAATCTACCCAACTGACTTCCATTACCCAAAGACAGAACAGTTGAACAATACTCAAAATGAGTCTTCACAATAGCATTAT
Organism: Cheilosia vernalis; assembly: GCA_949126925.1. Classification (NCBI taxonomy): domain Eukaryota; kingdom Metazoa; phylum Arthropoda; class Insecta; order Diptera; family Syrphidae; genus Cheilosia; species Cheilosia vernalis. The sequence continues at coordinate 18,271,548 of OX421363.1, read as the reverse complement.
AAATCTTAATTGCAGTTACAGTAGTCACTTTCTTTCTTATTCTTGTCATAAATACAATTGTTGTTTTGCAATTTTTTTTTACACATATAATCAAAATGGTTTTTAAAGTCTAACTTACAAACAATTATTATTCCAAGAACTTTTTCAATAATTTGGTTCTATATTCTAAGATTCAGATTAAAATAAGATCTCTCATTTAATATCATGGATGTCAGCTTTAGTAAAAATATACAGCATTTGTGAAGCGGTATACCGATTCTCGAAAATTCTCCTATACGTTTATATATCAAAATCTCCGATGCTATGCGAAAAACTGAAATTTGAAATTCTAGAAATCTGCAAACGAGAATTTCTCTTCGAATATAACTCGGAATTATGAGTTTGATACTTCAAAATGTGCATCGTTTTTTTATTTCTGTTCGAGAAAGTAATAGTCAAATTAAAATAAATTAAACAATTTATTGAATGATATCCCTTCACATTGACATAAATCTGCTCGGAAATAGTGCCATTCGGTCAAAGCAGTCTTGGGGCTCTCGAAAAGTTCGGTATATTTCGATTTCGCCTAACTGCTTCATTGAGAATCGAACAAGTGCTGAGCTCATGTTGCCCAAAGTAGCCACTGTGAAAACCCACAGGTAATTGCTCATTAAACATACATGCATTGGTATTTCTTTTATTTCGTCAATCGAAAGCAACAATTTTCTCAACCAATTTAAATTTGAATATTGTGCTTTTCATCACAACCTGCCAAAATGGCTTACATGGCGTGCTGTAAAATTCTACTTCATTCGAAAGGTGAATATAACTTTCGCACAGGTGAAAAACGAACCCGAACAGCTTTGGGAATATCAATCTTTTTTCTATGCGAAAATTCAGGCGGATTTGTTGGTATACGAATAATGTTATGTGGAACCTGAGAATTGGTTTCCAGATATCTTTCAAAGGCTTCTTATTATAAGCAAAAAATCAAAACACAAAATAGGAAATGCACCAAATATCCACTGAACAGTCAAATGTCTTATGGAAATCAGTAATGCCCTATTATTCGATCGGACACAGTTTTCGGTACTTTTTATAGTATACGCTTTCAATTCTTTTCTAATACTACTTCACGATTGTTTTATGAGTGCTTTTGTGTCGTAAAAAAATCCCCTCAACTTATTTAATAAACGGAACACAGTTTAATTGAATGCTTTGATTTATTCGTAGGCTGATGATTCAAATCAAAACTTATTGGTGGTCCAAACATCACAATGGAACCGTAAGCAAGTGAATATTTTTGAAAATAGAAATAATAGTTCATTCATTACAAAATAAATCCAAATCTTGCGTAGGAACTTATCGCCTCTGGTCTTGCAAATAAATACAATTTGATCTATTACAAATTGTATGGCTTACATATTACTTAATTCGGGAAATTAGGAAATCGACAAAAGTTTAAATTCTCGCTGAAAAATATAAAGCGCACATTTTTGTGAACGAAAACTATCCTGTTTCCTCACGCATACTCTCGTACTACCTGTTATTCCTCCTGAAGTAACTAAACTTGTTAAGTAAGAAGATATTTTATTCTGTTTGCGACGTCTGTCTGACAAGAAAGTCTTGGAAATATCCCAAACTTACATAAAATGTATGCTCTTCTGCAAAACTATTTCAAGCATATTAAAATGCATAACTTTTTTAAGGACTCATTGCTAATAAGCAATAAGCTTCCAATTTTTTCTTGTACACTTCACAAACATTGCTACGACAATCACGATTAACGTTAGACCTAGTTTCTTATTCGTTATATCACAATTATTACACTTTAGTATTTTCTATACCTTTGCTACATATTTCTTTAACGCATGACTGCCAGTGAGAAGACACTTGTCGCCTGTTGTAGGCCATGAAGAGCTAGCCCCATCACAGGGAAAACTGCGCCCGTCGTCAGACCTAATCCACTTCATTCTTGGACATCACTCCAATCGGACTTCTTTGCACTCATTCATTAATTGCATATCGTTATTATTTAATCGTATCAGTGATGCAAATCGACTTTTGTCAATTGTACTAAAAACTGAAAAGAAATAGTACTGAAACTTACAAAATAGTGAATAACTTAACTCAAGCAAAAAAAAAAAACCTGTTTTATTGCGTCTAATGGCCGTATTATTCACACCGAGTGTAAATTAGGTTTAACTTTACACCGTAATCCGTATTTTTTAAAACCCGATGATTTTGTTGTTTGTCACTTGGCAATTGATTTGATTTGCTGTGAGCTGAGTTTCATTTTTATTGTACTTATTATGAATTTAGCCTCCGAAAATCCACGACATCGTAGTCACGGACTCAAGCTCTTTCTCGCTTGTATGCACTCGATATAGTCGTAGACACGGACGACGTTGATTCACCTTCATCTCTTCGATAAATTCATCTGCTACCGATGAAGCCATCAAAATTGCAACCACTTAACAAATAAAATCCATTTTTAAGGTTCCGTACCCAAAGGGAAAAAACGTAACCTTATTAGTTTCGCTCGGATGTCTCTCCGTCTGTCTGTCTGTCCGAACCCACTAAGCCAATTTTGTTTAGCTTCTTGCTACATTTCTGAAATATAAATAGTACAGAAATCAGTACAATAGTTAGTTTTCTCTTAACGGTGACACGTATGTTTCCCTTGTTTAAGAGACTGTCGACTTGCATTTTCGGCCTTATTGGCAGGACGGTTTATCCTCCATCGCATCAGTTATGTAGCCCTATTTCTGTGAACCTGCCTGGGATGCTTTCAGCACATACGTTATTTACCTAGCATGTTCTTTTTCATATTTGTAAACAAAAAACTGTCTCGCTCTAGCTGCAGATTAATTTATCAATCAAGCACGGTGTTTTTTTTATTTTTATTTTTTGCATAGGTAGATGTCCTGATTGATTATATTTTGTCATCCTACTATCAGTGCCTACTATCCCGAAATCAATACAATTGTGCTGTGTGTGAGGAGTTTTCAGTTCCCATGGAAAGGTGTGCTTTTATTTTGGCGGCCAATAAAGTTGTTGGTCGGGTTTACTCGTCTTTACTAATTCCATGCGGCTATATTTGGGTCGGATAACACTCCCCGCATGCATTTGCTATTTTTGCATTCGAAATGTACTCCTACTTGTTAATTGTGTATTGTGAGAGTGCATATCTGTGACACAAAGTAGCTTATGCCAATGCCAATTATCGCCGCATAAAAAAACGCAACTGGGATGATGGGATTCTTTTCCGGTAAGGCGATTATACCAATCATGGAGAATGTCAGTGAATTAATTGCAAATATGCACAGCAGGATGTTTTGCTCTTCATGATACGTACAGTAAACAATTTACCATTTCGTTCCATTTCCCTGAACTGAGGACAATCAACCCTGATTAGAATAATTGCCTGCAAATACAAACTGAAATTTTCGCCGCTTTTAGATCTGTTCCCTTGGTTGTTTTTTTTTTTTCTGTGCTCTAAATCTATATATCACCTAAAGAAATTAAAAAAAAAAAAAAAAAACTGAATTGTATGTCCGCGAAAATCTTACGAACCACTGCATTTTAATTGAATTTTTTGAAATTAACAAAAGTCTGCCAAATATATCAAATACTTATGTTTCAGGCTGCTTTTGTCTTAAAGATGCATCATTTTTCATTTAACAAAATTATGTACAAGCGGAGGCTCGATAGTAATGTCTAACTGCCGCTCCAGTCTTAGGTCCCACAGTCCTCTGGGCAATCTGTACGATGTGGGTAGATGTTTCTGACCTAGTCCACAAACAAAATCCCAGTGCTGTCAAAAATTGTGAGGCGTTTATTTGTTATTGGACATTCCAAGTCCTAAACCCGAAACAGACTGTTGCCTCGCTGTTTGTGAAAAGGTATAACACTCGCCAGTCTGTAGTAGAAAACTTTTAACTGAATTCAAAGCCACAATTGACTGATGCAGTTTTGAGATAGTCACTGAAAATAAAACCCTGGTGTATTTGATAAAAATTATTCTTGATTCAATTTTTTTGTCAACATACATACATACGTCCAACAAAAGGTTTCAGATCAGATTGACAAAATATATAGGTAAAAGTTTTATCTTGTCTTAAAACTTTTGTTGTGATAATAAAAAAATTGTTGTGTTAACAAAAATCGTTTCTTGTGCATATAAAAATATTTTGTTGATTAATCAAAAGCGTTGCTAATTTTACAAAATAGATTTGCCAATTCTACCATTCTTGGTTTGTCAAATCAACAATTAAATGTTGCTTTTACAAAGAAATTTATCAACATGGTCTTTATCTTTTTGTCAAATTAAGAAAGAAATTTTTTTATATCGAAGTAGTTTGTCAATTCAGTTATTATTAAATCGACAGCAAATATTTTTGGTTGTACAGAAATAATTTCCTAGGACTGCAGCTGTGTTTTAGGTAAGGTATTAATAAATGATACGAAAAACAAATAAGTTTAATAAATAGATTTATAAATAAAAAAAAACTAGTTAGGTATACATATTATACATACATATATATTCCTTTATCCTTGTCAATATTCCTTCCACCTCATCGAATGTCCTTCCAATATAATCATAGAGGAATTCTGTGAATCTTGCTGGTCGGTATAAAAACTGCATGCAGCAATTAGAACCCGGCGGCAAATCGGCCATCTATTTAGAAAAAGAAGAAAATGCGTTTGTTGCAATATCATACGAGCATATAAAAAAAGGGATTGGTCGATGAATCAGCTAGCAATTTTTAACTATATACCTATATATTTACGCATTTACTTCTTTGACTTACCTTTTAAATAACTAACACTAACAAACTTTCTGCTTCGTACTACTTCGCATGTGAATTATAAATGACGCCATCAATAGTATTGCATTCAAAGGACTGCAATGTATTTTTGTCGATTCAACACGATCGAGGGTTAAACGGCAGGATCTCGTACGTTGTTTTTATATGTTCTTCAGAAATCACAAAAAAAAACGTTTAAAAATAATATTCTAAAGGAAAATAATAATTTATTAATTGATTTCAGCTACTTGATAATCAATTAATACGATGCCATAAGATGCATTTTAATTTAATGCATCGTTTTAGTTTTAATCGTGACTTACGAGGTATTGCATTTGTATTTACAATACTTTCGAGGTCCTCCATCTTTTTTTATTATGGAGTTTCTTGAATTTAAAATCTACATTCAGGAGACTTACGAGGTACTTTTTCATTTTTGGCGCGAAATATTGTAGGTTTTTTCGGTTTCTGTAATTTTTTTAGATCAACATTTTTACGCTGAGAATACCAATAGATGGCTCTGATTTTACAGGTTATTTTGAGTAGATAATATTTTTTTTATCATTTTTCTACTTACGAGGTCCTGCCGTTTAACCCTCAGTGTGTTATCATTTTGACAAAATTTTTAATCATATCTATGTACAAACATTTTGTTTTGTTTTTTGAATTGATAATATGTATGCTGTTGGGCTAATAAACATTTTGCATATGTTTTCTCAATTTCACAAACATTTACAAAATTAATTTTTGGTTTTGTTTTTATGGATATAAAAAAAAACTTTGTTAATTCAACAATAAAATTGTTCAATTGATACAAAATCGATTTATTGAACTGCAAATTGTGTTTTGTTATTTTGAAAAAGCAGTTTTATTGTGTATGTCTTATCCGTTTTACAAACTGTCGTTGAAATTGATAAAACTTAAGTTGTATTGATAAATTTCATTTGATAAACTTTTTATTTTTTTTTTATCCGAGGGTAGGTGAAAATCTTCCAAAGACACTATTAGAATAGCAAGCGCGTTCTCAGATTTTTACCGACTAAAAACACCACCCTTCTAAAGATTGTTAGATACTGCAACTAAGATATAACTTATGAAGCAATTTTTCTATCATTAAATAACAACTTTTGACAGGTTACTTTCCAATGAAAGATCCTGCGTGCTCCGCAAATTAAACGCGGCTAATCTTATCTTGCCAAGTCGAACGGTTTCGTTCTTTGTAGTCGGCGCAATAAATTGCTCTCGTCCAAGATTTGTCGGACTGTATTGTTGATATGTCCGATTAGTCGGTTTCTATGCTTTCTCGCGAAGCTTCTAGATTCAGCTTCGATTGTTGGAATTCCGAGATCCCTATGGATATCGTCGTTTCTAATATACCATGGTGCTTGTACAATTTCTCTAAGGACTTTATTTTGAAAAGTTTGTAGAATATTGACATTTGTTTTCTTGGTACAACCCCAAAGTTGTATACCGTAGGTCCACACCGGCTTTAGCACTTGCTTGTATAAAAGCAGTTTGTTCTCAGTACTGAGCTGGGAATGTTTTCCGAGTAACCAGTACATTTCTCTATACTTGATATCGAGTTCTTTACGTTTCATTTTCACGTGCGAACTCCATTTCAACTTTGCGTCGAGTGTCATTCCCAGGTATTTGGCCTCGTTTGCAAAGGGTATTCGGGCCAAGTTTAGAAAAATTGGCAAGTCATTAGTTTTCTTATAAGTGAACAGATTTAGTTTCGTTGAGGGCGATCCGCCAGTTCCTTGTCCATTCATTTACCTTATTCACTGCGGCTTGCAGTTTTGTAGTCGTTTCTTCGATTGTATTACCTACAGCTAGGATAGCTGTGTCGTCGGCGAACGTAGCAAGGGTAGTGCCATCTTCCCTTGGTATATCGCGAGTATATAACAAATAGAGAAGCGGACCAAGGACGCTTCCTTGCGGTACACCGGCCGAAATTTCTTTTAGCTCCGAGTATTCGTTTCCATTTCTAACACGGAAGAGTCTATTCCCGAGATATGATTCCAGAATATCATATAGGCTTGCGGGGAGAACTTGTCGTAATTTAAATTTCAAGCCGTCGTGCCACACCTTATCAAAGGCTTGTGAGACGTCAAGGAATACGCTTGAGCAAATTGTTTTTTTCTTCAAATGCTTTCTCGATTACGTCAGTAGTTCTATGTACTTGGTCAATCGTCGAATGCTTGGTTCTGAACCCAAACTGGTGGTCAGGGAAAAGATTATTGTCTTCAATAACCGGTTGTAGGCGCCTAAGCAATATTCTCTCGAAGACATTGGAAATGACTGGAAGAAGGGAAATCGGTCTATACGATTTTACTTCATTTGGCGGCTTTCCTGGTTTTAAAACCATTATGACCTCCGCGACTTTCCATTGACTCGGCACGTGTTTTAGTCTGAGCGCGGCATTTATAATATGAAGAAGCTTAATTAATGCTTTCCTTGGTAGAACTTTCAGAACTTCTCCGGTGATCAAATCATAACCAGGAGCTTTCTTAGGTTTTAGGGATTCGATTTCACGTTTTAGTTCACTTAGCGTTGCACTAGTGAGTGTTGAATCGTCAGATTGTGATTCCGCCCTATTAGTATTATCGTGGATCGCTTAGCCATCGTACGGTTTCAAAGCTTCTTCTAGATGAGCGGCAAAAACGTCCGCTTTTTCCTTATCTTCCCTTGCCCATTCATTTCGATTTATTCTAATTGGCGGCGCGAGATTTTGGGCCTTTTGGTGCCTTTTACAGCTTTCCAAAGTGAATAATTGGAATCTTTTTTCGCTGTTAAACTTTCAAGGTAAGAACCTGTCGCACGATTTTTAAAATCCTTAATAACTGTCTTCAACAAATTGCACAAATAATTCAAATGGGCTTTATGTTGCGGAGCGCGACTCTGTTGCCATTTCTTACGCGCCTTCCTTTTTTCGTTGACCAATTCTTATTTCGGGAGGATATCGTAGCCCGTATTTGGCCGGCGTTTTCCTTGGATTAGGCGTATTATTCCAGGAGGCGAGCTGTACGATCTCGACGAAGCGATCAACTTCAACCTCAAGTTCATAGGGTGTCGTAAGTGGAACACTCAGTTCAACATTCTCTTCTATTTCGTTCCTAAAGCCTCCCCGTCCCCAGTTAGTGTTTCTACCAGTTAATCTCGCTGGCTCTAGCTTATTGGCTAGTTTTACACTCAATGTTAAAATAACCGGTGAGTGGTCAGATGATAGATCAAAGCTCTCTTCAACTTTAATGTGGTTGGTAGGTATTCCTTTCACGACGAAGAAATCTATCAGATCAGGTAGTTTTGAAGTATCAGTTGGCCAGTAGGTCGGTTTGCCCGTCGAGAGGAAATCGCAACTGTATTCCATACCTGCCCCATAGAGCATTCTACCTTTTCGCGAGATGTATCTGGAGCCCCAGAAGGTGTGCTTCGCATTAAAATCGCCGCCAATAATGAAATTTGGTTTGAGCGATTTAAGCAGGTTAGTAAAATCACTTTTTTCAAGCGCGGAACGCCGTGGACAGTAGATAGATGAAATTCTAATAATACGCTGACTATTTTTAACTCGAATCGTGCACAGTTGCATAGTTTCAAGCTCTATCTTCAGGTCTTCGTATTGTTCAATGCAATCTTTAATAAGCAATGATGATCCACATCTCGCGTTTCCCGATTGGTGACAAGCGTGGAAATCATTATAGCCTTTTATTTTTAAACTCGATCCCTTTTTCACGTGAGTTTCAGAAATCAAGCAAATGTCAATGTCTTTCTCGCGTATGAATATTTCCAATTCGCCCGTTTGCATTCCAAGTGCATATTTTTAACATTGGTTTTTCATTCATGTTATTTTTGAAGCACGCGTTTTCCGTGAATTATTTTCGAGCTTAACCAAGCGATCGAGAATAATTTTATTTATTTTGCATTGTTCTTCAAGTTTCTCGAGAATAACTGAGAAAACATGAGAAACAGGGTCCGGCGAAGTTTCAACGTTTTTCGCTCCTTCGAATGCCGCGGCCTGAGCGTAGGTCTGCACTCTGGCTGTCCGAGGGCCACTATTCGATGGCTTTCCTGATGGTAACTTTTCAGTAGCGTTTCTTTTGACAACCGCTTTTGAACCGGAGGTTTTATATTGCCTACTACCTCCTGGGCGGTCCTACGCTTTATCTTGGTAAGCGGCTTTGTTTTTTTATTTTGGCTTTTGAGTAGCGCATCTCTCCGTTTTTGCAACTCCTTAGCTACTTCACAGCCTCTACAATTTGCCGGGTGCTTTCCCTTACAATTAGCACAGGTAGCGGAGAATTGTTTATTTGCTCCACAGTCTTGGGAGAAATGACTTCCGGCGCATTTTACACATCGCGGCTCTTTTTTGCAATACATTTGCGTATGATTGAAGTCTTGGCAACGTTTGCACTGTGGAATTGTTTTCAAATTTCTGCGCATGGGCTCGATTTTTACCACAATATTAACTATAGTTTTAATTCGGTAGATATCTTCGATATTATCAGACCTATCGAAGGTAAGCATAAAGAGCGGAAGTCCACGCCTTACCAGGATGTCCTTATCTTCTTCCGTTTTTTGCTTCTCTTTCTTGATGATATTTACGGCATCAAGAACTTTAAACCCTTTGGAATGGAGGTCGTTTATAACCTCTTCTTTGGCGCATGAGGGGTGGAGTCCCCTCGCTACTACACGATGTGGCCTTTCTGACTTTATTTCAAAAGTATACCACTGGATCTTCTCGGTATTTAGCTTTTGGGACACTGCCCAGTAGTCTTCGTGGTTATATCGACGTTAATTTTCCACGCATTCTTCCTCAAAGATGTAACCTTAAATTTCGATGTTATTGTGCCTTTTAGGAGGCTGTGTAACTTATTATACTCCGTTACTCCAACGATGTTTATTGGAGGCGGTGGACGAATTTGCCCTCGGAGTTGTTTTTCTTGCGGTACTTTACGCGTTTGTTCTCTTAGAGGTTCGACTTCAGGCGAAGAACCGGCTCTCCTTTTCTTACTAGGTCTTTTCTTAGGGACCCGATTCGTTTCGCGTGCTGAATAGGCAAGCGTGGTGGAGTACATTCGCGTTCTTTCTGCAAATGAGTGTTCCTAAGAACATTATTTTCTTCTTTTAACAGTTCTATCTCTTTCTTCAGAGCTTGATAGAGTAGATCCATTTCCTTAAGCTTTATTCGGAGTGTTTTAATGTCTTCCTCAGAACTTTTATCTTTCACTGAGTCCCGTTTTCCACGCGCTGGCGCTCCCGGCGGACTTCTTTTCCCGGGGTTACTCGATCTTGATGGAGGAGATCGAGATACCCTTGAACTTTTAATAAAAGGGTCAATGGATTGCAATAAGCGGCTCTCCCCAGAATCCGTAGAGCCGACCTCCGAAGAGGGTGGATTTTCCAGTAAAGCTGGACTGCCACCTGGGGTAATTAATCTTTTTGTTTTGTTCATTGCATTTTTTGTATACACTACATGCTCGGTGTCGGTATACGGAGGTTAGATTTTAGTCGCCTCTTACGACAGGCATGCCTACCTCGGGTAAATTCTAACCCCTACCCGAAGGGGTATTAAATTGAATTTTGTCATATTGCCTGGTGTATTATTTTCAGTGATACCATGACTAGACTAGATCAACGCCTCGACGCGCCTGAAATAAAGCGCATCAACGTGTACATAACCTGACAAGCGACTTGCGGTTTTGCATAGTATACCAACATCAGTTAAAATTTGGTATAATATTTGAGCATGCGACTTCATACTAGGTCGCATTTTTGGAAATTCGTCTATTATGCATGTTTGCGATTTTGTTTTTTATATTTGTCGAAAAACTAACATAGGTACCTCTTTCCGCTCTGCATTGAACAAGCTGAGCGAATAAATGAAAAACGCCTGGGATTCTAAGAATGTTGTTTATGTCGCTGGGTGAGGACGAGCATGGGATGGGAATGGACCGTGGACGTGGAATTTTATAGCTGAAAATGTTTTTTTTCCTTTGCAATTCTAAGAGAATAATTCCTTCCCCTAAGAAGATCCTTATTTACGACTATTTGTCCGGTGCCTTGTGTGCAACTGGCAATATTATTGTTTAGTGGACCATAAATCTTACCCTTTAAATGACATTTTTATTTTTTTTTTGTACTGCAAAGTAGAAGGGAATTTTATGCTTACGGACGGTTGTACACCGCTGTAGTTGTCGTCGTTTATATGCATCAAAAGTCGCATACCTGTGCACTGCATGCATTAACTATTTTTGCTGAATCGGAAAGTTGAATCGTTTGAAAGATTTTATAACTATGCTGGATGGATTGTAAGAGATAAGGGGTCAGTCACTGTATCGAAGGCTGTCCTTCACTTTGAAGGGCTTTCAATTAGCTCCTTTGTTACTTGGAGCTTTTTAATGCTGTTGCCGGTCGATTTGAGTACTTTTCTGTGCAGCACTTGCACTCTTACATCCTGTGGCAAAGGTTACTAAATGCAGGAAAATGTATCCAAATAGTGGGAGCATTAAAATGAAAAGGACGTTTCTTTCTTCAGAGACAGGACTTTAATATGAAGTAAAGCGCATTCAAATCGTGGTAATTCCCATGACACTGTCAATTTTAGGGGGAAATTTCAGACTTCGGGCATGTGTTCAATTTTCGACTATAGTCTTTCGAGTTGTCTATACGGTCCGTCAGCTGTCGGTTTGCACATATCTCTTGCTCCTGCTCAAGGGCCCTTCCACTGCGAAACTTCTCAATTCATATCAGGCTTAATTTGTAAGTTCCTTTCATTTGTCCTAAATGTAAAATACTCACACAAACCTAATGCTCGTTTATCCCATGTCCTCTTTCAAGGAACTGACCCTTTCATTTCCTTATTTCGATCGCTGACCAAAATCGCCAGCAACTCGCTTTGCGACACTCACTTTCACTTACGAATCGAACCATTGTACAACGGCGACAAACCATTCAACTAGCTGGAACCTGTTGATCTGCCTTCAGTGCCTACACAGCACAATGTCCTTCATACAGACAATTCAAACTGCAACTGTGATTGAGCAGCAAACTTTTCAACTACACGTATCTGCGAATTTGTGTCTCCTCCTGCCCTCAGCAGGTAGCGAGATTATTCTGTACCGTCGTCGTAGCAGTTTTAAATTTTTCTAAGGAGACAGCAAAAGTTTCTGCAACGACTCAAACACTCTGCAATGAAAGTTTCTAATTAACCGTATATCATGTTTTTCTACGTAAAGACCTCTACATGTACCCTTTTATGAAATTTGTTTCGAGTTAACTCGCAGAGTTGTATAGCATGGTATATGTGCCTACTTAAGTTACTGGGGGCGGGCGGGTGGTCTCTTTGTTCTCCCTTTGTGTACTTGATTTTGTTCATTTAAGTTCTCCTTCCTGTGCAAAATGTCTATCCTTTGTTGCACTCATTAACAGCGAACATTTGTGTCACTTTCGTAAGCTTATTTAATGTCGTGCACTGTGTAACTTTAAAGCCGCCTTGCAACTTTCGCCACAGCGCTCAGGCTTTAACTCGTCGGCAGACGTGGCTGTCATCTTGGAAAACGCTGTCAAAATAACGTGAATATTAGGTGCGGGGGCTTGTCGAAAAACAACAACACGCCGAGTCGGAGTCAGTCATAAGAGATATATTGCATCGTTTGCGACGACGAGGACAAAACCTAGAGACAAATGGCGGAAAAAACTGTAAGACAATTGCTAAAGAAGAGACAGAGAGAGAGAGAGAGAGGCGAAATTATCGTTGTTCGTTGAATTGGTGAAGAGAAAAACAGCAAAAACTACAGTTTATGTGCTCGAGTGCATTGACATGCATAATTTAAATAAAGAGGCTGCTGATGAGGGTGGCTCAGGCTATGGGCTGGGGTTGGTGCGACACGACGACACAACTTCTTGTCTAAGCATACATCTGCACCACACCCATACATACAGTTAGGTCTGCTTTCTGGCAAGGCACTCATTCTGGACTGGTCGTTAAAGTGTCTTTCACCGCACCCATATGGTTTTCAATTGCAGCCCCGAAGAGCACGATGAGCCGCACGTCATAAAGCATAAGAGAAACTATTTTAGTGTGCTCTCAACCTGACAGGCTTTCATTCCTCTATCCTCTACGCTCTACCTCTATATATACGAGTATTCGTTTTCAGCTCACCAAGTCGGGCCATAAACGATGTCGAGCCAACGAACCGTCGTCGTCGAGAGCCCACCCAACCCCAAAACGAAATCTGAAATCCGACCCTTTCTTGGCGTTTTTTTCGTGATTTGTTTGTGCAAACAAACAGTCAGTCAGTCAGGCAGGCGAGATAGGCGGGCGTAGATCGAGATATGTCCCCATACACGCCACAAGATTCAATTTCGCGAGAGGAAAGAAGATTATCTGGTTGCATGATGCCGTACACGCAGCAATAGGTGACAAAGGGACATGCGGTGAGGGAATTGCATAGTGAACCAAGCAAAAGCAGTGATTGCCAGGCAAACAATGCTGCTTCAGCTGCTAAAACTCTTCAACTCTTCAACTACTGTGCTTTTATGATGCGCCGCAGCCTGCCTTCTCCACAATTCTCCTACCCACTACCTACTACTACTCCTACTACTAATACTACTACTAGTACAGACATTGTTCCAAAGGTGCAGTTGCAGTGGTTGCCGAGTGGATGTGATTATCAGTCTGTCGTCTACTCTGTTGCTTCCCTTTGTGCCTCTTTTCGAAGCACGTTAGTAGAATTCATAACGTATAATACATGACGTTTGCATGTTTCACAGAATTTCAATTGACGGTACTCGTGCTCGTGCTCGTGTAACCCTCCTCCTGCAGCCTGTATAGCCGGTACTCGGTAGCCTGTTTCAGCTGTAGCTTCTAGGACGACAACGAAATGAAAACTTTGCGCCAGGTCCGCACATTTCTTTTACCTTTCCTTTTCCTTTTCCTTTTTCGGTTTCTCATCATTTCAGTTGGTATGAGTGCATTTTAAGAAAATGATACAAATGGGCTTGGGCTGTCCTCTCCCCACAATCCCACATACTCGTATGTGACGAAATTGAAAATAAAATACGAGCAGCATATCGTTTAAGCAATTTGTCCCGGGAGCAGTTGAAAAGGGTGCGACGAGATGAGCCTATTTGTGACTGTAGGTTCGTTCATATGCTGCCGGCCGACATAAATCATTTTCTTCATCGGGGATGTGTGTGTTTTCTACTATAGCCAGTTGTTTTTTCTTGTTCTTCTTTTTTTTTTTGTGAGCTTTGAAATGTATATCCATATCCATTAGGCTTGGCCAAACATTTTCCACTTAGGCAAATTGATCAAAGCCGGTCGTACTTAAAGTTTTCCTCATCTAGGTGGATTCTTAAATCAGCCCAGCTAAAGAGGATTTGACGACACGATGCATTCGCCTCGGGCGTCTTCTATAACATCAATGTTAACCAAAGACAAATGATCTTTGTTGGTTGCAACTTATTGGTAATCGGAGTGGCACGCGTGTGGGTATAGAGAATCGAAGAGCCTCCTCCTAACCTCCTTTCTTGTGGACTTCATGCGGGAATACTTTCGTTTAATCAAAATGTAGGGGCTGGTGTGTTGTCCCTTGCTGCGAAGAACTCGGCCGTTTGTTCGAATATTATATATGGTAGCGCCGTTTAACAGTTAGCAGGAGCGTTCTTTACTAGCTATCGACTGGGCATGTCATATGTTCCACAAGGCAGTCATCTAGGTGCGTAATTTCTCTCTGCATAATTTGCTTACGATTTTGCATTCTTTGCGTACGACCTCTCCGCGTTAAATTACTGCGAAAGTATCGCCGTTTCATTTGCCTGAAGTTCTGCTTTTAAATTTTACTATTCCCGCTTTTAAATCGACAGCAACATCTGCGGGGGGAGCGAGTAAAGGCAGCAGCGACCCAGTTTTATCGAGCTGCTTGGCATTCACGCCAGGACTCGTCAAACCAAAACTACCTACCACGCGGCGAAACATTTTCACGAAAATAAAACCCACAAAAAGATTACAAAAAAAAATAAATATACATATACTACCCACTCTTATCCGCTTCACATACGTAATATGAATGTACTAACCGTAGAGAGAGAGAGGAGCGGGAATACTCAACCAGAACTCATATCCCCCAGTAATGAAGCCTCCTCACCCCATGGGTATCTGGCATTCCGTTCAATTACCACCAGCTAAGGCATTACAACTCGAAATCGTTTATTCGCGTACCTTGCGTAGGGAAACTCTTGACGACGACGAAGACGACGACGGAGGCAACTCTCCTGCGCGCCTCCCTCCCACAAGCAAGACTAGCAATTTTCATCTCGACTGCATTTTACTGGTTAGAATAATCGACTACGTACGAAGGACTGCTTAAAGTTATAATATATCGGGCTCTCAATGTGTAAGCAGTGGTGGCGCGCTGGCTAGGTATAAGGTACACTCCACCACAGTGTATGGTTTTGCTTGAATACTCACTACCAAGGGAAATTGACGGAAAGAAGAAAATGAAAAGGAAAATAACCGCTTAGGACATAAAATAGGATGTAAAACAGGAACTCACAGCTGAACAAAAAGAAAATCCACTCCTATACTGCTGCTGCAGCTCTACGTCGACTAGAAACAGTTCGTGCACTTGTTCCCCTTCTTCCATTGCCCCAAAAGCAGTCTCTGATTATGGTTATGATTGTACCTATCTATATTTTTTCTCTCTTTCTGTATATTTTGACGTGTTGTTCCTTGACGGGTGGTGGTTTAAGTAAAAAAAAAATAAAGCCCGTCTTAGTGATTCACATCGTCAGCTCTCGATTACGAGCGCATATCCTTACAGACGCATACCTACCTCTCGGATAGGTTAAATCCACTCAGTGATGCCAGATTACACGACATATTTTCTGTTTTCAAGATTTTTGAGCTTCAAAATATTTACAAGACTTTTAACCACAAATTTAAAAAGTTTTGATACACGGTTAAAAATCGTGGCGTAAAATTTAATATTTTTGGGGTTGTAAAGGGTGTTTTTTTTAAAGCTATAGATATAATTGGAAATGGAATAAAACAAAGATGTTTTTTTTTTCAATTGACATGAAATTTAATTTATTCGAAGATAGATAGATAGATAGCTTTATTTCGTTATTTCGTATATATAAATTTACAAGGGTTTTGTTACCACACATTTTACAATACAGAGATATGACAAGTTATATCTTTCTTCTGGAACATTATTTTTAACTAGGGATGACTTTAAGATTAGCATTGTAATATTACTTCTTACTTTTGAAGGAAAATACGAAGAAAACCTTCAATTCAAATACAAAAAAAAAGAAACAAATAAGATTACTACTTAGAGGAAAATCAGGTACAGAACTTTTAAATGTAATACATGGGTGAATAAATAAATAAATAAATAAATAGATAAATAAATAAATAAATAAATAAATAAGTAAATAAATAAATAAATTAAATAAATAAATAAATTAAATAAATAAATAAATAAATTAAATAAATAAATTAATTAGTTAATGAATAAATATATAAATAAATAAATATGTGAATAAATAAAAAAAAATAATTTAATAGATAAAAAAATATTTGAATAAATAAATAAATATAAATATTTATAAATAAATGTAAATAAATATAAACAAAAACGAATATTTAAATATGATTAACAACCAGAAGGTAACAAGTAACGGAAAGAGAAAAAATTACAAAAAATCATGACAAGCTTATCAACTATATAGTTGGATATAATTCGTGTTTAGAATGTTTACTAAAGGATTATCGGCAAAATCACAGCGTTCTAAAAAACGTTGGTTCAGCTTTTGAATTCTATCGAAGATCAATTCAACATTCGCTTTATTGTGAATGTCTATAGTCGAGTGGTGCCACGGCAAGTTAAGCATCATTTTAAGTAGCTTATTTTGCGAGACCGGTAGTTTTTTAATGTGGCACATTGCACAATTTCCCCATACTTGGCAACCATATAGCAGTATTGCTTGAAAAATTACCTTGTGTATAATTATTTTATTTTGATTTGAGAGCTTCGACTTTCGATTTATGAAAGGATACAACCATACAACATCTTGATAGCAATTGCAACTTTGTTGAGAGTATTCGTAATATGAATGCCAAAGGTCAACTAGGTGTCCAAATATATTCCTAGATATTTTACAGTAGGCTTGCAATTAATATTTGTACCATTTATATTAAGCTGCCTACTCGGAAGATAACAGGCTTTTCTTTTTCTTGTGAAAAAGATGGCTTGCAATTTTTCCCGGTTCAACTTAATTTTCCATCTACTGTAATATTCTTCTAATATCACCATCGCATTTTTAAGATTCCTCTCAATATCGAGAGCGAATTCATGAGACGATAAAATCGCAGTATCATCGGCAAAGATAGCTGCTTCACAATTGGGTAAAGATGGGAAATCTGATGTGTATATGTTATATAATACCGGCCCTAGCACTGAGCCCTGGGGAACACCTGAGCTAAAATAAACTATATTTAAGACACCACTATTGACATGGACTTTAAAACAACGATTTGACAAGAAACTATGAACAATTTTACAAATATAAAGAGGAAAATTTAAATTTAACATTCTGTGTAGAAGTCCGTCATGCCAGACAGTGTCAAAGGCTTTCTCACTATCGTGGAGAATCCAGTTGATTTGCCTTGACGTGATTGCATATCCTGAGCACTTGGTGAGATGTACTGCGTGGAAGCGTCTAAAACCAAATTGCTCATTAGGATATAAGCCGTTGTCTGAAATGTGCTTCGACAATTTTTCCTTTATGATCTTTTCATAAATTTTACTAAGACTGCTCAGCAGGCTGATTGGCCTATAGCTGTCAGTCTGTTCAGGAGGTTTACCAGCTTTTATAATTGGAACGACTTTTGCGACTTTCCATTCTTCAGGAAAATATTCCCTTTTTAAGCTGGCGTTGATAATAAAGGTTATTAGTCGAAGGCCAGATCTAGGTAATTGCTTGATATATATATTTTTTATTGAATCAATACCTTCAGCTTTTCGCATTCTCAAGTTATTGACAATAAATTCAGTGTCTTCAAGGGTGATATAGTCACTTGAAGATGTTTGGGTGGTACTATTAAGCAAATTTTCGATAGCATTGTTTACTAAAACATATGTGGCGCGGTCTCCTAAATTAGACGTGATCATATGGTTCTTTGCGAATCGAAGCAAGCGCATTTGCTTTATCCAGATCAGTGAAAAAAGTACTGGTTGGATCCTTGAGAAAAGGGAGTTGTTTGTTTTTGTTTTTTTTTACTACCATTGCTATGTTCCAAAAAGGTTTTGCGTTTTTTTCTAGAGTGCATATGACCGACGCGGCTGGCGCGGACATAGTCTAATCTGGAGGTCCAATTTTCGATGACTTTTGCCAACATTTGTGGCCGTATATCGGCAATAACGCGGCTAATGTTGTCCTTCAAGTGGTCAATCGTTTCGGGATTATCGGCTTTAACTAGCGACTTCACATATCCCCACAGAAAATAGTCAAGCGGCGTTAAATCGCACGATCTTAGAGGCCAATTCACGGGTCCGCAACGTGAACCTATACGGTTACCAAACGTTTCCTTCAATAAATCAATTGTGGCACGAGCTGTGTGACATGTTGCAAACACAGCTCCTGTACATCATGGTTGTTCAATTGATAAACGTCAGTAGGTAATCATGGCTCTATAGCGGTCACCATTGACTGTAAGGTTCTGGCCACCATCGTTTTTAAAGAAGTACGGCCCAATTATTCCACCAACACATAAAACACACCAAACAGTCAGTTTTTGTGGTTGTAACGGTGTCTCAACATACACTTGAGGATTATCATAACACCAAACACGGCAGTTTTGTTTATTGACGTATGGATTCAAGCAAAAGTGATCTTCATCGCTCAGCAAAATTCGCTTATGAAAATTGACGTAGTGCGCGATACGTATTTCGAGCAAAACCATGATTTACAAATAAATTTTGTTGAATTCTATTCATGCTGAAATGCCAAACAAAACTAAAAATAAATAACTTGACAGCTGACAAAATGGCCGCCAGGTAAAATAGTGTTGCCAACTTAAAGTTATATACCTCTAGAAAAAAACAACCCTTAAAATTTTGTCGAAAAAATAAATATAGGTTTTATTTAAAGCACTTCAAAGATGCGTTTTATATTTCATTATATTTCTATTTGAAAAAATCTTGAAAAAAACCCTGGATGCACTATCGCTTCCAAAACAACTGTTTTCTTTTATTTTTATTTGTACACCCCTTAATGGAATTTGCTTCTTTCTTTCAGGTGGTATACAAAACGCAACGGAAACGAGGGCTCGCTCGAGGCATTTCTCTCAACGGGACGCGCCAAAGTGCGTGACGGAACCTTCATTATAACCTCAGTGGAGCAAGCCGACGGCGGCTCATTTTACTGCACCGCAACCAACTCGGAAGGCAGTGAAACTCTCGAGGTTCAATTGGCTGTTGTCTCGCCGCTGGCAAGCAGCATCCAGCCGGTTATACAGACCGTCAACTTGGGAAAATCAGCCGACCTGGTAAGAGTGCTTTTATTTTAGGGGGCGCGAGCGATTGCAAAGTATATACATCCAATCTCGTGTGTATATAGGTATGCCGCTGTTCGGGATTCCCAAAGCAGAGCATTACATGGCTCAAGGATGGACAACCGCTGCGGTCCGGTTCAAGAGTTCGCCTACTCTCCAAGGAGCACATTCGCATTACGTCCATCACAAAAGAAGACAAAGGAATGTATCAGTGTTTTGTGAAGAACGAGCAGGACTCGACGCAGGCAACAGCGGAACTGCGCTTAGGAGGTTGGGCACACATTTTCGCCACCCCATCCATTTTCCAGGCACTTGACTTTCATTTTTATTGCAGAAGTAGCACCGCAGCTTATATATAAATTTATTGAGCAAACTATGCAGCCGGGTCCATCGGTATCGTTAAAATGCAGTGCCACCGGCAATCCAACACCACGAATTGTCTGGCATTTGGATGGGTTTCCTCTGCCAAATGTAAGTGGGCATCCTTTTACGTATTTTGAGCACCAACAGCCACAAAATGTTGCTGTACCGATTCAGTGAGCAGTCCACAGACCACCAACACGAGGGTCACTCACCCGTAACAGCAGAGTTTAAAAACCCAGAGACCGTATATGCATGTGTCCATTTGTGTGCATGGGGGCTTGTTTGTTTGTGTGTGTGCGGAAATGAAGTTGAGGGTGGTGAGGTAGAATAAAACACATTGCATGTCAAGCGCATTCTACTAAAACCGCATCGCAAACAAATACAATGTCACTGAGTTGGGTAGAAGCCAACCCGCCGCATCCACCATCCACCAGAAGGCATAGGGCACAGCATCAGCAGCGGCGCTGGAGCTGCCTCAAGCACAAGTCAAGAATATATCCCCAGCTACATAGAATGGAGCTGCAGCAGCAAAACATTTATATTGTTGTTACATTCGTTATTCGCATATGTGTGTATTGTGTGTGTGCGTTCGTCTGTTTTCTGAATTTCTGACGGAATTGAGTTTAGTTTAGTTTATTTGACCTCCTCTGGAGCTGCCATATTATGCTTGTACATATTTGTGAACTTTCTCAATAGTCGGCCATTTTAGGTGTGTTGCGGATAAGTGGCCTTTGAAATCACCGAAGGAATTTCGCCTCGTTCGGCCGCTGGGTGTCATGAACATCTGATTTGGAAGGGTAATTAATTTGCCCGTGTCCTGTGTCCGATTCTGACTACTGTTTGTCGGTCGAATTAACAGCTTTTTGGTTCGCACACATTTGGGTCTTGTGTGTTTTTGCTTCCGATCGTGATTTGAAGAATTTCCCCCATTGTTTGTCGTTTGCTCTAAGCCCTTGTCCCTGAAAGGACATCAACACAACATAAGCTGCGTGAGAACAGCGACTGCCAATGGAGGCGTATTTTATTTACCCGAGCTTTAGACACAATCAAACTTATAAATAGAAAACGGAGGCATCTGCAAAGGGGTCTCTAAAGTTTAACATCTCATTATGGACACAAATTTTGTTCTCTGACTATAGGTGTGGGGGTGTAGCGCACAACCACGTCGTCTTGATGTGATGTCGATAGATGTGCTGGTGCTCCAAACGAGCTACTCTTGGCGGCATATCCTTTACACGTTTGCCACCAATTTGGATGGTGAAAACACTCTCGTGTCGACATTCCCTCATCTAGACAAAAAGGGATGGCATGAAAATATATGCCCCTGTATGAAGGGTGCCCCTGGGCACGGGGCTGTGTGGTTTATTTTGATGAAATTTCTGGCGAAAATGACGAAAAATGTACCGAAATGAGTTTTGTGGTTCTAGTCTGCTAGATTGTGTAATCGAATTCCTTGTAACCAAACGCGAGTTAATTACATTCACGGGTGTAGGGCTTGTTACCCTTAACCATGACTGCGATGTTTATAGTTGCAGTTGTATACGGTCTCTGGGGAAGCATATTATCTAGGTGGACTAAGTGCACTGCTTTGATGGGGTGTAGCTGCGATGATGTATTGTGTTTGAAGTGTGTCTTTGAATGTTTTTTTTTTTTTTTTTGTAATATCGGTTCCCAGGCGAAAACGTGCCGAACTTGTGATGTTTTTAGCCTGGGTACGGCTTGCTAGGGTGCGGTCAACCACGAATTGTAGTCACCAAATTCTAATTGAAGACGACCGCGTACAGAATTGGTGCTCGTCCTTTGTTGTACTTTTTAGAGCCATATTCCCGTTATTCTTAAGTTCTACAAAATGTTTCAGGCAAGTAAAACAAAAACCTAACAGCAATTCTGTATGCTGTCGGCCGTTCCCGTTTTTATAAACATCCACAAAAAGTTCCAGTCAAATCGGGTCGAAGTAGACTCCAACTTTGCCTCGATTCGACCCCAAATTTGACTATATTTAGGACCAATTTCGACTCAATTTGACTCCAACTATGACTCGATTTGACTCCAACTTTGACTCGATTTGACTCCAACTATGACTCGATTTGACTCCAACTATGACTCTATTTGACTCCAGCGCGTCTCTAAGACGCCATTTGAAATTTAAGTACTTCCATTGTTTGGTAGGGAGCTACCAGGTGTATTGATTCGGATTTCCCTCTTTTTTTATATTTTCATGACAAAAACTGACGAGAGCAAAAAATTCTCTATCACGAGTACATAACCTGATTTTGACTGATTAAAATAAACATACGCATATTCTGTGGCATAACAGCCGTTTTGACATAGAAAACATTCTGATGCGTGCGTCTTTTGTGGGAAGAGCCCAAGCTTTCGCAGCTTATAAATGGATACGGCGATCGTTTTTAGAAAATGGCACTCTATTCCAACTTGATGTAGCCAGCACTTTACCTCATATCGTCAAAGTAAACTAGGGCTGTTACTATTGAGGATAGTTTATCCCTCGTAAGGGTAGTTCCCTGAATGCACCTACTTAATCCTTTTCGCGTAGCATGCGTCGACTTCGAGTTCTTAGCTTGAATAACTAGTGCAGTGAATTTTTACTTGTGAATTTTTTTCAATTTTTGAAATTGAATGATAACAAATTCACCTTGGGAATAAAATTTTCCTCGAAATACCACAGGAATTTCCCTTGGAACTAAAAACATAGAAATATGCAGCTTAAGGGATTATCTATAAGCCATTCGTGGCGGCATTTCCGCCATTTGAACTTGTAAGCTCTTCCATTGTTTGCTAGGGTGCTACCAGGGTGTGTTGATTCGACAAATTGTGACATATATATTTTCTTACATTTCCATGTTCGTGGAAATTGAACAAGATTACAATTCCTGATACGATATTTTCATCGCGAGCATGAAAGGTATTCAGGGGAAATGAAAATGTATACACCTAAATTTGCCCAACTTTGCGCTCCATTTCGCATTGCAATCGCAGTTTCTTCGCAGTAAAATGCGATTTGGCTTAGCAGCTATTATTTCACCGTATAACAACGCATTGTGATCCACTACTCTACCATTTGTAGAAATCGTTTCCACTTATCTTGTTAGGCACTGTTTTCACGAAGTCCCAAGTAGATGAACTAGTTCTTCGACCTTTTTAGATATCGCGTGGTATATTTTGACCTTGAACGAATTTTTTAGTCGCAAGCGAATATTGCATCCCCTGATCTGGCTATCTACGCGTTTTCTTTATTTATTATTTGAGTTTATTTTCTCTTTTGTCGGTTGGTCAGCTTAGTCGTCCTCGACACGACAAACAAATTAACACTGACTCCGTGTCTGGCCATAAAGTCTGTCACGCTCCAGTTTGCAAATGCACCTTATCACCCACAACGACAACACCTCAGAGCAGTCTTCGCAGTACGTGGCTTATACATCGCATCAACGCAGTGTGGCGGTGTTACAGTGTCGCATATACACATATATATAGATCGAGAGTCAACATGTACATACGATTATTTTTATTTCCAGAATGACCGTCTCATGATTGGACAATACGTGACTTTGTTTGGCGACGTCATCAGCCATGTAAATATTTCTGCGGTTAAATCAGAGGACGGCGGAGAGTATGAATGTAAGGCGACTTCAAAGGCTGGCGAGTCCTCCCATTCGGCCCGCTTAAATATTTATGGTAAGTGAATGTCTGCACGCGTTGTGATTACATCCACCGATGCGGGTGCATGTATTTAAAAATCTGGCTGAGTAGATTTGGAGCTAGATACAGCGTCGGGGTATCAATTCGAAAACGGAACGCAATTCTTTCGGCAAATATTGTTTTGCTGGAAAATCTGCATTTTCCATTGAAAAATGCTACAACATTGGCCCATAAGCATTAAAGAATTTTTCTATTTACACAGGAATGCCGTATGTCCGCCCAATGTCACGTATATCCGCTGTAGCAGGAAAGTCCTTCTTTCTCAAGTGTCCAGTAGCTGGATACCCCATCGAGAGCATTACTTTGGAAAAGGGTGAGTCGCCTATATTGGTATTCTATGAAATTCCTCAAATTTCTGACATGAATCCGATTGATGTTTCGCTAGAATGCTCGTACAACTTATGTCTGACTGCGGACAGGTTGTTTTTTTTTTTTTTTTTGAGCTTGGTGTGAGGGTGGCAGAATTTCACTAGTACTCGTTAAATTCAGCGCGGGAAAAGCCACTTGAGAAGTATATTGACGTTAGCACTTGAAAAATGCTGAATATCGTCGGATTCAGGGAAATCAATACTTTGCATGAAAATATCGGTGGATTTGGTTGCAGGAAGGATGCTTAATTCGATGTCGATGCAGTGGATGTAGACGCTTCCCATGGAGCCAATAACGCAGTCCGGGACGCCTGCAGATATTGCTTGATTATGCTCTCGAATTGTTGTCGCACAGAAGTGTCTACGTATAGTAGTCGTATATAGGGTGGGCGCTTTGTTAGGTTGAACGCCAGTTTTCCGAGATATATAAACTCAAGTAGCTTTGAAATATTTATCTTAAATTGATTGTAGCTCGTAGCTGCATATGGGAGATGTTTGCATCGGGGGAACATCCCATCTTGATGAACTGATTTCATTTATTTCTTAACTACCACGTGGCTTGTTTGGACTTTCGACGATTATTAAATATTTGAACGCCACTCCTTCATATTGCGCTTCACTATGCGATTTTGGAATTTTTCGGCTCAAGTCTTTCGATGACAGTTACCTTCATTCGACCATTTCCTTTTGAATGGCATAACAATTATCCTCGTGCAGTTTTAAAAAATTGCACATAAACCATTCAAACTAAGCCCAAGGATGTTGCAAATATCGCGGGAACCGTATTTGAACACAATTATTGTTTTATTGTAGGTACTATAAAACTTGTTTCGTGTTCACATTACGGTCTCATTTGTAAAATTTCACAAATAAAAGGAATAAATTAAATTATTATTGAAAATAAGCATTGTTCATCGCTTTGGCGCGTGTCGAATCCTTATTGAGAAGGATTAACGAAGCAAGTTGGCCAACCCAATTCAGTGGGTGCAAGCCATCATCGATATTATATTTATTCAAAAAAAAAAAAAAATAGCTCACCTTGATGGGCATGTAGGCGAAGGATATGCAGCAATATGCACTCAAATGAAATCAGAAGCCGAGTATTATCAGGAAACAAAATTAAGCATGCTCTTTTATAAATTCGACATTTTATAATAAAGTGCAAAGAAAAATAGGGGTGACTGCTACTCTACTCACGTTTTTCTGCCTTTTGTTATTATTTGTTTAAATTTGGGTTTCTGTTGAGATTTTATGATTATGCTGAAGTTTGGCGATAGCTTCCTTTACTATAGTAAAGTCGGGTAATATGAACCACTCGGCTAATATATGGACCACTAGCTTTGATCACATTTCACAAATCCAATTGAAGTGAGTGATAATTTGGTTTTGGTAAATAATTTTCCTTTTTTCATTGAATCTGTCTTTTTTCCTCCATTCCTTTTATAAATATAAGAAGTGAATATGTGTTTTAAAGTTCGTATTAACAAAATTACTGTAGCAAATCACGTTTTGTTGCAAATTAACTTTCTTTTAAAACCACGGGCAATATGGACCCGATAGGGGTTTGTTGTTTTGTTTTGAGTAACTTTAGTTTTTAGTTTTTGAAGTGAATTGTTGTTTTTGTTGCTACTTTTTAAATATATATATATGGTTATTTTTTTTTGTTTTATTAGCAAATATTTAAATTGTGGTCCATATTACCCTACTTTACTCTAGTTTTAGCGAATTACTTCTTTGGAATTATTAGTATTTCATTTAATAACTTTAATGCTTTATATTCAGGTCTGACTCAATATTTTGAAGTGCAAATATTTCTCCCCAGTCAATTGTTTAGCTCTTTTCTATATTTGTTTTAATTATTTATTTACGTTTTCAATAGTTTTATTTCTTTCAATCATTGTTCAGTCATTCTAATTATTTTCTTATCACTTATACATGTTCCCAATCAATTGGACTCTAAACTCGGATTCAATTGAACATTAAACCAGTCTAATTGAACTAATACCCTTTGAATTTGCTAAGTAAATCCAGTCCCTTACTAATAGTTGAAAATAAATTAAAAACAAAATCGTTTACTGAAGAAGAATTTATTTAGGTCAATATTGAATTTAACAATGAGTGAAAAGATATATTTTTCCATAACAGAAATTTGTAGAGAAACATAAAGTAAAGTAATTGAATTATAGGTATTTTAAACGAATTTGAAATAAAAATCGCCGATCATTGAGAATGATAAAAAAAAATGAACAGATTAGGGAAACATGCAGCTGATTGGAAATTCATCCTGTTGGAGGCAGATTTCATACTGAGAATTGAAATATGTAGCCAACTTGAACCTACACCCAAGTGGGTAAATATTCATTGAGTGAATATGGTTGCCAAATAATTTTATTACTATTCTAAAACTATTCTAATTGGCGTTAAAAAGAAAATCACTAACAAATTGCAGCGGAAAGCACTGGTGCCACATTGGTATTTTTTTTCTCTTACTCACATTTGTCATTTTTTATTGGTAATTTTTTTACGAAATGAAAAGAAGCTCGACTTCATTTTTTATGCAATCTAAAGCGCGTCTGATTTTCGTCTGATTGTTCTGTGCTTACAAATATTTGCAACTTATTATTTTGGTCATTTTTAGGCTACAGTTGGTAATTTTTATTTTCAACTAGCTGGAGCCTGCGCGCGTTGCAACGCCACTAACTAAAATAAATTTAGGGGAAAGGCATTTTTTTTATTCATTTTGAGACATTTTATTGATTTTATTAATTTCAAAAAAATTGTCACATTGCATCGTTTCGTTTCAATTCGGTATTTATTGAAGTGCTGTGGGATACACAATATTTCTTGTTTTTCCATCTGGTGCGTACACGAATAAATCAGAAGGTTTTCCGACGCGTGAGCAGGCCACATAGAGCTGCCAATGTGAGAAGCATGGATTCTCCAAATTTAATCCACACACTTGCAACGATTGTCCTTGTGCTTTGTTGATATCCATTGCGAAAGCGAGTCGTACCGGGAACTGCACGCGTCTAAATTCAAATGGCATATTTTTCGGGATCAATGGGATACGCTGCAACAGTACGGATTCACCTTTGAATTTTACAGTCAAAATTGTTGCCTCGATAACATTGTTCATCATTTTCTTGACTAAGAGTCTGCTTCCGTTGCAAAATCCTGGTGGATTTATGTTTCGAAGAAGAATGATGGGTACGCCAATTTTGAATGTAAGAACGAGCAGTGGCATGCCTGGCAAGTAAAGCAAATTCAAGATTTCAGTTGGATAGTTGACAACTTCGTCTTGATTCACCACAGTAACGAAGGGCTCATAATGTTTTGTTTCGCCGGGTATTTTATTCTGAATGGTGAAGTTGATGGTATTGACATACTTAGATGTTTTTGACCGCTAATATATATCCATTATGCATCCCGTTGTTGTTGTACACGCATGTTGGTTTTCAAAGTCAATTTCTGTAAATGACGCCATAAAACTCATGATTTGCGACATGCATTAAGCTAATCAGCGGGTGTTGAACTTGTGACATGCATTAAGTTCATCAGCGGGTGTTGAACGTGGTATAACCGGCAGTGTTTGTCGAAAATCACCAGACCATAAAATGAGTGCGCAACCGAAGATCCGTGCGTTTCCTCTCAAATTTCGCAGTGTACGATCAAGCTTACTCATCTTAATTAATTGAACTAACAATGAAATGCACAAAACTATTCGCAAAACGACAATATTGTCTTTTCCATGTGAGCCGGACATGAATTTCACAATTTACATAAATTCGTATGTCACCCCTCATCCACAACTCGAATCGTCATCATTGGTTCGCTTTTTTCGTTTAAATTCAAATCAGCATGAACTGTCATGGAATATGAAATTCATTGGAATGACAGAGGCGCCATCTGTCGCTAACTGGTCGTACCAACTCAACAACTTTGCTAAAGATCATCACATGATCAAATGCATAGTTAACGATTCTATAAGTTCATTTTTATATAAATAGATTTTGGGCACAAACTTTATTTTTAAGCGGCGACAGTGGTTCAGTGGTTGAAAGTGGCTAATGGAGTAGGTTGAGAGAAATGTCAACTCGCCCTATGGCACTATGGGGGGGGGGAGTGTGATAATCCCCATTACAAATCACCACGCAGTAGAATCGTAACTTCAATCAATTTCTTCCTTAAATATCATCCTGTTTGAACTGTCCAAATTCCACTCTCTCTCTCAGCTCCAAATTTAGTTTCGATTAAAAACGCTGAATATCAAAGTGGGGAGGTTACTTACTTAAACCGAATTCGCACAAATTAATAAGTTAAATTCAATTTTAGCTTGGGTTTGGCATTAATTTACAACTCTACACATTTGCAAAGTTTATTTTCATTTCCACCTTCAATTATCTCTTCACACTTCTGTTGATCGATCTCTCAAATCGCTCCTCTTGTTTTCATTTCACAGATGGAGTCAAACTGCCAACCAACATATGACAGCGTATTCAAAATGGAACCCTCACAATAGAAAACGTCCAGAAGACCGCCGACCAAGGCACCTACACCTGTATCGCTCGTAACAAGCACAACTATACGTCACAGCGTTCCGTCGAAATAAAAGTTCTGGGTGAGTCAGTTTTTTTTGTTTTTTTTTTTTTATTTTCTTTACCCAATATTATGTCTCTGCCGGATTTCACATACGAAAAGTTTTCCATCATAAAACAAAAAGAAATCGATTTGCGTTTGACCTATACTCCACTACAAACCAAATCCAAAGGATAAGAAACAACAAAGTCTAATGTGCAATTCGCATCTCTCTCCTTTTCTTCCTTTTTGCGTTTTTCTTTTCGATTTTCACCTTGTGACGTACTAAAATGCACCTTGCTTGAATGTTTTACCACTTGACGACGGCACTATACACACACTCTGTATGAATCCTGTATGCACTCTCTATGTTTTGCGTGTGTCGTGTGTGATTGTTTGGTTTCATTTCTGTTCGTTTGTAAATTGATGATGACCTGGATGTGAAACATGCACCGCAGTACCGCCAAAGATTACACCGTTTACGTTTGCCCGCGATCTGAACGTCGGCGATCGTACCAGCATCCAGTGTGTCATCGGAACGGGTGACTTGCCGCTTGTGTTTATGTGGCTAAAAGACGGCGTGCCACTTCTGCCAGAGGGCAGTACCAGCTTGAGTGTCAGCCACATGGACTATGGAAACGGAGGCGGGCAGATGTCACCACCGGGTAGAAATGTACTAAACATCGGTGACGATTCCGTCGGCAGTGTAACGAGTCTGGCGGGCAATGGCATTGTGACGATACGCCAGAATGACGACTTTACCAGTGCGCTAAGTATTACCAGTGTGACGAGGGCCCAAAGTGGCACGTACACGTGTCGGGTGCAAAACGATGCAGCAACTGTAACGCATTCGGCCCAGCTACGAGTGAATGGTATTGACAAAGAATTTTAAACAATCTCTCGTCACACTGAGAGCATATATTTATATTTATAGTAGCTTCTGTTGAATTGTTTAATAAGCCGCTAGTCTTTATTTGTTTCTAAATATTAGATAAGTGATTGGTTGAGTCCTATTCCGAGAAGTTCATACCCCGTTTAAAGTACGTTCGTTTTAGGTAGATCCGCCCACTTATCGGCGGCTGAGCCAAATTAGAACTGTATACCTCTTGTAAGGCTGCTTCTCCCACAACAGATGCAACTTTCCAAGAGAAGGAGTCGGTTTTTATTGCCGCAGAACCTATTTGCGTACCAATCGATCCCTGAAATGATTCATTAAGCGTATAAAACGAAGTTTGCCATCCTTCTAACACTCTTTTCACACCGCACCGAAAAATCGTCGATGCATTCACACCGAGCACCCACGAGCTCTCGTTTGACGTTTCAATCAGCTGTCAGATACTAGTAGTTAAACTTCGGTGCAAAATATTTTGGTTACAAGTTTCGATTTATTAACAAATAAACTGAATTTAGTGCATTTAAAAATAATATTAGCCCATCAATTAACTGTTTAAACTGAGTTGTGACATTTGACACATTGCTGACATTTGCAGTCAGCTATTCGGCTGAATATTGTTTCAACAACCGTAACGATTGCAAGTCATTTTTCGTGGCGTTTTCGTGGCAAACGATTCTAGACGACTCTTTGAAAACTGAAATATGTTTTTCCCATACTTCTGTTTTCGAGTGTTTTCGCCGGTGTGAATAGGGTACAACACTGTACCTCTTCCCACTGCATGGGAGCTTCCCACCATAATTGAAAAGATTTCACCACAAACTGCAACCATCAATTTGGTTGCCGAATAAATCCGCATACATTTCCACATGTTCGTTGAGTGGAAAATTTACCATTTTACTTGGGATAGTTTCTTAATCCCTCTTCTTGGAATAAGGATCACATCACTTAGATAGTCGCAATTGTTAATTTCGAATTAAATTAGATTCCTCACTTCGCATGTATAATTGTATTAGCTGTTGATGCATGCCATTAGTTTGAATTACTGTAAGCTGCTTAATTGTCGAACCAATATTATATTTAATTTGATCAAATCGGGTAAATCGGGCGAAACGTGCGGAAATCTTGGGTTTGAATGATTGCTAGTGTGCTGTGTGTTTGCTTAGCATTTATTTCTGAACGACTTTCATGAGTGGTTTTGTTAAAATTGGTTTGAAAAATATCAAATCGTGTGTCCGTTTATTGGATTGATCAATGGAGAAGTACGGCGAAATTTGTTGTTCAACTGCGGGACAACTGAAATCGCTGCGCATTCACTAGTGAACGTTGTACAAACTTAGTTTCAATCGAGGAGTTTTCCATTCTGGGACTGTCTGACTGTCTCTGTCATCTGATTCTATTTCCTCAGCTCGTTTGGGAATGTAGTTTCCATTACAATCAGATTTTATTACACAGTCTGTTAGCCTTTAAGTATTTTCTTTCGCAAATTTAAGACTTGTTTAACTGTTGGTACCTCTCTCATCCAGCAGCGGACTGCCTGTAAGTTATCCACTTTTCAATTTAACCGGCGACAGTTGCAGACACCACTGGGGCTTGGTTTTTGTCAGTTTCTTAATGCAGGATCTACACTGTCAAATCAAAATACCACGGGAGGGATATTTTTTTTTTTGTGTTGGGAATTCGCTGGAAGTACAAAATCACCGAAAGACATTGCAGAGCTATAAGCGAGGGATGCTTCTGCAATAGTGATGGACTTTAACTCATCTAAAAAAACGGGGGACTGGCATAAGCCATCCCGAAAAAAGATTGCACCTAGTCGTACGACTAATCAGCAAATTATATTTTGAATAGTTTAACGAATTTAAAGAGATAAATCCGCCGTTTGTCGGATTTTTAAAATTGTTTTGTTTGAAATTAATACCTAATTTCTTAGCCCTAGCTAAATCTTACAGATCAAGAGGTTTTATCCGTCTCAGTCTCCTGATTACATTGTCATTATTTAAAAGTTCTGTTATTTCTGTGTTTACGTGGTTGAGAAGCCCCGATTGCAACCTTCTTAACCTCATCTTCAACCATTTCAACATTTAGATCTCTATGCAGATCGGCGTTTCGTATGTACCAAGGTGCATTTACTATGTTCCTTAGTACTTTATTTTGGAAAACCTGAATTTTTTGTAAGTTTGTTTGGCATGTGCATGCCCACAATTGGAGCCCGTAGGTCCATACTGGTTTAAGAACTTGCTTGTATAGCAATAACTTATTGTAGTTGGACAGGGATGAGTATCTCCCAATAAGCCAATACAATTTACTGTATGGCATGTTCAATTCATCATTTTTTTTTTCTTAACGTGCGCTTTCCAACGCAGTTTAGCGTCCAGAGTCATGCCTAGATATTTAGCTGTGTTAGAAAATTCTACTACATTGTTGTTAATGTAGACTGGAATGTGTGGTACGTTTTTATACGTAAAATTAATATGGAGTGACTTAAGGTCATTTAATCTAATCTGCCATTTCTTAGTCCATTCTGAAATATTGTTTATTGCCGTCTGAAGCTTTTTTGTTGCTATTTCGACAGTTGCTCCCACAGCAAGGACGGCTGTGTCATCTGCAAAAGTAGCCATGGTGGTTTCTACACTTTCAGGCAAATCGCTAGTGAAGAGTAGGTATAAAACTGGACCTAGCACACTGCCTTGCGGTACACCAGCTCTAATCTCTCTTAATGTTGAGCACTTTGTATCTTGCTTAATTCTGAAGAATCGATCTGATATATAAGACTCCAGAATGGTCGAATACTGCTTCGGCAGTTGCTTTTGTAGTGTGTGTATTAGTCCTTTGTGCCAGACTTTATCGAAAGCTTGTGCTATATCAAGAAATACTGTAGAGCACACATTTATCTCTTCAAATGCTTTTTCGATTTTATCTGTGATTCTATGCACCTGATCCATTGTAGAGTGCTTGTTTCTAAACCCAAATTGATAACTTGGAAGTAGCGATTTTTCATCAATAATTTTTTGCAGACGTTTTACCAGCATTTTTTCGAATAGCTTGGACAACATTGGTAGTATCGATATTGGGCGATATAAGGCTACTTCGCTAGGTGGTTTACCTGGTTTTGGTATCATTATTACCTCCGCGACCTTCCACATGCTTGGCACATATCTTAATTTAAATGCAGCATTTATAATCTGCGCTAGTTTTTTTAAACCTTTTCGAGGAAATTGTTTTAAAATTTCCCCTGTGATTAAATCGAACCCTGGGGCTTTTTTTATGTTTATGCCTTCTTTGATTTCTTTGGCAAGTTCTTTAGCTGTTACCGGCCGAATAGGTCTGTCTTCTTCGCACGTTTCTTCGTTTCCTTGATAATCTTTATCTTCATAAGGTTTGAAGACGTTCTCAAGGTACTCTGCAAAAGTATTTGCTTTTTCTTGACTGCTTTTTGCCCAGTTACCTTCTCTGGTTTTTACTGGCGGAATGTGAGCTATTGGCCTGTTCATTTTCTTTGCTGCCTTCCAGAGCGAGTAGTCGGTACTAGCATCATTTGTGAGACTCGTAAGATACGTTTTTAAAGACTCGTTATTAAATTCTCTTATAGATTTTCTGAGCTTATTAGGGATATGCATAACAACATGTAGTAGTCAGTCGCAGAGATTATTTGTCCGGTTTATTATTTGTTCGGTTTCGAAAGTAAAGCTAAATAAAACACACACAGCTATACATTTCTAATGAAAATTTTATAATTCCAATTATCGGCATCACTTGCACTTGCAGTAGCAATATTTTCGACTGAGCGTGCATTACGATGATGCACAGGCCTCACGATACGACATCAAATTTCTCTACAATTCTACAGATTGCTTGGTTAGTCGGTTGATTATTACGACCATAATCATCGCGTAATTCGCGAAAAGTGGCTACGTTTGAATCACCAATTTTGCAGTATTTTAATATTTTTAGCAAGTTGTTTGATTGTTAAGGAATCCATTATCTAAAATGGCAAACATTCAACTAATATTATGACACTTCAAATGACAGCTGAGTTTGACAGGTGTCAAATGCCAGCTCTGTACCAACTTGATACCACGAAATGAATGACCCTGTATTAACATTAATTTTTCGCACTCCTCCCCTCAACCACCCTCCAATTCGCATCCCGGCGCCCTCATCCCCTATGAGCGACTCCGAAAAGAATCCGGAAAATCACTCTCAGCTCACTCTTCTGATGTGTTATCTATCCGCCACAATTAATTCTATACCTCATGCGAATAATTGCAAAATTGCATTCTATAAAAATTTAACTTTCCACACCCCATCCATCCGGAAGAAATACCCTTGGCATTGCAATAGATTGAAGCTGACAGATGATGCGAGTGGGTGGCAGTTAGTTCTCCGGTGTTGTGTAATTTGTTTGTCATATCGATGGTAGTTCGACCGCAGTGCACAGGAATGCTTTCAGTGTGCTCCGTCTCTGTCTGTAAATGGAAACGCAGAATAACTACATTCGGTTTGACACTTCGCACGCGAACTGTTCATGTGTTTTCCGAGGACACATGCCAATTTTTAAGGAAGCGCTAAAAAAAAATCTCCAACAAATTTTCAAACAAGTGGCAAACTTTGCGAACAGCATCCTATCCCCGAGGATTTTAAAACAGAGAACTGACGGGAAATTTGCGGAGTTTGGAATTTTCTCGAAACTAATTATAGATGTCTGGATTGCTAATCAGCTTTATCAGGGCTTATGGAAGGGATTTTGAACGGGAAATTCTTGGTTATTTGGTTGTATTCAAAATACCACCGTGAATTAGTGACTTCACACGGTTTCGTAATTTTTGTAGTGCACATCGAAAGGGTAGGCCGCCAGAGATTTACTGCACACATTAAATCACGTTCATAATCCGATAGGTAGAACGCAGCCCTTCGGTGTGTAAGCTGCTTATATTTCGCCAAACAGTTGGTTTGATGGGCACGTGGAAAAAATAACGTGTTGGAAGAAAGGCGCTTACGTTAGCAGTTTATTGAGAAATAAATGGTTTCAACCATTTTCATATTTTTTTCGCACATATTTAATTCGGCCGCAGATTTTTACTGCAAATATTGAAGCAGGTGGGTTTCAGTGCTGCACAGAAAATGCATTTGATCAACTCTGGCATTTGTTATATTTGGTTCAGCGTTGATGCAGTAGGGACTATGTGTAGGTTGTACGGACCTCGCAATGCATTTTCGATAATAAATTGTCTTCCATATACGTGTGCTTACTGTCCACAAAACTGGTAAAGAATATTAAAAAATCAGCCTGTGCTATACTTACCATTGTTGTCAGGGCGAGTGCTTTTTAGCGCGTTCCTACATCAACTCGCTACTTGGCCTTGACCCACCCTGGCGTCGGATTTTCACAAGTTGATCTAGGTCTTCGAAGCAATTCAATGCAATTCCATGTACCTACTGCTGTATGCATACGAGGCTATCCGGCAGTTAAATGATTTGATTAACTGCTGGTGAACGGAGCTCTTAAAGCGTGAAAAGCGATTTGCCTCCTGGCATTGCTCCCACTCGCTTAATCGCTACTTACGGCGTCACACTGCTTCCTTGGAGGTTGAATTACTTTACTACACAGTCTGTTCATATATTATAGAATGCTAGCCAACGAGACGTTGGGGCCGTGCGAGATTGCCTTGCGAAAACAGCCAAATCGGCGACGGTTTTCGTGCTATATATTTCCAGTCAGCAAATCATTACTCGTTTTAAAAGTTGTTCCCTTCCTTTTTCTGTTTTACAAACTGCTCGCCAAGGAAATAAAATTAAGCCCGTCTACCACTCTCAGAGAAATCAGTTAACCGATTTTATCGCTCTCCATAGCAGTTGAAAGTTGAAACTTCCATCCACCCCCATTGAAAACGATAAACATCAGCCAACCACAACTTACTCGTATATGCGCAAAAAAAAAAAAGACCAACCACTTAAAACACTATCTGCAGCTGATTCAAACGACTTCGCCGTTTGTATATCAATAGCCACCACCAGCAGCAGTCGAGTATTTTCGTTTTAAATCAACCCGCTCTTCTTGCATATATAAGTAGAACCAACAAAATCAATTCAAGCGTTCTTTTTTTTTGTTTTGTGCCCCATAATCCAACTTTCACTCTCTGGCAGAAGATAACAACTATAAAGGTGCAAAAGTACACCATAATTTACTTTGCTTTGTAAGGGGTGTGCGTTGTTAGCAAAGTCTGAGAACATCATCCCGCATCCCGCATCCCGCATCCCGCATAGGTACCGCCCCCCGGGAAATAAAGAGCACATTTAGTTTTGTATTTCAATCAGGTACATAAACACAGTTACAGTTACTCCTTTACTTCTTGCAAGTACCACGAACATTGCTTCTCGTTGGTGTGTGTTTCTCTTTTTCCGGACAACAACAACAGCAGCAGCACATTTTTAAAGGCGCACAATTTCGGGAGTCATTTTCGACACCCTCTTGGCGAAAATATTTGCTGTGCTCTCTGTACGCAACATATACCCTTAGGTCTTATTAATAGGTAAAGTAAATTTATTTACCCCATGGGAAATGTCTTCTACAGGGTTCTTCAATTAAGGCAACCGCATTCCAAAGTAAATTTGAAGCACTTCTAAAAGGCTATCTCATTTTAAATTCTGCCGTAGTCAGTTCTCTGCTCCCTGCAGTGAATGGTTGTGTGTTTTGAGCTTTCGAAGCGAACTTTTCACATTATAGTGTGTATGTTTGTACTACACGTTGTAAGGGTCATAAAAAACACAAAAATTGGCCAAAGTGTGGGGCAGACCATCGCCATCAGTCAAAGGATACCATTTTTGCATATACGAGAGAAATTCTCACAGGCAAATTGATTCGGGTGTGATATCGGTGGAGATTTAATTAGAAAGTTTTGATGAAAACATAGATGCCATAGATGCGAAGCAATCTAGCGCCACAAGTATCGGCAGTGTCACTATACGAACAATGAACAAAGTTAATAACATTCTGTAAAAGGAAGAATATGAAACCGCTCCTTGGTTTTTGGATTTCGAATTTTCGGTTTCCCGTTGATGGAGCTCACCCGCACCACCGCCGCAAATCTCCAGAAAGGAATTGACAAGCAAGCAGAACCAAACCACCGTATACCGTCGTATATTTTGTAGCTGTCTCTATTCGAACATCCAGATAATCTCACTGTTTCGTCGTCTTCTATCATGACGACGACGACAAGGACTACTGCCAGAACAGCTGCATGTACATTGCGCGTTCAATGTTCAACATATTGGAAATGGTGCGAGTATAGCAAAACATAGATTCGCTTTTTACACATCTCACTTCTGTTCACGCCTCATCCAGGGCATCGTTGTCGTTTTGCTTTTAACCTTTAACTATAAGGTCACACTAACGTTCCTTGTACAGTGTACACTACACAGTGGTGACAGTGGGTTTCGTGTCAGACACAATTGTTTTTCCCTCAAAGTCTACCGAAAGTGTGAACCCCTATCCGAAAATTTGTCGATTGGTTGCTCTAAAAATTATCCCTAAAACGGTTCTACCATATTTACATTACATTAGCAGTTAAAAAGCGATGACTGTTTTTTTATTCTGCGCCATAAGAAGTCAACATGTAAGACCTTTAAATTTAAAACTATTTCATTTCTTATGGAACGTAACGAAAAGTGAAACGCGACTTAAAGCCACACTCATATTGCATTATACGTTCATAGCCCCTTGGAAGCAGTGTTGATAAATGGTGGGACTTATCCCCTTTTGTGGGAATTTAAATGTCCGAAAAGCCTACCCAGAGCAAACGGGCAAAAACCGCAAAAGTCGTGGGAAAGCCAGGATTCGGACAGTAAGAACATTTAAACTATACATTTTTGATACAGTTTCATGAAAACTTTTACACTTGGAAGCAGTGTTGTATACATCATGGGACTGCCCCCCTTTGGTGGGAAGTTTGATGTTCGAAAAACCTTCCGTGGATAAAAGGGCAAAAACCGCGAAAGTCGGGGGAAAGTCAGGATTCTGACACTAAACAAATTCAAACTAAAAATTTTGTTTGCTGAAATTGTATGGTAACATCTAAATCTTACAATGATGTTCAACATGAATGAAAACTTCTGAATGTACTAAAAAAGAAGCTCATGTATATCGTTTGGAAAATCTTCTTGCGCCAAAAAAATTGTCGTAATAATGTTTGAAAAACTGTGATTTTTATACTAAAGGTTATTTCAATGATTTTTTTTCGGTGAGAAACTCTTAAAAATTACACTTGCTCACAAAAAAGTATCGGGGGATTTTAAAAGGGAAAAATGACCACACTTCGTGAGAAAAATATAAGGAGAGTGCGAGCAACACTGTTTGCAAGTCGGGTTGGTTAACAATGGCGTGGTGGATCGAAGGTCTAGAACACTCCTGACGAACCCTACCAAACAGTTGAGTGCCTGTTCTTTAATTTGTATAATTGATTTATGACTTTTATGACCCTTAACTCATTTCTCTGTAAATTATGCTCATTATTTAATTTGTTCATCACCTACTATATCACTTGAGGATAGTGATAGCGAAGCCGTAGTTGCGTGGACTATCCCCTACATATTGCCTCGGTTCCTTAATTCGATATTGATTTTATTATGAAGTGGGTCGCTGTTTACCCATAATAACGGGTGATTTTTTAAGAGGTTTAGAACTTTTTTTAAAAAAAAACACAAAAAATTCGAAAAAATGAATGAAATATTTACTTGAATCCATAGTTTGAACCTTGCAATTTAATGTTTAAAGATAATTTCATGCAAATGTTGACCGCGGCTGCGTCTCAGGTAGCCCATCCGCTGAGTCCAATTTTGGCATACTCTTTCACACATATCGGCCGGTATCTCACGAATGAATGCATGGATGTTGGCTTCCAGTGCGTCAATCGAAGCGGGCTTGTCCCTATACACATTAGCCTTGACATACCCCCACAAAAAATAATCTAATGGTGTCAAATCGCACGATCTAGGCGGCCAATTGACCGGCCCGAAACGTGAAATTAACTGTTCACCAAACTCGCCTCGCAATTGCGCCATTGTTTCGCGTGCTGTGTGGCAGGTGGCACCGTCTTGTTGAAACCACATATCATGCAAGTCAAGAACTTCCATTTCGGGCAAAAAAAAGTTTGTTATCATCGCTCGGTAGCGTTCACCATTGACAGTAACGCTGCGATTCGCATCATCTTTGAAGAAATATGGCCCAATAATGCCGCCGGCCCATAAACCGCACCAAACAGTGGCTTTTTCGGGATGCATTGGTAGCTGTTGCAATGCTTCTGGCTGATCTTCACTCCAAATGCGGCAATTTTGCTTATTTACGTACCCATTCAACCAAAAATGAGCCTCATCGCTGAACAAAATTTTTCGATAAAAAAGCGAAAATGAACATTTCGAACCGAGCACGAATTTTGATAGTAAAATTCAATAATTTGCAAGCGTTCTTCATTTGTAAGACGATCCATGGTTAAATTGCAAACCAAACTGAAGCTGTTTGACAGTGACACAAGGTACTAAACACACGTCAGCTGTCAAAACCAGTGTTGCCAAAACCAAACCAGCTAAAAAAATCACCCTTTATAAGCCTCCAACGACCTTGCCTATGCCGGAAGCATACAATCATATCGGCGGCGATCCACAAACCGAAACATATTCTGACAGCATTTACTTGCGCCCCAGCAGTCTTGCTGTCAAAACGAGCATTTTATTGCTAACCACGATCAAATTGGCGCTTAATTGTGCTGAAAAAAATTCAGTTATCTTGATTTGCCGTTTTATAATTACCCGCTCTATGGTTTGTTGGACACATAATTCAGTGTCGAGCACGTAACAGACGCCAGAAAATGTAGCAGTCGATTAAATTACTCGTCTGTAATATGGGTGAGGGCAGGCGGGTTTGGCACGTTTGTTGTTAATATCCATATACGGATGAATTTAATTTTATTTTATAATTTTCTGCTCGAAAGATGGAACTCATGACTATACTCGTACATAAGTAATGCTGAGGCGGGCATCTGCTGGAGGGGACTGTGAACATACTGAGTCCATTGTCGGCCTTTAAAGATGTAGCCCGACATTATGCAGCACAATTCATTTCAGCTGTCTGTAATGTAGTGCAATTCGTCTTGCAGCGCATACGGGGATAATAAAAAAACGGCAGAAAATCGATGGTTACACTCGAAGTAGGAACTTGTGTTGGAACTTGGAACTAGTGTTTGGTTTAACCTTAGGCTTGTTGTGCAGTGTCTGGGGGTTATTGGTTATTTATTTCGCCACCAATTTGTTGCACTATACTAATAGGAGGAGGAGGATATGCTTTCTCTTTTGGCGGTTTTGCGATCTTAAGGATCATTCACATGAGAGCGACCAACTACCTACGAACGAACGAATATTCGCAAGTTTTGACAGTCTATTCACATGATACATTTACTTTGGTCGCAGAAACCCGCGAATCCAATGACAGTCGCCGTTATTTGTCTCTATAACATTTTGAGTTTGAGGTTAAGTTCGAACGAATGCTTTATTCGTTAGTTATTTTAACTGTTTATTAACATGTTTTCTTAATACATTTGATGGGATAATTAACTATCCTCCTCTTGGAATAGTAAAATGTACAATTTTCTGTTCATAAATGCATCAAAAGTGGTTTGTTCGCATTTCAGCAATTCGTTCGCTCGCTCTCATGTGAATAGTCCTTTAAACCAACATTTTGTTCGACTGATTTCATAAAAAGGCACACCTGCTTATGCAAAGCTAAAATGACCAAACGTCGACTGTCATCTGTCAAACTGATTTTTCCTACAAATAGGTATTGCCAGTTGGAAAAATACATTAAGTTGTAACCTGTTCAAATATTCATGTGCTTTCTTCTTCGAATTGACAGCAAGTAGTAATCAATTTGACAGCTGACAACCGACGTTTTCTCATTTGAGCTTTGTCATTTCATCACGGTAGATTCATGGGAACGCTTAGTCCAAAATAGACGTCTCTTTCTATTAATGTACTATTTTCTTGGAAATAAATTTGTCCTTCTAATAGAAACAGCACCACAATTTGTATGTCTTATGTTTCATTTCAAAGAGTTCTGTTCGCCTCCATCTGGCCATTAAGAATCACATCTTGCCGATGAGCTGATGGCACCCATTTTGTTCGTTATCCTTTTTTACACCTCCTAGTGTCGTATCTATGCCACAATCGGGTGTATCTATATCTGACAAGTGAAAGGAATAAAAACTATTTATAAGCGAATGTGGAAAAAATGCAGTTCTCCCCAATTAGCTTGGTCACATCCCACACGGAACGGAGTGAATAACAAATCGAGTTCGCTTCATTAACTGCTGACGTAAGTTCAAATTGCATGTGGATGAGGATGGATCTTAACTTTTGTTTGTATTAAAATTTTGACGCCCAAAATAATCAACTAACCAAAATATCGGTAATTTCTTATATGTATCTTGCGACATTAGCAGCAAAGCTGCATTAACGAAGAAAAAAAAAAAAGCTAGCAGCCCCCATCCAACCAGGAAATGTTAAAAAAAAAAACATTTTCCACAAATCCCACCACAATATGACAATTTTAACCAAAAAAAAACAAAAAAAAAAACACACCACTAAGAACTTGTTTGCTTGCTTGTACACCAATCTTTAGTGCCTCCGCGTATTTCGCCATTCAATTTCGAAGATGAAATTACCGAAGGAATGCGCACCCAACTGATGTGCTCCAGCAGTCAAGGTGATCAGCCTTTTAACATAACGTGGCTGCGAGACGATATTCCCATACTGGGGCATGAAGACGCTGCCACTTCAGCTGCTGGGGGCAACAACAAAACGCCGCCGGATCCATCGTTGGACATCAATGAGTATGCACCGTTTTCGAGTATCCTGTCGATACACAACGTTAGCTCGCGTCACAATGGAAATTACACGTGCCGCATAACGAATCGCGCTGGTGCCGTCGAATATACGGCAGTTCTTTCAGTAGCCGGTAACGTAGATCGATTCCTATATCTAATTACTGGTATATCTAACCCATGTCACTCGCACTGAATTTTAGCACAATTCGAACGTAATTATCAGCACTTTTAACGCACTCGATAATGCACCTTATGCAATTTCTGATTTTTCTTTTCTTTTCTGTTTCTTTTATTAAAAATGCCAATCAATGTGTGAATGGGTTACTGTGTGTGTGGGTGTCATTGAATGACGGCGGACATGAGCAACGGACACCCTATTAACGATCCATCAACGGAATGTCGTTTATATTTTCTTATGCAGAACAGTAATTTAACTATATACAGCTGAGTCGCTGTGTTGGTTTTGTCCTTCATCCGCCTGTTTTTGTATTAAAAAAAAAAAAAGAAGCCCCCACCTAATCAACATTCTCTTGCAAAACGAAAAATAATAACAAGGAAGCGGGGTCTGTAGGGTTTGTACTGTTTGTAGGGTTTCCCGCATCCCAATCCGTGTCGATAGAACAATTGGCAGGGAACACCCGCTCCTTCCTTGAAAATTGAAATTCTCACAACGCCTGGATTCCATAATTCATCATTGCCAACTCCATTCTGTCCGTTAATGCTCGTAATCAGTTCAGTTTTGCTCCCATCAGTCGGGAGTTGCATTTCTCGTTTGAAAAGGCAACCGCTTAATGACAGTTGCACATTCTTTCGAAGGAATCTATTTGAGGGCCGTTTCCTATTTTGGAATTGGGACTTAAGTGGTTCTCCACAGTGTTTGGCATAACAATTAATCAAAAACCGACCGACATGCGGAGGAATCGCCTATGCCAGACGTCTTTCAGCTGTCTCTCAGCGGAAGACCATGATGTCCATGATTGCAGAGGCTGTGTAACGTTGTGGTTTCTTTCAACCCCCGAATCTGTGCAGAGCTTTTGCGTACGCAATTTCACCACACTCTCTCTCTCTCAATTTGGTTGTGTCAGTGGTTTTGTTCTGTTGCAACTTGTGCAAAGTAAGCTTTATTTTTATTTTTCGTTGAGCTGGGACGCAAACCTAAGAGCTTGACTAAAGCCATTTCGGTAAGTTTCCAAAAAGCCACCCTGTTTGTAGTTAGTTAAAAACTTATTTGTAAGCATTTTCCTTTTTTTTTTGTTTTTGCATGAGCATGTTCTTAGCGTTTATCCAACTCCTTAGCAAACAACTGTCTAATGTATTCTATGCCTTACCAAAATATATCTGCAGTTCCACCGAGATGGGTAATAAAACCGACGGACCAGGATGCTATACTTGGCAATCCAGTCGTTATTACCTGCAATGCTGACGGTTTTCCAGCTCCGAGCGTATTGTGGAAGCAGTCGATTGGTAGGTCTTCTTCCCGACACCCAACAAATATTACCGCCACGACGAATGGTTTGCGGTGAGGCATGAGGCTCCTACAATAACGTAAAAATAAATGAATAAAATGAATTAATTTTCAAGCGAAAGTGGCAAAGCGTTGGAAGCTTGCACCGTTCGCAAGGGTGTTTTCAGCTTTTAAGGTTTCGAAGCAAACGAGCCCACCAACTTGTAAAGCTGCAAGCTTTTGCAAGTTTTCCAAGAACGTAGTCAAACAAAAAAGTTTTCGTACACCACAAGATTGGTATATATTTTAATCATTTATATTCCTTGAAAAGGTGCGTGTTAAAAATTAACTTCATTATGAACTTTAAAGAACTATTCACATGAGAGCGAATTCGCACTGCGAAAAGGCGAATATTGGTAGATTCTGACATTTCATTCACATGAAAACTTTTTTTAATCGCAGGTACCCGCGAATCGGTTTCATTGTTGACGCTTATAGACTTTTCGCACAGAGTCGAAAACCGGGCGTGCCCCTCCCGTACCTTAACAACAACTTGTTGCACTACGAAATATTTTATTTAAGAAAAAAACTATGTTTAATAAATTTGGTAAAAATCCTTGTGTTAACCGCGGTGTACGGCGACTTTTTTGTTCGACTGTAATTGAGCAATCTTTGCCAACTTTGGGGCTCTTGTACTCACTTATCAAACAGATTAGTCTGGGTTGGAAAAATTGATTTGGGTTATGAATAGGGTGCTGTATAAAAAGTTTCTGGCTTAAAAGTTTATGGAAGGCTTCTTATGGGCTTGTAAACTAAAAAAAAACTGTTGGCTATGCTGAATATGGGAGGTATAATTTTGCGTAATGACAGTCAAATCGACGCAACTAGAGTTGACACAAATTCGGGGCAGTTTTTATGACTCTTTCGCAAATAATTTTGAAAATAAATTGTCCACTTGTTGTCGGATGTTTTAATTTTTGTTGGGCGGCGATTCGTATCAAACCCTGGCTTTCTGGCTGACTTTCTTTTACACCCATGAATTTTCTCCAGCTTTTCTCGCTTTCCGCTCAAGTGTAAACGATTTCGCTACATTATGAAGAATGCTTCCCGCATATTCAGCTTGAACGCCATTGACTTGTTTGGTCTACAAAACGGGGCTCAATGTCTCATCTTTTGATACAGCAGTAGTATAAGCCTTAGCTAAAGTTAAACCCTCGAACCATCGCCTGTGGCGGCTTATTCTGTGGAAAGGTAGCAGGTGCATTTGAATTTTTCCCTCACCCAGGTGAGCAATCTGGGGAGTACCGCGAGCTTAGTTACACCGTCGGCAATTCGATGATCGAAAGCCATAGAAACGGAACATTGATTATACCCAAGGTAGGACGGGAGCATGAGGGCAGTTATCTGTGCCAGGCGAGCAATGGTATAGGAGCCGGACTGAGTACACTCATCAAGCTGACTGTGCATGGTAAGGCGGTATTTATTTGAAGCAGGCAACAAGAAAAAAAAAAAAACTACAGCTGGTGTACTTTTGCAGTGGGCCCCCACGTCACCATACGCAACAAGCAGTTGACAGCCCGACGCGGCGACAGAGTGACGCTAAGATGCGAGGCCGATGGCGACCAACCACTTGACATTTATTGGCGCGCCAAGGGCAACCGAATCGATCCTGCCTACGATATACGATACCTCTTGAAGGATGCGCCCCT
The DNA here is from genome assembly GCA_949126925.1 of Cheilosia vernalis. NCBI lineage: Eukaryota > Metazoa > Arthropoda > Insecta > Diptera > Syrphidae > Cheilosia > Cheilosia vernalis. The sequence goes on along the minus strand of OX421363.1, from coordinate 18,227,257 downwards.
AAGCCGTGGCGTCGTCTCCGAATTGAGTATCTTGCAGGCGGTGTTGGTCGACAGAGGCGAATACACATGTGTGGCGAGTAATGCCTACGGGCAAGATCGAGCAGCTTTGCACCTTCAAGTGCAGGAGCCACCGAACTTCCCCATAAATCTGCATATCGTCGACCTCGGAAGTCGTACTGTGACGTTGGCTTGGTCGCCCAATGAGCAGGACACGAAAAACTATCGCGAATCACAACCCATTTCGAACTATATTCTGCAGTACAAGAGAGCCCAGGGTGAGTCTTGTTCTCAAGGTCTCTGTGTTTCGTTGGGTTGGTTCTTTTTTGTTGTAGAATCTTACCTTCAGTGTTGCAAACTTGAGCAAACTTAACCATACGTCGGACTGGCTTATCGAAATGCAGAGACTGCTGGGTGAGCAGCGCATATCGAACGCAACCTTTGTTGTTTTCCATTTTCAGAAGTATGGCACGAGCACAATAACCAAAAGCTACTGCCCGGTGACAAGACAACAGCACAGATAACTTCGTTGAAGCCATCGCAGGCATATCACTTCCGGCTGTATGCAGAAAACCATTTGGGTACCAGTGCTCCCAGCGACATTCTGTTGGCACAAACCGACGCGGAAGTACCAAGTGGGCGGCCACAGACAGTTGCCGCCGAGCCGCTCGGGCCTCAGCAGTTGCTTATTACTTGGCGGCCACCAGATCGTGACAGTTGGAATGGCGAACTGCTTGGCTACACAATTGGCTACCAAAAGCACGAGGCCACTGTGTACAACTACACGAAAGTCGGCATCCTAGTTGGTGAGGGACTGCACGATTTTCGACTGACCGGCCTGGACAAGTACACACAGTATGCTGTGACGGTGTCTGCCTTTAACATCAAGGGCGATGGCCCACCTAGTGAACCGATTGTCAGCCAAACTCTGGAGGATGTTCCATCGATGCCGCCACAGGGCGTCACCTGTATCGCATTGACCGCTCAGAATATTCAAATCTCGTGGCAGAGCCCACCAAAGGAGCAAACCCACGGTATAGTGCAAGGCTACAAGCTGCTCTACGAACCGTGCAACGATGAGAGTGACTATGGAAATCGGGAAACAAAAATAACGTCCTCTTTGAATACGGTCCTCCATGGACTGCAGCCGTTCACCAACTACAGCGTACAGGTATTGGCGTTCACCAGAGCTGGTGAGGGCGCCGCGAGTTCAGTTGTGTCCTGCATAACAGAGGAGGCAGTCCCAGATGCACCAGAGCGTGTTAAATCGGTAGTCAGCAGTGAGTCGTCAGTGATTATTAGCTGGCTTCCACCACGTCGGCCGAACGGCATAGTTACAAAGTACAATGTCTACATCCGCGTCCTCGACAAGGGGCAGGAGTTGAAGATTCTGAAGGAAGTTCTGCCGGCACATAATCGCCACTTCGAGGCCAAGGACCTAACGGCCAGAGAGACCTACGAGTCGTGGGTAACAGCTTCCACGCGTGTCGGTCAAGGACCCAGTACCCCCGTCATTAAGTTGGCGCCTAGCTCTTCGGTGCCAGCGTCCATAATATCGTTCGGCCAAACGCTCAGTGTGAGTTGGAAGGTTGACATGAAGCTTGCTTGCCTGTTTGTCGGCAATCCGAAGCCAAACGCCGAATGGAAGATCATGAACGCAAGATCCAAGAAACAGTTCCGCCTAGAGGTTGGCAACGACAACACGCTCACGCTGAGGAATATTCAACGCAACCACGAGGGCAACTATTCGTGTGGTGTGCGCAACGCCCTGGGCTCAGATCATGTTGTCTATCAGCTGTTTGTTCAAGGTAAGCTCTGACAAAACGATCGCAGACTTGGAAGTTATAGATTTTTCTTTCTGCTCTAGTTCCACCGGCAGCGCCAACTTTGTCCGTAACTGGTAGTACTTCCACATCGGTTTCATTGCAGTGGCGCATAGACGACATAGGCGGCGCCCCCCTCCGAGGCTTTATCCTCACCTTCCGCAAGGAGTTTGGCGAATGGGAAGAACTGCAATTGGATCGCCGCTCAAACTCGTACCTACTGGAGAACTTGCAGTGCGGAACGCGATATCAATTCAGTATAACGACGTTCAATAAAATTGGAACTGGAAGCACGAGCATCATTGAAGCTGCCAAAACCAAAGGTATGTCGTAGACTTTGTCAGCACTCTTTTTCTTTGTTATTGGTATTTTTCGTTTATTTAAAAACTTAAACCAAATGATGTCGAATCGTTTGTGAAAATTCGCAATTAAAATTTGTCCGTCATTAGGCAACAAACCGATTCCACCGCGGAAGAACTATCTCATCCGACCGAACATCACGTCGGTGATGCTTGAGCTGTCCTCCTGGCTGGACGAAGGCTGTCCCATTCTGTATTTTACCATCGAATTTAAGCGCCATGGAATATCAAGCGATTGGATAATAGTGTCGAGTAACATCGCGAATCAACCTCGCTACACCATCGGCGATCTGGAACCAGCAACAGCATACAGTCTACGCATAACAGCTCACAACCATGCCGGGTCGACAATTTCCGAGTACTCCTTTGACACCCTACACCTGTCGGGCCTGTCACCGAACAAGGATGACAGCGATATGCCCGAAGTGAGATCCCTCTTCAGCGATGTCCACTTGATGGCGGTTATTGTGATCTCGATCTTCGGAACGATTCTAGCAGTAGTTGGTGCTTGTATTTGCTTCAGGCATTGTGAGTGCAAGAGTCGTTCAGGTGGTTTTGCTTTCATAACGTTTACCATTGATTTAGATCCACGGCGGATATCCAACCGAGATGTGGACTCAATGATGCCGCCTATTTCGGAGGGTAAGGACTCTCGGCACCAGCATCGGGAGCATATTTGTAAGCAGCCACCGCCTGTCGTCTCTCTTACCGCAATCATCTAAGGAATGTTGTCTTTTCTTAGGTTTGGAACGTATTCCCGAGTACTCGGAGGATATCTACCCGTACGCCACATTTCACCTGCCCGATCATGAGAATCAGTCTGGGAACGTCAACCGCAAGGGGATTATCTACGATTCCCGTGGCGAAGACACTCTGCAGAGCACCAAGATCAAACGGTCAACCAGCGCTATGGTTCCGGTAACCGCATGCCCGTCTACCGTCGTCAATATAGGTCCCAGCACCCCGATCGGAACAGACATGAGTGGTTCGACTGGCACCGAGAAACGCCACAAACGCATTTCGAACACAATCAAGTCCGAGTCGGAGGAGTACGATTCGCTGAATTCCGACAGTGACATTTCTGCTGAACGGGGTGGTAATAACAGTCGCACTGAGTCCAATAGTCATCTCGATGATGCCGGTCCTGGGGGTTGTACTAGTACGTTCACCCCACGTCCTTCTTCCGCCGCATGTACAATAAATTTCTGTTTGCATCCTTACAGCACATGGTCATAGTCCAGTTTCTCGTGGTGGTGGTGGTGGAAACAAGGAGCGCCTATCAGTTTTCAACAGGACCCCGCTTCACAGTAAGTTAGTACCTGTTCCTTTCGTTAAAAAGTCAAAAAAAAAAAAAAGCAATCTTCCTTTGCATCTTCTATTCAAATTATTACATGCGCTTGAGGAGTGACTATAAAAAAAATAATTTTATTATTATTATTTTAAATCCCCATTGCCAAGTGCATACCCAATAGAAATCCATCCTTTTAATATCCTTGTTTTTGCTTGACAATCACTAGAAAAAAACTTAACTTCACGCGAGAAAAATACCAAGAAAGAGATCTTACGCACTTCTGAGCCATCTGCGGAGATATTAGATGCAGCAAACACCTTGTTAAGCACGATAAAAACCCATCCAACCCTACCAGCATTAATCCTTGTCACCCCAACAGTAATCAACTCAAAAGCCAGTGGCATACATAAGAGATCATACTCGTATTCTAGGCAAGGCATATTCAATGTGCTGCAACCTGTGTTAATTGTTTTTTCTTTTAATTTTTCTATCTCTCTCTCTCTGTACATGTATATATATATCTCTCTTTCGCTATGTGTATTTTCATATTCTCATTGTGATTATTTTTGTTCTATCATTGTTTAGGTTTGGATCTCTAGTTTGGCAAGTTTTTTCCTATATTTGTCGGGGTGTCAAATTTGCATACATAATTATTAACAATTTACTGTTATTCAATTTTTTTTTAATTTCACAACACGTCAAACTCTGCAGCATACAAATAACACACATCTAGCGAAATTCGTTGGATGTGTGTGTTTTTTTTTTCACATGTGACATGTCGCTAAGAAATTTTGACACATGAATATTTAGTTTTGAGCCATTAACTTCTTGGGCAAATCCTCCTAAACGTCAACTTAATAAATTGCTCACATTAGGTCTGTTCATTTACTGTTGTTAAATAGCTTTGCGATAGAAATTGCCCGCGTTCCACTGGCCGCTACATGAATAGCGGCATGTCAAGCTCTATATGAACAAAATTGCCATTTCACAAGAAGTTAGACGTCTAGCGCAAATGGTGAAATGTCAGTATTTTTGTATGGAGTTTGACTTGCCGCTATTCATCCAGCGGCCAGTGGAACGCGGGCACAGTGTTGCCATAAAAATATTTGGACAAATCTGCAGTTATGATTTGTAAGGAAAAAAAAGAGCGGAATACAAAAATGACAACTATAGCGAAAAAAGGTGTTCAAAAAATGTTGATTTTACTTTTTAAACAGAACACAATTATATTATTGTTATAAATACAAAATCGGAAGCGCAGATTTCTGGAGATTTCTGGTCGTTAAAAGTCTGCAGCAAGGCTGAAAATCTGCAAAATGCAGACACATCAGGGTCGGCATTCTGTAAAGCGAAACGTTCAAACGTTTTCGTGTGCACGAAGAAATTTGTTTCTGTAACATATGACCAATCATTCGTGCGCACGAAAACGTTTGATCGTTTCGCCTTACAGAATCTGGCCCCTGCACTTATGGCAACGCTGCGCTGCGTAGGAGGACATATATCTCGCTTTTTCTGTAGTTAGAACTATTAAAAGTCTGTACAAACAAAGCAAACGAAGAGACCTATTTGTGATGCAATTCTGTCGGACTGAGTAAACTAGAGATCCGAGCGCACCCATTGTCAAACACTGAACAATTGGCAAAGCAAATAACATTTTATTACGCCTTCCTTCAGTTGAGTTGAGTGTGTAGAAGGTCAAAGGAGTTTGGGGCATTTCATTAGTAAGTGAACATTAAAATCGAGCCATCTGCAGTCTGCATACCAAGCCCACAAGTATAAGTGGTAGCGTTCATCCTTTGCCCTTGTACACACTTGCAAATGCATGCAAGCAAGCACGTTTCAACCGATTATTTACACAATTCTAAGCCAAATTGAGACCACAATTTTGCATTTTTCTATTTGTCTTACTTTCGTATTTAGTATTGGTTTTGTGCGCCAGAAGCTAGCTAAAGATTGTTAATTTTTGTAATGTTTGTTTATTTTGTGAACGAAAAAAAAAAAAACAACAATATAGCAACAGCGTGGACATGCCCCTCGACTACAGACTCTTTGACCCGCCGCCAAAACAACAACAATCGCAATGTACAATTGCACCTGCACATCAACAGCAACGACATTATGCCCACCACAACGCTGCCGGCCAACAGCAGCAGCAGCAGCACCACCACCATAATTCATCAGCTCTCACATCAATCAGCAACACAAATCTGTCCGGTCTATCCGTTGCCAAAAATAATCAAAATGACCCATCCGAGTTGTGTTCCGCGCGTATTGCCCAATCGGGTTCATATGTCGAAATTCTAAAGAACACCGCCTACCAGAATCTACACAATGAAGGACAAAAAGTATCGGCTGCAGTTGGCATGAAAAAAACTTCCATAAACGGTCACCTTGCCGCCGTAGGTATCTCATCATCCTGCCAGAACAAGAGCTATGGTGACTTTTTAACCATTACCCCGCGCCGAAAGGGTAAACTCTTGTCAACGTCGGCCGCTGTTGGCGGTGATCGTTACCAGCACAGCATTGAACCGCTTCATTTGCTCGGCGTTCCAAATGACAACGACGGCACCATCAAATCGACCAAATTCTATGACTACCGAGCTTTGGAAACGATCAGCAATGCTGACACCCTTATGTTGGGTGCAACAATATACCCCAAGGCGAACAAGTCCTACTGCGCCAGCATATCGAATCTATCCAGCAACAACTTTGACTGCTCCACTAACACAAAGACCTCGAACTTTGATGAATTCCAGCAGATTTTGACAGAGAAAAACTTGAGCCCACCGTCAGCATTTAGTGATGGAGCTGAAAAAACTTCAGTCGCATCATCAGCGGCCGCCAACGTCAAGGACTGAAAGCCACTAAAGTCTATATCCCTGTATTTTTAATTTCCATTCCACACACATAATGTACAACAAAGGGTGGGAACTTGTGTGTTCGTTCATCCGCCACATATCACAGCACCTCCTTCTAATCAGCATATCAGTAAAAACAAAATCTGGCAAAAAAAAAGAAGCTACACTAACGAGAGGTAGTAGAGTCGAAAGTGGGTATAGTTTTGTCACAACATCTGTCGGGCGCTTGCACTTTAAGTTGCACTGAATCCGGCCTGCTGGGAACAATTAATTATACTCCTACATGTTTATGAATACACAGAAATGAAGTGCCAAACACTAGGATACCTGTATGCTATCCACAACATTCATTCTAGTCCCTGAAGTCTATTATAATTATATTGAAATTGAAAGTATGTGAACTTGATGTGAAATGAGTCAATTTTTTTACTTTTAGGTGGTGATATACAAATTAAGAATTATTTTACCTAACACTCAGAACTTGTAGTCAATACAAAATAAAACATTAAAAAAATTACGATCAATTTAGAAGCCGACACAAAAGTCTGTTGTTTCCGATAATTGAAAAGAAAGTATTTAATTAGCTCGATATTGTATCTTAAATGTGAAAAGCAACTAACCGTAGACAGATATTATACACCCATTCATATACAAGCGTAGATTCCGATTGTAGTAAATGTTTAGAGAGGAGACACCAACCGTTATTGTTTATGTTTTGTTCCTTTCGATAACTTATCTATGTACATATACGTAGAGTGTAGCAATTCCCCCCGTAGATATTCAGTACCTATAAGGAAAGGACTTTGAGTGTAAAATAAAGTAAAGTGAATTTATAGAAATTTATTAAATTAATGGAATTAAAAAGAACACAAATCTACACATATATAATATATTATAAATGTTTATATGTGTACACCTAGATATAAATATTTAAGAGATGAAAGCCGACACTTTTAAGCGGCGATCACTATTTATTTTGTTTAATTGTTTTTCTTTTTGGTACCGACGAGTACTTTATCCATTTTTGTTTTGTCCTTTCATTTGTGGTGAGAAGAGTCTTTTGGTTTGGTTTTAATACACATTCAATGCACTTGTGTTGACCCACACCAACAAACCATAATAAATAGAACAATTCGTGTATATTTCTACAACTATATCTAATCGTAAGTCGAGTTATACTGTCAGAAATATATATATATATATACATGTTTATCAATGTCATATAATGAACAAATAAATATCAAATATATCAACAGTAATAAATATTTACAAACGAGTCGTCGATTTAGTATAATCAGTTTAAACAAGTTAAAACCACAAAAAAAAAACAAAAGAAATAAATAAGAAAGAATACCTAACACAACCTATGCATGTATAACTTATATCATCAGTAAAATATTATGATAAATGTTTGATGTGTATCAGAAAACTAAACCCGCAAATTCACCATAACTAATATTAATCATAACTCTAAACAGAGCATTTCAAATAAATGGAAATAAGTAATATCATTGTATGTGGAGCCAAACAATTCAGAGTAAATAAATGTTGATAAAAAAGTATGTGCGAGTTTGATTTGTTGCGCTTTCAGCTGCTTCGATTCACGTAAGTATCAGAGTGCATCCGAAACGTGAGTACCTACATTTTGAATTGATTGGTGAAACAATAATCCATCATTAAAACTGTCGTTAAGGCGCCTAGTGCCAAAGAACAGAAACAAGAACAGAACAAGACATTTTTTTTCAGCAACAGAATTTAGCGACAGAAAAATGCTACCAGCAATAGAAATGAAAATTTATCGTGGGGGAAGGTGTTTTTTGTTTGGATTTTTCTGCATCTGGCATCTGGATGTTTGTTTGTGATGACCGAGTATGAGTTACAAATTATACGCAGCAATTCAACAATTAGCTTCATGTAAATCGTCTTCACTAAACATTTCCAAAATCTGTTCCATTTTCTCATTGAAGTTTTAAACACAATTTGATAGAATCTGGAGTCAGTCGTGTTTTTGTGGATCTATTTCTGCTTCAGTTTTGTGTAGCTGAGGGAGCAACGTAAACGGAACCAGAATGTACTACAGAACGAAAAAAATTTCTGTTCTGTTTCAGTTTCTGTTCTTTGTCACTACTTGGTGCCCTAACTGGTGAAGCAGAAACCAGTAAGAAGAAGAACCGCAACGAGATCACTGTAAAGGATCATTCACATGAGAGCGACCAACTACCTACAAACGAACGAATATTCGCAAGTTTTGACAGTCCATTCACATGATACATTTAATTTGGTCGCAGAAACCCGCGAATCCAATGACAGTCGCCGTTATTTGTGTCTATAACATTTTGAGTTTGAGGTTAAGTTCGAACGAATGCTTTATTCGTTAGATTGTGGAACGCGAATTGAATGATGTGGATTGTGAATAAACTTTGACAATTCGCACCAAAGGTGTATTCGTTCGCGGCAAAAAGTTTGTATTTCGAAAATTCGTTATTTTAACTGTTTATTAAGACGTTTTCTTAATACATTTTGATGGAATAATTAACTATCTTCCTCTTGAAATAGTAAAATGTATAATTTTCTGTTCATAAATGCATCAAAAGTGGTTTGTTCGCATTTCAGCAATTCGTTCGCTCGCTCTCATGTGAATAGTCCTTAAATCTGGGGTCAGATTCTGTAAAGCGAATACGTTTGAACGTCCCTTACAGAATGTGACCCCTGGCTTAAACCGTTTTACGTTCCCCTTTGCCTATCATATCAATAGTTTGGACTCGAAATCACGTTTCAATGTTTTCATCTTAGAGAATCCGTCTGGAAAATACTGGCCGGATGCTTCTCTTGTATGGCAGAGCCGTTTTTTGACAACCTAAACGATTCCCTATTACATTGCTGAACATGCCTTCAAAGATCCAAAGCAAATTCCGGCAGCAACTTTTCTCTGGCAATCTGAAAAAGATTCCATAAGTATGCTTGAACGACTCAAAAGAATGTGAATGAAATTTCTAAAAAAAACCCTGCTGCGTGGGGTAAACAAAAAATGGCCCGACCCACTGACATCCATTAGTAGATTTCCATTGAAACATTTATCAAGAGATACTAGTCGCAGCAGGTATCCACCAAATTAATGAGAAATTCGAATAGAATGAATATCTGCTCGCCTGTGCATATGCAATGCATTACATGTATTTTCAACTGTACTACGATATTGTCTAGGCTAGGGAGATGTCATCGGTAGGTGTTGTACAGCAAATGAATCTGTGCTAAATTGCGAGGGGAACTGTCATAAAAATGCATATTTGGTGGAGATTTTGCTACGTGCTGATATTTCTAGTTGCCTGGTATTTCTCGACAAATTTTACGGATGAAAATCGATTTTGTGATGTCGTGACGTCAGTGGCTGGGGGTATTTTCTTTTTTTGTGATTCTGACAGATCATATAGTTTGGTTATGGGAAATGTATTTTGTGGAGGTAATGGGATTTTTTTTTTTTTAAATTTGAGACTCTTGCATCTTCTTATGGGAATTGTCAGAGAGTTTTTTTTTTCGGGAGAATTCCATTTGAGGCTCTTACGCATCTGCTTATAGCAATTATTGTCAGATCGTCAACGATATAATTCTGAAGGGAAAAATAGGGTTTTCGGGAGACTGCTTGGTAAATGTGACACGAGCAGCCGGAATTGGTTTCCTTCAGTGAATGTAAGGGTTTTAGATATTACACAACCGGCACAAGAGTGGTGTCATTGCTGTTGGCCCGCATTGCATGTGCCGCCGATAGTGCAAGCAATTAAGGGTTGAGCTACTGGAAGGGGTCGAATCGCGTGAACGAGTTTGTTGCACAAGTAAAATCAACCCAATTGAAGTGGCGATTCGACCCGAGTATGGAGCCCGTTCAAATACGACGCACGTCAAAAGTTTTAAACTGTGGCAACAATGAGACTACCCGATGCGGCGATTTGCTGGGTTTTTGGGTGTATTTTATTTTGCCGCTGGAATTATTAACACCACAGTAGGTACTCCTCTTTCATCCCTTCTATTGATTCCTCAACTATGCTCCTGTGCAGTTCAGATCACACTATAAAGCAAACCAATTCTTTTCGGGTCGGTCACGACCATCGAACTGAATCCAATGCTAATGATACTTACAAAGGTCGCAGTCCGTTTTGTCTCGATTCAAAGAAACGGCCTCCTTTTTTGATACGACTCATTTTATTATTATGGGTTGTTTTTCTTTTCATTTAAAACTTTACATCTATTATAATAATATAATAACTATTTTTGTGTTTTTCTTTTTTTCCTTGTTTTTTTATTATTTAAAATTTTTTTATCAGTTAACTGTTGGGGGGAGGAGGGATTAGGGAGTAGGGAAGTAAATATATTTTATTTTATTTTATTTTAAGGTACTTATTATATTTAACTTAAAGATGGTTCGTCAAACTGTGCAAATGAACCCAAATGGTTCATCGCGTTGATATACTCGTATAAGGAATTCGGAATTCTCGAAATAAGGGTTAGTTTGAATGTGAATATTGAGAGAAAAAGATACATATAAATTTTTGTTTTTGTTTTCTTCATGGATTGACCGAATTTTTAATTCTAGTAATTATATATTAACCATTTTTCTTTTCTTTGAATACTAGTATCGCTAATTAGAATCTGTTATTTACCAGAATTTGTTTATATCATAAATTGTGTAATTTTTGTTTTTTTTATCAAACAAATTACATTCTACTGTCATTCACAAATTTATTTATTGATAAATTACATTTTGTTTTTCGCTAAATAATGTGCCTGTGTTGTTTTGTTATCAATTAATTACTAACGTTTCTTAAAGATAAATAAGTATATAAGTGTACGAGGTGATTGTCGTGTTGTTTGACATTTCTTTATACTCGGGCGAAAAGGAGAAATCGGAATTGAAAATTTCAAACATCACCACGTGCACTTATATAGTATACACTTAATTTAGTACGTTAATATTTATAAATATGAAAGAATATATACTTATATTTTTAAGACATAATGCTTTGCACTAAATCCTTTTGATCACCATTAAGAGTTTTCATTTGTTATAAATACTTGTTTGTTTGTTTTTTTTTTATTTTATTCTTTTGTTTGCAATTAAAACGAAACCAAAAAATAACGATAATGAACATTGTTTTTGCGGTTAGGCAATACAAATAAAAGAGAGATGAAGGTTACTGCAAAAAGTAGCTGCGATATTCCAGATAACATACTGCTAGAGAGTACAACTCAAAGTCGAAAAAAAAAAAATAAAAAATAATAATAATCGATAAGATCGATAACAATTGGGGTGTTGTTTTTAATTCTTTTCAAGAATGTAAATATATTTGATTGAAACGCTATGCGCTGCATCACATGTGTGTGTGTGTGTTCGTTTTAAAATACGTAAATATTCACACTTGTCTGTTTAGTTTTTCGTTTAATAACACTATATCTGTTTCAGATATTTGATGTAAGGTACAGAACCGAGGGTCGTTTTTGTTTGTAACTTTATTAAGGTGTTTAGAATTGGCGTACAGAAAGTAGATAGTTCTAGTTCACAAATATATTTCTTCTTTTATTGTTTATATATATATATATAGATAATTCATGGATTTTGTCTACCTACATAGAAAAATACATCAACAAAATAAATTTGTATGTATATATTATATGCATGCGTGTCTGAATTAGTTTGTTTAGTAATATTATCTTTAAAATACACATCTATAGACACTTTTTTTTGTGTTAATTCGTTTTTAGTTTTATTTTATATTTACTTTTACTTGACCTACCATAAAATAATAATATATATCCTATTAAGAATAAACAACAAAGACGCAGAAAACATAAAAGAAATGATGAGAAAATGAAACAAATAACTACACTTTATAGTAACCGGAACGGTTAATGTACAAATAAAAAGTTTATTCTTAACAATCTTTCGCTTTTGTAAGCAATATTTTTTTTTTATTTTTATATTTTTGTTTTAATGAAAATATTATCTTCTTTTATTTTATATATAGTATGTCACTTTGTTTCTAATAACAAGAAAATATCACATTTATTTATGTCAACTTTTGGGATGATTTTAGTTTTGTTTTTAATTTTATTTCCATATGTTTTTTTCTTAATTTAGCCAGCAAACACCGCCATTTTCGATTTTGTTCGCGACTGAAATGGTTGAAGACTGTACAAGCAGTTTGGCCCCCAATACAGGGCGGAAAAGACCAAAAATCGAAAATATTGCAATTCAAATTTAAATTTAGCTTGTAAATATAATTAACGTTTCATACCTAATTTGATATATATTCCATTTATATATATAATGCAGTGAGATATATTACTTTTAGAACGAGATGATATTAACCAATAGAGGAGCAGCACGAGTCACAGCAAAATTAACTTACATTTCTTATTTATTCGATGAGGGCTAGTAGTGGGCTAAATCGGCCCAGTATTGCTTAGCTACGTTTACGCAAAAAAGAACAAACAAATCCTGCAGCTAGGTGTGATTTTATTGCTAAGTCGAAGGTTATTGCTTATTTTTAATGCGGTCCCAATGGACAATTGCAGAGGCAAAAAGGCTGACTGGGTGGCAATTACAGACTTTTTGAATGTCCAGCAGTGTGTTTTGACTTATTCCCCTAATTATGCGATCTCAAGGGGCTATCCAACTGAATGAACAATACGCGAACTGAACGGAGAAATTCGCACTCACATTTCATGTGAAATTCACAAAATTCACGGTAAGTGGACGTAAGACAAAACAGCCTTTCAAAATAAAGGTTTGGCAGTCATTTTCGCCAGGATTTTTTCTGGTTTCAAAGGAAAATACTTACCAGTGTCTTCCTATAAAGGCGACGAATTGAAAGAATTGTGCGATTGTTTAGGGTAGTTGGACAAACATCATTGGGAAGGGTCCTCTCATCGCAGTGACTTGCAGAGTTCATTTTCAAATCAAATTTTGTCAAATGAATGCACAAAAAAAGACAATCCCCAATGATTTGCATGCAAAACTTGTTGTATCATAAACCTCTCTCTGCACACTCACACAAAAGTACACACAAGGCGAACGTGTTTATGCTCAAGTTCAACGCTAGTAAACTTGTGGCTGAGAAGCTAAACTTAGTGGAAAAGTCGCGAAAAAAATGGAAGCAAGCGGTTTACGACCTGTCAGCTCAACAGTTTGAAAGAAGTCAAAGTGTCACCCTTTTGCGATAAGTGACACTCAAGTTGGATAATCCTACTCATCTGTAACGAGGCGTACTCTCCAACACATAGGAGCAGGTAAAGTGAGACTCGTTCCGCAATAAATAGGGAATACGATGATTGTCACTATTTGCGTCGCCTTCCGGGGCATAAATACACACAAGGTTCGAATGATTTCCCGCAAGAAGTAACAACATATCAGACTCGGATTTGTTTTGGTGATTAAATTGGGTTTGATCGGTTTGAATGCTTTTATTTGGCAGTTTAGATTTTGGTATAATTTGGCGACCGACGTCTCGCCATTGCTTGAACGAATTTCTAGTCAAAACATGCAGTATGATAGCGTTATAGGTGTACAGGTCATTCCTCGAGAGAGACAGACCTCAAGAAGCAGACTCCAATCAAAATAAACGACGACGAACAACATACAATATCCTTTTTATATTTTGCGGTTTGGGTCCCGGACAAATTTCACTTAGCATGTCAAGTTGCGACTGTAATTTTTTTAAGACTTTTGTCTCAGTTTATACTTTTGTCGAACTTTTACAATGGCTGATGTTGATCTTTCAACAGACAAAGTGAAGCGGTCGATTGGCTATTTAAAACAGAAGCAACGTGCAGTTGGTAATTGGGTTGCTTGATTGATGTAAAGGACTGTGATTCAACAAAACGCAAAAGTACATACATATTCAGATTTTCTAACGATGCCTCGCCTTGCGTGGTTGAGGTACGCTAACATCCCTTCAATTTGCTTAATTGTTTTTATTTTGTTTTTTTTTTTTTTCTGTTATTATTATGTTTTTCTTTTTCTTTTAACATCAAGATTGTGATGTGTTTGAGGAGCCAACAAAAATATAGATTTTACTAATTTATTACCTTAATAAACTATATTCATTTATTCTGTTTTCTATTTTCTGTTTTCGGTTGTCCGTTTTCCGTTTTCGGTTTTCGGTTATCCTAGAATGTTTTGTACGTATAGATAAATACAACATCTGATGATATATTTATACATACATACAATACATAATTATGTATATATATATAGATTATTTATGCTGTAAATTTCATCTAGTAAATACTTAACATTTTCGTTTCTGTAATTTTACGATTAACAGTTGACTTGTTTATACCGACTCTTCGTATGCTTAATTTGAACAAATATTATGTACTTTAGTTTGTTAATTTTTCCCTTGCTTTTGTTTATTCATAAACGGCAAGCAATAGGCCTTGAATTAAGTGAGGGCTAGCCGTCATATTTTGGGGTTGGAAATACAGGCTTGAGGCAATTTCGGGGGAGGGGTTTTCATTTTTTTTTTTTTTTTGTTCTTTTTCTTTTAAATATATATCTGTGTATATATATATATGTGAATTGTTTTAACAATCTTTCTCTAACATTCATTTAGACTATATAAATTCTGTAACAAATATTCATGTTCAAAACAATTATTGAGAAACAAAAGGCAGAAAGCTTGCAATGACCAACAACACTACATTTTCAACTGTGTATCATAAGTTGTTTTCCTTTCTACTCGGTTACGTTCTCTTTACTATGTACGCAATTATAGTATATACAGTTATTCACTAATGATTTATTTTTTTCATTACTTTTTTGTTCTTCTTCTTTTTTATGTAATAACTATCTTGTTGTTGTTGTTGTTGTTTTTTTTTTTGTTATGACTTAAGGTATTATTTTAACTCAAATATATATTAAACAGTATTATTTTTGTTTTTATTTATTTTTGTTTTGTTTTTGGTTGTTCGTTATCTATTTTGGTTTTTTTTTTTTTTTAATTGAATAAGTTTTCATATAGTTTAGCAAATATTTTATGTGTAAGTTCTTACTTTAAGCTGTTAGAAGGAGTTTGAATGTTATTTTCGGCAGTGATTGACGAGTCGGACGATTTTTTCATTTTTTCGCAATAATCGGTTAGTATATCACGAAAACGAGTCCAGCATTTTTCTGGAACTGTAATTGCTGTGCGAAAATTACTTTTGACCTAAAACCAAAGAAAATATCGACACCAGAAAAAAATACAAAAGCATATAAGTTAGTTGTACAGAGGGATATACTATTAAAATGGGGTGAACATTAGTTGAAATGAAAATTGTGAGTGAAAGTGGAAAACAGAGTTTGAAAGTCTGTTCTCACCGTTATAAATGGTGGAGGGCGATGGGGGGCGGAGCACAAACAATCCAACAATACCCAGAGAAGCGTTCATCAGTCGTCTAAGAAGGCGCAACGAATCAAAGTTTCTAGTTCAACGCATTCAACTCTAAAACACCCTCATTTGGAATAGGCATTCTTCCGGCCATCTTCGCCTTCCAAAGGGTCGATGTATCGACACTATCCATAATTATATCAAACTTTCAATCTGGTCGAAATGTGTATCTCAAGAGAGCCACCCTACCTAACCTAACCCTAACCTTGTAATGAAAATTCAGGCGGCTCAAAACTAAGCAGAGTTTCACGAGTATTACAAGTCACTGTCATTTCTTGCCTAAGAATCATTTCCAGGTACACGATGCTTAACCTCTGGAATATCGATAGCCCGTGCCAACAACCCGGTGTCTCCACGAGCAATTTTTCATATCTTGCAATATATTATACTATGGAAATTGCCCGTGGAGACGACAAATCGTATGATATAAAAAATGCTAAAATCCTGATGGCTGAGTGGCGAATGGACGATTGTAGCGCTAAACCAAAATATTTGAATAAAAATTAGACAAATATAGTCATGCCAAGGATATGATAAATGGGAAAAGGGAAAGGATTTCATGACCATTAATGCGACAACGCAATGATGTGCTCTGCTCAGTACGAATGAAATAGTAATCTCTGAAATGCCCACCCTACATTTCTTACTATCAAATTTGACAGATATGAAGCTATGAAAAATTGCGGTGTAGTTCAACTACAAATCTTTCCACTCGTACGCCAAAATGGACGAAATAAATTATAACAGCACACTATGGAAATTCACTATTCCTCTGCGAACTGAGAGGATATCATCCCCATCTTCATACGATAAACCTACCTTGGGAAAGCAATTGCCGATACTTTCGACATTTAACTCTATTAAAAAAATTGCACGTGATGGCAAAATGTTGTGATGGGGAACCGCGTTATATTTTTAACATCATTATTTTGAAATCACAGTTTTTGAAAACTTTTTTAAGGACTACTCACATAAGCTCGAATTGCGAACAAATTAATTTAATTGTATTTATGTTGAAAATAGATTTTTACTCTACCACCAAAGCATAAAATTAGATTATTCTAACATTTAATCTAAAAAAGGGACTCTCAATCGATCCTCATAAAACAAGCCACAAGCCCACCAATGACAAAATTCTATCGAAGTTAACCTTGAACAATGATTGAAGTGTCAAAAACTACGAATATTTGCTTGTTCGCAGTTCGTTCGCAATTGGCTCTCATATGAATAGTGATAAAATGTGAATTTTATACCTAATAAAAAGGAACAAAGGAACTACTTGGTGCTTGTCGCACCACGGTCACGCTATTGTCATTTGTTCTCATCCGACATCCTTCTCGCTACCTAAAAAGGTTTCGTATGGGAAATCTCAACTGGAATTTCCAGGAACAAAGCGATATTAGAACAGGAAATATTGGCAATTGTCAGTACGCGATATCACTCACCCATTTATAGAATTCGCCTATACGTGAACCCTTTCCGCAAAAAAAATCGTTCCTCTGAAATATTTCATTTCATTACTGTTCCATCTGTCAGGATTTTTTTCTGATGGAATCCAATCCAATTGTTTTCGTAGGGACACAATTTTCGGACAGAATTTTCGCTATGACCGCATAAACGAAAAAAAAATCATTTTCATACTGTTCCAACTAGGGCCTTATAGTTACAGCCATACGTAAAATGCAACAGAAAAAGTTGGAACAGTATGAAAATGATATATATTTTTTTTCGTTTATGCGGTCATAGCGAATATTCTGTCAGAAAAATGTTTCCTTACGAAAACAATTATAACAAATCAACCACCACTGATTGGATTCCATCAGACAAAAAAATTCCTGACAGATGGAACAGTAAAGAAATGAAATATTCCAGTGGAATGGTCTGGTTTTTTGTTGTGGAATTGACTGAGAAGTAGATCGGACAAAAGTTTTTCGTACGATTTCGATTATATATTCATTTTTTGTTATAAACTAACTTTATAACTCATAAGCAACATTTTAAGATCAAGATTGAGTTCAACCATTAGGATTAAGTGGTCTTAAAAAGCAAAAGCAATTTTTTTACGGTTTCGTTTTACGTATGGCTATAACTAGGGTCTAACTAACATTCGAAGGTGTCAACAAATGGCAGATGCACAACATTAATTTAAAAGTATGCAATGAATTTTATAGGCCTATTATCGTTGGCGAGTCGAACAAAAAATCCTGGGAATGTGACTTATGGTTAGCGAATTGAACAAAATTCATTCTCCTGAACTGTCAAACCGCTGGCGAACGTAAAGTCGCCTTATTGCGGTTGGCGAATTTGTGAAATTTCATTCGCCTTAAACGACAAATTTTAGCGAACAAAATTATTTGGTGAAACCAGAGGCGAATGGAATTTATAATCCAGAAAAATGAATGGAAATTCAAGAAAAATGTAGAGAAGCCATTCAATTCATTTAGAAATATATATATTTTAATGAAAATCGCCTCTGATAGTTTGAAAAAAAAAAAAACAATTCCAGCCAAATCCAGGAGCTATTTGAGCTCATGGAACAAATATAGCCATTCCAATGTGTGTTGCGTCCACAAAGCCAACCACCCCAGGAAATCCACTTTTAACGAAAAATGAGGAAAGGAGCACATGGATTGTTTTTATTTTCGGTCTTTTCTGGGTTTATCCATTTTTTTGCACCTCCGTGTTGTTTTGTTCAATTTTTTTATTTTGAATTTTTTTTTGTGTTTACATAAATGTTTGAATTGACGTCATTTTCGTTTTTATTATATTGGTAGCACTTGATTTCTAGGCGAATGAATTAATTCGCCTACCATAATCGTACAAGGCGAGTGTTTCGACAAGCAACTCGACTTACGCGAATTGTTCGGCTCGCTAACGATAATAGGCCTATTAGTCTTGTTTGTGAAAAATGAATTTCTTCACATGTGAGCAGTGTTACCAGTCGAATAAAATAAAGCCAAGAAAAAATATTGAAAAATCGACGGTCGCAACTTCTGCTTAAATATTCACGAACAGAGGGTCACCTGTTTAACTACGTACCTACTCTCCAAAATGTATTCAGGTGAAAAAAAAACGTATGGCCAGCTAGACAAATATCACAACTACTAACGGTTTTTTAGCTGGTTTGGTTTTGGCAACACTGGTTTTGACAGCTGACGTGTGTTTAGTACCTTGTGTCACTCTCAAACAGCTTCAGTTTGGTTTGCAATTTGACCATGGATCGTCTTACAAATGAACAACGCTTGCAAATTATTCAGGCCGGTCAATTGGCCGCCTAGATCGTGCGATTTGACACCATTAGATTATTTTTTGTGGGGGTATGTCAAGGCTAATGTGTATAGGGACAAGCCCGCTTCGATTGACGCACTGGAAGCCAACATCCATGCATTCATTCGTGAGATACCGGCCGATATGTGTGAAAGAGTATGCCAAAATTGGACTCAGCGGATGGGCTACCTGAGACGCAGCCGCGGTCAACATTTGCATGAAATTATCTTTAAACATTAAATTGCAAGGTTCAAACTATCGATTCAAATAAATATTTCATTCATTTTTTCGAATTTTTTGTGTTTTTTTTTTTAAAAAAGTTCTAAACCTCTTAAAAAATCACCCGTTATTACCCTCGTAAATTGATATTTCCTTCTCCTAATGTTCGCATTTTATTCTTCCGTGTTGATTTCGGCCGATTTTTCCACCGGTCTGCGAAACTGGAAACATAACCTATGTGACACCTTTCGCATCGCAATCGACCACTTGCCCTTTTAGTTTGAGGGGTTGCTTTAATCTGCCAATTGACAGATTTTTCCTCAAAATAAAAAAAACTCCCAACTGCTTTGGCATTTATTTCCATTTGTTTCAGATATATGAATGTTAATATGTGAAATAAAAGAACAGGCACTGCTTAAAGACTAACACTTACCTCGCTTATTCGCATATAAATACCCCGATTATTCTGTCCAATATCAAAGTAGAAGTTCTTATTGTCAACTTTCATATGGCGTTCTTCGGGCAATTCACCTTTAAAACTGTAAAGAAATAGAAAATATCGAAAACGAAAAACGCACACTTACAACGTGACCTTTATAGGAAAAGATTTTTCAAACTTTACACATACCCTCCGTCACTTGTTCCGAATTCTTCTAATAGATCGGTAAGGGCATCTCTAAATTCGATCATTCCTTGAGCCGGAATAGCGATTTGGGATCTCGGACCGCCTCTCGTTATAGTTTGAGATACCTAAGAAACAAATCAATGTCATGATTCATTATTATTATTTTTGTTTTTCTTTTTCAGTAATGAATGGACGACATTACTCTTAGAAAACGACCTCTGGCATTCTCCTTCAAATCTAAATAATACCGGCGATTATCTTTGATCATCATTTCTGACTTAAGTTTTCCATCTTCAGGTACATTCTCAGGATTTGGTGGCCCTATCGATTTGACTTTTGTTAATACTAAATAGATTTACAGAAAAATTCACAAAAAGGTATTTATTCACCTAACGATGCATAATAGTCACTGAAAGTCGATAAGTGATCTCTGAACTCGGCTGCAGTTGACAGCGCCAGATACACTTGACTTCGTCTACCATCCGCACCAATCTAGAGGACATATTTGATAAGTAATATTGGCAAAATTTCTAAGGATATTATGTTTTTTTGGTTGAATTCATTGTATCATCGTTCTTCTTCTTTGTTTTCTGAGAGCACGAACTAGTACTTAACGTGCTAGTTTTTCTAAATTGCTACCATTCGTTAATAGGTTTTAAGCTACGTTTTTCGATTTTTGGATCCGACTCGAAGGACCTTTACGCGGTAACATTAATTTGGTAGGTACTCCTTTCTCCGAATTAATTAAAACCAAAGAAAGAAGATACATAAATGGTAAAGAGGAGAATAAAACCACCCGCCAGGGTGGAAAATTTTCAATAGATTCTGAAACACACACGGCCAATTGTCACTCAACATATTTCCTAACTGCTATATTTTGCCGCTCGTCACTTTCCCTTTCATCCCGCACACAGGTTTGACAGCCGTGTGCCGCGATGACTATGTTTCCTTTCTTTACAAAAAGAATGACTGCCTAGTGGAAGTGGAAATGCCAACTGACTGGTTCTCATTCAACACTAACGGACATTATGAAGGCTGACATATATTAATCATCTAACTGGGATATGTAACGTAGGCGCAGTTGCTTGTTAATTTCCTTACAAATAACATTATGAAGCCGCCAAATGACAGCGTATCACTTGTGCGTTTTGACATGGAGTACCTTTCTTTTCTTGACATGTGTACAAGTACAATGATGTACAAACAGAGCGCTATGGTTTTTTTTGTTATATACAGTCAATTATTGCGAAATAGGTAATTTTCCAGTGAGAACTTCTGTGCAGAAAGCACACGTTTTTCTACTTTTGTTGTGTAATTGGCTGTACGGAAACTAAAGATAAACGACCGTTTCACTGCGTATTTGAAGACGAACACTTCGAAGTAAGTCGGTGTCAAAATGCAATCGGAAACGATGACTTGCGGTAGGCAGTGGCGGCTATGATGAGACTTGTAACTCATTTCATTACTGGCGACTTATTAGTCATCCAGACGGTAAAACAGTCAATAACAATCTAAACCTCACCCAGTTACATACGCCATTTACACAGAATCTAGTGAGCTCAATTTATGTGCATTTTATTTACTGCGCATCATGCATCGTCTTTGCAAGTTGTACCTCCTCCAAGGCTACACTGAGTTTGGAAATGGAAACCTATTAAAGCAATTTCATTAAAAGTTAAAAGTGATGATCAGAATAACAGATTCCCGGCTTTAAAAAATCTGTAAATAAATCGCCGACACAAAAGGTGCATCCAAAGAAAAAGTTAAATGAGCCGTATAATACAACAACGACGAAGAACGCAAAAACACAGAAAAGTCCTCTAAAGAAGTCCACAATTTCACGAGGCTTATTCTAATTTTTGAGACAAATCGATTGGGAAAATTCAGAAAAAACAAAAATAGAAAGAACGATGATAAAATGAAATCACAAGAAATACGAATAATTGTCATGCAAGAAATGTCTGGAAACACTTGCGCATTTAAGGGATTCGTGTGATTAAGGAAATTTCAAATATTTGCTTTCACCTCTGCGACTTTTATAAATCGTCCTCTTCTATTCTGTTTAACATCGAGGTAAAATCGTTTCGATTGAATTTGCAACATTTTCGTTGCTAATTCCTGTTCAATCTGTTGACCTTGTGGTCCTAAAATACAAGAACGGTTGGAAAAATAAAAAATAAATCGCATTTTAATTTAAATATTCCAGAATAAAAGCCAGCAAACCTTTACCCGATTCAAAATCTCCTCCGCTGCCGCCGTCCATGCCCACCACGTTGTATTCTGAAATGGAAAATGCAAAATATATTACAGAGTGTTCAATGTTCATCCATTGATATATTTTGACAGTGACAATTTATTCGCTATTTATGAGTTAGGCTACGACTACACGTGTAATTTTTCGTGGCAACATTTTGAAATGCATCCGATGGTCACTTGTGTGTCTTTCGTGGGAGTGCGCTGCGACAATCCGCCTGACCAGACCAGCTTGACAGGACAAATGGATACGTCATAATGACGTCTGCATGTCAAAATTAGTTTCAGACAACCCAATGCAATTAGTCTGTCAGATGAACTTAAAGTTGTGCTCGACGAAAAAGTGTCTGGCTCCCAAAAATAAAAGAGATTCATCAATTAGAGTTGATCGAGTTACAAATTCCAAGTGTCTTCCTGATACGATGACAAAACATGGAATAAAATGAGACTGACGCATGTCTCGGCCCGTTGTAATGAAACAGAGAGATAAGAAATGCAATTTCAGTATATGACAAAGTGTATGCTTGTACTGGGACAACAAGCGGCAAGCGCCACACTTTTCTTGTCCACAATGGAAAATAATCGATGGAGCGCAGAATAAAGAAATCAATTAAAGAAGCAGACTGATGAGAGGAACTTTGAAGTAACGAGTACAGTCGTGATAGCGAGCACAAAGAAGTTTATAGAGCAGCTGCATGACCTTCGAGTTTATTGAGTGACTCAAGATTAGCGACACGACTCAAACAGCACTCCGATTGTGCGCGTCGTCTTAATTTCATTTGCCGACAAAGAGTTTTATTATTTCATGAATTGCATACGAACTGATTGCAGAAAGATGCAAGCGATTGATGTCTTGCTCACGTCATCGGAAGCTGCCGAAATTGTATATGAAATGAGATTAATTTGGGCATTTCTAGCTTACTCCTAATATTAAAACTTTTTTTTATATCAAGAAAGGTAAAAACTCATGGAACACTTTGAGCATGATTTGACAGACACGTACGTTGTATTAAATCTGGCAAAACTAGGACCTAAGTCCAATTGATGATTAGTGATCAAAATGAGCCGAACTTGGTCGCCACCATCGAAATAATAAAGGTTGTTTTTTTAGGAGTATAATTTTCAAAATTGTGCAACACTTTTCATTCAGTTGATTGTCGCTGAATAAAGAGTGTTCCAAATTTGTAAAAGAAAACAAACCAGGCGGACAATTGGAATGTGTTTCTCCCCGAAGCAGAGAGTAAAATATTTTGATTTTTAAATCCAAAACAACAACTTAATTTTTGCCAGAACATTTACAGCGAACACATATTGTATATATATTTTAATTTAATTTTAATTTAATTTTTGTTGAAATTGTAAATTTTTAGTTAACTTTGAGCATCTAAACAAACCTCTAAATCATGTCTTTTCATTAATGTTTCAAAATATAGACATAGGTATATATACTACCTGTACTATTATAAGAAACTAGCTGTCGCCCGCGACTTCGTCCGCGTCAATTTCTGGTATTATGATCGCGATTAAGAAGTTTTTAAAAGAATGTATTTTAAAGTACTTCTGCGTAAATGATATTTTTAGTTTTATTTTCTTGTAACAGAAGAACGTACTGATTGTCTCCGCATGAATCGCATCTTCTTGATCCATTACATTGTCAATAGTTGTGTAGTTAACTATATCTTTTGGAAGTTTAGTTAAAATTAGGTCGTCACCTGGTCATTAACTAATTTTGGTTCATTTTCGGTAATATATGTACTCATTTAATTATCATTTACATCATACGGCTTTCGCAACGCTACTTCTAACGAATCCGAATTATTATGTGAATTATTCCTTTTTGATGCAGGAAGCCCAAAATCAGTTAATGATTTATCGCAAATCTCATGAATCGTATCTTCAATTATGATTGATAAAACTCTTTGGCAAATAATTGCCAATAATGCATTAATTTCGACCAAATTTGATTAGCATAAAAAAGGTTATAATAAGTCAATATTCAAAGATAGGCACATACTGTCTCGGACATTTTTTTAGATCATTTAAAGAGTAATAATTCTTTTATACGTATCTTTTTGGTAACTTGAGCCGTTTACGCAGCGCACGCAACGAAAGCCCTCAAATATGGATAATTTTCCCATTTTTAATTTTTGCAACATTTTTCACTGATGCTTCGCTTCTATCGGTCGCAGCGTGATTTTATATAGCCTAAAGCCTTCCTCGATAAATGCAGTATCCAACACAAAAATATTTATTCAATTCGAACCAGTAGTTCCTGAGATTAGCGCGTTCAAACAAACAAACTCTTCAGCTTTATAATATTAGTAAGATAAGATTATTCTCAATGTGCAGCGATTAAATTAATTTAAATAAATAAAATAAATAAATATATTGTGACCTGCCAAAAATATAAGCTAGAATTACAAATAAATGACACTTTGTGTCAATTTAGTATCAGGATAGATTTTACGAACTCATAATGGCGACATTTTCCATATAAAATTACCCAGATGAGGTTAAGAAGCTTGCTCGGAGGCATAGAAATCGGCTTCTCAACCACGTAAACACAGAAATAACAGAACTTTTAAATAATGACAATGTAATCAGGAGATTGAGACGGATAAAACCTCTTGATCTGTAAGCTTTGGCTATGGCTAAGAAATTAGGTATTAATTTCAAACAAAACAAGTTTAAAAATCCGACAAACGGCGGATTTATCTCTTTAAATTCATTAAATAATTAAAAATATAAATTGCTGATTAGTACTAGGTGCAATCTTATCGGGATGGCTAATGTCAGTCCCCCGGGAGTTTTTTTAGGTGAGCTAAAGTCCATCACTATTGCAGAAGCATCCCTCGCGTGTAGCTCTGCAATGTCTTTCCATGATTTTTTACGCGAATTTTAGCGAATTCCCAACACAAAAAAAATATATATAAAATTACCCATTATGAGTTTATACCTACAAAATATTTAGCAGTGTGAAGGTAAAAAATGATTATTACTAATAAAGAAAGATATTTAAAATATAAAGTTCATGAGCTAAATTTTACAAAGTGACGATATTGATATTCTATATTCTATATTCTTCATTGTGACCGACAATATGTTCGAAACGGAGTTTAAAAAAAAACACACACATCACCTTACTAACGAGAAACTCTTGCCGCGACTTTATAAACTTACGTGAACTCACAATTGCGAAATTTATATGGAAAGTATTTCTAATGTGAACTCTTTCATACACTTTAGGTTTATTTCAGTTCCTCTTCACCTCATAAGAAAAAATATATCCTTTTTGTTAAAAAGTCATTCAGCACTAAGCTATGTTTAAAAATTCAAGTCCCTAGCTCAATGGGAAGTTAGTTTAGAATCGATTGCAAAATTTGGTTAAAATAGCTCGTGCCGTAACGAGGGACGGACGTTTTCTCTTTGATGATTCAGTTATCAACGGTCTAAGGGAAAAGTTTGTGTTTTTGTTATTGGCGAAGAGTTTATTGATAAAAGTGGGGGTAAATTGCTAAGAAAGACTAATGGCAGGCTTATTTCGCTGATGGAAGAAGAGCACACCTACAATCAGCCCTAGTCCTCTTCTCGAACATGGGTTTTCAGCGCCAGTGCGAGTTCAGTGCTGTTTTGAATAAGAACCGTATTAATTTATATAAAATACACGAAACGGATCATCGGTTACCATATTTTACCGAGGACATGCAAAAATATATTCTATAAGGAGAAACTACGACAAAACGCTACCCGCGATACCAATAATCATTTTTAGTGTCCAGGCTAAGTTTTTCGAGCTCACAATGGCGAAATTTTCCATACAAAATTGCAGGTTTGGGGTCGAAATTCTGGCGAGGTCAAAATTCTTTTTTCGAAATTCTGCTTTCAAAATTCTGTTTTACAAAATTCTGCTTTCAAAATTCAGCTTTTCAAAATTCTGCTTCACAAAACTCTGCTTTACGAAATTCTGCTTTACAAAATTCTGCTTTACAAAATTTTGAAAATAAAAAAATAATTTTTGAGACAATGGTAATTTGCGCAAATTATGAAATGTGTATGGGGGGGCATGTTGCCCCCCTGCAACGGGGTGGGTGCGAGGTTTTTTGCTTATATTTTTTGTTGAATTTTCAAATTGTTGGGCCCAAAATTCGAATTTCAGCACTCAAACTAGATAAAAATTTTCGAGATTTTAACCATTCTAGATTTTATTCGTTCTAGTAATCGTTGAAAATTATTTGTTTTCTTTAAATTCGTAAATTGGAAAAAAACAGAATTAGCAGAATTTATTTGTTTAAGATATTGCCTGTCAGAATTTTAAAAAACAGAATTTTGAAAAGCAGAATTTGGTTAGACAGAAGAGAAAAAAAATCAGAATTTTGAGAAGCAGAATTTTTGTGTTAAAAAGCAGAATTTTGCAAAGCAGAATTTCGACCCGCTCCCAAAATTGCATATTGTGACCTAGGAAATATTTAGTGTGAAGGTTAAAAATGATTATTGGTAAGGCCCTACGTGTTCTTGACGTCATTATTAAATAGTTCCAAGACATTCGGCCTTACCGATATTCAAATTTAGTCTGGCAGCTTACGCAGACTCCACACTTGCCAGTATGCAAAAAAATAAAAAATATATTGAAAATATTATTTCTCAACACTTGATGCGTATATTTCTGTGTTTTTCTCTATTTTATCTTGTTTAGTAGCTAGTTCTTCCATTTGGTTTGGTTTTCCTTTTAAACAGTTTGCAAGCAACGAATGGATGCTTACTAAAAATAAATTTTATGTAAAGGCTGGTACGCAGTTCAAGTGAAATCCAATTTTTCATACAAATTTTTCACTGCGAAATGTCAAAATGAATTTTCCAAATGAATATTTCACTAGGCGGTACGCAGTTCGAGTGGAAAATATCGCTTCCAAAACTGAGTCGTAGGTGGCGATACTAAAATCTCTCCGTAGCTATTTCACTTGGTTTTTATCGAGGGGGAAGTAATCAATATTTTTGAGTGGTCCTTGAATACAGATTTGCTACTTGTGATTGCATATGAATTCGTTTGAATACACTGTGATACACTGTGATTCACCATGAATACGCACAGAAAAGTACCTTGAATACACCTGATTACTTCCCCCTCGGTTTTTATTGTCCGTCGCATTAATGTTTTGACATTTCAGTGTGAAAAATGATTTGTAGGATGCGGTTTAGAAATTTATTGGAATTTCAGATGTTCCCTTAAGAGAATAATAAGTGTTTCGCACTTATAAAACTGTTTTTTCATTGAATATAGTGCGATAATGTTAGGTGTACAAATAGTTCGTGGCACGGATGGCCTTTTCCATAAGCAGGGTGCCCCAAGAATATTTTTCTACCCAGTTTTGTTCAAGCAATACCAGCAGATGATCTTTGAAAATATCTGTAGTTTCCATGCACTGTTAATTATTTAAATTTGACGACTGTCCTGGGTCTATGTTACAAATCAGGCATTATTTGCCAAATTGAAAACTATTAAAATTGTTATGAACAAAATACGAACCATTTTTTTTGTGTTTTTGGATGTTCGCTGGTAGGGAAAATCATCGAAAGTCATTCGAGAACTAGCAGGTAGCGAGAGATGCTTCGACAATAGGGAAGGCCTTTCAGCCGATCTAAAACACCTCCCGAGAGCAATATGACTTTTGCCAACCGAATGTGAATGTGCCTAGCCATTCGACTAATCGAAAGATCCCTCGTTTGTAGAATTTCTAAATTGTTTTGTTAGAAAATATATTGACTTAGCTAATTTTTATAGATCAACATGTTTTATCCGCCTTAATCTCCTGATTACACTGCCTGTATTTATAAATTCGGTTGTTTCTAAGCTTACGTGGTTGAGAAGCGTTGTGCATTTAAGGAACTTGTTCGACTTCTTTCTATACTTATTCAATATCAAGGTCAGCGTGCATTGAATATGACTTTGTTCCTTTGTAATATTTTTGAAAGACCTTAATTTTTTAGAAATACGTTTGGAGCGGTCATACCCACAACTGGTGCCCGTAGGTCCATACTGGTTGCAGAATTTGGTATTTTATGGCAATAACTTATAGTTATCGGATGAATGTCTTCCAATAGGTAAATACATTTTACTGTAGGTAACACATGATTCATAAAAAGTGAAGTTTCCAATTTGTTCTTCCAGCTGTTTTCTTGAACTGCCACAAAACAATTTTTTTTTTTGAGCTCAGTCACCCTGCATAAATTTCTCCAACCAAAATCTCCAACAAAATATTTCACTCTCTATTTCACAGCACTTTTTGGAGAGGAGTGAAAATTTCACTTCACTCGATCAGCGTACCAGCCTTAAGTTTGGGATATTTCCAAGACTTTCTTGACAGTTTTCACAAACAGGATAAAATTTCCTCTTACTTAGTATTTGGACGGCTCATGCCTTTTTTCAAACCCTTATCAAACTCTTTGCAAAAGGAGGTTGGTGTGAAAAGGTTCACTTCGTGGAAAATATAGTTATAAGAATATAATTATCAACACTCAGCAAAATACACGTATTATAAAAAGTACCGAAAACTGTGCCCGATCGAATGATAGGGCATTACTGATTTCCATAAGACATTTGACTGTTCAGTGGATATTTGGTGCATTTCATATTTTGTGTTTTGATTTTTTGCTTATAATAAGCTTTAAAAAGCCTTTGAAAGATATCTGGAAAGCAATTCTCAGGTTCCACACAACATTATTCGTATAACAACAAATCCGCTTGAATTTTCGCATAGAAAAAAGCTGTTCGGGTTTGTTTTTTACCTGTGCGAAAGTTATATTCACCTTTCGAATGAGGTAGAATTTTACAGCACGCCAAGTAAGCTATTTTGGCAGGTTGTGATGAAAAGCACAGTATTCAATTGGTTGAGAATTGTTGTTTTCGATTGACAAAATAAAAGAAATAATGTACGTATGTTTAATGAACAATTACCTATGGTTTTTCACAGTGGCTACTTTGGGCGAAATTGAAATATACCGAACTTTCCGAGAGCCCCAAGACTGCTTCGACCGAATGGCACTATTTCCGAGCAGATTTATGTCAATGTGAAGGGATATCATTCAACAAATTGTTTAATTTATTTTAATTTGACTATTATTTTCTCGAACAAAAATCGAAATCAAAAAACGATCCATATTTTGAAGTATCAAACTCATAATTCCGAGTGCCTACATAACATTCGAAGAGAAATTCTCGTATGCGGATTTCGAGAATTGTAAATTTCAGTTTTTCGCATCGCATCGGAGATTTTGACAGATAAACAATAAACATATAGGAGAATTTTCGAGAATTGGGGTCCTGGTGGGCAAATGTAATTGTAATTTATGTATTCCTTTTTTTAGAATAAAATCCTCGTTATGAAGGAAACCATTGACCTAGTTTTTTTTTTCAAGGAAACCGATGATGAATTTTGAATTCTGCGATGATTACAAATGCAATAAATACTAAAAAAGTTGTCGCACTAGTAAATTAGGAGGGCTAATCGTTTATTGGTACCGTTTCACAAATGTTGTACATTTTTACTGAAGCTGACATCGAACTTATTGTCGAAATTAGTGCTTGTAGTAAAACCGATTGTGAAATACAATTCCACAGTATTCTCCATTTAACCTGACCTCAATCTACTGCCATAGGTAACCAACGAAAAACGCATCCCCAGCTAAATTAAAAGACAAATGCAAGGGTTGATTTACGTGAAAGACAACATTTCTAATACAACTCCGCTATAGAAATAAAAACTACCAGGAAGAACACGAATCTCATGTTAAATCACACACCTGTCGTTGAGTTGGCTTCATTGACCTCTCTTACAGCGAAGTCCTTATTTTACATACAAAATGTCTATTTTCTATTTTCTGTGCATCTGTCATCGACAGCTACGGACTACCTATATTTATACAGAATTAAACGAGGGACACGTGCGTACTGTTTCTACAAGTTCAGTTGGCTGTATGGCCAACCCATACATACATTTTATTGAATTTTATTCGCAACCAAAACGAGTAGAAATAACGCAGGTATGGTATTTTTATATCGATTTCTTTTGGTTTTAATATACAAAAAAAAAAACCGACCAGCTGTTAAATATGGCAGAGACCGCAGGCAGCGTTGTTATGTGATCGTATTTATCGTAAAAGTGACGATTTCCGAAGCCTAATACGACGTTCCGATTTTTGTTCTTTTTCGCCCTAATTTCTACGTTTTCGTAAATATTTTAACGATTTTTTCCGATATTGTACAAACATAAATACGATGGGTAAACCGACATACGAGTCGATAGATAAAATCCAACCAGTTTCAAAAACAGAACCAAAAAAAATGAACAAAGGCTTCTAATATGACTTTACCTTGCCAACACATTCCTTTGCAATAAAGCAACGTAAACAATACAAATTTGCGTTTGCTCGCTTTGACCACTTGCCTTTAAAATGTTGCTAATGAATAATTCTAAAAGTAAGTTTGTAAAAAAAAACTTTAAAGATAACTTCTCAGTCAATTCCACAAAAAAAAATTCCACTGTTCCATCCCTCAGGTCTTGATGGAATCTTGGTACTTGGTTTGTTGTAATGGTTTTCGAAAAGAAACATGTTTTTGACAGATTTTTTTGTCGTAAGAATAAAAAAAAATAATTTTAATACTGTTCCATCTTTTTCGGCGGTTGCTTTAAATGTTAACTTGTAGATATTACGTTAAATTTGCTTATTAAATTAAGCTGAAATATTGATATGAAATAAATAATATTTTTTATATTGTTTTGTATTGTTATCATAGCTTTTTTGATACCTATTCTAAAATACCCTTTGGTTGCTTTAGTTTTACAAATTGCAGATTGGTTGATAAATAAAATTTTTAAAAGCATTTACTTTTCTTAAGGGACATAAATTCTTAGCCGAAGAAATTCCTGTTCTACAAGGTAATAGTAGTGGAATATTTATAAAAAAGGAATATCGCAATAGACTCAATAGATGTCAGTCTTAGCCCAATAACTTGTTTAAGCGGGGTTTACCCAGAAGTCGAGCAAAAGTGCAAAAAATTAGGAAATTTTTTTTTATGACTAATAAATTACTACTGGAGCGATTGAATTGAAACTGAATACATTTAACGTACAGACTAGTTTTTTGAAAAAAATATGTAATTTGAACTCGGTTTTTGTGACAAAATACACGTAAATAAATAAAAGTTTTTATTGGATCTATTTGCTGATATGATACTTTGTTGTTCTGAGTAAAAATTGAAGCATACGTATTGATGCACATGAAAAACGCAGTTCAATATTTCAAAATATTGTTTGTTTTTAAACGCCTGTGTTTTCCAATCCAGTGTAAAATTTCAAGATCTGTCTAGAGATAGAACGTACCCCGTCTTATCATGGTTTGTCCAACAGTGAATCATTTTATGCCAATTTTCCAAAACACTTTTGGGAATTCTTTAAATAAAATATAACTGAGATGTTTTCTTAAAAATCTCCTCCAAACGTTTTTGAAGAGGACATTCTGTTCTTTCAAATCCATTCAGTTTCAATTCAATCGCTCTAGTAAAAATTTATCAGTCAGAGAAACAAAAAGTAATTTTTTGCACGTTTTCTCCATTTCTGGGTAGAAGCCTCTTAAGGGTGGATTCCCCTAGAAGGTATAAATATTTTTGGTAAGACAGGTAAGACAACCAACCAATCAATAATATTGAAGTTCAAACTGTTTCTCAAAAGCATTACAAAATATCATTCAAACTTAGTGCAATTATGACCTCTACGCTCTTAAACGCATTTTTTGTACCTGTACAATTAGAAAATACGACAAATACGATTTCCAACTCAGAAAATTTACGATTCTCAAACAATATCCATAACAACACTGACCGCAGGCTCTGTTTATAACAAGTTCGTATTGCCCTATTACTCTCGGCGAGAGAACTGAGCAGCTGATTGAAACAATGAGAAAGCTCTTTGCAGTGCAAACATTTAAAAGCTGCATTATACAATAGAGAAATTAACAGCTCACATCACAATACACACAGAGCGCAGAGGGATGGGAATGGGATACATTCCAATGTCAAGAATCAAGATTACGTTACAGCCTTAGAGAGGCAACGACAACGACAATTTAATAGAAACAATAAAGACAGTAGATATATTTTCTGTCTATCTATGCGGGACCTGTGAATTATTTTATTAAAAGGTCTAATTTATTTTAAGTGGACACCAGGACACCCCTTAGTCTTTTTGCATGCCTCTAAAATCAATTCTCCCAATACACTATATACGAGTAGATACACCCTAAAGCGAGTACCTAATAAGATGGCAGCGATGCTCTACACTCTCATCAGGTAATTCTTCTTCTACACAACATAATAATACTCCGTTGGTACTCTGGTCTAAAGTAGGTCATATGCATAAATAGCGTCACGAATGCTCTGCTCTTATGGAATAAACGTCCAATTAAAAGAGAACAAACAACAACAAAAAAAACATGCACAACAACAACTGTTTTGCAAGAAAAATGAGAAATGTCATTTCAAGTTTATGTATATTTTCCATCTCGGAATTGCATCACACATGGACAAAACTTATTCTTAAAATATAAACGACCCTCTAATGAGTGAATGTGGCCGCACGTGCCTCACTGCTAGACACTTGTACGGACTAGTACATAGTACATACGAACGAATGGGGTAGGTGACAAAACGCCGCAGCATATTCTACAATATAAATATAAAAAGGTAACAGCAAAATAATCGAAGAAGAAAGATAGGTCTATCTGAGCTGGAATTCAACCCCTCCTTGCATGAAGTTAAGCCATTATGTTGATGTTACATAAGATCAACTACTATATACTGTATTCTGTAGCGCATTTTGTGTTTGTTCTCTGCGCTTTTGCCTTTTACTCTGTAGCTGTTTCGAGTTCACGTTCAATACGAGTTTTTGTTTTGTTTAGGTATAGGAATACTTGAATAATTGGTTTGCATAACACATCTATTGGCAAACTATACAGGGTGTTCAATGTTCAATCCCAAATATCTTCTATTGTGTTCCAAAAAAAAGTACCATAGACGTATGCCCTGACTTGTGCGGTGGTGAGAACAATCGACCTTGTACCAGGTCGATTTCTATCAAAAAATTACTGCTATGAGTTTTCATATGCTACAATTGATTAATGTCGTTTTCCATTGGGACCACCAGAAATCTTTTTCAGATCTCAGATTTTACGTGGCGAATGGAACATGCAACGTAATTGTTCTGCTTTTGTAAATGGTTTAGTGCGTTATTTGACAACAATATCAGCTGTTCAAATTGCATTTGTTTTTGCAGAAATCACAAATGGATATCGACTTGAAAAACGTTTCCCCTATTACACATACAAATGAAGTATTTTTGGTGATTCGTAGTCTTCAGATGACGAGGAAAACTATGAAGATAATAATTCCTCCTAAATTATATCCATGGCTAGGTATTTAGGCCCATTTTATTCACTCGAAGTTGAACACAACTCGGGGAGTTTTCCATATAAAAATCCCCAAGTTGTGTTCAACTTCGAGTGAATAAAATGGGCCTTAATGTATTTCGTTATTTTGGTTTTCACGAAACTACCCCCATTTGTCTTCAAAGCAAACTTCTTAAAATGACGTAAACAGCTGTGCAAAGTATGCTGGTATTGTGAGAGTGTGTGTAGATCTGAAAAAATATCGAGATCTGCAAAAAGTGCTCTCGACCTCTGAATCGAAAAAAAGATTGATTTTTGGTCCCAATGGAACATGAAAAGTGATTTAGATAAAAAAAAAGATTGATTTTTGGTCCCAATGGAAAACGACATAAATCATCTGACAGATTATATGACGTTTGATACCTAAACGACGAAGATAGCGACACAATTTTGCAGAAATCTTCGTAGCTGTAGTTAAAATGAGTTTTACGAGGGCGAAAAGACGGTCTTTATATAAAATAAAAAAAAAATAGTTGGCCAACACGTCCGTAAAGACCCTAGGCCTAGCTTTTACAGCCATTATTTTTTTGTGAATTTTTCATTTTCAGAGCGAGATCTACGATTGAGACAGAGCGCACTCCTTAGAATTACACGAAAACACTCACAGGACATTAAAGCTGTCTGTTTGTTTGTTTTAATCTGATTTTAATGTTAAAATGACTTTATTTACGAGTGAAAAAATAAGTGTTCATCCAAATGAAAAAATTACTGACCAAATCGATCGTGGTAGGACTATCCGAGTGCCAGACCTTAATTAAAATGGATTTTATGGGTAACATTTGTCGGGAAATAACTTCACGGGCAATAACTTCACATGGGAAATAACTTCACCTCGAGTGGGAAATAAATTCACTTATTTTATGTGAAATTATTTCCCATTGAAAGTGAACAAAAACTTCACTTTTTTGTGGGAAATAATTTCTCTTAACATGCCGCGACATAGGTATGTCAGCCTACAATTATTATTCATAAACAGTGGAAAATGTATGGGGGGGCATGCTGCCCCCCTGCAACCCCCCGGCTTGGAGTCTCTGTTTAGGGGTGGGAGTAGTTGCGAGTTTGGGTGTATGCAAAGTTAAATAAATTAGCTATACTACTTATAAATAATTTGATTTTGTTTTCCAGTTTGAATCAACAAATTCTCAAATTGTAGGTGGGAAATAATTTCACAAAATTTACGGTGGAGTTATTGCTCACTTTCAGTGGGCAACAACTTCACTTTTTGTAAGTGAAGTTATTTCCCACTCGAGGTGAAGTTATTTCCCATGTGAAGTTATTGCCCGTGAAGTTATTTCCCTGCAACGCATTTGTCAACGCAACAGATTTTTGCGAAATTTTCACGTAATTACTGTGCCGGTTGATCTAACCCTAACGTAAACGTCAGGTAATTTAATCCATATTACAGATAACGAAAACCCGCCAATTGAAATTTGATGGAAACAATTCTATTTTACGGATTTTCGAGTGTGAAACAAACGTCAGGCACAAACCGAATATGTATCATGTTGGCATTGCAATTTCGTGGCAAGAGTTTTCATACGAAATAGAATGGCGTGACTTTGTAATAAATAAATAGGCAACAAAAAAACTTTTGAGCACGAAAAACGTAGAAAAAGGGAACTTTCTTTTGTTTCTCTAATTTTCATTAAACATTATTATGAAACTATTGACAGTAAGAATCTCTGGGAAGTGAACTACTTAAATTTGAATTTCTGTCAAAAAGGATGTCCGACATAATGTAAGAAAATCACGAACAAAACTCTCCTAATCAGTTGCGAACTCTCCAAAACTGAGGCACATTTTGGACGCATAAAATGACCAATTGTGACCGACAATGAACTTGAGATTAAGGTGAAAAATTTAGTTCACCTTTCGGTTGTAACAGTGTTGTGTGCTGATAATAACTTTGGTGGATACTGGACCAAATCGAATAGGCAAAAACACGGGAAGCTAGTAGCGAAGCCAAAAGTATCTAGTGAAACATATTGTTGGCAGGTAATTCTACAAACTGACGTACAAGTTGTCCTCAAATATTCTAAATATGTGTTAAAGCGAAAGAATTACTAAATTTTTATCATTTTCCGTTTGCTTTGACGATTTTTGTTCAGGAAAAGCCACTGACCACCTTCCCATGAGGAAAATAGGTCCCGTCGAATCAAAGACTCAACAAGAATATTGCACATTCGTTATGAAACACCCTGTATATGCGGATATCAACAGATTGTAGAGACTTTTTCGCCACTCAATCAAACAAGAAGGAACACACGTTTCCACATTCAAATCATTTTCAGCCTATGAAGACTACATGCACAGTTACATTGCTGTCGCCTCAATCTTAATTATCGCTTTCGATGTTCCCACTTGTAAGTTGTAACGAACGAAATCCTCTTTATCTGTAAGTAGGTTAGGTTGATTTGATTAGGAGTGTCGAGTGTTGCTCATTAGGATGTATATATATACATATACTCATTACCATACACGTGTGGGTACCTTTAGGCACATCGAAGACAATACGACGAGGGAAAACGGCCCAACATTACGTCAATGCCGTATAAATTATTGATTTATCAACTCATGATAATTTGATTTATCGGCTCATTGATGGCTGGCTATTAAGTTATTCGCAATCGACTTACAGTCAAGAACAGTATGCATAATGCATCCTCTACCAGTCTTTGCAAACGGCCCCGAAAACTACATGTAGGTACCTACTGGCATGTAATTGTGTGTACATAACTGTTACGACCTTGGCTTACTTAGGATAATACTTGATGAAAACCTATTGCTCTCTTTCTCTTGCGCTTTTAAAACCGAGTGCATGCGTGTTCTTCAGCCTTCTCCCGGTTGTGGCTTGTCTTTTATTATAGGTACCATTGCCTGGCTAATAATAATTGTTGTTCCTGTTACCCTATGGGAAACTTTTTTTATTTATATATATATACAACACCACTTGACGGGCAGTGTTCTCATGGCGTTCACATACTTGGTTTTCAATCAGCCTCAGGAAGTAGGTACACACTTAAGGGATAACGTGCTGTTTTCCAGCTATACAGGTTTCTCTGTTACATCTCGACTTGACCTAGTAACGCTCGAAGTTGATAGGTATATCTTGTTTTATGTATGAAGCTGTACTGAACACTTTAGAGGTGCAAATCATGTATCAATGCATACCTACATGCTTATGCAGCTTATTCGCGCACGTACTCATCGAACAAGTGTGTGCAGAAAACAGTCGTAAAAGGGGTAAGCATTTCAGCAACGCACCTACGCTATTAAAAAGAGAATCACACAAAGAGCTTTCCCCAAAACCGATGTATGTACAATGTACATGCAAAGCAAGGCCATAACAGGAGATGTGCTTTCTAGGTTAATCGTGAGGATCCTTCCGCCCGCCACTGAAAATATATTTCCATGTGCACATACCTTTTTCGTGGGTATCCATATGAAAAAATGATGGATACATTCAGATTGACTCTACCCTGTTCAATGTTTATCAGCTGTTTACACTCAGTGAATGTGTGTACATAGATGACAGTGTCACTATAATATACTTTTGCGGCGGGGCGCCTCCAATCAATGGGGGTATGGTTAATAAATAAATGGGATGGTTTCTGGCCATATAACTATTGTCGTATACGGAAGCCTGGTTCCGCACTACTAGCTCCTACTCACATATTGAATATCTCTCAGTGGGGGTGGATGGTGATACACATTTTAAATAATAAAAAAAAATATATATATATATAGAAAAATGTAATGTGAGCCACTTACTTGCACCAGAGACTCCCTCGTCGCCGCTTCCAACATCCGACATGGTGACAAGAGTAGCAGGACAGTTGATTTGCGAAATTAGTTGATCAGGTGGTGGGGTTACCAACAGCACACGATATCCAAGCAAGGGTATTCTCCAGCAGGCTTCTATCCGTCTTCACCTAGTATTAAATCTATAGGTATTTTGTCGGTGGTAGTGTATAGAAATTCGAGGCTCAAATTTTTAAACTTAGTTGTGAGTGTGGCACGAAAAAATTAAAACAGTATGTACAGTAACAAATTAAGCTATGTACCCCAGGAAACCGCAAAGAACAGAAACGACCCACTTGTCACCGACCAAGCCACCTCTAGACCTTACTGACATTCACAGAGATCAAGTATTACTTTGGCTTTTGATTTATTTCGCGACGTGATGATGCTGCTATTGTTGTTTTTTTTTTTTTTTTTTTGTATCTTTAATTCGCTTGTTTGACAGTAAGAACGGAAAAAATTCGACAAAAAACAAAATCAAGAAGTTCGTTTATATTTTCTACACGATTGGATGTGTAATTTTCGTTTGTTGATAATAATCTGTGGTGCAACTGCTATGCGTTGTTGATATTGAACGAAACACTGTCAACCAACAAACCCAACAAACACAACAAGACACAAAACAGAGCTAGCTCGCTGCTTTCACGGCACACGTTTCGCTTTGATACGCTTCTCGCTCGCTTGTTAGCTCGATTCGTTCGGTCACTTAAAGCAGAAGCAGCAGCAGCAGCATTAAAATAGCAAACAACACGACACACCGCGCGACCGTCCAACCGTCCGTCCGTCTGTCTGCTTGTCTGTCAGTTTGTGTTTCGTCTTCTGAACCGACCAACTGACTCACTAAATTTCAATGACGACTACGACAGCAGCAGCAGCACAGCAACGTCCACAAACCATGACCACGACGGCGATATAGCGACGACGAGGGCTTTTTTCCTCCTTTTTTTCGCAACGTTAATTCTGTTCGCTGCTCCAAGTTTCGCTCTCGCAATCGCAATCAAATGAAATCGAGCAAATAAAATTCAAAGTGGAAGATGGAAGAGGAACAACCGAACAACCGAACAACTGGTATTGCTCTCTGTGTGCTGATGTCGCCTATTTCCTCCTCTCTGGGTATCTACATATGTGGTGACTGTAAGCTTTTTTTTTTTTTCAAAAACTGTGACCGTGAGAATATTTTTTTTCTTATATATCTTTTCTATGTTTCATCAAAACAGTTAGCAAGGGAATTTTTTAATGAATCTCAAGGTGCACACTACAGGGCGGAGGAATTTTCTGTTTTCTGTGAAATAATTATCTTACGGTAATGTTTCCAGTTTCACTTGCCTGTGTAATACGGTGCAAACGAAAAGCTAATAATAATTAAAGCTCTCGTTGGGTTTTTTTCACTCGAGATCAAATCAATGGTAATGGCCTGCCTGCCTTCGTTCACCAACTGACACCTATGCCGTTCATACGATGGCGAAATTACAACACTTTCATTTGAAATTTTTGTTTAAAATGTTATTTTACGAGCGCAACCGAACATAAACAGAAAACACAGTTGCGATCAGAATTTGTCATTTTTTTATTTGTTTTTTTTTTTTTTTATTTTTTATTCAAAGTTACGATTCCCGTCTCTCTGACGAACTGACAAGCAAAGTACTATCGGAGAACAAGTTGCGGAGCTTTTTTTGATTCGGAAGCTCCTCGAAATGGGAATAGTGTGTACAATAGAGAGTGGAGAACTATTGGCAGTAATGGCCTTGAGTGCAATCCTTTGTTTTTGCTTCACATACGGTCGCTAAACCTCTCTTGGAGCTATGTGAATTCTGATACACATTAGGTGCTGGGGTAACTGTTATTTCGTTAGGTTCTTCTTTTTTGTTTCCGCTCAATTTATTGTATGTATGTCTGCATCTGCATACGAAAGAAAGAAGAACTACTGTATAGTGAGAGGAGAAAAGTTGTTAATTAGGAATCACTTAACCAGAAGATGCTGTTCTTTAAATGAGATCACAGAAATAACTCTGGCGTATACGTGCTTTTTTTTTGCGAGTACCTATTTCTTGGACATTGACCTTACAAAGAAAAGGCAAGTGGGTTTTCTCGGGAGCGACTTGGGTATGAGAAAGTTAGTAAGTGGGTTGGCGGGTCGAGCCCACCAGACTTACAGCAATATAATATGCAGATTTTATTTTAATTTTATTTTAATTTGAATCTTTATTTTGCTTCAGATATATTAATACATTATTCTAATTGACTTGACAATTTTTTGTTTAACTATTCAATTATAGTTAGTCTTAGTATAAATATATATATAGCTCTAGGAAACAGTTCAATAGGGAAATCTGTAAAAAGAGCCACCCCTCAGGATTGTTTATTTCCCCACTTTTTTGGGTGATGGTCATATATGGCATACTTAAAGAACTAAATAACGCAGGATTCAGCGTCACTGCTTACGCGTAGTTATAGGTGTTCAAGAAAAATTCCTTAATACGATTAGTAGCTTATGGAAACAGCCCTCAATAGGCGCAGAATATAAACAAATAAATAAAGAAAACTGAGCTCGTACTATTCAGTACAAAATACAAGATACCGCCCTTAAGCGCAAAATATCTTGGTACGGTATTAGATAGGAAACTTAATTGTAAACTTAATGTCCAGGAAAGAGTACGCAAGGCTAACAATGCTCGCTTCATTTGTAAGAGGACAGCAGGGGTATGAAGCCGTTAATGTTGTATTGGCTATACAAAATGGTAGTAAGAGGCATAATTACGTACGGGGCTCTTGTCTGGTGGAAAGTCACGAACAAGTACGGGATATATTGACCAGGGTGCAAAGAACAGCCTGAATTGCCGTAACGGGTTCTCTACGTACCACATCAACCGTCTAAAATTGTGCTAGGTACCAGGACATTTTAATAGGATAAGCTAATTCGGATATATGGAAGATTGCAGGTTCTGTCAGGTGTGAGTGTCAATACTATAATGTCGGAGTAGAAAGAAGCACCTTGGCAGGTAGTGTTCCTTAAACATCGATAGTTTAATATTTCGATAGTATCGATAGTTTCGGAGTAAAACTATCGATACTATCAATAGTTTTATATACATACGTTTTCTAAAGACGGGGTTGTAAATTTGTCCATAATTTATTAATAAAAAAACATTTAAAAACAAACATATTTTATTAAACGAAGAAGACAAACCATCTTGATCATGAGAAGTTCTAGCGAGCATTCCCGACTGATGCTTACGCTTCAAGTGATCGGAGAGATTACTCGTGTTACCAGAGTACTTGTACTCCTTTTGGCACAAAGCACACTTAACAAATTTATTATCACCTTCAACATACTTAAAATATTTCCACACAACCGATTTTTAACTTCGATTCATTTTTCACTACAAGTTTTCACTTTAAATTTCAAGAAATAACTTTACTATTTTATTGTTATTGGTCAGTAAACTTGAACTCAACCCTAAGAACATCCACCTTCAAGTGATTTACATCTACAAAGTTAGAAAACACGCAGCACTTGCATTACTACCTACGATTGTAAATGCTACCATAGGATATGCACATATAAGCAAAAATGTTTTATTTGTTGACACAAGAAAAAACATAAAACCTATGTACAAAAAACAAAAATTACAAATCACTTTCACCAGCGTCAGTGGCCACTTGTTGTTTCGTGGATTTCGCAATTTGCAGTAAAGAGGCTACCTCTCTTTTGCCAAAGTTTTGTTATTTTTGGTTCTTTTTTTATTACAGCATCATAAACCAGATGCATACCTAGACCGATGTCTAGACACTGCAAAATATTAGAATACCGAAGCAGCTGTGGTCAAGAAATGTTTTAAAAGGACTCGCATTTTATAATTCCTTATAGTTTAATTAAAGGCGCTTATCTTTTTTTCAGTACAAAAGAAGTACTTCTTTATACGTAGAAAAGTAGTTCTAGTACTAACGAAGTACTTCTCTTACGTACATGTTTCACATGATTGTTTTATTAGTACTTCTACTTTTGCTTCGAATATGTGCTCATATATGCATTTCGTAAAAAACTATCGATACTATCGATGTTTAAGGAACACTATTGGCAGGTTCTTCTTTAATAACTTTGAGAAAGTTGGTCCCTCAAACGATATGGAGACCATAACTAAATTCTGTAGGGAAATTGATTGTTTGAGCGATTGGGTTTAGGTTTTTAACCGTGGCGATGGTGATGGCGATGGGCCCGCTATGGTTCCTGGTCTTTTGTGAAGATCTCACAACCCCACTTAACCTAACCTAACCTTAATATAATATAAAATACATTTTTTGAATAATATAATATTATTTTCTGACTTAAGGTCATTTGGCAAGGCATTAAATAAACTTAAAACTCTATGAAAGAATACATTCTGCGATCCTTTTGTTGTCTAATGTCCCCTCTACTTCGTATGGCTGTAGGTACAACAAAGATCAGGTGAATTTTTTTATATTTTAAATATTTAAAGAAGCACATTCATCACAGTAGGCCAATGTAATGTATTTAGCATTGGCTGTATATTTATTAGCATATTACGCATTAAAATACATCGCATTCTCCTGTTTTCTATCTATCTGACATTTGGTTATTTCCTAAAAACAAAATTGTTGAACAATATTCAAAGTGTGGTGTAATCATTATATTATATATTTTTATTAAACAAACCATTGATACCCTATACCTTATTCTTTGAAAAAAAAAAAAAAAACAATCTTTGCATAGTTGAAGTGTGACTATTACACTGAAAAAAAAAAAAACCGTCGTCGTATTGAAGAATGGCGTTCATAAACATGCTATTCATTGATATAACGTACTTTTTATCAATATGATGAATAAATTGATGAAAACTTTTCGACAATTGATGAACCGTTTTTCAATATGAAGAAAGTGCATTCATCAATTTTTTTGTAGGAACTACGTTCATCATTTCATCAAAACATTTCATCAACATGACGAAAACACTTCTTTCTATGAATTTAGTTATTTGTTCATCCAGTTTATGATTTATTCGTCTCATTGATGTATGGAATCGTCGTATTCAAGTACGATTGCCAAATTTTGAATTTTCATCATATTGATAAAGGCGCTCATCGTATTGATGACGGCTTTCATCATACTGATGACCGCGTTCAGCAAAAAAACAGACTTTAGTTTATATTAACGAGAATATTGATGTTGATGGTGAAGCGTTCTTCTTATAGATGAACTGATTCGTTATATTCATGAAAAAAATTAAATTAAATTAAAATCATCATATTGATGAATTTAATCATCATATTGATGAATTTCTTTTATCGTTTTCTTCAATGTGATGTACAGATAGTTAATTATGATGTATGCTGTAGGTGTACACACACGAAGTTGGTACAGCATTTATACTC
This sequence comes from Cheilosia vernalis, assembly GCA_949126925.1. Taxonomy (NCBI): domain Eukaryota; kingdom Metazoa; phylum Arthropoda; class Insecta; order Diptera; family Syrphidae; genus Cheilosia; species Cheilosia vernalis. The sequence goes on along the minus strand of OX421363.1, from coordinate 18,184,455 downwards.
ACACACGCAATATACATCTTTTAATGCACGTGTGAAAAATAATATGACATTGCTCATCAAGCGTAAAATATCTACACAGGGTGGCAAAAAAAAAATTGTGAATTGTCTAACGATTAAAATGAAAAAGTGTCAAAATTTCGAAGAGTGATTTAGAAATTTCACCGTATAGATAGTTATATGTTTATTTTTTAATTAATGTTCCCACAAAATTTTATATTTAACCTATCATATTTATAACCTTGTATATTGTTTTTCGAAATCTGTTGATTGTACTTATATCGTAGATTGAATAAACGAAATGAAATGAAATGAAATGAAAAAAAAAAAGTATTAATTTCTATCTTAAACATTGTGTTGAAAATTGCTTGCCGTTGAATAAACATTTTAATTAGCTTTTACTACGGGCGACTGATAATGATTTTCGATTATATAAAATGCTATTATATATATATTTAAAGTATTTATGATATAATCTGTAGAATGAAAGTTATATTATTCGAAAAGTAGGTACTGTCTCATAGATGTGCACACACAAAGGTGTTGACTTACAACTTTCGTTTAAATGATGTTATGTAAACGAACGTTCTTCGACATAAATTTTTTGCTCTTAAAACTTATTTTCAAAATTGCGTATTTTTTCGATATCTAGACGCTTTTTAATTTGTAAAAAAAGACTTAAATAACGAAAAGTGTTGTAGGTGTTTTTAGTATACATACTTATAAAGGGTAGATAGGAAGAGTAGCATTAAATAAATGGAAATAGAGCTAGAATTGTCATGAATTTTTTTCACCGATTTTCCCTTGGTAAAAAGTATTGCCAAAAGTATGAACAATGAACGTATGTATAGGCGCATATTTGAATATTTTCAAAATCAATTTAAGATTATTTTTAACCAGTTTTATTAGGTACATGCTCCTCAATGCTTGAAATTATAAAGTTCAAGAGAATGGATCAATTGAATATTTATTATGATTAAATAACAAAAAACGCAAAACACTTTTCAAACACAAATGTATATCTACATGCACCCTGTGCCCATATCTCAAAAAATGCATATGGCAGGCAAATCGCCGCTTTCTGACTCTAATTGGGATCCATTATCAAAAAAAAAAAAACTTCCTCGAAAAATAAAAGTAACTAGCTCCGAAATAAAATTAAATATTATATATCCTCAATATTTCTTGAGCGCGTGAGTTTTTGTCCACTACAACTTATTGACATTCGTGTTTAAAGTGATTGTCGTTGGAATATTTTCCTTTCGGATACGAAGAAATTCAATTATTAAAATCACATAATATTGCCTCCATTACCATTCCCATGACATTATGTTCGTTTAGGTATTTTACCATTCCCAGTAAAGAGGAGAGGTTATGTGTTTACGTTTTATTTGGTATAAGTATTTCTATTTCACATTTTCTTTTTCGTGTGCACCAACTTACAAACACATAAAATCAAAAGTGATAACACAAAAAGTGCGCATCATATTGATGAACAAAATTGTCAATAATTATGATGGACACATTCACCACATTGATGAAATTGGACGGCAGTTTCGGGGGTGCGTGAACTTGGCACCCCAATGTTAATTTTTTTTTGTTTTTTTTAGAGTTCCGGGGGGCTAAGCAATAGTTCTAGAGTTCTTGCTAAGAATTTTGAAAAGTTCTGTTCGTTTACTATTTTTTTTAATTTTTTTAATTTCGGGTTGCTAAATTCACGGAGCACCCCATTTGTGAAAATATTATTTTTTTATTTTTTCTTCGCTTAGGAACAACATAGTTCTAGAGTTCCTCATAGTTTTTTTTTCAAAAAAGTTGCCAAATTACGCCAAAAAAAATATTTTTCGATTATATGACAGCACCCCATTTTCAAAAAAAAATCTTTTTTTTTATCAAAATAATGCACTACGCCAAGAGTTCTGGAGTTCTCTAAACATAAAAAAAATTTTGGAATATAAACAAAAAAGTTATAGAACTTTGAAAATTTAACAAATTGAAAAAAAAAATGAAAATCTATTTTTCGGAGTTCCGAAGAGTTCTGATAAGAGTTCTGGATAGTGCTTGAGAAACCCAACAAAAAATCCTTAAACAATTTCTTTCTAAACCCAATCACAAAAAATTTAGAACAAATTGAAAAAAAAAGAAAATCTATTGCAGTCTATGTAGTATATAGTTTTTTTTGGTTTTAAAATTTTTATATTTTTTTTTTGGTTTTAAATTTTGTATTTTTTTTTTTTTTAGTTTTCAAATTTTTACCTATATTTTTTTTGTTTTCAAATTTTGTATTTTTTTTTGGTTTTAGATTTTATATATTTGTAGGAGTGAATAAATAAAAGTAAATTTAGGTACTTCAAGCATTTACTTTTTGTTGATTTCGGGAAATGATAATTTATCAATCAAGGATATAAATAGTTAAATAAAAGCGTGCGGATTAACTTGATCATCTGGTTTAAGCACAAGGTGATGGATAAGTAAGTCATCGTATTTGTGCCACTTCAGTCCAGAGCAAATCAATGCTGTATAATGACCAACGGTACTATAATCGTTTGAGTCGTTTGTATAGCTAACTAATCCCGCTAATTTGTATGTTTGTCCCTGAATTTCAACAGATTTTTGAATGGAGGACAGTGGTCTTTTGGCTGCAGTGTTTTGGCACTCTAAATAATGAGGATCAAAAAGAGCACATGCATCTATTATAACATGCGGTCCGTATTTTTCAAATTCTTTAGTTACACCGTTGACACATTGGGTCGTATGAATAAAAACTAGCATTTGCTTTGAGCAAAAGGTTGTAGCAAAGTAAAAGCCCTTAGCAAATGCTTTGAATCGGTATGAATAAAAATATACTTTGCTAAAGTAAAGTCGAAAATTCGAACATAGCATTTACTTCGCTGTACGTGTACTTGCCTTGCAGTTCCTGTCAAACCTGACCAGTAAATTTGAATTTTTGAATTTTTCTTAAGATTCTAACGACTTTTGTGGAAATTGAAATTAAAAAAAATAAATACAGAAATATAAATGCAATTTTTATCTTCAATTTCACCTGAAAATATGATTTTTGTTTGCCGAATAGCTTGTTGATGCTTCCGTTCTACTTTAGGTGCCGGGAATCGTATCCGATATTGTTGGAAATATTTATTTGTTAACAAACTAGACAAATAGTTACAAATAGTCGACCTAGATCTCCGCTATAATATACCTACCTTACAAATGATTCTGCCTAAATATTTTCATCTGAAAGAAATATTAGCTTCGCTTGAGACGAAACAACTGCTGCTTTTTCCGTATGTATTTCGTTGGTTTTCCTGTACAAACAGAATTCAACTTAACTATTAATAATATTTAGATTGTTTTATGTTGAAAAATGAGCATACAAAATATTTAGCAAAAGGTCTGAGTCAACAAAATAGCAGACTCAGAATTTGCATAGCATTTGCTTTGTCTGACAAGTTTTATTCATACCGATCTGAGTAAAAGGTCAGTGCCGCCGCCTTTCGAACATGTCAAAAGTTGGAACTAACTCAAATTGGTTTTTATTCATACGAAACGTAGCAAATGCTTCGATTTTGACATTTCTCTTGAGTAAAAGCAATTGCTACGTTTTATTCATACGACCCATTGTTGGCACTTAGAGTGCAATTTGTTGACGTCTATCACACAGTCATCTAACGGGTGATTTTTTAAGAGGTTTAGAACTTTTTAAAAAAAAAAAAAATAGTTTGAACCTTGCAATTTAATGTTTAAAGATAATTTCATGCAAATGTTGACCGCGGCTGCGTCTCAGGTAGCCCATCCGCTGAGTCCAATTTTGGCATACTCTTTCACACATATCGGCCGGTATCTCACGAATGAATGCATGGATGTTGGCTTCCAGTGCGTCAATCGAAGCGGGCTTGTCCCTATACACATTAGCCTTGACATACCCCCACAAAAAATAATCTAATGGTGTCAAATCGCACGATCTAGGCGGCCAATTGACCGGCCCGAAACGTGAAATTAACTGTTCACCAAACTCGCCTCGCAATTGCGCCATTGTTTCGCGTGCTGTGTGGCATGTGGCACCGTCTTGTTGAAACCACATATCATGCAAGTCAAGAACTTCCATTTCGGGCAAAAAAAAGTTTGTTATCATCGCTCGGTAGCGTTCACCATTGACAGTAACGCTGCGATTCGCATCATCTTTGAAGAAATATGGCCCAATAATGCCGCCGGCCCATAAACCGCACCAAACAGTGGCTTTTTCGGGATGCATTGGTAGCTGTTGCAATGCTTCTGGCTGATCTTCACTCCAAATGCGGCAATTTTGCTTATTTACGTACCCATTCCACCGAGCACGAATTTTGATACTAAAATTCAATAATTTGCAAGCGTTGTTCATTTGTAAGACGATCCATGGTTAAATTGCAAACCAAACTGAAGCTGTTTGACAGTGACACAAGGTACTAAACACACGTCAGCTGTCAAAACCAGTGTTGCCAAAACCAAACCAGCTAAATCACCCGTTATTGCCTGCTGCATAAAACCAAGACCGTTATTATGTAGGATACCGACAATGACATTACAGGTCACCATCTCGATCGAAGTGGTTTTTTGACAATTTTGACAAGCCTTAGTCTTAAGAACACTTGTGTTTAGTTTCCTTAAATGGGAACGACAACCGACGACGATGAGGCGAAGCGAACACCAAAATCCTGTCCAGTGACAATGAAAGGCGAAACAGAAGTTTTTCTAATAAGAAAATAACTTAGGTTTTATTTTACCAGATGTGGTCCAGTGGACGTTTCAAAGACAAAAGAGAACGATTTTACAAAATGTTCATGCACGAGCACGATACATTGAGGCAAAAAAAAATAGAGAGAACAGTAACTGTAAGATAATAGATAATACAATTAACAAGAGAACAAAATTAAACGTTATGATATACAATTTACATAGAACTATTATTGTTTAGAAACTGGGCACAAATTAAATTTAAAGAGAGTTGCTCAAAAAATAGTGCAAATAGCAGGTGTTTGGCAACTAGGCAAACTATTCCAAAACAACTTGGAATACCACGGAACAAATATTCAATTAATTCCAAAGCATTGCAAGATGCATCAAAGGACGACACCCCCCGTGTATATGTTTTTTTAGCGAAAATAGTAGATTAAGAAGTATTTTAGCTCGTTCAGCGTAGTCTTTTGAAAATATTTTCCCACGAGACACAATTTGCTTACAAAATGTAATTATTTGGTTGTCTGTTTCCTCGAAATTGCGAGACTACTCATGATGATTTGAGAGACTGAATCAAAAGCACATGTATTGGAAACGAAAACATTAGTTTTATTACAAATAGTCTTACCACAAACATTTCCGTTTCTTAAAATGGGAATTCCAAACCCTGTGGCAGTCTTAACAAAGTCCCAATCAGGACAATCGCCAAGATCGTTAGGTCCCGCTTTACGTTTCTTCACAGGAACATGAATTTCAAATTCTTCCTTTGGCAACCTTTCCATTTCATTTTTATTTATTTTTCCTTTCCAATTTTCTTTCTTAATCCAAGGATTTTCGGCTAAAGGCTGTTTGATTGCTAATAACTTTAATTCCTTCTTAACTCGTCAGTTCCCAAGAGAAGGTTAATTGAAAAAATTATTTTGTTATTAGCAATTTTTTCTAATTATGCATCACAATGATGTTTCCAAAAGACAAAGTTTTTCTGAAAATGGGCGGTCACCTACAGGTGACACTGGGCATTATTTTATGATTGTCTTATAAATAAAATGAAAGCAATTATGTAGAAAATGCGAAATTATGTTTACAAATAAGGTTAAATAAAGTTTATTTATATTAAAAAAAAAAAACTTTTTAAATTTAGGAAAAAAGGTAACAATTTCCATTTTACAAGTTGAGATCTTCATTTACTTATGAAATTGGTACCAGCATTTGATATGCAAGCCTATGTTGCATTTGATACATTTTTTCCTGGTTCTTTCATGGCAAAAGCCACACCGGCGTTGAGTGCAGTCCGTAGGTATTTTTAGTTGGGGGTTTTCCATACTTCTCTAGGTATGGTACCACTATAGCCCTTCGAAATTCACAATACGTACAATTATCGTCTTTTCTATTTATTAGCCACACATTTTGGCAAGCAGCATCTAGACTGAATGCAAAAAGAGGAAACCACCATTTTCTTCCCCGCAGGCCCACCCGCATCGAGTCAACATTTTCATCGAATCGATCAACTCCGCCCATATACTTATTATACATTTTTATAAGTGCTGGACAATCAACCTGTATTTTCGTGCGTGTCTTATTGATCACTATTCGATCCACTTTAGTAACTGGCGCCAGTCCATGGCAGTTGGAAGCAACAGTTACTATACTTTTATCATGCCACTTCGCAGCCATGATTTCTTTTGAAGCCATGAAATCCAAAGCACCCCTCGGTTTATCATTCATTACCTTGGAATTTAAAAGACTGCAATAGATTTTCTTTTTTTTTTCAATTTGTTCTAAATTTTTTGTGATTGGGTTTAGAAAGAAATTGTTTAAGGATTTTTTGTTGGGTTTCTCAACCACTATCCAGGACCCCAATTCTCGAATTCCGCATAACATAATTCGTATACGAGCAAATCCGCCTGAAATTTTCGCATACGGAAAAAATTGGTATTCTCAAAGCTGTTCGGCTTTCTTCTCCACCTATGCGAAAATTATATTCACCTCTCGAATGAGGTAGAATTTTTGAGTACGTCAAGTAAACGATTTTTGTCAAGTTGTGAAAAAAAAATTCCCATCAATTCAAAGAGCAATATTCAAATTTAAATTGGTTTCGTATTAATATATTTTCGATTGACAAAAATAAGAGATATAATAAAATACTTGTATGTTTAGTGAACATTTATGTGTTTTTGCAATGGATTCTTTGGGTGATTTGGGCTTAGCATTTGTTGATTTGGCAATGGAGCAGTTAGGCGCAATGGAAATGTACATAATTCAAAACACAAACCGTTATTTGAAGTGTCAAACTCACAATTCCGTATGCGAGGCGCAAATCCGGATGGAAAATGCAGACGAGTACAATTCGAAGAGAAATTCTCTCGTATGCGGATTTCGAGAATTGCAAATTTCAGTTTTTCGCATAGCATCGTAGATTTTGACTGATAAACGTATGCGAGAATTTTCGAGAATTGGGGTCCAGAACTCTAATCAGAACTCTTCGGAACTCCGAAAAATAGATTTTCATTTTTTTCAATTTGTTCTAACTTTTTTGTGATTGGGTTTAGAAAGAAATTGTTTAAGGATTTTTTGTTGGGTTTCTCAAGCACTATGCAGAACTCTTATCAGAACTCTTCGGAACTCCGAAAAATAGATTTTCATTTTTTTCAATTTGTTCTAACTTTTTTGTAATTGGGTTTAGAAAGAAATTGTTTAAGGATTTTTTGTTGGGTTTCTCAAGCACTATCCAGAACTCTAATCAGAACTCTTCGGAACTGCTTTCATTTTTTTCAATTTGTTCTATTTTTTTTGTGATTGGGTTTAGAAAGAAATTGTTTAAGGATTTTTTGTTGGGTTTCTCAAGCACTATCCAGAACTCTAATCAGAACTCTTCGGAACTCCGAAAAATAGATTTTCATTTTTTTCAATTTGTTCTAACTTTTTTGTGATTGGGTTTAGAAAGAAATTGTTTAAGGATTTTTTGTTGGGTTTCTCAAGCACTATGCAGAACTCTTATCAGAACTCTTCGGAACTCCGAAAAATAGATTTTCATTTTTTTCAATTTGTTCTAACTTTTTTGTAATTGGGTTTAGAAAGAAATTGTTTAAGGATTTTTTGTTGGGTTTCTCAAGCACTATCCAGAACTCTTATCAGAACTCTTCGGAACTCCGAAAAATAGATTTTCATTTTTTTCAATTTGTTCTATTTTTTTTGTGATTGGGTTTAGAAAGAAATTGTTTAAGGATTTTTTGTTGGGTTTCTCAAGCACTATCCAGAACTCTTATCAGAACTCTTCGGAACTCCGAAAAATAGATTTTCATTTTTTTCAATTTGTTCTATTTTTTTTGTGATTGGGTTTAGAAAGAAATTGTTTAAGGATTTTTTGTTGGGTTTCTCAAGCACTATCCAGAACTCTTATCAGAACTCTTCGGAACTCCGAAAAATAGATTTTCATTTTTTTTTTCAATTTGTTAAATTTTCAAAGTTCTATAACTTTTTTGTTTATATTCCAAAATTTTTTTTATGTTTAGAGAACTCCAGAACTCTTGGCGTAGTGCATTATTTTGATAAAAAAAAAAGATTTTTTTTTTGAAAATGGGGTGCTGTCATATAATCGAAAAATATTTTTTTTGGCGTAATTTGGCAACTTTTTTGAAAAAAAAAACTATGAAGAACTCTAGAACTATGTTGTTCCTATGCGAAGAAAAAATAAAAAAATAATATTTTCACAAATGGGGTGCTCCGTGAATTTAGCAACCCGAAATTAAAAAAATTAAAAAAAAAAGTAAATGAACAGAACTTTTCAAAATTCTTAGCAAGAACTCTAGAACTATTGCTTAGCCCCCCGGAACTCTAAAAAAAAAACAAAAAAAAATTAACATTGGGGTGCCAAGTTCACGCACCCCGATCCCCTCGTATATTGCACTTGCTGCTGCCCCAAACAGTATTTTGAGCATTAGCATCGCAACATAGGATGAGACCTATCTTTTTGGACTCGCAGTACTCTACGAGCTCAACAACAGCCTTTGGTGGTGGAGGAGTTAAAGAGTCGTAGGGAAAGTAAGCCGAGATGCAACGACAAAGGTTTCCCAATTGCCGTTTGCGTGGTAGCTAATAGTTGCAGCAACCAAATCTTGGCAACAGAACCGTTTGATTGTAACTGCTGTAAGGGATTTCGATACAACAAGACATGTCCTAGGTCTCTCGGACAGCTCATCGTAAAGAACGTTATGCGAAGTGCTCAACACACCAAGGCCGCAGATGCGATATTTCCACACCCATGGATGGATGTTAAAAGTTGGTTAGAAGTGAACGAAGTTTGACTAAAGTTAGAGCGGCCTATATCTGTCACATGCATAATCAAGTGACACCCTAGGCGCAGATCTACATGCCACACAATTTGGAACATAAAAAAGACAAGTGTAAATCGGAGCTAAAAAATGAATTTATTTATTTTACACATATGTATATATATATATACGTACAGTTTAGTCTGGTAAAATAAGATCGTTGTTTCCTTAAAACTACATTCAACCGCGTTGTATAATCTCGTTCCAGTTATTTTTTTTTTTCTTCTTCTTCTTTTCTATTTCCTCTCTATGTACATAGACAAATTATGTATTCCATTCTTTATGCTTTAGCATCATTCGTACAGTACAGTCGAATGATTACACAACGATTGGTGTTGTGATTGCTTCGGTTTGACTTAAATATATAAAATTATAGCTTATTGCATATAGTATATGGGTTATTAACATCGTAGACAGGGATAGCTGAAATTCATCATTATGTATATAAAACTTATAAATAAAAAAAAACTTAACACTTCTTGACGTTCGCGGCGATATTGTTATGCAACGTTTTTTTTAAACTTAAGTTATGAGCAACTGCATAGTCTTATCAGCTAGTCGGCGTTTGGTGAATTTGGCATAATCTTAACGCTGGCGGCTGATCCCCTCGGACGTTTACTGGGCACAGGCGCTCCGGATACTTTGTCTTGATTGCGTTTCAAGACTGGAGACATTGGAGTGGATGACTGTTTAGAAGAAACTGGATCTGAAATTAGATATATTACTTGCGAATAATATTGCCAGTGCGCTGAGAAGTTTTAAGGTATCTTGGGATGCTTACAGGCTTGAGATGAGGTGGGAAATTCTTGGTTAATATTTTTTTTTTTTTTTTTTTCTTGGAATGGATATTAGAAAAAGCACTTGTGGAACGCAAAAGTCTTTCAAGACGTTGGAAAAAGCAGAGAAACAAATCTTCTTCATTGGTGATGGATATTTGTGACCAATATAATAATGTTGTTTATTGGTGTTTTTGTTTGGGAGGTCTTGAATCGACTTACGTGTCATGTCCGGCTTGATGTAGATACCTAGATCACATTTGCTGACAGACCTTGCAACTTAAGCATAACAACGGACTATATCGCGTGGAGGTTAAATGACTTGAAATGAGAATCTTTACAGAGGAATAAGGGAAAATGTTGTATTTGTTTCTCAGCCAACGTCTTTCTGACTTTCTTCGGATGGTGGGAATAACTCAAACGCCATGGATTTACAATAAAATGCATTTAAAATTTACTAAAACAAGCAGCCGTACCTTGCAACCACCTGACTTGTGTGGCTGGTCCATAACCCTTCTCGTTTCGGGCAGCAATACGGAAGATAATAGCCGGCTTATTGGAGCAATCAACGTGCGCTGTAGCTAGTGAGTTGTTTGCAACCGTGCACTGATTGCTGGCGCCTACGTAGACGCGCACAAATACCAATTGTGGTGGTGGCATTTTATCCTTCGGTGTGGACTTGACAGCTAAGTAGACAGAGTACTCGATGATGTCGCCGGTGTTTTGTAATGGTGGTGGCTCCCATGTCAAGTGTGCGCCCTCGGGTGACTTGGAAATCTTGATCGCAGAAGGAGCACCCGGAAAACCGGGTAAGCATGTCTTGAAACTGGATATCTGGATAATGAGAAAGACAAATATTACGAAAAGTTGATTAAGAGAGACTGGGTCGGCATTCTGTAAGGCGAAAAGTTAAAACGTTTTCGTATGCACGAAGAAATTTGCATGTGTAACATAGGGCAAATCATTCGTGCGCACGAAAACGTTTAATCGTTTCGCCTTACAGAATCTGGCCCCTGGTTTCGTATTATTACCTCGCCCCATTCGCCACGTCCGCAGGTGTTAATGGCCGCCAAACGGAAACGGTACCCAGTGCCGGGCTCCAGATTTATTCGAGGATATTCCGACAGGTCGGGCAAATTGTCCGAGTCATAATTGTCGAACATGGAATCGTTCCACTGACTGTTATCAATGTAGCTCGTAACAGTATGTGAGAGTCCCTTAAATATTCCAACAGTGTGCCACTTGGAGTTCGGATCACTTCGCATTGACTAAGAAAAATTGAGAAATATCCATAAAAATACCATTTTCAACAGAGCTGTGTTCACTTGAACGTACCTCGGTGTCGTTTGCAGCCTTGATTTGGCCCGAATTTTGTTTACTTTTCGTGTTGCGACGATTTCCTTGGTTCGTAATAGTAGGTGGCCCGCCACTGACACGTGCATTCGTCGACATGGTGTTGCTGTTGTTATTTCCTGTTGCTGCGGTGGTGGGTTTCGGACACATCGACATTTCGCTCATCGATATCGGTTGTTGTATTGCGTTTTGCGATAGCTCCGGCAGTTTCTTGGCGCTGGCGGAAATAGCCAGAAACGATTGCGGCTGGCTCTGTTGTTGGTTTTGTGATTCGACTTGAGCTTGACATGCGAAGTTGATTATGTCCATAACACCGGTGTCTTGTGGACTGGTGCCGGCCATGTTTGTGTTTCCATACACTTGGTAGGGAGACTCCTTCTGCTGAATTGTGTTTGCCTGCATAACAGCCTGTAAAACAGCTGCCGATGCCAATGCGTCTAAGCGACCTGTTGAGGAAACAAACGAAACAAAACAAAAAAAAACGGTCAACACACATGATCTCTGACAGTAGTATCAGAAACAGAACGAATGCAACGCTAATTACCATTCATTGAGCCTTGCTGCGAAGAACTGTCCATTGTCATTATAGCGATCTTGTTCTGTTGATCCAATTGCCTGTAGGAAAAAAAAATGCGTAAGTGGAAAGTTTCCTTTCGAAAAGCACAATCGACTTACATTGATTCGTCGGGAGTTTGACGGCCCACCGGGCTCTTTTGTAACATTTCGCCGCTCTTTATGGTAGTCAGAATGTTGGCAGCTTCAGTTTCGGATGCTGTTGGCATGGCTCCAAACATTGAGCTCTTTTTGGGGAAAACATTTTACTAATTAGTACGATGGGACACATTGCAAATAAAGACTGCTATATTACATAGTATGTTACATTATATGGTTCCGGAAGCGGACTCTTTGCCAGGCAACTACATAAAATCTTCCAATATGGCAATGCACGAAATAATATAATAAGTAGGACAACACAAACACAAATTTAAGGCGACAAAATTGGCAAAATTTCAATCTAAGATTCTACTTCTAAACGAGCGAGTATCATCTTTGTATATACATTTTTATAGTAGCGCCAAGAAATCTAATAAAAATGTTGTACCAGTATCCCACGGAAGCTTTGGCGCTTCAATCGTTCAATAATGAAAACGGGTTTGTGCCCTTAATTGATTTAGACGGAGCTTTAAGTTTTTATCGGTGTTTCGTCAAAGCAAAAGCTATATTTGAACGAACGAAATTGATGTGATAAACAAAACAACAGTAATATTTTTGCTGTTTGTTCCGACGAAAACGAAAGTCTGACATATCTACTATTTATTATAGATTTTTTCAAAGAAAATAATTTGTATATTTTGGACTGGTTGCCATATTTATTTATTTATTTTATTTTATTCAAGAAATGCAAAAATCACATTAAGACATGTCGTCTTATAATTTAGTGATTTGCTAATATTTAACATTATGAAAGCTAGGGTTTCAAAGATTTATTATAAAAAGAAAAAAAAAATTAATTTCAAGTGCTTTAAACAAAAATTTCAGTAATTGTTATAACATATATAAACTAAGAAATAATAAAAAAGAAATAATAAAAAGAAAAAGTCGATAAACTTAATAGGTAGCAGGTATCTTTACATTACTGGGAAAAGAAAAGTTTAATTTTATTCCTCAATCTCGATAAGTCGTCCATTTCTCTAATAGAACGAGGAAGGGAATTCCAAAGGCGGATTGAGTAAACAAAAAATTGACGTTCGGATGTAAGGGAGGCATGTCGCGGGTGAGTTAGCATCCGCGATCTTTGCGAAGATGCAATGGTGATCATTTCATATAAGTATTGCGGTTGATGGTTTAAGAGGATATTTGAAAGCAAGATTAGGGCCCGATACTTAAGAAATTTTTCAAAGGTCATGTTAAGCAGACTTTTAGTAAAATTGGATACCCTGTCGTATCTACGTAGTCCAAAAATATAGCGTATTATGCTATTAAACGCTACATTCAGCCTTCTTATGCTTACAGAGTCGCAATGTGAATATATTTCACAACCGTAGATCAAGGTGGGTACAACCAACGTTTTCGCCAGCAGCGTACGTACTCTTATGGGAGTGTAGGATTGTGTTGCCCAGAGAGTTTGAAGAATACCATATGTTCTGCCCACAACTATATTAATATGGTTATTCCATGTAAGGGTGCGATTAAACACCATTCCGAGATTTTTAGCAGTTTCAACATACGTGACTAGACTGTTCTGCAGGGTAATAGGAGGAAAGTATGAGAGGTCGACTATTTTCTTAGATATTACGAGGCACTTCGATTTTAAAGGGCTTAAAATAAGACCATTTTGCTGCGACCAACTGGCGATGACATCGAGGTCTTCGTTAACACAGCTTACACCGTGTTCAATGAGACCGAGTGGGCAACTGAGATACATTTGCACGTCGTCTGCATACATGTGGATAGTAGAGTGTTCAGCTATGGAAGGTAGTTCATTAACGTAAAGGGAAAACAAAAAAGGCCCCAAAATTGAACCTTGTGGAACTCCCCTTGAAGTTGGAAGGAAATCAGAGACAGGTTATTGTTAAGTTGGACAGCCTGTGATCGGTCTGTTAGATAAGATGATAGGAGCTTCACGGCACAAGATGAGAAACAGAAGTTACGATGGAGTTTTTCTACATAAAATTGAGTGGTCGACCATATCGAACGCCTTGGAAAAATCTAAAAGGACTAGAAAATTAATGCAATCATTGTCCAAAGCTTGTCGCATATCTTCAGTGACTTTTAATAAAGCGGTTGTACAGCTATGGCCTTTTCGAAACCCAGATTGCCTAGATGTTAATAAATTTGAAGAAGCGAGATAACATGTCATTTGATTTTGCAGGATTCGCTCAAAAACTTTTGAAAGGAAAGGTAAGATCGCAATGGGTATAAATTCGTCACCCTTTGAGTTTTTTGCGACGGGTAATATCTTAGCTACTTTCCACCGCTCCGGATATACTCCTGTTGTTAATATATTATTAAAAATATACGTTATATAGGGTAACACGATTGGTAATATCAGCTGTTCTAAATGCGAACGTTGAATTTGGAGTGGAATTGGTTGTAAGAGCGACTGTGCAAGTAGCGGGGTCTGATGGGGGTGCGGACAGGGAAACAAATTTTTTGTTGATTGCATTGCAGTCCATACTGTCGGCACAACTGTTTCGACATTTTGCGACTCCTAAATGGCGAAGATTTTTCCAGAGATCTCGTCCACTGAGTGAAGGATTTAATCGATTCGCTTATAATTGGCGTTTAGCATTCCGTATTGCCATTACGACTTGGTTTCGAAGTGAGCGGAAAATGTGAAGGTGTTCTTGTAGGCGGAAATGTTTCCAGCGAGTATACGCGTTGTCGCGCTCAAATATAAGCGAACGGATATGACGCGAGAACCACGGCTTTATGAGGGGTGTGCAGTTTCTTGTTAGCAGTGGAACATGCCTTTCAAAAAGCCTGAAGACACACTCACTAAAGAAATTAACTTGCTCATTGGTTGAGCGCAAGTAATAGATTGCATTCCAGCTAATGCTTCTGGTATGTTCTTCCAATAGAGCACTGTCAATGAGTCTAAAATTCCTGTATTGGATATTTTTAACTACTGGGATTACTTTATAGTCAAAAGTCATGTATATAAGATCATGCTTTGAGAAGGCCGCTGCCGACAGTTGATCATAAAGCATTACCTTTTGCAGATTGCTAACCCAAAATAAGTCCAGCAAAGTTGGAAGATAGTTTGAGAAGTGTGTTGGGTTAATGGAATTAACAGCACGCAAATTAAAAGCACTCATTGCATCAGGTAATGATTGGTCCAATAAAATATTGCAATTGAAATCGCCACATACAATTATATTCGGACTTATCAAAGAGAGTTCCTCCATTAGTTCTATGAAAGGGGAAATATCAATGTTACTATTAGGCCTATAAACATTACCCAATAAAAGCTTATCACCCTCACCTATAATCTCAACGAAGACATATTCTATTTTCACTACCAGATATAGACCTACACTTGAATTTGCATTTAATTTTTCCTTTCCGATCACTATCTAAGATTTGTTTGCCAATTGTCTAAATCCGTCAACATAGCAATGTACATAGTATTTTCAGCTACTATAGAAGTAGGTAGTTTATGAAGCGGGAGAGCCTTCGAAGGGGCTCTGGCACTGCGGGTTTTTATCTTAAGGAGCCTATTGTGTAGGTGCATAAAACATGAATATGTAGGTGGATATTCAATTGCAAGATGCAGACGCTACTCCTATTTTATGTTTTGTATTTAACTGCAAACACTAAATTGTACTTGTGTTTTTTTTCCAACTAATTTACGATCGGCCTTACCAATAATCAACTTTAGTCTGGCACTTTACGAAAAGACTCCACACTTTCCAAAATCCCTTTACCAATAAACAAATATAACGGGTGATTTTTTAGCTGGTTTGGTTTTGGCAACACTGGTTTTGACAGCTGACGTGTGTTTAGTACCTTGTATCACTGTCAAACAGCTTCAGTTTGGTTTGCAATTTAACCATGGATCGTCTTACAAATGAACAACGCTTGCAAATTATTGAATTTTACTATCAAAATTCGTGCTCGGTTCGAAATGTTCATCGCGCGCTGCTTCCATTTTATGATGAGGCTCATTTTTGGTTGAATGGGTACGTAAATAAGCAAAATTGCCGCATTTGGAGTGAAGATCAGCCAGAAGCATTGCAACAGCTACCAATGCATCCCGAAAAAGCCACTGTTTGGTGCGGTTTATGGGCCGGCGGCATTATTGGGCCATATTTCTTCAAAGATGATGCGAATCGCAGCGTTACTGTCAATGGTGAACGCTACCGAGCGATGATAACAAACTTTTTTTTGCCCGAAATGGAAGTTCTTGACTTGCATGATATGTGGTTTCAACAAGACGGTGCCACATGCCACACAGCACGCGAAACAATGGCGCAATTGCGAGGCGAGTTTGGTGAACAGTTAATTTCACGTTTCGGGCCGGTCAATTGGCCGCCTAGATCGTGCGATTTGACACCATTAGATTATTTTTTGTGGGGGTATGTCAAGGCTAATGTGTATAGGGACAAGCCCGCTTCGATTGACGCACTGGAAGCCAACATCCATGCATTCATTCGTGAGATACCGGCCGATATGTGTGAAAGAGTATGCCAAAATTGGACTCAGCGGATGGGCTACCTGAGACGCAGCCGCGGTCAACATTTGCATGAAATTATCTTTAAACATTAAATTGCAAGGTTCAAACTATCGATTCAAATAAATATTTCATTCATTTTTTTCGAATTTTTTGTGTTTTTTTTTTTAAAAAGTTCTAAACCTCTTAAAAAATCACCCGTTACTTGTTGTCGATGCATCCCCCAAACTGATGAAACGGCTATTTTAGCTACTGCTAGATAAACATCGAGGTGCTTTTTCATACTTACACTTAGGTTAGATGTAATTATCACACCCAAGTATTTATACTCTTTCACTACTTCAACGCGTACACCCTGTACCCTGATAGGACCATTTTTCGTTGCGAGAGTATCTTCCACTACCATTTCTAAAAATCATCATCTTTGATTTCGATAGGTTTACAGTCAAATTCCATTGATTGCAGTAACTTTCAAGACGATTGATAACTAGCTGCATCCCATTTACTGTCTCCGACAAAAACACTATACCTATCGTCCGCAAACTTTAACGCTGGTATCCGCACACCACCAAGTTTAATCCCTCCTTCTATACTTCCTCAACTATATCATTTCTAAACAAGATGAAGAGCAATGTGCTTAAGATGCAACCTTGCTTAATACCCATTTGCGATCCGAATTCTTCAGTATGTAAGAGTGTGTGATGTCGTTGCCGACATAGCTTACATGTGAACTGACTTCGACAGCCGTTGACCGTGGGAATAGTGAACAGAAACGAAGTGGATGAGGGCTGAGGGGATTTGCATAAACGACAGTTGAAATTATTCGTTTTAGTGTGAAATACACGATTTGCTGATTTTGAGGTGATCTTTGAGCCATAAGATTTGAATCCCTAACATCAGAAACTGATTCTAGGATTTGCTATTGCTTGGTTAGAAATGCGTCCAATTCTGAATTGACAAAACATTTTTAATCCCCTCTATATTATTTCTGTAATTTCTGTATTGTGTTTCTCCCTTTGCAGTTCACACGGTCAACCAATCTTAACAAAAGAAGTGTCAAAAAAAGATATTTTAAGGGTGCTTATCTTTGCATTTTTACTTTTTTTTAAATATTAACAATTAAAAAAAAATCATTTTACTGCATTAAATTTCAACTAGGTACGCAGTTGTGTACAAACTATGATTCCGGGAAATACTTTTCTTTCGTTCTTCATGCACATGAACTACAAACGACGTCACGCAAGAGAGTCGACGGTAGAAGAGGGTTACAGTAAAAATTTATGTAAAACCTTCTGCCTACGCCTGAGCGATGAAGGGCACGTCGACCTATAAGATCAATTGTACCATATAGGGCCAGAATAATGTTTAGGCGAGCATATTCTCCACTTTTCTAACAAAGTTAATCAAGCTGCTGGTAGATGACTTCTTCATCTCTTCAGGGCTCAGAAGCTCCCTGTAGAAGATAGTTCTCCTGATTCCACATAGGACTGGACACTCACATATTATGTGCTCAGCTGTTTCGTCTTCTTCAAGACGTAACCGACAGAGTGAGGAGTCAGTTAAATTTATTTTATTTATATGATATCGTAGGTGGTGATGTCCTGTGAGGAAACCAGTGAGATTTTTGATATCATGCCTGTTTAGATTTAAAATTTTATTGGCATCTTTATTGAACGGCTGTATAGCACGCTTGGCCTGTCT
The DNA here is from genome assembly GCA_949126925.1 of Cheilosia vernalis. Taxonomy (NCBI): domain Eukaryota; kingdom Metazoa; phylum Arthropoda; class Insecta; order Diptera; family Syrphidae; genus Cheilosia; species Cheilosia vernalis. The sequence continues at coordinate 18,166,411 of OX421363.1, read as the reverse complement.
TACACCTGGGATGCTCTCCCAGTATGAAATACATTTTGTGTGTTCCCATCTTTTGATGGCTAGATTTATAGACGATTTGGGAGCATAACAGAATGGTTCAGGTCCTGTGAAAGGAGTTGCAGAGCCCAATCTGGCCATTTCGTCGGCTTTCTCGTTTCCCTCAAAACCCTCATGGCCCGGAATCCACCATAATTTGGTTTTATTCCTGAGGCCAAGCGTTCGAAGGGCGTTGAAACAGCTTAGTACCGATTTGGAGTCAATAATATGCGAGCTTAGAGCGTTAATAGCTGCTTGACTGTCCGTGAATATATGGATGTATATGCCTTTAGTACCTGTGTTGTATATGTGGTTAGGTCCGTGGAACCCAGCATCCACTCCTGTTTCCATTTTGGAACCATCCGTAAACCACTTTCGACCATTTTGCAAGTAGGTGGGCTATTGTACGCCCATGCTTCTCTACTAGGGATCTCCGTAGAGAACCGTTTTTTGAAACATAAAGTCTTTGGAAAGCGGTCTGTTACCGCGAAGATTATGCCAAGTAGGTACTGTAATTTCAGAGAAAAAATCCTTTAACTCAGGATGGTCGCTGAGAATTGTCTCTTTCATTTCGATTAAACTTGCCGAGCTGCGAATTGCCCTTTGTTTATGTATATGTGTAGAGGTGTTAGTCCTATTAAGGCTTCTATATTCGCAGTAGGATAGATACGCCCACGCATGGCTCCGGATATACCGAGACATGCAAGTCTTGTTTTGTTTTAGTCCGCCACACTAAATGATGGGTCTGATCATCATTGTGTAGATCTTAACACAGATAGGAAATCTAAGAAAGAATTTAATTTTAAAAATTTGGCGTGGGAATTGGGTAGTGCGCTGACGTTCTATCCGATATGTGGCGCTGTTGTCCATCTCCGAAACCACTCAACCGATTTCAATGAAATTTTGTGGATGGGTATGGTTGGTTCCAGTTTTAAAGATAGGATAGTTTTGGATCCGATAGTTCCACACGAAAGGCACGCACAAACCGGGCGGGTACCCCATGTGCTCATGTGCGGCAGTCTGCTGTCGAAATCGGGAATGCCAGCGCCAAATCGTTCGAGGCACGATCCATTCATCGCGAATCGCAACAGGAACAAAACTAATATCGAGGTGAGCTGGTCGAAAGAGTTCGTACAAATGCGTTGCTGTTGAGTGCCGAGCAGAAGAACATGTACGATTCGCTGATGGAGGTTGTTGACCATGCAACGGGAGGCATTTACATTCTTCATTTCAAAGTGTTCCCCACCACTGCCCAAATTTATAAAAATCTCAATTGGATTAGTGAACGTGCAATACTATGAGCGAAGAATAAGGGCGTTGATAGTTTGACTTTCATTATCCAAAGATGAAAATGAAGCGACCAACTATCCGACGGAATTTTCGAACTTGCTCGATGTGTCAGGAACTCCGCCGCTATTTACAGCTGAAGGTGTTCGCGTGTTGGCAAAGCGTAGTTTTTTTTTGCGATGGAAAACAAATCGAAAAACATTGTTTATCATATCGTTCTCTACTGATTTCAATTCCCTTCAAATTAATCACATTGAAATTTGAACTAGGTATCTGTGTTTTATTATCACTCTGGAGCTTATTGAAGGCGTTAAATTGGGGCGAGATGAAGTTCGCCGGGTCAGCTAGTATTTTAAATTTGTAAGAAATTCACACAACAAATACAAATCGAAACCCAACTACAAAAAATTTTCTAATGAATGAAGGAGTAAAAATCTCAACGAAAGCTTTTTTATAAGGAATAAAATTATCAAAGGCTAAAAGCTCTCAGTAATTTATTTCTCGATTTGGTATGAGTAGCGACACCTATTAGGTTACTGGTACTACTGGATTGGCGCTACTATAGGAATTTATATACAAAGGTATCATATAAGCCTACACGCTACAGTGTGTTAAGTTAAGGATGCTGCAAAGCTAGCCAGCAACCTCTTCGCAAATAGAGTGCGGCTTATTCTTTAATAACGAAAAGCAACAGTGCAATTGGCTGTGAATGAACTCCATCCTTTGCCATTGAAATGCGAATGCAACTCGCGATCGTATTGACCAACGGAGAGTGGTTGGTTAATATGAGGCCGTATTTTTTGGGCCATTTAGCGATGGCACTCTCCGGAAGGAGAGTGAGACAAAATATGCTACAGTAATTCCCAAAACACATGTGCAGAAATTCTGTACGCAGCGCAGAGTGCAGTGCTGCAAGTAAAACAGATGTGCAGAAAATTGTTCGACATCCATTGCATCGGCTAATATGGCAACTGTCTTTCGCCGACTAAGCAGCTGATGTGTTTACAACCAAAACAAAAACAAACACAACCAGCAGTGTCAAAAGCCGATGATGCCAAATACTTGATATTGCAATTTATTTTCTTTTGTGTTGTGGTATGTTTGAATTTTGCAGCAAATTTAGAAATAGAGACATGTTGCAGTACTGCAGTGAGTGCAGAATTTACGTGTGGCTATAACCATATCAACGTGTGTATTCTAATCTTGCTGCGCAGTGAGTTCTGCACATGTGTTTTGGGCATAAAGGACTATTCACATGAGAGCGAGCGAACGAATTGCTGAAATGCGAACAAACCACTTTTGATGCATTTGTGAACAGAAAATTTTACATTTTACTATTCCAAGAGGAGGATAGTTAATTATCCCATCAAAATGTATTAAGAAAACATGTTAATAAAAAGTTAAAATACGAAATTTCGAATGGCAAACTTTTGCCGCGAACGAATACACCCTTGGCGCGAATTGTCAAAGTTTATTCACAATCCACATCATTCAATTCGCGTTCCACAAACTAACGAATAAAGCATTCGTTCGAACTTAACCTCAAACTCAAAATGTTATAGAGACAAATAACGGCGACTGTCATTGGATTCGCGGGTTTCTGCGACCAAATTAAATGTATCATGTGAATGGACTGTCAAAACTTGCGAATATTCGTTCGTTCGTAGGTAGTTGGTCGCTCTCATGTGAATGATCCTTAAGTTGTGCTTAAAAATGGAACTTTGTGTAAATTAGGTTGGTAGCCTAAGGCCAGCAGCATGTGTGGAGCGACAAAGCCGTTGCAATTCGAAAATCTGTCAAATTTCTATTGAATTTGCGAAAAAAAAAAAAAAAACTCCGCCCACCCATAGGAGAAAGTGTGATCAGACGTGATACGATTCATTTTCTATAGAAAAATTCAAGCTGCATCCAAAAAACACCCGTAGTCTCATCGTATTAGAATAAAAAAAAAATGTCGTGTTAGTATTAAAATGCTATAGCGAGAGCGTGAAATGTCAAACTTGTCAAAAGCATGCATTGGTTATTAGAAACTAAAAGGGTATACCCCGATTAGTACTTACAGCTTGTTCGGGTCTTAGGGAACTTTGCATAAAGCTGTCATCGGAAGGACTGAACATATCGGACGCAACCGCATCATTGCTGTGCTGATTGTGCTCTTTTTGGCCGCCGTCTAGCGGAGAATTACCAGTTGTATCGGCAGCAGGCTCATCTAACAAAAGGAAAACACATTAGAAACAGAAACAGATGCCGTCATTGGGAAGGAGACCGCTTACCCATACAAATCGAAGACTGCATGTAATTGTCTTGATTGGAAATGTCAGCCTCCACGCCGGTTGTGCTTGATGGCTGCTGGAAATCTACGCATTCGGTTATGTTTTCATCGGAATCGTTATCGACCATGGATGACGAACAAACGGGTATGTTTTCGTCTACGCTAAGGTGCTGCTCAAGTTCCTGTTGCTGCTGCTGCTGCTGTTGGTGGTGATGCTGCTGCTCATTGCTCGAGCTTTCAACTTCGGATGATTCATGCGGATTAGTCGGTGCGCCTCCGAGCAAGCCCAGCCTAATGTATCTTGGTTTTATGATATTTGTATTCTTTTTGGCCTTGAAGCCGAGTGCGTGACTGATATTGAGTATTGACTTGCGTCGCTGCGATGATGTTCTTTGCGCATTATCGTCGATATCCTCATCGGAACAGCTAACCGATCCATCGAATGCACCGTCCACCTGCTCAATGTTGTCGCCGGACATTATGCCAGACATTTGTGTGCTGTGAAGCCTTTCGAAGGCACATTCCATATCGACATCTTCGGTGCGGTAGCCAGCTGCATCGTCGTATGCTCCATCGAGTTGCTCGATGATGTCATCGATGGGATCGCCTTCAATGTAGGCATTCTCGTTTGCATAGGCCGAGATTGTTGATGTCTCGCTGTTGTCATGCTGTAGCTTTTGCGACACAATCGTTTGCTGTTGAATATTCTGAATCGTTGGCTTGTGTATGCCAGCTGCATTGGTGGTCGTGCCAAAGACGAAGTTCTTCTTGTTCGGCATCATTACCAGTTTGCCCTGAGCTCCGGTGGTAAGGGTTACAGTGCCTGCGCCAGAGACTGCATTCGCCGAGGAAACAATTGTAACTGTCTTGGGAACGCCTGCGGCGTTTGCCATTTGAACGGTAACCGCTTTCCCGCCCAGCGTTATTGTCTTTTGCGGGAATTGTTGGATAATTTGACCGCCTTGTGTGGTCTTTCCTTGGTTCATGTTTGTCGGCAGAGTGAGCGTTATTGGGCGTCCGGTTCCACTTGTTACTCCGCGCAGCATTTTCATACCTCCCGCCTGGGTTACAGTGCTGGCGTTTGTGCCTCCAGCTATGGTCGATGTGATAGTGTTGGCCTGTGAGTTAACGATGGAAACCAAATTGCCACCGGCCGATGTGACCACGCCGGATGGAACAGTGCGTATGGCCGATCCCGTGGTCACAATTATTATCTGTTGGTTCGGGCGCAGTTGCTGTCCCTGCTTGTTGGTGATAACGAATGCCGGCTTGCCTGTAACGTTGCCTGTTACCTTTCCAATCGGCACTATTGGGTTCTTCATGACGATTTTGCCACCCGGCGATACCAACTTCACCAGATTACCGGTGACCACAGTCGGCTTAGCAATCGTTGTCGTCTGAGATGTTTGCACAGTTTGGACCTGATTTTGGCCAACAGAAACGGTGGACGTGCCTGTCGACATGTTCTTCAAAACATTCACCTTGGGCAGCGTCTGGACAGCTACACCAGTGCTAGTCTTTACCAGTTGGAATTGCACGTTCTGGCCAAGCGAGAGAGGTTTCTGAATAAAGTACTGCTTGCCACCGATTGTCGTGGCTGTAGCAATAGATGTTGGTGCGCCTACCGTCTGTCCAGTGGATGTTTTCAGGATCGTTGTTGTCGATGATCCCTGAGTTGTGGCGATGCGAACCGCTTGTCCGCCTGATAGGATACGCACCGGTGGATTGCCAGAGACTACGCGCAGACCAGTGCCCGGATTAGCGTTGCCTGGTCGCGACAACACCGTTGCAGGCCTGAACTTTTGCAAAACAGTGCCGCCTTGCACTGCGCCCGTAATCGGAGCGGAGACAATCGTCTGAATCGAATTGGTTGGCGTGTTCGGCGGCGTTATTATCTTAGCTGGTGTCGAAATTGGTGGCGAAGCTACAACAATCGAAGTTGTCATGGATACACTAGCAGGCGCAGGCAATTGTGGCGATATAGCAACAACCGGTGTAATAGTCGATTGCTGAACTGCCTGCTGCGATTGGGGTATAATTTGATTTTGAGTCTGAGCGACAGTGGCAACCTGTTGTCTTAAACCGGATTGCGGTGACTGTTGCGCTTGCGACTGTGTCTGAATTTGGGGCTGTTGCTGCTGCTGTTGCGAGGCCAAGATCGGAGTTATTTGCTGCTGATATTGCGGCTGATTGTTCCCCCCACGAACTAGGTGAACTTGTTTCATACCTGTTTCAAAAAAATAAAAAAAAATACCATAAAACATAAACCTTGGGCATGCGTGAATCACTTGGACTTACCGTTTCCATTTGAAGTGCTGGAACAATTAGTTGGTTGCTGAACCGTTTGCGTCATTATTGTAACGGGTGGGGCGGCTGCCACTTTACTCGGTGGCGTTGCCAACGGTTCGATTTTCTGGATTTGCAGCTCATATGCACCGGCAAATGTTGTCGCTGTCCAGCACAACTCAAGCGAGTGAGTAGATGCACGCACAAGGGCCACTTTAACGGCGTAAAGTGGTTTGCACACCTCCAAGTACCATAGATCCTTACAGCAAACCTGCAAAACGAAGGACGCAATGAGTTTCCGTCAACTTGGCTACGCCATTACTACCCACAAAAACTAAAAGTACTGAATGCAAGTCTACCACCCGATTATTCTACACAATGAAAGTTAGACAAGTATACAAATCCGTCGGTCGTAAAGAAATCACTGTGTCGAGTATGTTAAAACATTTAGAAGCAAATACAAGCAGCTATAATATAATCTACCCTACAACGTAATTAGCGTTTTTTTCGTTTTTTTTTTCGTAAGCACATGTTCTAAATTCCAACAATTGTCTATCACATTTGTATGTAAGGTATGCTTAGCACATGTAGTATGCAGATGTGTACGAGTGCTGTCAGTAGCGCAGTACCTTTCCTCGACTTTGTTCTTACAATGATTAGCTTTACTTGACAAACGAAAGCATAAACTCGAGCTCACCCTGACCTGGTTGTTCCAAGCTTTACGATACCCGTCTCTACCCGACCACACATACAGACGACTTTGTATTCCCACTGCACAGTGGCCAGCTCTGGCCCGTGGGACATGCTCCTCAATAGTGTCTAATGTAATGTCTTCCCAATTCATGGTATCTACAAGTGGATGTTACGTTTCATTTGTTTATTTGAAAAAAAGGGGGAAAAATCTTTAACCAACCTAAATCCAACACGGCCAGTGTGTTTGTGCACTTCCATTCACGTTCGGTTGTTGCCTTTGAATCGTTGACTACTAGTGGTACCCAGCCCCCAAAGACATACATCTTATTACCGACCATTGTTGCGCTGTGAAGCGATCTTGGTAATGGTGCTCTTCCTCGAGTCAATGGTTTGGTCCATGTCATTGAGTCTAAAGCGAAGAGTGTGTTAAAACACCGAAAAAAAAAATGTAAATCCATTAAAAAAATAGCTTACCAACATCCAAAAGCCACAAATCACCGAGACGGCATCCACTCATTCCGCCATAGATCAACAAATTCAGTCGACCGGTGTTCCGGCACGTGTACGCAACACCTGTGTGCGACTCTCTTGGTGGAGGGCTTTCGCCGTACGTCTTCGGAACCACCCATCTGCCATTGGTTGCGTAGTTGCCTCGTGTTTCCAAAATGTACAAGTCATTCAAGTACCTGTCACGGGATTTTTTAAGTTAGAAAAACGAGAAACCCGCAACTGAATCGATGCATGTGTTTGTTGCCATTAAGGTGCACTTACTTGGGTATGTTATTCTTTGGGTCATCACTTTCATTTGCCAGTCCTCCGAAGAGGAAAATTCTGTCACCCACCATGGTGAAACTGTGGCCGAGCCGGGGACACGGTGCCTGACCGTCATCGGCCATTTCCGGATCCATTTTACGCCACTCCCATTTAGTGGCCTGTAATTCATACAACTCATTCGAGTACTTGCCATACTCGATCATGCCGCCGAATACAAACATTCGAGTGCCTTCGACAACAAAGCCGTACGCGGCGCAACCAGGTGGCACTTCACCCTTCATAACCGGCACAAACCACTGATTGCTGACTGCGTAAATACAAGAAAGATTTCAATTTTAAATATCACAAAGCACGCGCGCACTATCAACACTTACTTGTATTATAAACATGCAGTTCGTCAACGATTCCCTCGTTGCCTCCACCAAAGACCACCATCAGCTCCTTTATGTTAATGGCGCGGTGGCCGTGTCGAGGCCTTGGCTGAGGGCCGGTCGGGCTGACAACACGTTTCCATCGGAACGGTGATACCACCGTTTGCGTCATATCATCGCTATCGTCCTGCTGACGATAGTCTTCAAGTTCGTCCATAACATCGTTGCGATCGTCCGTGGAGCCGCAAAAATTCACGGAATTATATTCCGCCGCAGTGTCTAGGTCTGTCATTTTGCCGCATATGCCGTAGTATGACCTGTTATAAAAGTGTTCTCTCTTCTATTAAATGCTGCCTTGCACTTAGCTGCAAAACAAAAAATTTTCCACTTCATTAAGGTGTTCATTTTTGTTATTCCTATTCTAAAAATTTAATATTCTTATCGTACAAGTCAAGTCGTCTGTAAATAGCATTTTTGTGCGACTTAACTTCACTAACAGACACACTCCGCCGCCTCTTTCTTCTTCCTCTCAATCACAACAAAATAATAAAAGTTCTTTCGGATTCGCTTACATTATTCGTATAAATGCTGGAGCTACCGCTTTGCACATCATCAGTTAGTTCAATTTTTCTGGAATATTTATCTCTTTTTAGCACGACAGGGATGTCAAACGATGCATCTAACAGTATACAAACGTTGTGCCCCCACTATTGTTTGTGTTAAATAATAAAACGGAATATGCGCGCTTGAAATCACTAAAGATGTTTTGACTTTGCATAGTACAGACACAGTGTACATCACTAATCACTATCACACCACCGGAGGAACTTGAAATCAATGAGACGAATCGAAAATAAGAAGAGCCAAACCAGAAGTTTGTTTGCCGAGTAGTCTTTACCTGACCTAGCCCAGACCCATTTATATGGGTAGCAGATTGACAATTATTATGGATGCCTATGGCGATGTAATCAACAGTGTTGCCAATCTATGCGAATGCGTGAAGTGATACGACTGTATCAAGAAACGTTGTTTTTTTTTAAACATTGCCAAATTAAGGACCATTCACATGAGCGCGAACTGTGAACAAATCAATTTATCTATGTTTGTGAATTGAAAATTGCTGTTTGTTTTACCACAAAAGCATTATATTCAATTAATATAACACCCAATCTGAAAAAAACCGAGAATTGATTGATTAAAATACCGAAATTTACAATTACAGCAATTCTCCCGCGAATTGAAAATTCTTGCCGCGAACTGTCACACTTTATTCACAATCCACATAAAACAGTCGCGATCCACAAACCTGCGAATGAAAAATTCGCTCGAACTTAACCTTCAACTATACAAATGATTCGCGGGTAGCTGCGACCAAAAAATGTTTCATGTGAATAAAATGTCAGAACCTACGAATATTCGCCTGTTCGCAGTTCGCAGTTCGCGCTCATGTGAATGGTCCTTTAATAAACATTGATTTGGATACACAAAATGTTGGCCATTCACGTGAAAAATAGACCACCAAGGTTGTGATGCAGTCGATTCAATGCGTGCTGATTTTTTTCCGATTAAATGAAACGTGCTAATTCCCGGACACGCCTGCAACACCAACAACTGTTTAAGGAAATAAATACAAATTTATCATGAAAAGTCATCTGTTGACGACAATTACAGTAATTGCTTCGTGGAATTTCAACCCACACAATTCTGGGAATTCAATTTACCTTTCACGATAATTACGGGAAATATTTTTAAATATATTCCTTCTCTCCTAAGCTGTAGGAATTTGTTGGGTTTTTCCGCGAAAAGTGTACCTATTCTTAGCTTCGTTTCACTTTTTTTATTCCATTGAAATGGCAACATTGATGGTCACATGCAAGGGAGCGTGCGTCCGGCTTTTTTTTTAACACTACTTTCAATACACCAACACTTGCAAGGATGCCAAACAATTTCATCTAAGAGTAAATTTTTTTTGTTATGAAAAATTATGCAAAAACTGCCGCGAAACAAAAAAAAAAACAAACCATCCCTTTCTTTTGTAGGCAGAAAATTAAAACAGTTATATTGCTCCGAGTGGAAATTGCACACTGAACGCGGCCATTGTTTATCTCGAAGGGAAAAATATTAAAACATTTACTGATACACCAACTTGTCATCTCTTTTTGTCGATAGAAAGCCAAAAGATACTAAATACAGCATATTGTTGCAAGGCGAAATTTCTGTATATACAAAATCCCAAGTTCGAAAGATAACCAAAGAAATTATAATGCCAGTTTGTAGCTGCTTAAATAATTATAACCATATTATGCACTTTTCATGGGAAAATGGAAATATATATTCGCGGGAAACTGTCTACACAAATTGACCGACATTATTCATAAGAAAAAAGTTTCGGCGAATAGCCATCCTGCTCACACTAGTGGATTCTTTATGGCTTTGCGCTTTTAAGATTTTTTTTTCCTTTTTTTTTATATATTTGATATGTGAAATCGAAACTGCTATAGTTCTTACAAATTAATATTGAAACATTTTTTTTAAATAACAAATTTAAAGAGAAAACTTAACAATTACATACCGCATAAACAGATGTATCCCTGTCAGTTTAAATAAAATTTATTGTTGCTTGTGTAAATTGGCAAGCATCTTCAACGGAACATCACAAGTGTTTTGATATTTTGTAGATTCACAGTACTTTTAAATTCTCAATGGCGTCCCCCCGTGCTATGATCACCAATGGTACTTTTACGTATGGTTTGATTTTGTCACTAAAATGGCTTCGCCCTTATTGGACTATTTTGTAAAAAAAAACTGGTAGTATTATAACCGCAACTCACTTCGCTTTTATTAAGATGGCACCACAATAAATGCGATTATGCTGGTAACGCATGTGCGTACAGGGTGTTGGAGAGGGGAAATAACTCGTTTCACGCGTGGTTAGAGTTTGTTGAATATAAAAATTACAGTTTTACTGAAAAACGTTGCTTTTTAGACAGCGTTATTGTTGGCATCAGCGCAATGATTATTTTCGTTAAATCTGATAGTAAGAGTGCTGTAGCTGTAACGCTTTACACATGCATGGCTTTATTTTTACATGCGTAAATGGCTGTTCTTTGCAAAATAACTAAATTGCAATCAAATAACTTTAAATGCTCTTGCCATGAAAATATTGTCAGAAGGCAGAATAAAATGTTTAACTAATTTACGATTGGCACACAAAATGAGATCATAAATATTAATTAAGTTGAAATTTTATTTTTAACATTATTTCTGTTCGAAGGAGAAACTCGTCCCTTAAAACTTATTTAAACGTATGTTGAAAAAATAGTCCAATTCCTCATTTCTTAATCTGTTAAAAGTGTTATTTTATCGGCTTAGCAAATTCTTTTGTAGTTCATTTGACATAATAGTATTGTTATATACTCACCTGACGTTTTTGTAATGAAGTAAGGAATTACTGATTTGCTAAACGCCTTCGCTAAATCTCTCTTTGTAAATAGTTTTTGCCCGCCCGCAATGAAGTACGGAAAGTGACAGTTTTATTTGAAAGTTACTCACCTCATTTGCATTTACTTATGTGGTATTCGTTTGGGCTTCCTCAGATTTGCCCTCAGATTTCAGATTTCGTGTGCCTAATCGAACATAAAAACGTCACTTGCTCTTTTTTGTGTTGATATTTGTGTGATTTGAATTTGTGTAGTCTTCGACACTTTTCTAAGCGATTTCCATTCACTGGTTAAATTTGTATTAAAACATTAGAAATATCTGTCCCGATTGATTTCTAAATATTTATACATAAATAATTTACAAAAATAGATTCACCCGATGCAATGCCTTTCTTTGCTGGAGAAAAAATTCACTAAAAATGTAAACGAACTCCATATCAGTTGTCAAACTCAAACGCACTTGTATTGGTAAATCTGAGAAAATATCTAGATTCGCAAAAGTGCTCTGAAATCTGAAAAAGATTGCTTTTTCCTGTACCAAACGAACATAAAAATTGCTCTGAGAGTGCCCAATCGAATGCCACATTATACTCACCTTTCATAATAGACACTGACCGCCCTCTATTGTGGAATAGCGAAGTGAATTCACCACATCGTATCACGGCAAATAGTTTCAAGAAACGTTAAAATTCTGCGTTCTAGAAACGGCATAAAGCCGTTGCTAATAAAAATGCTCAGCAAAACGCTTGATTTTTATTAAATATGCTGTCAGACTTTATTAATACTTCTTTCAGTAATGGCTTTCCTTATTTCCATCATCTTCCTTCCCAGAAGTGTACAAAACAATATGGCCGCTTTTAGATGAGTAGACATGAAATACCACCAACTTAATAACATAGGTAGCTAATATATATAATAATAGTGCAGGAGCAATTAAATTTTGATTTTGTCACATTTACCGGGGGACGTTCGGAGATCTATTTTAGTACGTCTGACAGCTGACTGACTTGATGCATTCCTTTTTTATTGCCCCAGATCGGTCACGTGAATAGTTTTTTGAGTTGACGTTTATGGAGGGATAGCTGACAAATCTAATCAAGGACATCCTTATTCTCAACTGCCAATGCGAAGTGTCGAAATTCAAAATAATCCGATAGAATATAACAACAATTCCAATTGACTATAGTCAATGTCAAAGATAATGGAATACAGAGATATATAACTTTCCAGTGGAAAGGCGGCTGCCTACAAGCTGTTTTCCAGAAAAATTCATGAAGTCACACACACTTGCTCATTTCTATTATAGGGTATGTGAGTTCATGAATTGGACTTTAATGCAAGAATTCGGTATTCTTCTAATGTGTATTTCACTATTTTTTTCAGTTTAATCAACACCTCCACAAAAACCAAACAAATTCAAAACGAAACACAAAAAAATTAAACACCGCGATAAACATAAAAGCAAGATGATTCGCGGTCGGCCATTAGCAACATGCTTTTTTGTTGGTCACACGTATTCACAGACGGGGGTTGAAATTACAAAAACAACAATGTAAACAAATGGGTTTTGGGGGGATAGACGTACGAAAGATAACCATCTCTTTTATTCATTCATCTCTGGTCAATGTGTTCGGGTATATCTAGTCCTGACATGATCTAGTTGACGTCCCACATGAACTAGGTATTCGAACCTCTCTCTGTTATGTACGGTGTACATTATATTTTAAATTATAAACACTTGTATTTAAAAGTTAATAATTGGTTTTAATTTTCATCTCTTCACTTTTAATCCAACTTTCAGTGCCTTGATTTTGTGCGGTTTTTTCCGCAATGGCGGTGTCGGAAAGGGTTCACGTATAGGCGGATTCTATAAATGTGTGAGTGATGTCGCGAACTGACAACTTCCAATATTTCCCTGTTCTTATATCGCTTTGTTCCTGCAAATTCCAGGCGAGCTTTCCCACACGCGACCTTTTTAGGTAGCGAGAAGGATGTCGGATGAGAAGAAATGACAACAGCGTGACCGTTGTGCGACAATTTGGTACCTTTTTCGAAGACACTAATACAATTTTTTGTTCCTTAGTTCCTTTTTATTATTTGTAAAATACACATTTTTGGACTATTCGCATGAGAGCCAATGGCGAACGAACTGCGAACAAGCGAATTTTTTTACACTTCAATTACTTCAATCATTGTTTAATGTTAAATTCGATAGAATTTTTTCATTCGTGGGTTTGTGGATCCGCGAATGTGTTATGTGGATTGTGAATAAAGTGGGACAGTTCGCTGCAAGAATTTTCAATTGCTGTAATAATTGTAAATTGAGCTATTTAAATCGATTGAGAGTCCGATTTTTTCTAGATTAGACTTTAGATTAATTTAATTTAAGGCTTTGGTGGTAGTATAAAAATTAATTTTAAAATCATAAATACAATTACATAAATTCATTTGTTCGCAATTCGCGCTCATGTGAATAGCACTTAAAAAAAGGTTTCAAAAACTGTGATTTAAAATTGAATACTTGTTAAATATTGGGAGAAAATACTAAATTTACGTAGTAGCGTCAGAAAAAGGCACATTTTTCTTTCATCGCCCCTTTTTAGGGACTTTTTAAAACTAAATTGAAAGAGATCTTAAAAGTAGATATAAAAATGAGTTGATATAATTTATAAACAAAATTCAATTCAATTTTTTTATATTTATAAATAAAAATCAAAGCTAAAAGGTTTTTATTTTAAAAGTTGTCGTTGAAAACGAATTGCATCTAAGGCCCTAGTTATAGCCATACGTAAAATGCAACAGAAAAAGTGGGAACAGTACGAAAATGATTTTTTTTTTTTCGTTTAGGCGGTTATAGCGAAAATTATGTCAGAAAAATGTTTCCCTATGAAAACAAATACAACAAATCAACCACCACTGATTGGATTCCATCAGAAAAAAAAATCCTGATAGATGGAACAGTAAAGAAATGAAATACTTCAGTGGAATGATCTGGGTTTTTGTTGTGGAATTGACTGAGAAGTGGATCGGAAAAAGTTTTTCGTACGGAAAAATGTATAAATTATTTTTCTAGAAAATTTAAAGATCATTTGCTAATTTTTTTTGATAGACTAACTTTATTATTAATAAGCAACATTTTAAGACCAAGATTGAGTTCAACCATTAGGATTAAGTGGTCTAAAAAAGCAAAAGAATTTTTTTACGGTTTCGTTTTACGTATGGCTATAACTAGGGCCTAAAGTACTGTCTAGCTTACCCGCAGAACAACCTTAAAGACACCTAATTCTAATGTTATTTGGTTGTTTTGGGTTTATTTATAAAAGAAACGTTGTGAGAGAGTGATCTTTTTACAGTCTATATTGTATTGTGAAACTAAAACTAAAATTTATAACCTTTCTCTAACAGTCCGGGAGATTGTTGCGAAATTCTGAAAAGTAACAAATAAAAAAAAGAAAAAAGTGTCATTTCTAAAGCTATTCTGCAATTTAAGAATTTTCGCACAATATTTAACAATTGTTGGCTCTCCTAACACTATAATCGTGTTCTGATACACAGCAGCGTTATATTTTATAGAAATTCATTTGGAAATCACTGCGTTTCTAAAATTTCCAAAGTGAATTTTCATACTAAAAAAAGGGAAAAAGTAGCAACAAATAGTATGAGGGTCCTCGAAAAAGTGCCAAATTATTGCACTACGGTCTCGTTGGTCACAGCGCGCGGCTAACTCACACACTCAAATCCGATTCGGAACGTTCCCTAGCGACATCGCCTCAAAAACCGCACAAAATCAAGGCACAGATCTATCGTCTCCAAAGTGGCTTCGTTTTACATTCTATCAAAAGGGCTGTGTTCAATACATAACACTCTCTTTTTAACAATTAGTTGGTAAGAGATCCATTTTTCACATTTTTCAGCAGTATTCAATATTCTAGAAATACTTCCGAATAATGTCGTTTTCGATTTGGCTTTTCAGATTTTGATCTGAGATTTCAGATTTCTGCTGGCAAATCGAACATAAAATCTGAGTTATATTGGTATGTGTGTGTATTGAGTTGGCGGCAAAAAAAAAACATATTTGCACTTGCACTCGAAATCCATTTCAATTGATTTTCACACATTTATAGTACTGCATTTCGAAATCATTTAATATAAAAACTCGATCCCATACGCGTTAAATAAATAATTCAGTTAAAAAAGCAATCGTTCCAACGATAAACAATTCGTAACTGACGCTGTGTGTCATAAACATTGGTGTTAGTGAAAGTATGTGTAAAATCTGAGGAAAAATTGAGATTTCTCAAAAGTGATCTGAGATCAAAAAAAAGATTGATTTTTGTGGCAAATAGAACATGAAAAGCAATCTCGATCAAAAAAAAAATTGATTTTTTGTCAAATCGAAAACGACATAAAATGCCAAATCATCATATTGAACATAATAGAAGCAAATAAGACTGAAAAAAATATCCATACTGTCGGTCAAAAACATGTCATAGAACTTTTTCCAGTAATTTTTTCTATTTTTCCCCATTTTTAAAACATTTTTTCCCTTTTCAATCGCCACAATTCATAAAATACAAAATTTTACGAAAAAAATTATAAAGAAACCGCAAATCCCTGAAAAATTTCTCTCGATTCATTAGCGCATTTATCGGCTGGAATGCGGCTGAAATTTTCAAAACAGTAAATTTACTAAATAAAAATAACAAAACGCATTCAGTTATTAATATGCACACGTTTTCTGTAGAAATATTTATTAATAACAAATTGAAAACATCATTTTTCGTGCGCAGTGACATCACAGATTCCAATTAATCTCACACCGCACACGTCCAAACCGCACACGCCTTCACACTTTTCCCTTTTACACAGTGCAGTAGAATTCAAGCGGTTCTTTCAAACGGAGTTTAGTGAAAAATTAAAATTAAGAAAAGCATACATGTCATTTTCAAAATACGGGCACGGCAGGGATTTGCCTTATCACATAAAGAACTTATTGGTAAATTGTGAAATATAAATGCTGCCCCTGTCGGAACGGCATGTTCGTCAAGTGTAAATTTGCATTTTAATAGTTTTAGGAAGTGTATGATAGGCTAAAAGTTATGAACTGGGTTTCCATTTCCAGTGTCCACTCGTAATATAAATTTGAACGGATGTCTTGTGCATTAAGGAAGTAATTTTATCGGCTCACAATAAATTGCCAATTCCAACACTTCCGCATCCGTGTATAGGCACTCGCAAGTTGAAAGACAAATCTAGTGGTGAATTCAAGAGACCAAGTTCCAAGTAAAATGCGGTAAAGGGTCCAGCCCATAGAATCCGTTGCGTCCGTCGCGTCGACGAATTGCCGTATTTGACGGAACGAGGTTTAGGTTTTTCAGAACTCAAATAACGGGTGATTTTTTAGCTGGTTTGGTTTTGGCAACACTGGTTTTGACAGCTGACGTGTGTTTAGTACCTTGTGTCACTGTCAAACAGCTTCAGTTTGGTTTGCAATTTAACCATGGATCGTCTTACAAATGAACAACGCTTGCAAATTATTGAATTTTACTATCAAAATTCGTGCTCTTGGAAAGCTGGCCGAGGATCCGCTTTTTTATCGAAAAATTGTGTTCAGCGATGAGGCTCATTTTTGGTTGAATAAGTACGCCGCAATTTAAATTAAATTAAATTAATGTCGTTTTCGATTTGGTTTTTTAGATTTTGATCTGAGATTTCAGATTTCTGCTGCCAAATCGAACATGATATCTGAATTATATTGGTATGTGTGTGTATTGAGTTGGCGGCAAAATAAAACATTTTTGCACATTTTTGCACTTGATTTCAATTGATTTTCACACATTTATAGTACTGCATTTCGAAATAATTTAATATAAAAACTCAATCCATGCGTAAAATAAATAATTCAGTTAAAAAAGCAATCGTTCCAACGATAAACAATTCGTAACTGACGCTGTGTGTCATAAACATTAGTGTTAGTGAAAGTATGTGTAAAATCTGAGGAAAAATTGAGATTTCTCAAAAGTGATCTGAGATCAAAAAAAAGATTGATTTTTGTGGCAAATCGAACATGAAAAGCAATCTTGATCAAAAAAAAAATTGATCTTTTGCCAAATCGAAAACGACATAACACAATAGGTTTGTTTGACGTGGCTAGCACTATTGCCCACTAGTGCGCACTGAGAAGTGTCAGCTGGGGCCCTACTATGAAACCAGATTCTACTATTGATTCTATTAGAAAGATATTTGCGATTCTACTTTTAAATGGTACTCTCTATGAAAGTAGAATCCACAATCCAATGCCGGTAATGCCAAACTATTTGCCCATAAATTTGCGATTTTCGAACGATTCTCGCATTATGGTTGACATAACCCAAACGAGTCTCGCAGTTTGTTTGGAATATCCCAAAAAATGATCGTGAAACAATAAAATAATAATAAATAAACATGCACAGTGTCGCAATTTCGTTGGAGTCCGAAGGAAATCAGGAAAAAATCAACAAGTTGAACGAAGGCTAAGCGAAAAAAGGTTTTTCTATTGAGTATTTATTTCAAGACATTTTGAATCGAATAAAATAACTTTATTTCTGCTTTTTTTTTTTTAAACTACCGCCTTTCGAAAGATGCCTTCATGTACTTGTCGAATAATATTTCAACAGAACGAATTCATTTAATTTTTTCTCAACTTGCCTTTGGTTTGGTATGTACCTACTTTAAAATCAACCCGAACCTAATGAAACAAAAATAAAATAAATAAATTTGTCAGTGTTGAAACTTTGTTTTGTTTATCTTTTTCCATCCCGCTGCACCGTGCTGAGGTGACCTTCAGCATTCAAATCTTTGGACAAATTAGTCCACATATTTTCGGATTTTTTAAATCAATAACAATGAAATGATTCCCTGGTACAAAAAAAACAAACATTATACATACATGTTACTATGTTTATAAAATATTCATGAGTTATTAATTTATATCTTTTATTTACTTACATTCTGAGAAAAAAAAATCTTCTTAAATCGATCTCTCGCAAACACATTTGATGTAGAATGATTATTTACGAATTCGAACGAATTTGACATGAACTGTCGGAAAAGGTAGTACCAATTTTGTACCAAGAAAACAAAAATATGGTTGGCAGTACTAGGGATGCTCGATTTTCGTTTCCATAACTTACTTATAGAATTACAGAGTAGCGATTTTGCGAATTCGAACAGTTTCACTTTAGATTCGAGTTACATAGTAGGGCCCCTGATCTTCCCGCCTGCCCAAAACCCTGCACAACCCTGAAAATTCGGCTATCATATCGAACGCAAAATATGCTGCCCTGAAGTCTGTCACTCTGTCAGTTTTTGAAATTGAAAATATACTTATCTTTTGGAGAACGAAGTATGAAGATGATAACACTTTTTCTGTTTATTGCTAAAAATGAGTGAACTCAATTCTGATCTTGTGCTTGCCATGCTTGCCATAATGCAAACAAGTTAATAAAATTGTTTGCAATATAGGCGATGCATTTAAAAACGTATGCAGCATCGATTCCAAATTTTTTTCATTGCATTTTCCTATAATATAAAGTTTTAGTGTCATAAACGTCTTTGTTTTCAAACAATTCCGTTTTGAATATAAAATTGAATGGCCGCGTCCCACTGCCCGCTAGGTGAGCAGCGGCATGTCTAACTCCATATAAAAAAAATTTACATTTTACCATTTGCCCTAGTCGTCTAGCACTTTTTGTGAAATATCCCTTTCAGGGAAATTTCTCAATCTAGCGCAAAACTACCCGCTGCTTTGAGAGAAAAAAACAAAAAAAAAAACAGCTGTCAAAGGAAATCGATCAAACGACTAGAAAAGAAAAACAAAAATACGAATCCGAGCTGCAATTGTGATAACATTGCTAATAAGGTAAGTAAAATAGCAGTTCCGATATTATTATGGTTTCTATAACATGTACCATTTCTTTTTAAATGTAGGTAGTTTGGAAATAATTATGCGACACGAAATTGCCGCTGCGCGAGCGTTCCTTCATCTGGTATATTTTCTGCTAGAAGACTAGCGGGCAGTGGAACGCGGCCATTGCATTTGTCTTCATAACGATATTTAAATAAACGAATAACAGCGAGCGAAATGACAGCGCAACTCAGCACTGAGTTCTTGCCCCAACAAAATAACTGGGGTCAGTTCAGGGCACAACTAGTGCGCCCTAGAAGTCATGTCAAACACAGGTTTTCAGTATCAGGGCGAGTTCAGTGCTATATCGAACACATCAGGGTTAACGTCAAACAAACCTAATACCTACCCCTTTGTGGTTAAACACCACGTGCAAGGTGAATAATTACAAATAGACTCTTTTTTAATTGATGGAAGATTTATTTGCTCTTATAGTATATAAAACAATCATGTTTAAAGGGGGAAGACATTATATTTATCAGTTTATGTAAAACAGTTTCTTTACATTCTATCTATATTCTCTATAACCTAAATAATGCTAGTATTTAGTTTGAAAATCAAAAGTTAAATTTAAAAAAAAAAATCATAATAAAAATTATAAAAGACGACTTACAACCTATATGTCATCTGCATTTATATGCAATCTTTTGTGGATTAAATTTAAAAATCTAACTGGAAACATTTTAACATAAAATAATGACACTTCTCTCGCAAGATGTCGTACCCTTCTTTTTCGTCGCTGCAGTGAGGTTTGATGGAAACAAAAAAAAAAAAAAAAATATAATATAGATAAAAATAAAATAAATATTTAGAGAGAACAAAAAATATATAATGTCTAAGGATGCATATTTATCATTATCTTCATAACAATGCAAGTCATATATGATATTAGTTTGAATTGGAAGTCACGACAGACGCTAAAGCATTAACGTTTATTTGAAGTTGTGATTAAGTAATACAAATATAAGTGTGTCTAGGATTCGGCGGCCACTACTGGAAGACGGGTTGTTGATTTGGTAGCTGGCAGCTGGCAGCTTAACTTTTATTGGATCCTATTCATTGGATCATTTGTAGGAAACGGTTCTCCTCGAGCAGAGAGCTGAGGGACGTTGTCATGTCGTTGATGATCATATTCGAGCTAGGATGCGTGGAACTGGATACAATTTGTGTTGTGTTCTCCAACCAATTCTGACAGTTCTGTACATACTCGAGGGTCCGTTGGTAGGTGTCTTGTCTCATGCCACTGTTATTTGATTCTATGTTGGGCTGTCCGGCGGCAGCGGCGGCGGCGGTTGGAACAGTCTGCTCGGGTATAGATGTGGCTGCAGCTGACGTTGCTGCAGTGATGGCGGCGGGTTCCGATGCCACTGGTGGCGCTGCTGGAGCAATTGCTGGTGACATTTGCGATTGACTGATATCGCCACATTGGATTTCTTTGGGTTGTGGTGGTTGCCCACCTGTGCGCTGTAGCTGTAGGTGCGGTCGATATGCATGGTTATGCTGAGATAAAACTGCGGCTGCATGCCTATGCTGTTGGGCATAGAAGTAGGCACGTTTCTCTGCGGATTTTGAATCGATCAAACTCTTCATAGATGAATCACAGCAAGTGCTCTCAGACATATTGCGATGAGCTGTACAGCAATTAGAAGCACTTTTGTCGGTGTTGTGGTAGTAGCCGGGGACGTGAGTACACGGAAGGATACGCGATTGGTGCATTGCTGGTGGCGGTGGTGCTGTTGGGTGTTGCATTTGTTGCTGGCTGCAGAACGTGCTGAAATCGTTTCTGGGTCTGGCATGCTGCTGACAGTTATGGCTGGTGAGGTGCTGATGCTGCTGCTGGTAATGACTGCAATACGCGGAGGCGCTGCAGTTTGGATTGTTGTACATCGGTGGTGAGAAGGCAGTCGACTGAGATTCTTGCTGCTGCGGATAAGGACTTCCAAGTGCTGACATTGCCTGGGATGGGGGGCTCATAATCTGCGCCGGACTATTTGGCATACCGATAGTAGAAGGACTGTTCGGGTAGAACATGGGAGAGCGCTCTGAATGAACAGTTTCCGGTGCAGGTGTTTGGTTATTTTGCGGCCAACTAATATTGCCAGCGGGATGTGCCGGCTGTTGCTGACTGAACGGGCATGGTGTGTTGGCACCTGGATCAGCAACAGGCGAAAGCATCTGATCGCCGGGCTTATCCGCGACCTGATTTAAGTACTGCAGCATCTCATCTGGTATAACGAGCTTATTCTCGACCATTTCGTCCTCTTCGACTTCGTCGAGGTTTACCTCTTCGTTGGGATGGTGGTCCCTTGAATTGGCCGATGAGCCCTGCTTAGCTTTCACAGGCTTAGTGGGGGCTACACTCCTCATTAGCAGCGAAGGTGATGGCGAGATGACCATGCGGTCAGTGCTCTGGTTTATTGTCGGCTCCGATTGACGTCGGCGGTCTAATGAGCTTTGCAATGCGTTCGCATTGCTGCAAGCCTGCGTTGTTAGATTTGGTATTGAGAAACGGCCGTGCTGCGTGTTGCTGTTCGTTGAGTTATAAAGACTGTTGCTGTTTTGCAAGCGTTGCAAATGCGATGATATCAAATGAGAAGATGGCGGCGGTGGTAAGCTGTGTCCATTTGTGGTTGCGATTGACGTTTGACTAGAACGACGCGAACAACCCGGAGATATTGGATCGTAGAACGATCCTGTATTGTAGGAGGGACGCATCGTCGATATCGATGACAGCTGTGATGTTTGGCTGCTGCGCCGGCTAGCGTCCGCCGAACGCATGCTGCAGTAATAAGTGCTTGCATTTGAGTTGTTGCTATCTCTGCGCAACAGAGGATTTTGTACATACTGCGAGTGCTGCAGACGAGATTGTAATTCAGTCATATGTGTGTGCTGAGAAGGCGATAACTTCGGCGTAACTGTGGCAGTTGGAGTGCCGGGCTCCATCTTCAAGTCGGTGATTCTCTGGTTCAGTTCTCCAATACCTATATTGCAACGATTTAGCTCCGGTATATTAGACAATGGCGAGTTCATTCCCTTAGACTGTAATCGGCTGCGGAAACGTTGACGCGGGCTCACCGTACTGAGTCCGCCTCCCATGCCATTGCCACTGCCAATACCACTGCCGATGCCGACCATTGCCCGCAGAACAACGGGCAATTCGGCGACCTCCAAGTCTTCGTCCTCATATGGCCATGCTGGATCGTCAATTGCCAATGCAGTGCCACCCATTGGTGTGTTCGCTGTACTCGACGACATACAGTCGCTGTGGATGTCATTGTGCATGTGCGACACACTCATCGGACTATTGATAGGTGGATGACCCGGCGAATTGGCTTCCGACTCCGACTTAATACTTGGACTAGATAGGCTAGTGGTTTTCCCCGACTGCAGATCATCGCTGCGTGGGCTAGAGTCGATTTGATGATGGCTTGTCCCGATTCGTGATCCGTCGTCATTGCCGCCGCCACTGCCGGATCCCTTGTGCTTCTTGTTTGCATAAAATTCCGCACCGTGTACCGTTTTGACATGCTTCCTCAGCGAACTGGGGTCTGTATATCTCTTCGTGCAGCCCGGTGCTTTGCATACATATGGCTTCTAATGGTTCGGAAAAAATAAAAAACAAACATTTTCGTTAAAAATCGGAAGAGAAAATATTCTTTTAAGACGTGGAAACTATAGAAAATAAAATCTGTCCCACCCACCTCATTACTGTGTGTTCGATTTTGATGTTTGGCTCGGTCGGAGGCATTACTAAACGCTTTACTACATCCAGGATACTCGCAGGTGTAAGGCTTCTCTCCCGTATGCGAACGCAAATGGGTTTTGAGGTTCTCTAGCCGAGAATATGCCTTGCAACAGCCCTCAAACTATAAGAGGTGAAGAAGAAAAAACAAGAAAAAAATGCTAAAAAAAAACCCTCCCTCCTCATAATTAGAATTAAAGTCTTACCGTGCACTTGTGAGGTTTTTCGCCCGTATGCCGTCGCATATGGACCACCAGCATGTATTGAGCCTTAAATGGTTTCTCATCGCGAGAGCAATCTTCCCATCGACACACAAAGGACTTTTTATTCGCTTGAATGTGGTCGTTGTTAATGTGTTTCACAAGCTCCTCCTGCGTTATGAACTCGATGCCGCAATCCCGCCAATGGCAATTGGTCTCAACAAAGTCGCCCGGCTCATCTTTGATGTCAGTGGTGTCAACTAGTGGAGCGTCACTCTCATTGTGTGCCGAATGAACTGATTCGCGTTTACAGCGTCGTCGTGCCGCTGCTGCCGCTGCCAACGTGTTCGAAGCACTGTCCGCCTCAACTTGGGCCACCCCACCGGAAGTAGACGATGGTTGTTCCATATTCTTCGTAGGCATTTCCTCAAAGTGCTAAAGAATACGAAAAAAAAAATACTCCACCAATATTGAATGAGATCAAGCGGAATGGGGGAGGAAAGAACTTACAATAGATTTCGATAGGGAATTGCCTGCTCCTTGCAAAGGATGGTGTCCGAGCGAAAACATACCCGTACCAGCTGAAGTATGATGCGAAGGCATCGGATGCAGCAGACCAGCGCCGGCTCGCAACAGATGCGCCTGCAATTGTTGCAAATGTGGCGCCATACTGCTGTGCATTCCCAGGCCCGGACTCATTGCTCCAGCTGACAAATGGCCATACGATCCACTAGTGCTACTATTCCGCGATCCATTCACTATGGTTGCCAATGAATTCGGCGAGAAGCGTATCATTGAATTGATGTCGAACGAGTCCGAATATGGCGACGACGAAAGAGCTCTCTTTCGACTAATACTAGCACGAATACTTCCCGGTCGGGGACTATTAAGTCTCGATCCATCTATGCTGAAATGAAAGTCTGCACTGGCTAGAGAGCTGGCGGGGTGCATATCGCCCAAAGGACCACGTGACCCCAAGTAATCTGAGTTCAAGCCGAGCCCTGTTAAATGGAATGATGGCGCAAAATTAGGAGGGTAATTATCTAAGGAGAAAATATATACATGTGTATAGAAATGTTATTTATACAGTTTTTTTGTTGTTGTTGTTGGTTGTTTGTCTTTTTGAAAATTTTCCTATATCCCTATATAGAGAATTGAGTTAACTTACCGTGGAATGATGCGGTTGGACTGGCTCTCTGTAGAGAATACAAATGATCCATGTAACCGGGAATCCTATACGCTGGATGAAAGTCATGAGGCTGCGGCGGTTGCGGTAATCCAGTTTGTCCACCACCCGCTGATGGTGGCGGCGGCGGCGGTGGAGGTGGTAAAACGGTGGCTGCTGCCGCGACAGCAGCTGCTCGTCTCGATGCCAGAAACTGCAGTTCTGAATAGCTGGAATTGTTGGATAAACTGTAATGTTACACAAAGAACCAATTTTTAGAGCGGCACCATCCATTAGATAGTTTTGCTTAAAATTTTTCTCTTTCTACTTAAACAATGCTTTCGAAAATATCAACTTCTGAAAATAATCTATCTCAATGGTAATCTAAGTGGAATTTGTATATATATTTACTATAAATAAATCATGATTGGCATCAGCAATTCCCTAAACCAGCCGGAAACGGTACCGTGAATTAAGGCCACATGAACTAGTGCCATACTGGTGTTAATTTTTTTTTATTTCTTAAAAATGGTAGTTGATACAATCAATAATTATAAATACACATAATTCATAACAATAAAATAACTTGTATAAAATTCAATTGAGCAAAAAATTTACTTTATTAACATTTTTTAAGAAATGGAATATTAATCATTCTGTAGCACTAAAGTGACTAGAGGCGAATGATCCTTCAATTCAATGTATTTTTTAAATTTCATGTGGGGTAAATTCAAGAATAAATTAAGTAAGGCAATAATAATAACGAAAAAAACGAAAAAAACCGGAAAAAAATAAAACGATCAACATTTTAGATACACTATACTACATAGTTAACAAATTAAATGGCTGAATTTATGAATGCTTTGACTGTAGAATTATCCATACTAAACAGAAATTTGTTTACTTCTCTGAGAAATAAAATGGGCTCTACTATCAATCTGATTTCGAACGGTAACTTATTAAAAAGCCTAGGTGCTGCTGCAGTATAAAATTTTAAACAATGAGTTTTATTTGAAATTGGAATGTTAACGGTTACCATATGATTTACTCTTAGTTTGTATATATTCGAACTTCTTAGTGTAGCACTATAGCCGCTTCGCATGAAGAAAACCTTAAGAACCTTAAAAATGTAAAGATGTTTTATTGGGAGTAGGTATACCTACGTAGGCTAGAGAACAGTGGCCAAGTATGTGCTAGTCGATTTTCCTTACAGATAATCCTAATTACGTGTTTTTGAACAACATTTAGTATGTCAATAGTACTGTTGTAAGTTCCACCCCAACTTGAAGCTTAGAGTGTACAAGCTGTCATTAATTTCACTACACAACTTAAGAATAGCATCTTCAGTAGATCTCCCTTCACGAAATCCAAATTGTTCATTTCTAAAAAACTTATTTTTATTTAAGAAAGATACAATACGTATTTTGATCAGTTTTTCAAAAAGTTTACAAAACAATGGGAGTATGGAGATGGGCCTGTATTGGGTCATTGAACTTCGATTTCCTTTTTTAAATAGGGGAATGACTTCAGCACATTTTAATGACGTAGGGAAAATACCACAATTAACACTCAAGTTGAACAAGTGACTTAAGACATCAACGCAATAAACAAGGAAATACATTTCAAAATACAGTTACTTATGCCATCCGATGTGCAAGAATTTTTATTATTACACTTGTGGATTTCAATTGGTGTGAACGGTTGAAAAACAAAACTGTTACTTTGAGAAGTATCTTCAACTATATCTGCATACATATTACAATTGCAATTGTATAGTGGGGGATGTGGTTTTGATTCTGTTGCGATAGTAGCAAAAAATTTATTAAATTGATTAGCAATATGTAATGGGTCTGATATTTCCATACCATCTACATTAATTTTAAGAATTTTGTCTTTTTCATTTCTTTTGTTAAGGATATTATTAACCACTCTCCACTCATTTTTCACATTACCTTTACAGTTTTGAAGTTTGTTTGCGTAATATTTATCCCGACTTAATTCCACTTGCTTCTTAACCTCTGCGCTTAGTTTAAGATAATATTTTTTCAAATTTTGGTTAGAAGGATGCCGATTGCATTTTTTTCTCAATGTATTCTTTTTGTTTATTTTCGTTAGTAACATTCTATCCATCCATGGCCGAAGACGTTTCAAATTTGAATTCTCTACTCTTACAATATTGGTGCAACTATCAATATGAGTTTTAAGAGTGTTCAAAAATATGTCGTAAGATACTGAGGGATTACTTTCCTCATAAACAGACTCCCAGAATTCAAACGTTAAGCTCTCCACTAGTTTATTATAATCAATCCTGCGGTTTTCCTTAAAAGGGACATATTTATAGAGAATACTAGATTGAACGGTTTCGATGTTTAAATTTGTCATGCAATGATCTGTTATTTTGTAGTCAAGTACTTCGCTAGATAATTTATGTGTAAATTGAGAATCTAATCTTACAAAAATATGATCAATGCATGTTTTTGTTTTTTCCGCGATTCGCGTGGGTTCCCTAATAAGACATTTCTTATTTTTTAATATATCTATATTTATATCTCCTACAACCAATAAATTCCGCGTCTTTACATCTCTAAGTAGGTTACTTAATTGTTGTATGAACACGTTTTTAATTAAGTTATTTTCATGCAGACGGTATATACACAAAACAGTGAAATGTTCGTTACAAATGCGACAAATAATTTTTAATATGTCAGCGCGCATCAGACTAATTTTTTCCACTTTACAATCGTTTTCGTATTCTTTTTTTATATATACTACGACACCACCTGCGCTATATGAATTATAGCAATTGGGATAGGGTTCGTAACCGGGAATACTGTAGTTAGATATTTTAATTCACTTTAAAATGCGAATCAACGCCATAATCCACTTAAGTATGTCTTAAATACCATTTCAAATGAGAACTCAAACCCTCACTTAAATGTGAACTAAAGCCATATGGTGTTAATTCTTATTCGAATGTGAAATAATGCCATAAAATAGTTTTGAACTCTGAAAGCATTTCACTTTAAATTTTCATTATAATTTCCTGTTTTTATTTCATACATGTATATACATGCACACACATAATCAGTAAGGTAGGTTTTTTTTTTTGGGGGGGGGGGGGGGGGGGCTGACGTAGAAAAAGTGACGATCCCGACCAATCTAGTTTTTGCGTTCAGGTTACATCTTACCCAGACCAATCTAGTCGACTTAAGATTACTAGATTCTTGAATGTGCCCAAGGGCGGATCCAGGACTTATTTCTGGGAGGGGCACAAAGGCCAGATAATTGAAGGGTGTACCCCATAGTATAGCATTTGAATTTGTCTTTGGGATTCATTCTTTATCAATGGCATACACAAGTAACAAAGAATAAAAAATACTTTTTATAATGGTTTAATATTGAAAAATTATATGGTTAATAATGACAGTTTTTTTTTTTTATGTTTACTTCTGAAGAAATCCAGAACTTCTTCAGGGTTCATCTATGAAGCAGTGTCTTGATGGATATGCATTACACCGCGTCTCTACGAGTCTGAATTATGTCAGACTTTTAAGTCAGAAGTCTTGTCCGCCATATTTGCATTGCTTTGGTTGGGCAAATTGTGTTACGACATTTCATTTCACAAGATGCCATCAACGAAGAAACAAGTGAAGGTGGCTCTTGCTTTGAAAGCATTAATCGACCTAAAAAATTGGAAAACCAGATCTTAGCGTAAAACAAAAGCACAGATTGTGGGTACCTATATCCGTTTCTTCAGAAGAGAGAGCTACACGATTTGGAAGCACATTTGTTAAAAGATGTTTTATGGGACAATGCATAGGATATTTAGGTATGGAAATAACAATTTTAAATTATAGATGCCGTCATAGAAAGCGATTGGTTCAAAATTGCCAAGAATTTTTACAAATTCTGGGACTTTGCTCATACACTGGGATAGATAGAGGGCCAAGTTACTTTGACGCCATATTTCTTCACTTTGCGAAAATCTAAAATCAGCTATAATTGCATCCGCTCACATGTATTCCCGAGAACTACCAAAACAAAATGATTTTTTGCTGTCAAACACTGGTCTAGTGATCTAGATTTCAAATGTCAAATTTCAGTTAGAAGATCTGTCTGCAGAGATGGCAGGAAAAAAAGTCAGACTGAAAAGTCTAGATTTCTGTCGTGTCCACAAAATCGCGGTCTACACGAGACACATTGTTGTCGTGACTGAAGTCTTGACTGAAATTATGTCTCGTGGAGACGCGGTGTTAAGGCTAGTCCATTCAGGCGATCTACTCTCATATTGCTGCGAAGATATGTCTTTAACCGGCGTAAGGTGGAGAAAAATCTTTCGGCAGTGCTGGTTGTCATAGGAAATGTGCACAATAATTGACAAAGGGTTCTTATGTTTGGCAGAGCCGTTGTTTTTTTATAAGCTTCTGCTGGTGACTTAGGAATATTTTCTTTCATCTGTTACCAAATTTGTAACTCTCCCTTCAAAACTAAAATACAAGGTAGATTCTCTTTATATACAAGGGGTGTTCAATATATTTGCGGTATCGACATGAAGGAAAACACGAATTAAATTAAAAATATTTTTATTTTTCAATATAATCTCCTCATACATTAATGCATTTATTACATCTTGAAATTAACTTTTCTATACCTTCAAAAAAATTGTTTTCATCCTTCTCTCCAAAATGTTCATTTATTGCAGCTTTGAGCTCTTCATCATCGGTAAATCGCTTACCACGAAGGTTTTTTTTTTAAATCTGGAGACAAAAAATAATCACTAGGGGCAAGGTCCGGACTTTAGGGTGGATGTTGAATCTCTTCGAAACCACAATCCCGTACAGTAGCCTTAGAAATCCGTGATGTGTGCACCGGACCATTGTGAGCGAAGTGAGCATTCGAGGCACACATCTTGCACTGACTTTTGAAAGAGTTAGACGGTCATAAAGAATGGTGTGTATGGTACCAATAGAAAGGTTAATCTTCGCAGCTATCGTTTTAACCTTTACGCGGGCATCCTCAAGTACAAGTTTCTCGACTTGTGTAATGTTTTCTCCGGTGCAGTCAGTTAGTGGGCAGCCTGAGCGAGGGTCGTCTTTAATGCTCTCCCTGCCCCTTTGAAATAAACTTGATCACTTTTGAACAGTTGACGACGAAGGTACAGAATCTCGAAAAACAGCCACCATCTCTTCGTGAATAATTTTTTGACTTTTTCCTTGTTTAGTAAGAAATTTTATCATAGCGCGGTTCTCAATTTTAGTGATCATCGCGACACCAGCCATTTCACCTTCGTTCAACGCAAAATACAAAGCAAACTTATAATCACAGCCAAATGAAATTTTACAGTAAAACACTTGAATAACGGGGCTACTAAAATCACGAAATATTTTTTTCATATCTTTGGAGTATCCCCCCATACCGCGAATATATTGAACTCCCCTCGTAGGTACTCCAGCGCTTTGCAAAACTTCATCTTCTATATCATAATCACCTAAGTTATGAGATAGTAACTTTTGCAGCTTTCCTATTCGTTGCAGCTACAACAGCGGAAACACAAAAATTGTACGATTAAAAAAGTCACGCAATAGGTTCTAATCAGGGCTCTAATCGCGTAAGCACAAAACGATCGAACGACATCGTCTCGACGATACTTCTACATCGTGTAACAACCAAGAAACGATTAAACGATCATCGTTTTTTGTTGCTTCACATTAGTAACTCAAACGTCATATACCCTCGTCGAAACGATTCGATTGAACGATAGCTATTTTGCCATCGTTTTATCGTTTTTGGTACATTTGTTCAGTTTAAATTAGGTCGGGGAGAAGTATACAAACATATTTAAAGGAAGAAACGCACTCATGTTCTCTTTTATAGCGACTCGATCTAATTCGAGTTGTAAAAGAATGCATTCCTTGCAAAAAATAAATGGTTGAGTTTCATTAAGGTTTTTTTTTTTCTTGCAACTCCAAATGCAACAAAAAATGCCAGAAATTTATTTATTGGCGTTTTAATTATTTGAATAAATACATATCTATATAATATGTATATTACATATCTATCATTTAACACTTCACTTGAATCTTTATACTAATAGATTCCTTATTCATTACTAGCTACCTATCCATTTCTGCATTAAATGCCCAAATCAATGTCAATCCATAAAAACAAACAAATTCAAGAACAAAAAAACAATTTCAATACATTTTTTTGATTTTTCAGCTGTCAGAGTTTGTTTACAGTCATTTTCAAACTGTTTAAAATTAAAACGATGAACGATTTTTCGTCTTGATTTCCATGGAAAAGTGATTTTTATTTTCGCACATAGGCACACTTCGCCAGTTTTGATTTGGAATGAGCAAGCAGTAATAATGCAGTGCTCTGGATGGGGGGGCCCATGCCCCTGTGCCCCCCCCCCTGGATCCGCCCTTGACAACAAGCATGCTGTCCCCCTCGAACCCCCCTACTTGCTTCCACTGCTGGATTTGGAGTAGGTGCAAGCTGTTTAAGTTGACGTTTATGGATGGATAACCGACGAATCTAGTCAAGAAATTCGTGACTGAGTACAAAGTTGACAGTTCGCATATGTGGCTGACGTAGAAAAAGTGACGATCCCGACCAATCTAGTTTTTGCGTTCAGGTTACATCTTACCCAGACCAATCTAGTCGACTTAAGATTACTGGACTCTTGAATGTGCCCATTTTCAAAGTGTGACGTTTCCTTAACTCAAATATCACACCTCATGACAGAGGCAATTGACAGTTTGCTTCCATCAAAGCAGCAAAGTGGGTACCTATCATAATAGTAACTTCAAAACTGACATACTTCTGACAACTGCTAAATGTTCACAAATATTTCGCTCGCAGTTACTGGAGTTTGACAAATTTTGAAAACAGATTTGACATCAGTTAGGTCTATTTACAAGGGGCAATTATTTTTTATATCCAAGTTCAACGATCGCGAAATGCTTCCCTCCTCACGCTACTATTAACCTAAAGTAAGTGCGTTCAGAAAGACTTTGAACTCCTAATTAGTGGCGTCAAAGGCGATAAAGCTAGCGTGCCCAAAAGCCAATCAAGATAAATGTAAACTGGACCAACAAGTTTCGAATTGACATCAATCTCATTCAACTCGTACTTCGCTTCGGTAATACCTGTGCACGTACACAGGTCAAATATCCGTTCAGAGTAATTTGACTTCATGCACACATTGTTTCGTGCACGCACTGGAATAGGTATACGTGCCACCCTTCATCTAAACTTGGTCGAAAAGACGTCTTCATTTTGTGGCAATCACGCTGATGATGATGATCGTCATGTGGAGATGATGATAATCACGTCGTTCGCGGTTATGATGTGTATCCATTCCAACCAACCCGAAACACTTTTGATAGGTGTACCGACCGTCTGCCGCTTCGCTCTGCGCAGGTGAAGTGTCAGTCGGTTTTTTCTTTTTTTCTTTTTCTTTTCTACGCTTTGCTATCGATTTTTCTATTGCAATGAGTGTTAAAGTACACATTTTCTGAATAAACTTTAATGATGATCCTATGAAAAGAAAATAATTGGGCACGTCGACCAAATGTCTTATTTCCCATAGATTGGTTGTGTTTTTGTTTTCCTCCTGTGTGTGTGTGTGTGTGTGTGCGTTCTGAATGTGAACTCCACGGATTGGAATTAAAAACGAAAAGTAATAATGATAATAATCGGAAAGAGGTAAAGACGGTTTGTTTCCTGTGCAGCATTGTAACCATCACGTATTATTTGTAGGATTTCAGGGACAGATTTTTGTGTGTTTGCTTTTGTGCACATTCATCCCTGTTGAGTGTGCATTTTTCTGCGATTCGCTTGCCATGTCCTGTTCTATTTTGTGTCTCCACCCCCACATCCCCTTGGCCGTGTTTGCGCCGAACACCAACAGCCTCAGCGAGGAGCAATCCTACCTTCAGTCCTATACGCTGTATATACGTTCTTTAAGATTAATGAAGCTGAAAAACTGAAGCTCAAAGTAGATGCATACTGAAATTATACGCCGACAGTTGCAATATAGTGTTCGTTCGGTCTCTTTTGAGACTGCAAGCAATAATCCTCTTCTGCTCCACCATTCCTCGGGCGCAGCGCAACATCCAACACAAGAACAACACACGAGGAAACTTAGGGAATTAAGAAGAAAAACATAAAAAAGACGAACACAAAAAAAAAAACAAAAAAACTAAATAAATGACTTCAGCGACAGCCAACGAAAAAAAAAAAACAAGTAAGAAAAAAAAAATTAAAATAAAAATGTCTTGGAAAAATTGAGTTGTTCACGACGACTGGGACTGGGAGCTGGGACTGAGTCTAGAGCGCGAGCATGGGACGGCGACGAATGTATGCGCCAAAGAAGGAACATGCTGCTGCTGTGATGTGTGCCGTATATATTTGGTGGCATCATCGTGCGTCTTATTCGTCGTTTTGATTGCCCCGTCATTTTTGCCTTGTTTGTTGCTCTGCACCACACCGTATGAAATACACCCCGTTTGGTTCGTGTGTGCACATAGAGATGCTCTGCACACAGCATTAGGTAGGTATGGGGACGGGGAGTAACAATTTTATTGCAAGCCCAGCAGCGAAATAAAATGAAAATAAACTAAACAAAACAAAGCAAAACAAACGCAACAACACTGATCCAACAACACATAATAAAAGCGCAACAAAACACAGGCATCCCATAAAAAAGGATTACGAAGACCGACGAGCAGCATAATGATGATGAAGCAGATGCCGCTGTTGATTTCAATGCTGAGATGTCGATGGTGATGATACTTAGCGGCAGGTTAATAATGATGATTTTATTTGTATACCCACACACGCACGCACACGTTCCCCATGTGTTTACAATATGCTTTCTTGACCAAACCGAATCCGAACAGCCCCCATCATCATCATCATCATCATACCTATATTAATATGTCACACTTTTGATTGTTTTTGTTCCGCCTAATTAACGGCCTATATTCGCAAGCGTTGACCGCAAATGCGGTCTGTTTATTGACTTGACACTTACATGCCAACGTTTTGTCTTATAAGGGTAAACACTTAACAGTCTTCTCCGACTCAAAATGTAGACGACACTATTTACCGTTGACAAAGTTGTATCACATACTCATTCAGTCGTAAAAATGCCTTCTGTGCCAGTCCCTTGATCATCTTTCCAGGCGACAAGCAAGCAAAAAAAAATAAAAGCAAAACAAAACTCCGCCAAGGCATTAAAGCTGCCAAGTTCAAAAATACATATTGCGGGCTTACATGTTATACAGAATAAAAAAAAAGGTTGCTCCCTGCGTTCTGCTGTGTTGTGTTGCAAACTCGCACTTCCCCACACCATCAGAGACACACAAAGAAGGGGTTTTCAAAAAGTAAACCAAGTCGTTATAGTACAAGTTTTTGCTCTTAGGTCCTTGCCGATAATTACTCTGCACCATGTATATATGTATGTAGATAAGTATTAAGTTTCTTTTTGGCGATGTCTAATGAAGCTATAATAAATCAAAAGGTACGCTCCTCTGTTCACAGGGTAAACAACGGTTTTGCAGAGGCCCGCTTTTTCTTGTCTGCGCAGATGATGGTTTATTATATTACTATTATTATTATAATACATATTAATATTCTTGCCCTTTTCCATTCTTATTCCCATCATCAAGAAGACGTTTAGTTAGATGGCTCTTCATATTAGATCATTGATCGCTATTGAAGCTATAACGGCTATTTGAATACAGTTGGTTCTTTTTTTTAACTCTTGTGTTGTTTGGTCAAGGTGGAACGTAGGTATACTGGAGCCAATTGTGCTGCGAGCCTAGAAACTGAGCGGACCTATGAGCTGGTTTTACCGGGTTTTCCAGTCGAGTTCTGTTCATTTTGAGGAGCCCTCTGGACAAAGACATAAAATCAGACAAATGATAGGCCAGTGGTTATTGGGCAGATCGAAATTCGAGCGTAATTTGTGCCGAAAAGGTAAAACATCAATTTTGTCCACTTTTCAGGAGAGCAATCCTAAATTCTAAAGGATGCACTACAGTATATATGGCACAAGCTATTCTGAAACAGTTGTAACTTCTTTACTATTTGAAATTTTTTCACCTGGTTTGGCTTAAAAAATAGAGTAAGGAAAACAGTATTCAAAAAACGTTAATAGCTAAAACAACTTAAGTCGACTTAAGATGTTTTCCATTTTAGGCACAGATTATCGCGTGTTCATTATTTCGTGTCGAAGTGAAAGAAGAGTTAAGTTTTCGGTCATATAAGACCAACCCATCTGAGGAAAACCGAAAAAAGTTCAAGCGAGCCAGAAATGACTGAAATACAATTATCAAGCGTGTTAAATTCTCGTATGACCAAAAGTTGAGGCAAAAAATACTACAATGTCCCAAGGGTAGTAAAAACTTTTGGTCTTTTGTAAAAAATATAAAGAATTCGGCCTCCCCTTCCATCCCAACGCTCATTCACAATGACATTCCAGCTGTCAACTCTTTAGACAAAGCCAATCTGCTTGCTGCACATTTTGCAGCCAGCTCAATGCTCCCAGATTGCGCTTTGCCTCCACCTGTACTTGAGAGCGTCGAACACACCATGGGACAAATCCATTTTCGCACTCGTACAGTGGCAAGAGTACTTAATGATCTCAACATAAATAAATCCGCTGGTCCAGATTGTATTTCCCCAATTGTTCTGAAGAGGTGTTCTTCTACGCTGGCAAAACCACTGCGTAAGCTTTTACATCTGTCCTATTCTTCTGGACTCTTCCCGAGAAGGTGGAAAACAGCATTTGTCCAGCCCGTCCCCAAAAAAGGCGAATCTTCTTCTCCCACCAACTACCGACCCATAGCACTTACATCCATTCTTTCTAAGGTCCTGGAAACGCTGATAAATCGTCAGCTCATGAAATATCTTGAATCACGAAAACTCATTAATGACCGGCAGTATGGTTTTCGTGGCAATAGATCCACTGGTGATTTGATGGCTTATCTAACCGAAAAGTGGAACCAATCTCTACATCACTCTGGTGAAACGAAGATTGTTGCGCTTGATATTTCAAAGGCATTTGACAGAGTTCGGCACCAAGCTCTTTTATCGAAAATGCGTGCATATGGGATCGATGCGTCTCTTCTTCAATGGATTAGAAACTACCTCTTTGGCCATTCAATTCAAGTTGTAAGTCTGAAATTCACCATATAAATGCTGGTGTTCCCCAAGGCTCCGTTTTGTCTCCGACTCTCTTTGTCATTTTCATAAATGATCTCCTGTCTGCAACATCTAATCCAATCCACTCCTTCGCCGATGACAGCACCCTCAGCTTCTCATATTCATTCCAGGACTCACGTCCCTGCCCTTCGGCCGTAGAACTGGAACGGCAACGTATGTTAAGCTCATTAAATTCCGATCTCGACAGCATTATAAAATGGGGTTTAGCCAATAGAGTGGAATTTAATGCTTCCAAAACACAATGCTGTCTGTTGTCATTAAAGCGAAACCAGAATCCTCAGCCATTATCCATGAATGGCACTTGCATCGCCGAAACCGAAAGACTTTCCATTCTCGGTATGTGTGTCCATGACAAACTCCGTTGGAATGACCACATACACGAAGTCGCCAAGAACGCTGCGAAATGTCTAGGTTTCCTCAAACGGTGCAAGAAATATTTTACCCCTTCTGATCTGGCTGCCATATACAAGGCGTTCATTCGCCCCAAACTTGAGTATAACTCTCATATCTGGTCTTGTGCGCCCAAAACCTCATTGCACCTGCTGGATAGGATACAGAATCGTGCTTTAAAACTTATTGGAGACACAAATATAGCGAACTCTATAAATTCGCTCGAACATCGCAGAAATGTAACATGTCTCTCATTGTTTTATCGCTATTTCTATAAACAGTGCTCAAGCGAAATTGCCAGCTGCATTCCACCCCTTCAACAATTCAACCGCATTACTCGACAAGCCAGGAATGCCCATCAGTTTACCCTCCAGCCTACTTTCGGTCGTAATATGAAATATAGAGATTCTTTCATAAGCCGTACAACACGAATGTGGAATGCCTTGCCCAGCTCGGTCTTTCCCCCTCGGTGCAATTTGCAGACATTTAAAACCAATGTGCATCGGAATCTCCTATCTTCTCTATCCCAATTTCCTTAACGCCCGCGCTGTGTACTTCAAACTACACCATAAGAGTAGTCATAACCTCTTTAGCGCGTGTTTATTATAAAAAAAAAAAAAAAGAGCTTCACGTGAAAGGGCTTCCAAGCTGGTTACGCAAGAGAGCAATTTAGGCACTACAGTCTACAGACATATACGTTTCTGAGGCAAGATTATCCCTGTGTCTTTTGGATGGAAATTTGTCAATCAATTTTCCTCCCTTAAAAATCTTGCCGCCTTCCACTGCAAGATGAATGCAAACGCCCTTTGAATGCAAATATGCCCCGATTGCTTAAACAAAACCTACCAACGAACTATGTACATCGATACCAGACAATCTGTTTTCTCCGACGGCTAGGACTCAAAGACCAAGTTTGCAACAGAGGCATACATCCACAAGTTTAACTGGACCTCAAAACACTTAACAGTTCTCCGCTGAAGGCCAAAACGCAAAGACCGTTGCGACTAGAGATGTATTGGTTGAAACCGAGTCCAACACGTACAAAAAGTTTACCAAAAGGTTGTCAGACTAGCAAAATCCACCCTTCTAGGGTCCGTCTAAAATCGAACTCTAAAGCCCGCTATAAACTTTTCCATAGTATAAAAACACGTTGATACGAGTTTTTCAAAAGGTAGATATGCTTCTATTTGACGGTCAGCGCGGGACTATCCATATACCAGTTGCTGGGTTTTAGATGATTTCGAATTATTTGACAAGTACTCGACTGCTCCGCAAGTCTCCTCCATCGGCTCATTACGAAACTATTTTTGTAACCACCGCACCGGCGCAAAGACCCCTTCAGAGTTGAGTTGATGAGTACGACCATAATGCTTTACTCGACTTCACATTTCAGATTCGCCAGTAGCCCATTCATATTTAAGAAATATTTAAGTGCGGAAAGTTGTGCCATAAATGCGCAACCTTCTCCAAAAAATTATACAGCCCTTAAAAAAAAACAAGACCATTTGCCAGCTTAACAATAGGCGTAGGTGTTAATTAAAGTGTTACACCTTTCACAAAAAATAAAAACAATTAAACCGATTTAATGAAGGCATCAAAACCGACTCACAAGTACCTACGCTCAGGGCCGGCTCATGCGTATTCATTTAAATATTAAGATTTAAACGATTGCCGCCACCGTCACGATAATTATAAGACTGTGAAAACTGTATGTCCCTCGATATGAATGCCAATCATGAAGATCTATGCGTTATTCCTCCACACCAGTCCAATCAAACCAGATAACTAGCCGCACATATATACAATGATCTGTGTCGTGTTCGAAAACATATACCCACGGAGAGCAGAGCCAGAGTGCGCCTTTCTTGTCTCGATTCTCGTGGCTCGCATCGGTACACACATCTACAGCTTTAAGTTGTTTCGTATCTTGAATGTGAGCGCAACTGCTGGGCACGTTGTTAACGACTAAATCAACTAAATTGAGAGATTATTATTACGTTCGTCACGCTAACTGATTTATAAAGATGTACCACACGTCCTATAGAATATCTCGTCTAGCCCCAATTTTTTCTTTTTCTTTTTCTATTTTGTTTTGTTTCTTTTCGGCAGATATACCTCTTTTTAATGTGGGCAATGTAACAGTAGCTGAGATTTAACTACCTACTTCTAGGTACGTAGGCCCTTCAAGAATGAAAGTTAATTTCTAAGCTATAAAAACAAAAAATAAAAAAAGGTTTTAGTTGGCCTGTTAGATTTCGTGGTGTTCTGTACCTACTTGGTTTTTCGACGGAAATTGTTATTACGTTAGGTGGTTGTTGCCTCGATTTATTAACAAAAACCATGAAGGCCCTTCATCAAGCTGGTAGAGTACTAAAATATTTATCTGCAGACTGAAGTGGCCTTGTTTAATCGGCATTCGAAATTTCTAAAAATATAACCAAATTGGTTGATTTTGGTATTTTAGTCGCAGACTTTGGTCGTGGTTGGTCGGTCTTTAGCTATATGATAGTGTCGGAAAACTAAGGAAGCTAGGTTTAGTTCCGTTTGAAGGTCTTATTAAATAAAATACTTAGACTCGGTCTTGATCTGAGGGACTCGAGGAAATGTTGTCGTCATCTCTGTTTTTCGGCTTCAATTTTGACAGAGGGAGACAAATAAAGACGAATCATCGAACAACATCGACGAATTTGACAGAGCCTTACAATGTACCTCCATTTTGCCAGGGAAAGATTCATCGTATTCGATTTTTACTCACTGACAGCCCCCGTCCAAAGGGGAAGTCTTTCTACATCATATATATCTGGTCCAGAAGACCGCATCAACAACAACCTCGCTCGCTTAATAATTGACAGTAATTTTATACCCTCAAGTACATCCCGATTGGACAGAGACGAGAGGGATTGTTCCTATCGAAATGGGATGTCCTTCGCTGCTCCCCAACCAAACTCTGCTTTGTCTTTAAAACGGGCAAATCATGCAAAACTATCTACACGAACAAACCACACGTCTTGCATACACGCTTTACTCGTATGAAATGAAGCATCAAACTCTTAGAATTTTTAACTTAAACAACAACATACCGCCCGTTTGTCTGCATCCCTTGAAGAAATCTTATGAAATTTGATCTGATGTGCAATCGATTTAGCGCAGAGACGTGAATAAAGGGCAGAGAGGGAGAAAATATCAAGCGGGTCGATGGTTCAAGTGGTTTGAGAAGATGCATCCGTCGGCATCCCAATTGTTCAACGGTTGGTTTTTCATTAGTTTTGATTATGATGAAAGGGCATATTCTTTCTTTCTTCCTTTTTTTTTTTTCTCCCTCTACATTCTAAAGTTTCTGTTTTGTCGTTCGTGTTTTGCCACTAGGGAATGATGTTTACTGAACAGTTTTTCAGTCTGTTAGAAGTAGATATCGGATTTCGGATGTTTTCCTGAAAATGTGCACGCTCGTTGCGTTTATTGAGAGGAGTATAGTGCAGGATGTAGGTATTTGTTGGACGGTTTTCGCGCAACTCCAAGCCCAACACTACATGCATCGTTTTCCGTGGAGCTAAAGTTTCAGTGAAATTGAAATTAAAATAGTGGGACAGAAGCGGTAATAACTGCTCTCGGAAAGAAGTTTAAATAATTATTTTGATAGGCATTTTTTTTGTGAAAAAAACTAGCTTTTTAAAGTAAAATTTATGTTGTGCGGAAAAATAATCACATTAAATAACCTTTCGTATAAAAATCGCATTTTGTTAATGTAATGATTACTTTTTGGTACTAGAAAATTTTGATATACAAAAATCTTGCTAAAAGGTGATTTTAAAAAGCTCTTTTTTATGTACGTTCATGTGGTGATTATCATGGTGAAATCTAGATACTTATTTTGATGAAATTAGAAAAGAAAACATTTTTTCAATGTTTTATTTTTAGATTTTTCTTTTTCCCACGGAAGGCTTTTCGGACATCGAAATTCCCAAAAAAAAAAACAAGGAAGAAATCGCACAACATAAGAGCACTGGTGACAGCCGATGACAGAGTCTCTCTCGCGCTCAATATTTCCACCAATAAAAAGGAATCCTCTCAGCTCTCACGCTGTTCCAAATGTCAACGGAGGCGACGGAGAGAAAAGTAGAAAGTAAGCCTACTTTATCCCTCCTCCATAAGAGAGTGTGTATTCTATCAACCTGTCAGTCGAAAACTTTGCCGCAACGGACGCGACGGATTCTATGGGTTGGGCCCTTCACGAATTTCTACCACTAACATACAAACGTCAACTGAAGAAGATGTTCATGTGACCGATCTAAGCCAATGCGAACTGAGACAAATCAAATTTTGCACCGGGATCACCGCAACCAACAAGGTTTATCTGTAGGACAACTCATCCATGTACAGTACTCCCCGGATAAAAGCAACTCTCTTAATAGGAAGACCCTTTTAATAGCAACAAATTAGTCAGTATTGGGGTTCAAAACCGCTATCCGATGCATTACAAGGTCCCCGCTTAATAGGAATTTAATTGAAAACCCGGCTATGAGCACTATAATTTTATACCCATGTACATGTGCTTTTATCCGGGGAGTACTGTACTTGACATTTCATCCAAATTTAGTTGTGGTACCTATAGTTAAATATTCGTAAGAAAAAAATTGTTGTCCTAATTGTGCAGAATGATATCCGAAAGCAAAAAAGACCGAGTTCATTTGCGATTTTACACTTTAGGCCCTAGTTATAGCCATACGTAAAATGCAACAGAAAAAGTGGGAACAGTATGAAAATGATTTTTTTTTTCGTTTAGGCGGTTATAGCGAAAATTCTGTCAGAAAAATGTTTCCCTATTGAAACAAATACAACAAATCAACCACCACTGATTGGATTCCATCAGAAAAAAAAATCCTGATGGAACAGTAAAGAAATGAAATATTTCATTGGAATGATCTGGGTTTTTGTTGTGGAATTGACTGAGAAGTGGATCGGAAAAAGTTGTTCGTACGGAAAAATGTATAAATTATGTTTCTAGAAAATTTAAAGATCATTTCCTAATTTTTTTTTGATAGACTAACTTTATAATTCATAATCAACATTTTCTAGAAAATTTAAAGATCATTTCCTAATTTTTTTTTGATAGACTAACTTTATAATTCATAATCAACATTTTAAGACCAAGATTGAGTTGAACCATTAGGATTAAGTGGTCTAAAAAAGCAAAAGAATATTTTTACGGTTTCGTTTTACGCAATGGCTATAACTAGGGCCTTTAAGTGGCCCGACTGTCTGTAGTCTGTGACAATGCATGTACTGAATCAAGTTGGCTAGTATTCAAAGACTGCGGGGCTGTTCATTTGAGACTCTTTACTTTATATCGCACAACATTCAGCGGCAACCAAGATGGCTCAGTTTTAACCATTCAGCGTATCTATTTGACAGTTTGGACTTTTGAAGGCGCCACAGTCTCCGTAAGTTGACTCAGTTATGACATATAGACTGTCTTTTTGACAGTTTGGACTTTTGAAGGCGCCACAGTCGCTATACTCCTCAACCAAATTCCGTATGTTGACTCAGTTCTGACATATAGACTGTCTTTTTGACAGTTTGCGCTTTTGAAGGCTCACTGTCGCTTTACTGAATCAGATTCCGTAAGTTTATACAGTTTTGACATTTATACTGTATCTCAGTTTGGACTTTTGAAGGCGCCACTGTCCCTATTTTAGGGGTTTGTACAGCCTGTTTTTTAGTCCTGCAATTGCATTTCCAATTCACAGGCCATTTAAAGTCCGAGCACATCCAAAGGGAATCCAAACTGAAAATTCTTACCAAATATCAGTCGCATATGGCCAGCAATTCAGACATAGTTTACTTTATGTATCTCACATGTTAAAGTTTGTTACTGTTTTTTTTTTTTTTACATGTCCGCGTTTGTATTTATAAATAAAGAGGTTATAGCTTAGGCGGCTATATTCTCTCTTCAGAAGCAATTAATCTTACGTGACATGAATTTAATTAGGCGGATGTCGCAAATAAAACAGTTTCTTTCTTTATTTTTTTGTTTCGTATGAAGATGAAAACGTTAGGACGGTTCCACGGAAAGACGTCTCACTTTTCTGCTGATGTATTAATCAAATTTTCTACCTATTTAGGTAACTGCAATTATCGAAAATCCTTAAAGTTATTTTCCACAGGTAGGTAGACAAATTAGTGCACGTGCAACAAAAAAAAAAAATACCATTCGAACGTATTCACCTTTATAAAATTACCTGATTGCATACAACATACAATTACGCCTTTATACATAGATGCATAACTCCTGCTGTACAAATATATACACACGAACTGTGTTCATGTTCATGTATGAAATGAAACGTAAAACGCAAAGAAAATACCTTTTTTTCTGCCCCAAGGGTAGCGCACTAAAAAGGACTTAAATTCTTTAACCGATAAACCATTAAATGACTTCATTTAATCATTCAATCTGTAAGCAGCAATCTTCAATTTTCTTCTCTTTGCCTTTATGTTGGCTCAAATTCCCTTGTTGCTTCGCCGTCGTGTTTTACCCTGGTATATCTTTGTTCTCTTTCTTTGAAAGCTAAAAACAGATTGAGATTGAATATGGCTGAGAACTAAACAGGCAATGCACCGAAAAAAACAATATAAAAAAAAAAATCTCGCGTTAGTTTTATGTTGCCGTAGAGTTGGACGTTGCACGTTGCCCGTTGGACGTTATAATATGGCGAGAAGGCAGTCAGGGAAGCAGCTAGCCAGGCCAGCAGCCGTTGGTTAAAAATGTAAAGGTGGTCATGATTTTTTGTTCAGCCCTTTTCTTCCTACATTTCATCTTAATTTGATATTAACATCGAAACGTTGTCGTGAAGCTATATGGCAACAATTCGATTCTCTTTCGGGATATCGCTTATTTTAAATTTTGTATGCTGCTCCTTTTATTTATTTAAATTTGTTTTTCTCCTCGTTTTCTTCTCCTTTTCGTTTTATTGTAAACACTGCTTAATTAAGTCGGGATTTCTTTTTTTCTTTTTTTTTCTGGCTCGTTTCTTGTAATGAATATGCTGTGTGTATGGGGCAAGGGAACTGAA
Source organism: Cheilosia vernalis (assembly GCA_949126925.1). Taxonomy (NCBI): domain Eukaryota; kingdom Metazoa; phylum Arthropoda; class Insecta; order Diptera; family Syrphidae; genus Cheilosia; species Cheilosia vernalis. The sequence continues at coordinate 18,123,502 of OX421363.1, read as the reverse complement.
ACCGACTATGAAAATGTGTACTTGATTGAGCGAATATTTAGGTGAAATGAAACTCGATAATTAAGACGTGTGAACATTTTAATTCAATTTATTTTAAGCCCCGTTTACACGTGCATAAGGATAATTGAGCACAGGCAAATGCAGAATGATTTTTTAGCAGCAGACTCTGACTAATAGCCGTTTTTAAACTTCACATTTTGTAGGTCACATTGGACAATTTACATAGGGAAATTCGCAATTGTCACCGTAAATATGATTATTTGTGTCGCGCAAGGAGTGTAGCAGAAGTGAGTTCTCTTGTGTCCTCTAAATTCGGGATGGCTTTAATACGTTTTTGAATTGTTTTCAATTTCCGCTGGGGTTGGAATGTATCCTTAAATACGGATGCGTCTTCAAATACATCCACCTACGGTAAGTAGTTCGATAGAGGGTTTCTGTTTTAGTTTAACAGCCGAAAAAAACCGAGAATGACGAGGATGAGGAGGCGAACGTATAAAATTCGGAATTGCACCCAAAATTTGAGAAAATAAGACTCATCAACAATCAAAAACATTATGAAATTCGAATACGCCTGCGAGACATTGAAAAGCCTCTCCAAGCTACGGAAGAGGGTTACTAGCCTTTTTTTACCCTACGAAGTGCTGAACGCAAATTATAACAACCGAGGGATGTGGAGTCAAAATCTCTTGGATGGGTGCAGATATAAGGCGCTGAATTGGACACGCACCATCAGAGAAGCCAAGTTACAACATTGCCAACAGTTTTTTTGTTCATTCAGCTTTTAAACTCCTTTCCATTACCTGGATGTTAATAAATTTCGCTACCACACTGGAACCAATATTGGGACAGACGTATGGCGACTTTCGGATTTTTTTTTTAAAGCCCCTTTTCAAGTATTCTACCAAGCAAATTGGTGAACGGAAATAAAACACCTGTCCTTTTGATACATCTGAGTCCTTAGCATTGCTTCATAACAACCGAAAATCGCTACAGTTGCAAAACAAATACCAAGCTTCAACAGAACTTCACGCTGGGCAAAACCTTGTCGACTTGACTCGCAGTGACGTGTAATCTGACATAGGCCAAAATCAGTTGTACATTTTTATTTGTTCTGTTAACGTCAAACGACGCACTCATTTTCATTATGAATTCAAATATTGAATAGAATTTGAAGATCATCTTTTTTACTACCATCATTCGACGATGATCCGGAAATGCATACATCTATACGGATGATCCACATCTCTCAGGTTAACATATATGCGAAGCAGAAACTATAAAAGAAACTTTATAGCGTAATTATACCGCCCGGTGTGAGAGACAAGATCAGTGGTGATACTAAATGGCTGTCTGCTTTTACACAACGGAAATTCAAATGTGATCATTTTTTGTTTTCGTTTATGTTGGAATTGCTCTTATACTAAAACTGTTAATGGACGTCAATTTAAACAGAAGTGATAGTGCAGACAACAGGAAATCTACATATTATTTAAATAGACAGCGAGAAGGTTGTTGACACGGAAAATGTAAGTCAGTGCTGCCATTTTTTATTTTTACCAGTCAATTAGATTGTTGCCGGATTTGTGAAAGTGAATGCGTTACCAAATCGCAGCAATTGCTGATTGATTTAAAATAGCCACCATTTTTAGTTATTTTTTGGTCACACAAATGTTTTTTTTTTTCGAATTTGGTCGACTCACAAAAGGGCATTCAATGAGCTGACTTAAATTCCCTATCTGTCAAGCTAATAGTTCTCACAGTGTATATACACTATACGGGATTAGGCGGAAATTCTACAACAAATCTAGTTTCCTACATCATTTACATAACATAACTTCTGTCGATGGGAGTCAGAGAACATTTTCCTCCATACATTATAGAGACGTTAAGTATTCAAATGATAAAATACAGTAATTTGTTTGTCATTCTAATTCAATCTCGATTTTCTATAGAGCCGCAGATATTATATATCACTCATAAGGAATGAAGTTATTTTTGGGCACGGAAAACCTTTATCCCCGTCTCATAATGGGCTCGAAATGTATTCATAGAAATGTATCTCTGTTGATAAGAAACGAAACAACAAGACAATACAACTCAATCGGGAGGTTGACTTATTTGTTGTTTGTGGCTAAGGAAATGCAATCAAGTGGGAAAGAGCAAATAAACAATTAAACTGGACGGGACTCATTATTGTTCTATATTATATTTTGCAAAAAAAAAAAAACCTATACCTCAGATAACAATAACATTGCGTCTTGTAAGCACCTTTTAGGAGGAAATTTCATTCGTTTGTAGTTACATTGCTCTCAAAAGATAACCTAAGTATTGCGAATTGATTAATGCGACTTGACCATTGAATGGATTTGCATCTTCTGACAGATGGTTTTCGTTCGGGAATGCTTATCTATATTCATGAAATGGCGCAGTAACTACCAGCATGAAAAATAATCAACTTAAAACAGTGGAAAAACTCAACTCTGAAAGGACACTTTTTATAAGAGATAAGATTCACTTTCATAATTTGATAAATTTCAATTTTATAACAGTCGTGTTTTTAATCCACTCATTTCCTAGAAACGTACATCACGTTGATTCTGCTGTTAAGGATCGGCGCTGCAATTCAATGTCATTTCAAACACTTTTTGCGAAACGATCGCCCTATAGATATTCAACTTAAAATAATATAATATCGTCTTATCTTATTGGTCGTCAGCAGGCTGCGTGTATGTGAACAGTAGAATGTCAGACTTTCTTCCCATAACACGCGGAGTTCCTCAAGGTTCCATCCTAGGACCCCTACTTTTTTCCCTGTATGTCAATGAGTTGCCTTCCATAGTCAATAACTCCTATGTTGAAATGTATGCTGATGATACTCAGCTATATATAAGCTGTTCACCTGACACAATCGATCACTGCGTCAGTTGCATAAACTCCGATTTGAATAAAATATCTAGTTGGTCGCAACAGAATTCGCTTCTTATAAACCCTAGGAAGTCTAAATGCATTGTCATTTCTAGGAAAACCTTAAGCACGTCACTCTTTCCACCTATCTACCTTAGCGATGGTCCGATCGAATATGTTGACACCGCAAAAAATTTGGGTACCTATGTTATTTAATAAAACATTAACGTGGAGTGATCACATTAACGTAACAGTTGGCAAAGCTTATGGTATTCTTCGTTCTCTTTGGACGACTCAATACTTCACTCCGATGAAAACGCGGATCCTCTTAGCTAAGACCTTAATTATACCTATTTTAACATACGGTTGCGAAGTTTTTGGTAAGTGTGACTCAATTAGTAGCCGGAAACTAAATGTCGCCTATAACAACACAGCTCGATACATCATCGGGCTTCCAAGATACGACCACATTTCACATTTTTCTTACCGGATCTGTAATATTACGTTTGATAGACTTTTACAATAGCGTACCATTTTAATGTTGCATAATATAATTTATACACGTCAACCCCACAACCTTTTTAACCGTTTAACGTTTTGTGCATCCATCAGGACCAGACATATTTTATCCCCCCGCTATTCTTGTTTAACGTCTGAACGTCAATTTTTTGTTAATGCCACTAGACTCTGGAACTCCTTACCGCGCCAAATCAGAGAAATAGGATTGAAAAAGAGATTTTCAACTGAACTAAGATCTTTCTTGTCTGCCAGTTAATTTTACTTGTTCCTTGTAAATTTACAATTTTTGCAATTTTCTTTTTTCTAATTTGTTGTAACTTGTTTTATATAATTCTAATGTAACTAATTCTTATTGTATTGTGAATTTGAATCGGCCGTTTATATTCTTACATTTTTAAATTTTTAAGTATTATTCTTTTCGTTTTATGGTAGTCTTCATTGTTTCTTGCAAATCAATTATTAAGCTTATCACTATTTTAAAAGGTATATGATGTCTTACTGTGAAAGCCTTCAAATATCCACTTAAATAAAATAAAATAAAATAAGCATGCACTGTCAATCTGTCATGGACGCCTTCTGTTTGCGTTTTTATTCCCGCTTAAAAGACCAAGTGGTAAATCTCTGTCAAGTTGAACGTTTACTGTAAATGGACTAGAATCTGTCTTAAGCCTTGGCACTGTATTGTTGCTTTCATAGATAAGTCGTTTCGACGGGGATCGTCCTCAAAATGAAAACTCCTCACTGAGCTTGTATACTTACTTCATTTGCTGGGTCTCAGTTATAGCTTCACTACAGAGATGACATTTCTTCAAAATGCGCTCAAAATAAAATACGAAACAAATTCTCTGAACAAGTTATTTTTCACATTTAGTTTTATTTAGTTCACATAGTAGAGGACTTTGATATGAAATTGTGATGCGCTGCTGTCACTGTAAGAGGTGACTTGTCAGAGCAACTACGAACTGTAACGGAACAAGGCAAGCGCCAATTTCTAGTCTCGACTTTGGTTCACAATAGTAAAATCCGTTTGAAAAATATAGCAATTGTGAACCGCTTAGATTCAAAACGGAAACTAAGAACGTTTACAAGTGAGGCCGAAGAACCTTTTTCATCTCTAAATTATTGCACTCACACTGGCGAAATTGTCCGTGCAAAATAAAAATAAATAAAAAATATTACTAAGGTCCGTTAAATTTCGGATGAGAATGCATGCCCTCCTATCGGTTAGCCAAATTCACTTTTTAGAAAATTAACCAGTATAACCTACCATAAATAGGTATTATGGTTAAAAACGACTGTAAAGGCTGTCAAATATCGAGTTAAGTGCATCAAATCAAGTGAGAAAACCTCGGCTGAATTCCAAAACGTCGAAAATATGCGCATTGTGAATGCACACTGCTTTTCTGATGCCAGGTTATGAATGCTTTCGCGCTGCTTTGCATTTGTTATGCTTTGCAATTTTTGACGTTTTGGAACGACTTTGATGCAAACTATCGTAAAATGTCTCAAACACCCACCAACAATGTCCAAACTATTAGTAACAACCATCGTTTTTAACAGCTTAATAAACAATGTTGGATCGTACAATGCCAACACGTTTAATCATATTCTTTATTTAAGAAGGAAGCAGTTTACTCGGAGAATGTCTTTGCTTTCTTCAATTAAACAAATGAAAATAAATGTACCGAAGTGTAGAAATTATTTAAATGTTATAGAATCCTATCCAAACGATGTGTTTTTTAGCCATTTTTATTACGACTCTGGCGATGAATCCATTCTATTTGGCGGTATAAACTGAAATGTCAAATGTCATTTGCATCATAATCATTCACGATGCTCTGTTTGCTTTTGTTTGCGCAGTTGATGCATTCACAATGCGTTTTAGAAAAGTATGCATTGCATCATAGTAATCCGTTTGCGTTTTGGAACGCTTGATTAAGCAGTAATAAAGAAGTACCTCCTGCGTTTTGGAATTCAGCCCTCCCTCTTGGATGAGCAACAATAACGGAAATCTCTACTAAAACAAACAAAATCCGTGCCAGCCTGAAAAGACGCCAAAGGTGACCTGTCGTACGACAATCCCCCAAACTTATAGGGCGTGGTAAATACCTCAACTTCAAAGCTTACTCCACATCTCGCCTGACATTCGCAAATGAAACCGCATACGCGCACCTATACTGCCCAGATTAAATTATGTGTTAACGTGCGGTTAAAACGTTTAATTAAGTGATCACCGCAGTGAGGACTCAGTCGAGCGGCCAGCCAGCAACGTCTCCAATCCTTCACCGCAGACGAACGACATACAAACACACAACATACATACATACATATACCATGGTTTAGTATTGAGTTGAGGTGCTCTTCCAGTTAACTCGTTACAAAGGACAGTTTTATATCTCCTCTATATTTTTGCGGTCGAGAAGCACTCATAAATTTAAACCGGAAAATGACACTTAATTATGACTAAACGACAGTGATTCGGATTCCCAATTGGCACATTACACAACGACGAGCCTTCCTATGATTCTGTTAATGGATTTGTTAACTCTCCTATTGAAATATCATAGAGCTCCGCCACTAAGTAGGCAGCTAGGTACATTATGAAGTTCAACATCAGCCCATACTTCGAGTAGGTATCTAGGTATCCCCGCGTATGTGGCGTATTCGCGTGGTAAATTTATATCAACCAGATAATAAAGTAGAGAGAAGTCAGTCTCAGTATAGTTTTAAAAGAACATTTATGCGAAAGACCACAGGCAAAAAAAAAATTGAGAATAAATAAAAGCAACAACACTTTAATGGCTTAATTTCGTCCGAGCACGTTATAAATTTGTATCGCGCCGGTTTCGGGGTAGTGTGCGTTTCTTTTCAGTATACGTTTTGTGTTGTTGTTGGTTTTTTTTTTTTGATTTTTTTTTTGTCAAGGGATCTTAATGAGATAACCCAACATCAAACAGCGTGAACTCGAGAAACAACTTTAATCAGACAACAGAGCCGTAAAATATTTAAAAAAAAATTAGAAAAAGGAATTTCATTAAGTCAGACTTGTTTTCGATGAAATTTATTATGCACGTGTGTACGTTTACAATGGGCCTCAAGTGTGCATTGGTGTGGGTAAGGTATACCGTCGGAGTAGTGTATGGGTCTCTTAAAAAGAAATAAAGGTAATGTCCAGACAAAGAGATTCACCTTCCCCTGGGATAAGCGCGTCATGATGACCAATTTCCGAGAAATTGTGATATCTTCTTGGCTTGGCTTATTTCTTTGCGTTATTTTTTAACGTCCTGCTTGATGGTTCTCTCTGGCTCTGCCATGGCCATCCTCCTTTTTAACATAGTCATCGTCGGTTACACCTCCTCCTCCTCCTCCTCCTGCTGCTCCACTGCATCGTCCACTGTCATCATCAGTTGAATCTTGTCACATAATCATATTGAGAATGCGCCCGTGGAAGGTTACATTTCACAAACGAAACTGATTTCTGGAAATTGTTCTGTTCTTCAGATTGTAGGTTCAGTTTTTTTTTTTTTTTTTTTTTCTCTCACTAAAAGAGTGGTTGTTGATTTCTGGGTCTGCTGGTGTCGTCTTATCGTTTTTTATTCATTTTATTATTCTTTTGTTTTGTTGTGTTGTTGTTTTTGGTTGGTAAAATAGGACTCCTGATGTTATCATTTTGGTCTGAAGTTTTTTTTTTGTGTTTATCTGCTAGTTCAGAAGTGGCCGATAACTCTATTAGAAGTTGCCAATAAATTATGGGTATTTAAATGCAGTTGGCTGAGGAGACAAGTCGACAACGCCGTATTGCCGCTGACTACAGAGACTCTTAAGTAAGCCGTAAAGTAAAAATAAGCGACAAAAATAAGTCTTTAACAATGAGCTGAATTTGATTGGTGGCCGCAGCAACCATGCCATTCCAAACAGAAACCAACAACAAAGTCACACCATCTTTTTTCGTTTGTGGTCGGCCCGTTGTTTGCTCTTGTACGCTATGATTTGCTTTTTAGTGTTTGTATTAGGTCTTCTTCTAACTAGATTGTGTGGAAGGCAGTTACCTTCTTCAGCAGGTATCTCCCGGTTAGTATCGCAGTGTTGGTGGTATAGAGCGCCTACTTGGTGGCTGCCATCAACCACAGCCAGCGAAGACCGAAGAGTAGTATCTTTTCTGATTGGCCCAATGGACTATGAATGCTCAACGGACGCGACGCACGGTTGGCAATGCAATACAAAGTTAGTTTTTTTTTTCTCTTAGCCGCACTTAGTTGGATTGGCCATTGTATTTTCTTGGTGTATATACGTATAGTTGGTTGGCAGCTAAAGGATAATTGCTTGGTATACGGTTAATAAGGATATGGTTTGGAAATGCAAATCTTAATAATGGTCAGTTGAATATGACCTCTTTTGCAACTTCCAAAAGAGAGGTTCCCTTTTCTATAGGGCTTTTGGCAATTCTTGCCGATTTTATAAATACCAGATTTTGGGTAAGGAACATACAAGTTTGTTGGACAATAACAATGGGTAAGGTCTGTACGTTTTTTTTTTTTAATAGAACGTATGAGTTGTCGGCCATTGTTTAGTGTTGCTTATGCAGGGAAATCGAGTGCTTTTCGAGGCAAAGTGTTTAGACTGCTCAGCTCCATAAGTTTCGGGAGGGATCGCAGTGTCTTTTGAAGGTTCACATTCCCTAACATCGCGAAGAGACTGTCAAAAGGTTTTATGTGTGCGATTGGACGGAGTTTCGCCGTCCCACCTCTTGCGAAGGTTTGACAAACTGTGTTGTGAAGGCTTATTCAGTCTTTCGGAACCGGCATAAAATTGTGCGCTCCTTCCATTCCTCGCAAAAATACAATTACAAACTTTTAGTAATAATGAGAAAGAAGGAAGTTAACTATCCACTTTTATGTCATCTTGAGTGGACCGTATCCAACCATATTTTTGAACAGTTTAGATGAATTCAAAAACATTAACTGGCCGGTGAATATGAGACCCGCCATAGTTAATTAATTCGTCATCGCTATGTAATAAATACAATATTTTCTGTTCTCAGGAACAGAAATGGAATCTTAAAAAATTATAGTCCCCAAAAAGGGAGAAGAAATGCTAAGACTTGTTAAAGATAAACCGCGATACCAATAATCATTTTTAGTGTCCAGGCTCAGTTTTTCGAACTCACAATGGCGAAATTTTCCATACAAAATTGCATATTGCAACCTAGCAAATATTTAGTGTGAAGGTTAAGAATGATTATTGGTAATGCCCAAAGTTTAATAGAAGCTTCCACTATAGGTACAGACGTTTTAATACAAAACTTGTGCAGTTTAAATTTCAGATTGAAGCCCTTTGAAGGCCCAAAGTTTAATAGAAGCTTCCACTCTATGTACAGACGTTTTAATACAAAACTAGTGCAGTTTAAATTTCAGATTGAAGCCCTTTGAAGGCCCAAAGTTTAATAGAAGCTTCCACTATAGGTACAGACGTTTTAATACAAAACTTGTGCAGTTTAAATTTCAGATTGAAGCATTGAACTACAAGACGCTACAAAGGAGAAGATTGGCGGTGATTTTCTTTCGTGTTGTTTTTTTTTTTTTTAAATGTCCCCAATTAGAAGCTGGTCTAGGTAAATGACACACGACATTTTCCACGACCATGCTTCCCTAATTCGTTTTCCCCGAGTCTTATTCTTTGACACAGATGAAGTATGCGATGGCCTTATGGGCCGGATATGTCGAGAAGGGTGCAGGGAAATAACTTCACGGGCAATAACTTCACATGGGAAATAACTTCACCTGAAAGTGAGCAAAAACTTCACTTTTTTGTGGGAAATAATTTCTCTTAACATGCCGCGACATAGGTATGTCAGCCTACAATTATTATTCATAAACAGTGGAAAATGTATGGGGGGGCATGCTGCCCCCCTGCAACCCCCCGGCTTGGAGTCTCTGTTTAGGGGTGGGAGTAGTTGCGAGTTTGGGTGTATGCAAAGTTAAATAAATTAGCTATACTACTTATAAATAATTTGATTTTGTTTTCCAGTTAGAATCAACAAATTCTCAAATTGTAGGTGGGAAATAATTTCACAAAATTTACGGTGGAGTTATTGCTCACTTTCAGTGGGCAACAACTTCACTTTTTGTAAGTGAAGTTATTTCCCACTCGAGGTGAAGTTATTTCCCATGTGAAGTTATTGCCCGTGAAGTTATTTCCCTGCACCATCGAGAAGCTATCCATAGGCAGACAGTCGTTTTTCTATTTCCCCTAATTTTTTCGGTTGAAAAACTATACAAAGGTCATAGAACCAACTGCTCTGTTAATTTATTCCCCAAACACCCTTCAATTTAACAGCCCACGGCGGATATAAGAAACCCATAAAATCTGAAAAAAAACAAATTGTTTCCTATATCCCGATTGATTTTATAACCGACTTTAGTGTTTCTTATGAACTGTTTGGCCATATTTGTGATCTCGAAAGAACTGTTTTCCGTAAAAAGGATGCACACTCTCAAATTAAGCTCTTGCAAAATCCGTCTATTTACATAAATCATTCCTTCAGTGGTTGCTAAATTAGTTTCGTTTGTCACGCATCGAAGTCTAGATAAGAAAAACGAAAGATTTGACCCTGGTTGTTATTATTTAGTTTCAATGGACCTTAATAATAAATAATTTTAGTTTCGACTCAAAATTTAAGTAGTTCTCTAGTGCCTATACTTCCCATATTATGAATTTCGCAATTTTGAGCTTAAAGTCGAGAGTAAAATTGGTTTGCATGGCAAAGTTAGTTATTTTATAAGAGCAAGTGGATGTACCTACTTAAATTATTTCGATTTTAAATTTAAGCCAGCGATTTTAATTCACAAGATTATCCATACAAATTCCACAGTTGGGAGCCGCAAATTTAAAGTCGCAACTAAAATTTGCAACCGTGAATTGGGAAATTCGGAGATTTCTCCAAAATCCAAATTGACGACACGCTACAATTTCCGATTTAAGAAAAAAAAATAATAAAAATCTAGTACAATTGCATGCTCTCCAATTGGGTTAACACTCAAAATTCATATACAAACAAAAAATAATTGAATATATAATATATGAGATCATAAAAATCAAGGAAATCGGTAATTTCCGACTTTTGAACCTTCTTCAAACTCGATGGTTAAATAGAGATTATATACTTATAGGGATGCAGGTCAAAATCGCCAAGCAGAAAATAGGAAGAAAAATGCATAATAGTCATTTAGAAATGATACCTGTTTTTGAAATGCTAGCAGTCCTTCCGAGAAAAAATCCCACAAGGACACGAACAAAAGAAAACAAGAAAAGGAAAAAAAAAAAAAAACACATGCCAAGTGAATGGATACAGAATTTTATTCCCTTCATTACAGGAGGCCAGGGCTACAACAATTATGTATGAATGCAAGTCTGTGTTTTTTTTTTGTTAGCGCTATTTCTAATATGCAAAAAGTCTGCTCCTTTAGCAATGATTTAAAAGGTTGTTCGTGTGTTTGTTGTAAGACAGTAGGATTGAATCTTATAACCGATCTATTAGGTGAGTAAAATGTAAAAAGTAAAATCAAAATGTAAGGCTAATAGGCAGTTCATTTAGACAGAATATTAGTCCCTATAGCCTATTTAATCTAAGACGAACCCACCATCGGTAAAAGTTTCAAAAAAGCTACTGTGAACAATATATAAATTCAAAATGAAGATTTCAAACGACAATTTGGACCGACTTTGATGAGTCTTTTGTGTTGGAAGACAACTTTGAGATCAATTTTCGATCGCAATTATATCAGCGGGATACTAATTACCATTATTAGAGTCAAGGCTAGATTTTACGAATTCACAATGGTGAAGTTTTCCGTATAAAATTACCGATTTGGACCAAGAAAATATTTAGTGTGAGGTTGAAAATGATTATTAGTACGGCCCACAAAATACCCTAATGAAAAGATTTCTCAATTTTATTTGGCCCAGTCTAGCTGCTTGTGATTTTCGAAGAAATAGTTGGCCCTACAAGTTCCAGACTTCTCAAAACCTTTAGTTTTGTGCGAGTTTTTATTTTACACACTTTTAACGCGAATGTAATGCTTCACTTGGAAACAAATTCACATCAAATTGGGATGTTTTTACTACTCTGTATACGATCTGATTATGCAGACCATGGCTTCCGACGGGTTTCGCGTCCAGCAAAAAAAGTTTTTTGTGAAAAATTATTTAGTGAAAAATGATAAAACAAAATTACAAAAGCTATTTCGATCACTACTTGAAATGATTTTACAGCAAAACTAACAAGAAATACCGTCGCGTAGTGCTCGTCTTGGGACCACTTTAAGGCCCACTTTATTCACTCGAAGTTGAACACAACTCGGGGAGTTTTCCATATAAAAAGCCTAAGTGTTGTATGTTTCCGACTTAGAAAAAAAAGACGAAGAAAAGAAACTATACCTCTAGTGAATATGACTTTTTGACCAAATCGAGTGGTTCGCTACAGATAGCCGCTAGTCCTATTTGGAAATCTTTCAGAGATTATAAGGGTCTTATATATATCTAAGAATACTACTTCTATGTAGGTCTTCGTAACTTGTAAGCCTAGAAAACTAGTAATTTGGCGAGACTTGCGAGTAAGTTTACATAATATTTTATTTTACGAAACAAGCGAGTTAGTTTATGGAACTTTTTAGTTTACGAAACTAGCGAGTAAGTTAGGGAGTAAGTTTACGGAACTTTTTACATTACAAAACTATTAAGGAAGTTAGCGAGGCTTGCGGAGTAAGTTTACGGAACTTGTTATTTTACAAAACTAAGCGAGACTTGCGAGTAAGTTTACGAATCTTGTCACTTTACAAAACATTTGATTAAGTTAGGGGGGCCTTGCGGAGTAAGTTTATGGAGCTTGTTACTTTAAAAAAGAATTGAGTAAATTAGCGAGGCTTGCGGAGCAAGTTTACGGAACTTGTTACTTTACAAAACCAGCTAGTAAGTTATCGAGGCTTGCGAGCAAGTTTACGGAACTTTTGACTTTGCAAAACTATGCGAGTTAGGGAGACTAGCGAGTGCGAATATAAAACCTCCTCCTTTACGGAACTTGTAAGTCTAAAAGTTGGTTTCCAGAATGTAAAGAAGCTTGCTGCACTATTTTCTAAAAGATAACTAAATAATACTACCGCCTGATTGGTATTGCATTCCTACCTGCAAATGTTAACAGAAATTTTGTATTTGTCGAGCCTATAACCATTTTATAGAAAAAGCATTCCACTCATAGTAATTTTTGGAGCTTTCTTTAATAAAAACAGATCTTCTACGCCTACGAAGGGTACCAAACGCTGCCTACCTTAAGCTAAGCATGTTCTGTCGCATTGCGTCTTTTCTACCGTGGCAGAACAAACAATCTAAAACACATGTTACAAACATTCAAAGTACTTACGCTAGTGGAAAGTATGTAGGCAACGTATATGCATCCATTCTAATAGCGGTGTAAGTAATTCCTTGCTGCGGTCAGATTTGTTGATCCTTTCGGTCGGTGTTATTATTTTTTATATTTGACAATCCTTGAAGCGCAATCACTGTAACGAACTTGTGTTTTCTCACATATTACTGGGGGGTATTTCATCAATGATTTTGTATTTTATTTTATTTTCAATTTCAATCTTATAATACTGTCACTTCACACTTTGGCGGATGCACTTTCACTTTTACCGACGGTAACATTACTTTCAAAATATGTTTAGTAGTTGCCTTCAGTTTGCTAGGAACTCTTGCATTCTTCAACATAATCATTTGAACTTGCTCCTTAAGTTAAAAACAAACAACATTGTCCGCAATGAAAGAAAAAAAGAACAGAAAAAAAAAAAACAAAACGTCAATCCCGGATATTTCAGCTAGCATTCATTTGTCAACAATCGCATGAGTGAAACTGATATTTATTTGTTGATATTATTTGGCAAATAAATTTTGTTACAGTTGTCCGATATTAATATTGTAGTTATTCCAATAATGAGGCAAAAATGTTATTCCGAACAACATGCGAGACCTGCTTCCGTTAGCAAGACGAAGCAAAATGTTTGAACACAGACAGATATTCCCTTCACAGGTTCGACAACAACACTAACATACCATCGGCTGAACACAGCCGATCTCACCAGTAACACTTATCTCTAATACTCTTGCCTAGGTCCATCGTCCATGCTTTGTTTTACAAACACTCTGGCAGCGGCTCTCTCTAATACATGCTCAGCGCCAGAGCAAAGATTTCAGATTTTTCATCCCAGCAGCCCGAGGGCCGAGGCCCGAGCCCGAGCCCGATTATGAATCTCAATCTTTTGTGTAGCACACCTACAAATACTCGTGTACAGTGTAGCGATGCGGTGCATCCTTTTGCGCTGTGGCTGTGTGTTTTCTGGCCCTATGCACAGGCACAAGAGCTACTGTTGCACTTATTTCGAAAATGTACGATCTGTGTGCTCACTACATACATGTTTGTTCAGCAGCTTGGCCACATGTTGACACCCATTTTTTTTTTTAAATAAATTCGATTAAAAAAGCAAACTAAAAACAAAGCAAAAGAGCAGTGAGTGCCGACTGACGACGACTGTGAGTGGTGACTGGCGAGTCTCTTTTTTTTCCGTGTGTATGTTTTTTTTTCTTAAAGAGAAGTTCTGAATGTCACCATCACCACAGCAGTTCTCTTGATCGTGTGTATATCGCACGATCGGTGGTGCCTACAAATACAGGGATAGGTGATTGTGTGCAATTAAATTTGATTGCTTTATTTCGGAGGAGAGCTGATGACTGTGTTCTGTCTTCTGTGTTGTAGGCATAGTGGCTGATTGCACTTTCAAAACACCAGTAACCAGAGTCAAGCTTTAATTTTGTTGTTTTCATGGACTGGGTTTGTTTTTTTTTTGTTTTTTTTTTTTTGTTTTCTTTTTTGAATTCTAGTTTTGACCAGACACAAACACAACACATGTGAAGAGGCATCTCTATATAAATGTAGGCTTCTTACATTCCAGAACACCTATTGTGTAAAGAAATTGACTTCCTGGGAATAGAGACATCTTGATTCAGATTCATCCCTCACAGCAGAAAGGAGTGTATGTAGGCGTACCAGATATAGGTTCTCACTTTTCTACAAAAAAAAACAAGAAAACGCTGTGTGCCTGCCTCTCGAAAGGAGCACCATCAGAGATAGTCTCAAGTGAACGTCATAATGACTTAATTACTGGACCATGATAAATCAGGCTGATCACAGGCGAAACGAAGGAAAAAAAATATTTTAAGAATCTGTTGATGTATTTATGCATTCATCAATTCTCCGTGTCTGGTTCTGTTTATTTCAAATCAAACACAAACACAAACTAAATGCCAATAGAATAATGAACGTGATTTCAAATCACCAGAATTTCTAAAAATGTGTGTACAAATAAAGTACGTATGGGAAAGTGAAACAGAAAAAAAGATTTAAAGCATCCAAAAATAGTCCTCTCCTAGAAGCGGAAATGCAAAGGCACGTGTTATGCATTTTTGTATAATTTTTTTTTTTATGTTACCGTTAGCCTTTCATTGAACCTCAAGCTCTCCATATGCGTACTAACATGAAAATAGTCGAAGAACATATCTTCGCGTGGGCTACGGGTTTGTGTAATAAACTTTTACAAACTTAGAATAATAATTATTGTTGAGCTGTGTTATCAATCGACAGCGTGTACTGTTCAAAATGCTATTCATAACAAACAAGAAACAACCCCCATCCGCACACTCCCCACGCACCGGCCGGCTCTCGCTTTCAGTACCGCAACTATACGCGAAGTTACTCGTACCATTGTCGTTATAATTAAATTTTAGGTGTATTTTTTTTTTTTTTTTCTTTTTGTTTCTGTTTCATTAGATATTTCGAAAGCCCATCAAACCGCAGGGGCACACGCATCTGACGGAGGCGTTTATGGAACATGTCTATCATCGGTTGTTTCCAATAATACAGCCAAAACCAATATGTTGAATGTTTTCCTTAATGCACATGTTTATATGGTGGATTTTTAGGGAACGGGGATTTGTGTTTACTCTCTGCTAGTGTTGACATGTTAAGTAGGTAGCCCAGAGGCAGTATATGATGCTATTTATTCGAAAACGCTGTCGTAGGCGGGATGTACTTATACATTTTACAAGTGCCACCAAAAAATACAGGTGTTGACGCTCTACAATCTCACCTTTTCGGCATCATTTCGTTGACAATTGGGTGTTCGAGTCTTTTGTATATAGGTAGGGTGTTTCGGGAATAGTTTTCGAGTGACGCAGGCTCGCGGAAAAGCACAAGTTGCACCTTGTCAAATCGAGAGTTTTACCCATAACACAGTTTATTAAATCTAGAATGTAATTTTTCCCCAACCAATTTTCATAACTATCTTATTTAACGTTGCAACAAATTGTTGGAGAGCAATTTTGCAGAACTGGTAGTGGAACTGCCAAGCAGCTCCCTGTGAAGTTTTTATAGTTGTGACGAATTTAACGAGTTATTTTAATGCGACTCCTTTGCGGTTTGTCCACTGGAATGCATGCACAAACGAATTTTAAGTACGCTACAAAATGTCCATGTAGAGATTGGCTGAAAAGGTCGTTTGACAGTTTTTATCTTTTTATTTAAAGCCGTGGCGAATATGACATCCTATACTCGGTTAGGTTATCACCGGATTGTGAAAGATGGGCTGTAGGTATACCGCTGACGTATGGCAGTTGACGTACCTATTTGGCTGGAAGTAGACGAAGTAGAAGAAGACGCTCACCGTCTAAAAAAGGATGTGCTTTACTTTACGTTTTCCTTGCACCGATTCGAAACTGGAGCGAAACCGATTTGACTTTTCTTTGTCAATTCGTCAAGCGGACTCTCTCTGTTCGAGTGAAGTATCCATAGATTATTCCAGCTTCAGGATTGTCAGTTTCCGTATTAGCGGGCTTCTGACAGCTCGTTGACATCTAAGTAGGTAATTGGCTTTTCCCAGCAATTCGTTTTGTGTGAGTTTTCTTAACGTTTGGGACAGATGGAAGGGATCTAGAATTGTAAGCCGAGTAGAAATGGCTAATTGAGAAGCTCTTTGTTGAGAAGCTGTTTGTCAGACCTTCGCGAGGGGTGGCGCAGTGGAAAGAAGCCTCAAGATGTATGTTGGAGCGCCATGACATCTACTTAAAAAAAAATTGCATTTTAACTCTGTCCGGTTAACGTTGATCTCCTCGAACTTGTCGGTGAACTCTTTTCAGAGTAAAATGCTAAAATCTGGTGGCATCCACTGTCAGTAAGTGTTTTTAAATTTGTTCCTAAGCCTGTCACCCATTTGAAACGTCTTAATTCGGCCGACTTTTGGCGATAGTCATTGATTCTAACTATACCGCACATGCAGCGCTTTTTGTATGCGTAAAACTCTCTCAAAATGGACGCATACAAATACGTCGCTCATTAGAACATTTTATTAGACGAGCTTCGGCCACTGATGCATGTGGTATACTACCTTCATTCTAAACTAAATAAAACTGCCAAATCGTTGTTTTTTACTTTCAGAGTTCGTCTCTGACCGTACTCTAGCAATTGCGGGTATAAGTGATTCAATCTACCTCAAACTTGAACCTCTTCAACACATTCACATGTACACCCTGTCTGTGTGTATCCTTATATTTTTGAAGCTTCGCCTTGGGCTGATCTTCGCTACATCCTCACATCATATCTCGTCACCCACAAGAAACTGAATTGCATTTCAAAACACATCAAGTAGCGTGACTGCGGTACATGCGGTGCCCGGCCTGTGTATGCGAGTGCCAACCAACGCGTTTTCACAGTCAATTAAGTGAAATTCTATGCATGAATGCACATTTGGCTACTCTCAGTTTCTTGGGTGTTTTTTTTTTTTTTTTTTTTGTTATTCTTATTGGTTTGTTGACAAACTTGAGTTGAGCCGAAGCTGACCCTCTCTTTGGCAAACAAAAGGGAAGACAAAAAAAAAAAAATAAAAAAAAAATCGTTCTCCCCAATTATATGTATGTAGAAGGTCTGCTCCTTTTTCGTTTAAATTAAGTGTAATAAAAACCTCAGCAGCTCACCACATGAAGATTGGCATTGACGAATACTTGCCATGTGGACATCTGCAAGGAGAAAAAAAAAATCTCAAATTGCAAACACTCTTGATGAAGTAATCAAGATGATTCCGGCTGCGGGTGTTTGGGACTGGTAGTTCTAAATTTGATACATATGTATTCGCTTTCAACTGCAAATGCATTTCGACCGAAAGCGTGGGTTGATATATTGTGTCGGCGAAACGTGATAAATTCAACAATTATGCAACAAATAACCGAACTGCGAGCAGGGCACATTATAAAAAGCAATTTACAGGCACAGGAAAAGCCGCGATTTAGTGTCAAAATTTTTTGTATTTTCAACATGAATTGTTTGAGGAACGGAACCATTAAAATGAAAAGAACTGGATGGCATATGAAGCGCATTTATTTTCTTGTGTTTTATTATGAACATTTATATAGTTGGCTCAGTTTTATGGGTCTCTGAAACATTTGCTTTATATATAGGTACACTTGGCTAAAAATTAAATCATTTTTCAAAAGCAATGCGAGTGGATAATTTCGAAGTAAAATTCAGTCGTCAGGCTCCAAATGGGGCTTGGAAACTAATTTTGTATTCACTGGACGGGAGGCCCATTTGAAGTTTAACAGCTTTTTGATAGCATTTTGCATTGTCTTGGCTTCCTCACGTTTTAGGCGAGAAAACAATTTCAACTACGCAAATTGGTTGGTTTTTTTTTCTATTGAAAAGCTGATGTACATAATGGGATCACTTGATCGATGAAACTTTATGTTTTTGTGCGAGTTTTGGACTTCAATCCAAACGAATTTTCAAATCGTATCGTTTGATAAGTGTTCTATTATGTGATTTCCAAGGATAGAGTTAAGATGTGATTGACATTTCAAAGAGAGTTTCGTTCACGGCATTATGCTCGCAGTCAGGTCGTATAAAGAGGATTTTTCTAAAATCTAGCGTCACGTCAAAAACACAGCCGTGTTCAACTGAACGAATAATAGTTTTATTGACATATATATACATATTGCTCTCTGTCAGATCATGTGAAGACGATTTGTCGAATGCGCCATCTACGTCGACGAATGATCTGTTTTGCCTGTTGCGTCAATGGATATACGTCAAAAACACAACCGTGTTCAACGCAACGAACAGTTCAATAAAATTCGTCACACAATCAATTCCACGTACAGAATTTTATTTCAAACGCCAATAACAGTTCTCACTCTCAATCTCAATCTCGGCTCAATCGCGATTTTTGCCGAACGAGACGAAGGTCGAAAGTAAACGCGTTCGCAGACGATGGAAACAGCAAGAGCTGCAGGGAACTTCTTACGAATCAAACCCTATCAGACTGCTTCAATTGACAGTATAAAAAAACTTAAGAAAAGACTGAGGATGGACATTCTGAAGATATAGGTTTTATTGATATTGATAAATAAGTTTTGGATTACATAAGCTTAGGACATTGGGATTAACTTTCATGTTTACAAAACAGTTTTTTTTCCGTTGCGTATGACTACAACCATTTTTTTCAATTGAATTATTGATATTTACTTAGGGTGACATGGTCGTAGATGCACCAGTGGTGCACCACGCACCATAGCTCCATCTGCCTAACTGACAGATGTAATTGTGTCTACCTCACTCAAAAGTATTCGTTTTTTCCGGCAACGATAGTAGATTTCAGTCTGGTAGTGGATTTCTTTGTGCGCGGACGTGTGCGAATTTTTTTTTACAATTGCAGTGAAAAACGAAAAAAAAAGGGTAAGTTAATTTTTTTATTTCTTCAGTGGAAGTGACTTTTTTCTTTATTTAGCTTTAATAAAATGATTGTTTAACCTTTTATTTTTGGTTTATAATAAAGAGTTTATAACCTTGATGCGTTGTCTGCAGATTATTTAAATTTTAACCTAAAATTCCGTAGTAGTGCACAATGCACCACCAAGATCCTTCTGTATCGGGGCCAACGAAGAGGCAACAGTCGTTATACAAATTCTCAGAATCTGTATATAAATTAAATATTCGTTAAGTAATTAATTTTAAGTTGTTTATTTTGTTTATGTTTAAATTCCTATTTTATTTTTGTTATTTTTGTTTTATTGTTAACTTATTTTTATGTTGATGTGAAGATGAAGTCATTAGTATTTATTTTTATTTATATGTTCTTCAAAGTTGCAATGAACTGTTTTTTTGTCTAATAAAACTATGTTTATCTATTGAAATATTTGTTTTAATTTTTAAAATAATAGGTGGTGCATTATACACATACAACTGGTGCATTTAGTACCTACCATGGTGCACCATGCACCATTTCTCATTTTTTGAACAATTCATTTTAACTTAAAATGTTCACATGCTATCAACAAATTTACTCTATACATATTTCCATAACAAATTCATAAAATGTATGTCAAAATACCAAACAAAAAAAACTTATTTTAAAAATGTTATGGTCGTTTGAAAAAAGGGTGGTGCATTTACGACCACGTCACCCTATTCATTTCCCACCAGGGCCTAAAAAGCGCTGAACAACAGATATGATTAATGAACGGGTCGGCTGAGTCGACGTCATTGGTGAAAATAATTTGAAAAAATTATTAATGGAACAAACACAGCTTTTGCAATATTCAGCAAATTCAGCAAAATGACTGACCGAACAAATGTCACAACTCACAAATTAAAATCATTTTCCACAATTAATTGATGGGCTTATATTATTTTAAAATGCACTAAATTAAATTTGGTTTTTAATTAATGCGATCGAAATTTGTAACCAAAAATAGTGCTTCACAGCTTATTGAAACGTCAAACGAAAACTAGTTGGTATGATCGGTGTGAATGCATCGCCGAGTTTTCAAGTTTTGGGCTTGGTGTGAAAAGCATATTATACTCTCGGATGTTTGTCACACTGAGAAAACTGCAGAGCTGCGATAGCCATACTAAATCACATTAACAGAGCTGCCGTAACCAACAAAAAATATTTGAAGACATCCAAGTTAGCTATCAGACCCGCATAAAGAGCTGTTAAAACCCCCTCACAGAGCTAATGCGAACGCATTGGAGGCTGTCACAGCTTCTCAACAGATTTGTGATGCCCATATACAGAGCTATCAGAACCTCATAAGAGGCTGCCACAGCCGCTGAAAATATTTGTGGTAGCCAAATGCAGAGCTATCAGAACCTCATGAAGGCTGTCATAGCCTCTCAAAACATTTGTAGTTCCCGTATACACAGCTGTCAGAACCTCATGAAAGGCTGCCACAGCCGCTTAAAAGATTTATGGTAGCCACATGCAGAGCTGTCACAACCTCATAGGGTGGTTGTGAACCCAAATGGGAAGTTGAAATACCCTAGTAAAATTATTCCAATACCCTCAAAGAAGTGCCTACGTTGGTAGGCTACAAGCTTTACAAGCCCCTTATACTTAGCCTGACTTCCTTGGAAATTTGGAAATCTCAACTCGGTTAATACCTACATTTATGATCGTCCTTATCCGTTGTAGCCTTTACAGTTATCTACGCAATATAAAAAATATAAATAAAAATTCAAAAAGAATCAATACCTTCTTTTCTAAAATGCATAAAAAAATTTTGAGCAGTTTAAAAATAAATTTAAAACTCTTACCTGGTGAAATTAATAACACGTTCAGCACGATGTATTCGGTACTAATAGCAGTAGAAACGAAGAAAGAGGATTGCTTAGGCCAACACAGAACTGTCATAGCCGCATGTCAGTTGTTATACCTAGACACGACTCAGTTCTCACTTACTCTACGAGCCAGAACAACCTTACCCTAAGCAGAACTGCACAGAAAAGAGCTATCATAGCCCTATGGCAGTGCTGGTACCGTAACGACTAGGTAACGTAGTTGATAAAAGGTTCTTGTAAACAAGCATAGCATTATTACGGGTACAGGACCTTGGTCAACGGTGTTCACACCCTATCCAAATTAAGTTCGTTAACAACCGCGCCTTCAAGAGCTATGGCAACTCTTTGTTGGCTACAATAGCCTCGATTTGGGGATGACATCCAAGATATGGGTAAGTTTGCCAAGTTAGGGGTATAGGAAACAGATTTTCGGGTTTGGTACCCATATTTCTAAATTTAGTTTTCTCAGTGCAGACTCACAAAATGTCTAAGGCGATCGTTGAGATTCTCAAAACAGATTGTGCATGTTTAGAAAAGTAGACACACAAACCTATCATTTTCAACATGAACTTGTAATAATCACGTCGCCGAATCTAGTGTTCCTTCCCGGTTTGGCGAAAATTTCCCTCGCAGTTGACATAACATACCAAATTTCCCTCTATTTGGGGAAAAGTTAGATAAGAAATTATACAGTTTTGTAAATTCATCACAATTAAATGCAAAGCTCCACTGCTTCGACAGGAACTTGTTTACAACTTAATCGTCTGCACGACACTTCCTTTTGCCCTCTCTGCCGTTGAGCATTGGTCTGTCTTTTTTAAGTATAAGTGCTTCAAATATAATGGATTCCATCAACAGTTTTAAGAGCTGTTTCCTCCATAACTCCTGTTGCCGGATGCCCTCTTGCCTACCTGGCCACAGCTACGTGTTTCTTCTTCTAGCATTGTGCTTATGTCAAACGTGTACTTATTGTTAGTATTCGAGAAGACCTTTGCCCATAAGCTTGTGTAATGGCTCAGTTCATTAAATGAGCCCATTTGTGTTATGTGCACGTGCATGCACAACATATTAGATTTCCTGGCATCTACGTAAACACCATATTCTTTCTTTATTTCCCTTCCGTGAGATTGATTCATTCGTCATGCCCATTTGGTGCCCTCACAGCAATTAGCACCTAAAGAGGTTCTAAACAAAATGCTTGCGTTTCTTCAAAGCACACACACACACGGGTGTTTTCCTTCCATCCATTAAAGTGTCCAATGAACCTTGGCCAGTGCATTTTTTTTTTAGAGAGCTTGATGCCGCCTGAATTTCTTTATACATTGTAGCCAAAGCGTGCTAATAGCGTGTCCGTTTTATAAACAAAAAGTTTCAATTCCCCCCTTAAGCCATCTGATTTGTATAAGCGCTGGTACGTTAGCCTAATGCACCAGGCACACATCTGTGCCCGCCTATTCCTAGTGTGAATTTATGTTCAGTCCTGTATTATTTACTTAGTCGTTTCTCATACGGATTGTCATCCTTTTTTTTTGGAGCAGTATAATGTCTTCTTTATCAATATGGGTCGATTTGTTCTTTTTCTACATTTTTTTTTTGTCCATCTTAATCCGCTTCATCAAATGAACCATACGACTTAACTGAGTGCAACGGATCGTGAGGGCTCTAAATGAATTGTGCGATGCCACGGCTATAAGTGATTGTTGCTGCTGGGCTGTGAATCTTCTCGTGT
Source organism: Cheilosia vernalis (assembly GCA_949126925.1). NCBI lineage: Eukaryota > Metazoa > Arthropoda > Insecta > Diptera > Syrphidae > Cheilosia > Cheilosia vernalis. The sequence continues at coordinate 18,100,640 of OX421363.1, read as the reverse complement.
GACTGTATGTTGGTTCGTTTGGTCGTGTCGTCGCGGTGAAATCGATACAGGATACAGGCAGGTACATTTATTGAGAAAAGAAAATCGATTATTTGTATTCTTTATTAACACATTTTCTTGTGTGCGTATCATGTTTTCCTCTCAATTGAGGACGAGTTTTACAGGTTTTTCTTATCATTTCTTTGTTTTTTTTTTGTTGTTTTTTTCTGTTTTTGTATTGTTTTTACTTCATTGTTATGGCTACTTTTGTCGGTTTACTTGGAAGGTGAGAACCACCCCCTATTGTGCCTTCCAAGGCGTCATTGCCGTGCTCGCAGTGGTTAGGTACAAGCTCAATTAAAGCTGCTGCTAATTTTTCTATACGTGTTTTGTCATATTTCGACTTATTACTTATGTCACGTAGATAATTTCTAAAGAAACCCGACCAACAAATGGATGGCGATCCGAAACAAAATCTGATTTAAGAGGAAAGTTTTCGACCCATCTTCATAGGCAGGATGCCGATGTCCGCATACAACCCACGTATCTGGCCACAGGTATAATTGCTGGTGTTTTCTGTTTTGGTTGCCATGCGAAAGAGAGAAAGAGAACAAATATGCCCGTCGTTCAGTCGTTGCCCTTGTATAGTGATTTTTATGTGAAACGATGTTGATTGAGTCATTTAACGCAAATTTAAAAGACGATCACCTCCTGCTGTTTCGCGTCTCAATCAATACTGTATTATAGTGGGGATGAGGTTGCCGCAAGGTTTCACTGACGCATATTTTCAAGTCTGACCTGTTCACCATGGCAAGTCCGTCTCCGTCTATATGTACCGATATCCCAGTGGCCATGGTTTCTTTATATTTCTGCAAAAGATACAGTAAAAAAAGAAGAATAGAACGAACAAAATGTGACAACCTGCACCATTTTTACCTGCTTGTCGGTTTTCCAATTCAGATGTCTTAGATCTTATAACAAATTGTTTAGAAGCAGACTTTTTCTAATTTATTGGTATAAGGGAGAGAAAAATTAAGACACCTCTCAGAGGTTGACCAGCGGTTATATGTACTTTTGGTGCGGAGGAGAAAGTTCATGCTGTGCATCAATGCAAAAGGAACCTATGATTTTTACCCAGAATCGTATAGTCTTCTGAAATACCTACATGCCTTTGTTGTTGTAGAGATCTAGCATTCAGCAGGCAGTATTTAAGATTAGGTGACCTGTTGAGATGGAAACGAAACAAGAAAGCATCCCGAGGCGGACCCATCTTCAAGGTCAGATTCTGTCAACATTTTCGGGCTTCTTTGTTATGTATTCCATGTTGTTTCCTCCGTTTGTCAAATACAAATTAAGTGACAGCCAATGAATATTCATAGGTGCTTAAGGAGCGGAGCTTTTTCTTCTTATATGATGAGTCTTGTTCATGAGTCAGAGATCGGTTTCTGTGATCTATCGTAAAAATCGGTTTTTTAGAGATGGACGCGACCTTCTTTTGAGAAAATATCGCTTTTTAAAAGTGACAAGTGATATACCGAATAGGCAGACAATTTTTAAGAAGTGCGTCGCCGTCTTTAAGATATGTTCCCCTTAAAACGAGTATTTAAAGTTTTGTGGTTAAATAAGTTAAGTATGAGTATAGGCATACTTCAGACAGCACCTTCTCGAAATCGTGGCTTAAATTTAGCTACATTAAATTATTTTTATTCAATAATTATTGAACAAAAGGCTGAATGATCGTAGCTTAGTTGTTAGTGTGTTGGACTACTTAGCGAGGGGTCCCAGGTTCGTCCGAAAACCCTTAGTTTTATTCCACTATGCCACCTCTCGCGAACGTCTGACAAACATCTGAGAGTATAACTGTCTTGAAAGAGCTTCTCAATTAGACGTTTGGAATCGGCATAAAATCGTAGATCCCTTCGTTTCAAAAATTAAAAACTCACACAAAACGAATGGTTGTCAAAAGCTAGGCCTCGGATCCCTACGGACCTGTTGCGCCAACTTTTAAATGCTCGTCTGACTTAATTCAAACCTTTTTTTTGAAAGATTGTTTTTGAGAACCCTTTCCTCCCAATGTCACACGAGCTGCATTTATCTACCCACTAATTCCATCAATAAGGCACACGCACAATGTGAAATGCTCGCCTGGGACTCTTAGAAGAACTCACTAATCTGTCCTCCAGGGAACTCGAAGCGTACGAAATGTGAAGCGAAATTTTTATCTCTCAAACTCACTCGCCCCCACTCATTTGAAAGTTATATTTCCTCTCCTCCGCCAAAGAAACGGACCTAATTTCCAGAGTCTAGAAACAGTTTCTCGCAACCATTAAAATTTTTACCAGGGGCCAGATTCTGTAAGACGAAACGATCAAACGTTTTCGTGCGCACGAAAGATTGCCCATATGTTACACAAGCAAATTTCTTCGTGCACACGAAAACGTTTGATCGTTTCGCCTTACAGAATGCCGACCCAGGACTTTTATTAAAAAACGTCGCTGAGCAGTTTAATTGTATATAGGTACATTCTCCAAAGAATGCCCTGGAAGAAAATCGACCAAAAGACGTTGAATCCTTTTCTGTTTCGAATCGTTTTGTTTTCGACTGATATATGAGATCATCACTAGAAATGGGAATGGCACCGGGTCAGCGAGGGTCCTTTCAGTTCAGACAAGGTCTAAGACGACATGCTGTCAAGGGTATATCTATTTTTTCTTCAAATTACATTTCCAAATAAATTGTGGGGAATTCACACTCCAACACCAGGGGCAAATGCAACTGTAGGTATAAAGTCGCAACAGTGAAGATACATATTGACATAATTGGAAGAACACAGCGGGCTGGCTGGTTGTGCGTTTTCGAACAATATGAACAAACAAGCTGTACCGCGTCTGTGTGTGAAAAGGAGGGGTCAAACAGAAAAATCCTGTCAACGTACAGGTCGTTACAATGTCCATCAGATAGGTAGGGGGAAAGCGGGAGACTTGAGCCACTTTTTGTTAGATCGTTAATAAAAAATTGTTTATCAATCACAGCCACCTGTTAAATGGATTTTTTTATAGCTACATTTATCTATTTTAAGAACGGTCTCTTAAACTTATAATAAACGCAAGAAATTTTTGGCAAATGCCAAATGTTTGAAAACAGATTTTCGGCTCAAGTCTCCCGCACCACCGGGAGACTTCAACATCCCTTCGGGGAGAGTTGAACATTCTCAAATCTTACGAGAAAAACAATAAAACGAATAATTTATCCACTTCCAATGTGATTATAATTTATTTTTATTGTTTTAGTGGTTTAGTTACTTCAGTTTCTTAGCATATACAAAGTAAAAAAAGGTAAACAAAAACTAAACTTCAGAAACATAACGAAAATAAATCAATAACTTAAATAACCTATTACAAGGTTTATTTCTTTGAGTTTTTTAATTAAATTATTTTTTTTTATTATTAAAATTAAATACAAGGCTTTAAAACACTTACATAACATTTCATCAGAGCAAATGGAGAATTGAGCCACTGATCAACTCTCCCTTTAGAAACTGTCTCAAGTCTCCCGCTCGCATTTTTTAATAAATTTATATTCATAATTTTTGTTATATACAAACTAGAATGGTATCATACTAATATTTACAATGTAGAATATCAATATTGTTAGGTAACATCAAATTGATTTATTTAACGCTTTACAGATCAATTTTATAGAGAAAAAAGAAAAAAAAAAATTTTTTACTATTTGCACTGCAAAACACCTTTTCTCTTCCACCAACCAGAGACAGCTGATGATTTAGAATTCTTTTTGTGTGCAATTAGCTCGTCACTGTCTGCATCGCATACACTTACACTTGTTAGATTTCAATGGAATTTGAGCAAATTATTGAGAGTGGCTCAAGTCTCCCATATGTTCAAGTCTCCCGCTTTCCCCCTACAATGTATACAGGTTGTACAGGACTGTTTTCTTTTAACTACCTGGGTGCTCCATTGCGAACCCTCAAATTGACACAATGATACAGATCAAGAGATCTGGACTTGTCGATTGATATTTGATCGTAGGATTTAACATGTAGCAACTATTGTTGCTTTTCATCTTAATGTCGTGTACACATTGCAGAAGGTTGCTACGATTGCACTCCACTCATGGCCCAGTCAAGTGGGTAATCGCCTATTTTTAATATTCGTAAATCCAATTGTTGCATGCTTCGCTGACTACAAAAGAGCGTACAAGCTGCGCATGCAATGTGAATGTTTCATTGTTTCATATTGGGTTCAGGATGCATACGAGTGTATCCTTATCATATAGCAAAAAAAATGAGTGCTCAGCATCCATGAAAAGATATTATATACCCGTTTATTGCAGCATTCTTTCATTTTTCGAAATTGCATTGCCAATGTGAATACAGGGTGGTTCAGTGGTCCAGTTTAAATGTTTTGAAATATTTAAAAAAATCCACTTGAAGTAAAGGGCCATTAATTTTTCGGTTTCGAGAGTAAAGCTAATTAAAACACACACAGCGGTACATTTTTGATGAAAATTTTATTTCATTATAATGCTTGGACTTGTTTTTCAAATGGCCGCCTCGGGAAGATTGACAGCATGCGATTCTTTTGAAGTAATTTTGAACCACTTTTTCGCACATTACGGACGGTATCTCGGGCATAACTTGGGTAATGTTGGTTCTTAATGCGTCTAGAGTTCGGGGATTATTCGCGTTAACACGGTATTTTGCGGTGCCCCATAGAAAAAAAATCGAACGGTGTCAAATCGCACAATCGACGTCGCCAAAACGTGAAATTACCCGACCAGGAAACTTCTCTCGCAATAAAGCCATAATTGGTCGTGTTTTGTGTGGGTATATTATGCCCCGTCTTGTTGGAACCACATATCGTCCAAGTCATCTTTAATCGCCGGCCGGCTAAAAAAATCGGTGTGAGACACTTTCACCGGAAAATCGATAAATTCGGATCATCGGCAACACTGCACTTGCAGCAGCAATATTTTCGACTGAGCGTTCATTACGATGTTGCACAAGCCTTACGACATCAGTAACGCTTCCACTGTCTTCCAATTTCTTCACAATTTGACCGATTGCTTGCATAGTCGGTCGATTATGAAGACCATAATCATCGAGTAGCTAATGCACGAAAAGTGGCTACGTTTGAATCACCACTTTTGTAGTAAGTTTTAATAATATGAACGCGTTGTTCGCTTGCTAAGTAATCCACTGGCAAACATTCAACTAATGTTTACACTTCAAATGACAGCCGAGTTTGATAGGTGTCAAATTCCAGCTCGGAACCACGAAATGAATGACCCTGTACATCTTAAATGTTCTACTGCAGCTCTTTTCTCATAAGTAAATAACATAAATAGTTGGCGCAAAAGGTCCGTAGGGACCCTCTAGGCCTATAGCTTCTCACAACCATTCGTTTTGTGGGAGTTTTTTATTAGATAGATAGATTTTTATTCAATTCAAAATATTTAACAATTTTAGTAAGATTTCTGACGTTCCTCCGAGCGATTGTTCTGCCGTTACACAAAAAAGGGAGCATTGAGGATCCGAAAAACTATAGAGGCATATCATTCTTAAATATACAGCAACGAAGCTCTTTGGCTCAATATTGTACAATAGACTTAGTGAATGGGTCGAGACCAAGAGGATCTGAAACGTTTTTCAAGCGGGGTTCAGAAAAAACCATTCGACAGTGGACCAAATTATTATATAAGCAAAGGAAAAAAGCTGTATGCTTTTTTTGTAGATTTTCGATCAGCTTTCGATTCAATACCCCGGGAAATATATAATACTTTTTTATAAACTCTACAATTATGGAATCTCAACAAGGATTATATCTGTCATTAGAGCAATTTATGATAAAAATCTTGCGCGAATATGGAACGGGAAATCTCTGTCGGAAGAGTTTGGTACGTCGATGGGCGTTAAGCAAGGATGTGTTCTAAGTACCCTTATCTTCAATTTGTACATAGCTGACACGGTGAAGGGTGGTATTATCATGGGAGGAAAGAATATTCCAGGACTAATGTTTGCTGACGATTATAGTCTTCCTAGCTGAAACTATAGACGGGATGCAGCTGATGATAAATAGGCTCCAGCTCTACTGCAAAACCTGGAATTTATCGGTTAACCTTTCCAAGTCAAAAATGATGATATTCAGAAACGGTGGCGGAAGATACTCCAGAAGGGAAAAGTGGACTTTTGAAGGGGAGCCAATAGAAATAGTTAAGGAGTATAAGTATCTGGGAGTCTTGATCGCTTCTAACCTAAATCTAGATAAGCATATGCAAGCCAAATTAGCGGAAGCTAAGCGTGCCATGTGTTCTGTGTGGAGAAGTTGCATACTTAAGAATAACGTTTCTCACGTAGCTAAGTATAAAGTTTTTAGAGCAACCGCAATTGCAATTCTGTTTTACGGAGCACAGGCATGGGGATATCGTTCTTTTCAAGCCGTAGAAAGGTTCCTTCGTTATTTTAATAAAGGTACCTTCAGACTGCCAAGTGCATCACCAAACTATATGGTATATCTTGAAACGGGAATAGCACCCCTTTTTTAGACACCTTTAAAATGCATTTTAACTATGTGGTAAAAGTTATGGCGATGAGCGAAGAAAGGATTCCACGATTGGTACTAACGCAAATTATAAATTCGGGTGGAACTTGTGTAAATGAGTGGAGCAAGCTCAGAAATATTTTCAATATCAGCCGACGAAAACCCCGATTCACTTAAAACAAAATTTGATGACCTGCTGAAGAAAGCTGGTAATATGATGTATGATAGGTACATTAAAGAAGCTGAATCGTCTATATACAGGGCTTACTACAGGAAAGTAAACCACTACTTAAAGCAAAAAACCTACTTCTTAGCTGACAACAATTCTGAAAAAATCAGCTTAATATTCAAAGTAAGAGGTGAACTCCTTAGTCTGAATTACATTCCCCATCGACCAGAGCTACCATTATTGTGTGACTTGTGCAATCGTAGAGAACGGGAGGATGTGTTCCATTTCCTGGGAGTTTGCCACATACTCAAGGAATTCCGTAAACGCTTCTTTGGTGTAGCCACGCTAAATTTAGAAGAGACAATCAACATTTTGAACGGTGAACGAAGTTGGGACATTCTTTACCAATATTGCTTAAGCGCTATTCGTTATAGAACATGCATTGTTCAGGAAACTTTTTAAAAATCTTGCTCAGAAAATTGTAAAAACTTGTAGGGTAGGAGAGAAATACACAACGACCGCTTGGGATGAAGGAAGTTTATTGACTCAAAAAAATAGCTTAGGTTACATACAATTTATAATTTTCAAAAGAACCGTAAGTTAACTTAAATGAAATACATGGTAAATATAAACATCGGATGGATCATCCGATCCGCCGGACCAATCATAGTTTTTGCTCAGCGTATTTTATGTATGGTAGAGTAGCAAATGTCGCATGCACAGTGGGTGCCATAAATAAATGGACAGGTTTAAATTATTTCCACTACAAACTTTAAAAGTTGCAGAAAGTAACAATATAAATGTAAATATTTATTTTCTTATCATGTGTAATATAAGTGTCAGTCTGGTAGACGGCCTTCGGCCAAACCATTTAAAGACTTAAGTTAAACTTAAAATTAGAAAAATGTAAATTGTATTATTTTTGGAGTCAATACAATAATAAAATAAATAAAAATAGTAAGATTTTTGTTTTAACGAATCTAATGGATCCACAATTTTATGCGGATTCCAAATGGTTAATTGAGAAATTCTTTCAACACAGCTATAATCTCGGATGTTTGTCAGACGTTCGCGATAGATGGCGCAGTAGAAAAAATCCTAAGTTGGAATTTTTTGCGGGTTTCGAACCTTGGACTCCTCGCTTAGTATAGTTTAACATACTAACCATTAAGCCACTGCACTTTTTTTCTCTCGAAAGAGTTTATTATTTTCCAGATGTGGCTGCATTATAGTGTCCTGATAAAACTGTCACATCATCAAGTTTAGAATCTTGAACATATTTTAAGCTATTTCTTAGAGCGTTTCGTTTATGTAGTCTTACTTCGGGATAAGCACTGAATTCTGGTGTAAATATTTCAAAGTGTTTTCTTTGAACTGGAAAGGAAGCTTTCTCATGACAGATGTCAACATATAAAAGGGATGTTTTTCAGTCGTGTAACTAACATAACCTAACACTTTAGACGAGGTTGATGTGAGCTGTATCGCAGGGATCAGAAATCTATCGGCAGGCCTTTCTGCTTCAAATCATCGTCTCCCCTCAGGTCTTACTTGTAATCATTTGTAACCTTCACACTATAAATATTTTGTTGGTCGAAATAGGTAATTTTTTGTGAGTTCATAAAACCTCGCCTGGACTGGGCACTAAATATGTTTATTATGTTTTGTCATTATTCTTAAGGACTGCCTTTGATTGACGGAGTTCGGAAGATCCGTCCTTCTTTGTCATTGTCATTTTCGAATTGTCGCACTTCAAATTCGTATAGGTATTCGATTAAGCTTTCTTATCTCAGCTGTCATTCGGAACGTGTTCATCTCAACTGTCATTAACCTACGTACTTTAAAATCTGTCTTGTTATTGATATTCTAGTTCTCAGATATGACAAATCTCCTCTGTAAATAATGAAATTTTATCGCATAGACGATCACAATAGAGTCTGAAGTGTCAAAAAATAGGGTTTGTTTTTTTTCAGTTCAGAGTGCTTTTTTTTTCTGAGCGGTAGCGTTCAGTCTAAGTGAAAATATGGGTCAGATTATCTAAAACGAAACATTCAAACGTTTTCGTGTGCACGAAGAAATTCGCTTGTGTTAAAAGAGGAAAACCATTCGTTTGTTCGTTTCGGCCTTTCAGAATTCGACCCCTGAGCACAGCATATTTTGACAGCAGCCAAACAATGCGATATGGCAGCCGCTCCGAACACACTCCGTTAAGGGGATGCTCGAGTTGTACTCCGAACGGGTGAGAAATAAAAACCGCCTATGGACTTGACGAATGTTATTCAAATTCCGAAGAAAGACCAACTTCATATAAACAATAGAAATAGGTATATCTACGCCCACCAACTCATCCGAACAATATTATTTTTAGCCTCGCGTTTTAAAAGTAAGAGCGCGGTCGCGCGTTAAATTCATTCCGAAGGGTAATACTTTGGAATTCTTGTTAGACAGCAATAAGCAAGACTCAACATACGTACTAGGTACACCTTCGTTGGTATTTCTCTAACGCCTAAGAACGAACCAACTGATTTAATATTCCGAGCGTTATCTTCTGCTATTCATCGATATACGTTGGTAGCTATAGGTGTCTATAAACATTAAATTGCCTCGGCTGCATTGTAATTGTTTTTTTTTTATATATTAATTTGTGGACACTGCATAGGTACTTGTAGTTATGGCTTCAATTGCTATTACGCTTTCAATACAATTTTCTGATGGATGACAACTTCTAATAAGTGATCGTGTGTGTGTTTATATTTTTGTCCTCTTGGCTCTATAGGTGTATACCTACCTACGACGTTTAATTTTAGTTCGTGTCTAATTTATTAATTACGAATATCGAGAAGCCCGGGTGATAGTACGTCAGAACAAAATAAATAAAAACACAAACGGACAATCTAAAAGCAAATATTTATAGATGCACGTACCTAAGTGCGAAGTAGGTTTAATGGTAGGTAGCACCGTCCTTCTTCTTTTCTTTTTTTTGTCTCATATTCCTGTTTTAATTGTAGGCCTTAAAGTAAACCATAACCCATAACGCCATAAAAAGAGGAACAACAAAAAAAAGAACATAAAACAAACTGAATGGTTGAAGTTGAGGAGCCAGTTTGTAAATGCCCACCAGTCTGACAGTCTGTTTTGTGGACTTATGCTAATTAGACCAGAAAAAAGCATAACAAGGAGCAGCAGGAGACAGCTATTTGTCAATAATATTATAGCCACAATGTCAGTTGGTTATTCTAATTGCGATATGCTTACGAACCCTTTCCAGATTTTATGCGGTTGGTTGGTAACAATTACCCATGCCTCGAAAATCCAAGATTCTTCCCCTTTCAGTCCGAGCGATTTGAAATCAGTGCCCAGTGCCCAACGCCGACCGCATGCCCCAATGTACCTACCCTTTTTTGTGTTTTGTTGTTTCAACGTGAAGACAATAAAACCCCATTCAGTATATAGATTGTCTCTAAATAGTTGGCTAAATGGCAAGCTCTTATGCTTCTTAATAAAGACATTAAAAATACGCTACTGCTAAACTCGACCGCATCTATACACACGACAGGATTACTTCGAAACGCACACCATCATGCATGGCATCGAAGCGCAGATGTAGCTTCGAAGGTGGAAACAGTATTACAATGCACGAGAGAGCCATGGAAAGAGAAAGACGACTAAAGGCGGAGTTACATTGTGCGGACCCAGTTTAAAATGGGGCGGGCTTAAATAACGTCTTTATACGTCGGTCGGTCGGTTCAACCTGTTTTGCCACACGATGAGAAACTCTGTTTTGAGAAGACTTTTATGTATACCACAAACACACCTGTAAAATGCTAGCCATGGTTAGTTGGTGTTACAACTTTTATCGTACATGCATTTTCGTACCGCGCTCTCTTAAGTGCGTCTTTTCCGTTCCCGGCTTAATTGAGATATCTCTTCTATAGAAATATCTGGGCTTGTCAATTGAGACAGACTTAAGAGGCGATGAGGGCGCCCCTTATTGAGATTGAGATACACATTTTGTGTTTTTCGAGCGAAGCGTTTCGTTCTTTGGGGTTTATTTTTTACTCGTTTGTTTTTACATTTTCGTTTTTTTTTTGTTTTTTTGTTTTTGTTTTTGTGTTAAAAGGAACATGGCGACTTCTCCTCCGTATTCTTTCTTCTCTCTGTATTCTTTTGATTGAGATGTTGAAGTGATGAAGTGTATATCGTTGCGTTTTGTGTTTTAAATATCCTTTGCGCTTCGATAAAAGAACAAAATACAAACAAAAAAGAGTGCGCGCGCACAGGCCAGAGTAAGATCTTTAATAACACAGTTTCATTGTTGTCACTTGGTTTTAATGTAGTGCGTACATTGTAAATACGTCTCGACTGATTTACATTTTTTTCTGGTTCGTATACAGTTTAACTTTCTCTCTGTCCATGTCCATTCCATATCCATACCGCTACGCTTCTTTGCGAGCGTTCAGCCGGGTGTAGGTATATGATGGACTAATGGTGCACTGGTCGTGGTCGATAATTAAGCAATTATATGATTTTTTCGGAGGGCATTCTTCAAACGCTGTTGACAACAAGTCGTCGGCTGAATGCTATCTGGTTCAATGTCCATTTTTCAAAATGTTGGCAAATCGATTTTTAAAGTTCAGATTGAAAATTTTTGTTTATATCAGAAAATTTTTGATTGGTATTGATTTTTTTCTGAAAGCCTTGACAATTTTGTTTTTAAAACAAGTCGCAGAATTTGTTTTTCTTTTATTTTGAATTAGTTATAAAATAAAATCAACAAGGAAGTCATTTTGGATATTGAACAAAGTTATATGGAATAACAATGAGTTGGTAAAATTGTCGGATATTGAACAGAAAAACTCAATATTGAACAACATAGAAAAAAACAAAAAGTTTTTTGAAGTTGAAGTTGATTATGTTATATAGAACAAAAAATAGTCCTATTGTTTGAAAATTTTAAAGAAACAACCAAAACACATAATGTACCTACAAATGTTTTCTTTTGGAGCGAATCAAAATCACGTGTAAGTAAAAAGACTTATTTGTTTCTTAATTCAAATCTTTATTTTATGAAAAAGTTAGAAAGATATGCATTCTTCTATGCCCATTGGTGGCTGGAGTGTGCGGGAAATACGAGAGGCTCAAAGGGAAGATCCGGATATCGAACCGATTATCGCCTGGAAGGAGCATGAGGGAAAACCAGACTTGCAGGAGATATCCAATAGAAGCCCCGAGCTGAAGGCATACTGGGCGCAGTGGGACTCCCTTCATGTGAAAGATGGCATTCTAAAAAGAAGATGGGAAAGTCCGGGTGGAAAGTCGTTCGTAATGCAGCTTGTTGTACCCAGGTCAAAAGTCATGGAAGTGCTGAGGGAATTACATGATGGAGTGTCTGGGGGCCACTTGGGAATCAATGAAACGCTCGAAAAAGTGCGGGAACGCTTTAACTGGATCCATTCAAGGGAGGATGTTGAAAATTGGTGCAGGAAATGCGTAACATGTGCGGCCAGCAAAGGCCCGAGAGTGAAAGTCCGTGGCAAAATGCATCAAACAATGTTGGAGCCCCTTTTAAAAGGATAGCAGTTGATATTGCGGGACCGTTTCCTGAAACAAACAATGGAAATCGTTACATCCTCGTTGTTATGGACTATTTCAGTAAGTGGCCTGAAGCATTTGCTATCCCAAATCAAGAAGCTAAAACCGTGGTGGAGCAAATTGTCTACAACTGGGTAAGCAGATTCGGTGTACCGATGGAACTGCATTCGGACCAAGGACGAAACTTTGAGTCGAACATTTTCCAAGGAGTGTGCCAGTTACTCGGGATTCACAAGACAAGGACAACACCACTTCATCCACAATCAGATGGGATGGTGGAGCGCTTCAACAGAACACTGAATGAACACCTCTCTAAGGTCGTTGAAGAGGACCAGAGAGACTTGGATAAGCATCAGATTCCCATGTTTTTATTGGCTTATCGAGGTGCAGTGCATAACACCACAGGACGTACTCCATCTAAAATCTTATTTGGTCGAACAGTCCGCCTACCTAGCGAGTTGATGTTTGGATATCCTTGCGAAGAGCCCAAGAATGAGGAGGAATATGTTAAATAACTCAGGGATATCATCAGGGACGTGCATCGAGACACTAGGGATAAGATTTAGATAGCCAGTGACCGCATGAAAACGAGGTACGATAGTAAAACGACAGCTACAGGATTCCAGGAAAGAGATCTGGTATGGCTATATAACCCTCATCGTAGAAAAGGTTTATCGCCTAAGTTGCAACAAGACTGGGAAGGGCCCTGGTTGGTTGGTTGGTTTAGGTGGCTGTATTTCCCGACGAGGGAAAAACACAAGTAGCGCATTGAGCGCCGTTTTGAAACCACAACTAGCGGAACCTGAAATGAAAGGGGGTGAAGGAAGTTAAGAGAGCACAAAACCAGCCTGTGGAGTTAGGAATTTGATGATCTTGTAAAAATGGATGCTTTGGATGGCCGAAAGGTCATCAAAAAAGGGATGACCTAGTGCACTGCGTCTGGTTTTGGCTAGGGCCGGACACTCACAAAAAAGATGGAACACTGTTTCACTCTTGTTTGTGTCAGCACAGCTACGGCAATGGGTATTGTGGGGGATACCACGCCAATGACCCGTACCGATTACCGTTAGTCTGGCAATATCTATACGCTAACTAAAAGGTTGCTTGTTCTGGCATCATCGTAGGTTGGCCAGATCTTCCTTGAAATGACGCAGTTCGTCAGGTTCAACCACCTAGTCTCAGCCCATGAGGTGAAGTGCAGGAGGATTTCTCTCTTAACATATCCCAGCGGAGGGAAGACTTGCTCCGCATGAGACACGCACAGAGCTGAGCCAAATCTGGCAAGTTCATCGGCGTTCTCATTCCCTTCGATGTTCGTATGGCCGGGAACCCAGATGAGAGTGATATCAAACCGATGACAAGCCCTGGACAGTGTCTCCCTGCATTCCACAACGAGCTTGGACGTTGGCTTAGTTGAACCGACAGCCTTAATCGCGGTCTGACTGTCGACGAAGATGCCTATTTTTCTTTTGGGAGTCGCAATATTGTGGAGCAGTCTACACGCCTCCTTAATTGCAAGTACTTCCGCTTGAAATACACTGGCTACGTTGAGTAGGCGAAGACTTTTAGAGATGTTTAATTCTGTTGAGAAAATGCCTGCTCCTACTCCACAGTCCATCTTGGAACCATCTGTGAAGATGGGTATGTCGAATTCATTAACGACCGCATTCTCCTCCCATTCTGATCTAGAGGGGAATCTAACAGAGAAGTTTTTATGGAAGTCGTGTTTGGGTACTATGTAGTCTGTAGACATACGACCTATGCCGTTAGGAAGGGCCCTACACTATCGTAAAGCGCATCAACGACGTTGTCTATCGCATCCAACGAGGAAGAGGCAAGCTGAAGGTCGGAAATCAAATGCAACAACGGTGATCTCGTTTGATATTGAACAAAAGAGAATGAAAGTATACGGTTGGATATTGAACAAAAACTAAAATTAATTGGATATTGAACAAAATAGAAATGAAGGAAGTACAAACGCATATTGAACAAAACATTCAAAATAGTGGATATTGAACAAGAAAGAAATTATAAAATCTTTTTTTAAAAATGTACCAGAAATTGTTCAATATAATACAAAAAAGATGAAAAGAGGTTTATTGAACAAAAGTGACGTGGCAAATCGTTAAAAAAGTCTCCTATTGAACAAAACAGTTCTCTGTAGCTTGAAAACTAAAAGAGATAGAACAAAATGGTTTGCGCCAAACGAAAGAGCATCCCAAAATTATGAAGACTGCATACCTAACTCCATTTCGTAAAAAATGGCCTTTAGAACAAGATAGCATTCAGCCGACGAAGTGTTTGCCGTGCGCTACGCTTATGTTAGTACAAAAACATGTTACGTAGGTAGGTATTGAAAATGAATCGTAATAGGGCATAGCATTGGTTGGGATGAAGTTAGTAAGGTTTAACTGTAGGTCATACCGCCGTTCGACGTATGGCTACGTACATTTCGCGTTTCATGGGTAAAGGGCCCAGCCCATAGAATCCGTTGCGTCCGTCGCGTCGACGAATTCAGACAGTAGAATTGCCGTATTTGACGGAACGAACTGTCCCATAGAGTCCGTCGCATACGGTGGCAGGCAGAGGGCCTTACCAATAATCATTTTTAACCTCCACACTAAATATTTTCTAGGTCACAATATGCAATTTTGTATGGAAAATTTCGTCATTGTGAGTTCGAAAAATTTAGTCTGGACACTAAAAATGATTATTGGTATGGCGGATTGTGTTTAAGTACTCTATACTTATTTGTCCCAAGAAACGTGGTAATTTATCCCTTTCTGACGTATACGCAAATTCCCTTTTAAATAATTATTTTGATAGGCATTTTTTTGTGAAAAAATTACCTTTTTAAAGTAAAATTTATGTTGTGCGGAAAAATAATCACATTAAATAACCTTTCGTATAAAAATCGCATTTTGTTAATGTTATAATGATTACTTTTTGGTAGGTACTCGAAAATGTTGATCTACAAAAATCTTGCTAAAAGGTGATCCGAAAAAGCTCTTTTTTATGTACGTCCATGTGGTGATTATCATAGATACTTAATTTGATGAAATTAGAAAAGAAAACATTTTTTCAATATTTTATTTTTAGATTTTTCTTTTTCCCACGGAAGGCTTTTCGGACATAGAAATTCCCAAAAAAAGGAAGAAATCGCACAATATAAGAGCACTGGTGTGGTGACAGCCGATGACAGAGTCTCTCTCGCGCTCAATATTTCCACCAATAAAAAGGAATCCTCTCACGCTGTTCGAACTGTCAACGGAGGCGACGGACAGAAAAGTAGAAAGTAAACTTACTTTATCCGTCGCGTCCGGTGGCGTCCGGCACATGCGCTGCTTATGGGTCACCTTCCATAAGAGAGTGTGTATTCTATCAACTTGTCAGTCGAAAACGTTGCTGCAACGGATGCGACGGATTCTATTGGTTGGGCCCTTGACTCGCTTTAAACTTCAGTGGATAGGTACCTACCTAGGTACATATTTTTTTAACATTTTCTTGTACTTCTCGAACGTCAGTCGACCTTAGGTTAACTTTAAGGAGAACCAGAAATCATTCTAGCCCATAAATTTCAACAGAGATTTCAATTTTTACAGAGGGCGCTACGGTTTTGGGCGAAACTGGGGCTCAACCAGAAACCTACTCTGGTAAAATCCGTCCAACATATTTCAAACGCTTTAAGTTTGAGCAATAATTGACGATATCTTTGTTGATGTGCCTTTGTTTCCCTTTCGATATTATGAAGATAGGTACCATATCCCTGTCACCTACTCAAAAATCTAATGTACGTATTTCTCACTATAGTTAAGTCTTAAATGTCGCTGTACAGCCCATATAGGTTAACGTTAAAAAGTCCAAATATTTTCCGCAGAATAGCTTTTCGAGAATGTCCTGATGTTGGCAACATCTACCTACCAACTACTAGGTCATCGCACTCATTTCGTTAGAATGATGTTGCGCAGCGGTTCAGTAAAGTGCCACTAAATAATCGTACTATTCGACATAAATCGATTCATCCCGCTGTAACTCTGAATTATGACACAAAATTACGTAAAAAAATGATGAGGTGAAAACTTCAAATTCAATCAAAAGTTCAATAACTTTAAATATTCCACTTAACAAACCAAATCAAAAGTGACAGCTATAAAATAAACTTCACATTGTCGTCGATACTATTCCAAAATAGGTACCTAAAACGAAATCAATTGGAAAGCACAATTCTTAACTTTGAGGGCAATTCTTTAGGCCCATTTTATTCACTCGAAGTTGAACACAACTTGGGGATTTTTATATGGGAAACTTCCCAAGTTGTGTTCAACTTCGAGTGAATAAAATGGGCCTTAGAGTCTAGACTTTCAATCAAAAAACCCCACTATTGAGTCTATTAATGAAACGGAAGTAGTAAAAAGTGTTGAGAATCAAAAATGCTTATGGAAGCTCTTCTTTTCGTTTCCAAAAATTCATAGAAGGAAAATATATTCCCAATATGAATATCTGTTGTAAAACATGTTCACGAATAAGCACAGAGCTGTAGCTCAACTAAAGGTACTAAAGTGTGCGAATGCAATTTATCGTTCATTTTCAATAACAAGAATACCGCGTAGACTCTATTTAATTGAAACACCTCGCGCCAGTTGTAGTCCACTCGCTACGAAATTTGTTGTCATATGAATAGTTATCACGGATTATTCAAGATACTAAATAGTGCATTCCGAGATAGAGATATTATCTTCAGGCAGAACGCTGCCTCTTGTTGATACCTATGTTTTGTGTTCCTACTGTGTCGCTTGAAAATCTCTCTTCTATTTTTGTGAGATGTTGAAAAAGCGTATCATATTTTCATTTATTGGAATCAACCTGTAAGCTTTCTATTTATCTTATCTCTATTGTGTCTGAACACACTCTGTACACCTTATGTCAAATAAACCTTCTTCTTTTTATAACCTTCAACGATTAACCACGCGCCTTTTTATTCTCCTCTGCTAATATCATTTTAGAAAAATCGCCAAATTGGCTTTTTTACAATCGAAATATTTACAATCGTCAAACTGAGGAAAACCAATCTTTTGCAAATCGACAATATTTACCTCACTGAACTGCTTCATTGCAGACCTATATTTTACTTCGAATTATTTTACGCTTAAAAACAAGACAGAAGAAGTTGCTGATAGTCTTGGTTGTTATTTCTGAATATTTGTGTTCAAAACTAATGTCGTTTTCGATTTGGCAAAAGATCAATTTTTTTTTTTGATCGAGATTGCTTTTCATGTTCGATTTGCCACAAAAATCAATCTTTTTTTTATCTCAGATCACTTTTGAGAAATCTCAATTTTTCCTCAGATTTTACACATACTTTCACTAACACCAATGTTTATATGACACACAGCGTCGGTTACGAATTGTTTATCGTTGGGAGGGTTGCTTTTTTAACTGAATTATTTATTTAACGCGTATGGGATCGAGTTTTTATATTAAATGATTTCGAAATGCAGTACTATAAATGTGTGAAAATCAATTGAAATGGATTTCGAGTGCAAGTGCAAATATGTTTGTTTTTTGCCGCCAACTCAATACGCACACATACCAATATAATTCAGATTTCATGTTCGATTTGGCAGCAGAAATCTGAAATCTCAGATCAAAATCTGAAAAGCCAAATCGAAAACGACATAAACTAGAAACGCGGAAAATTTATTGCATTTGTAGGAATTCGTTTTAATTCTAGAAAGCGCTGCAAAAAAAAAGAACTTTGATGTGAAACACAGTCATTTACGTTCGAGAATCGAACCAGCAACAAGTACGAATAATTGGTAACCCTGACCGCCAACGACTATGAAATGTCAAAAGTGTTTTCCAAATAAATACCCATTTGCGGGATTTTCTTAAATTAAAACAACACATTGGAAGGTTTAATTTTCTCTACTGGCGTTCGCAATAAACAAATATGCAGGAACTACAGGACATAGGGGAACTTTTTCAACGGGAAAAGGTTCAAAATAAGTATTTAAACGTGTCTGCACCTATGGTACGTTATAGTAAGTAAGTTAGATCGACTTGTCTACGGCTGTGCATTTTATTGAGTGTCCCTAAATTCGCATCTATCATTTGTAGACTGGAGTTTCGCAAACTACTACGCCAGAACAATGTAAAACTATGTTTCACTCCAATGATTATTTCCGATTCATTTAGCCGCAGTCAGGAAGCTCGCCTAAATGAATTCACCACAAACAAGGGTAAGCATCCTCTCAACATAAATCCATTCATGTCTGAAATTTGATCACTTTCCCTCAGATGACTATCCACTCATAGCACAATTTGCTGCTAGAACTGCGGCTGAAATGCTAGCTGCCAGTCAATATGTCTACCCGTATGTTAATGGTGTCGATTTAAATTGCGGCTGCCCACAGTCGTGGGCCATTAACAAGGGATATGGTTGTGCTTTGTTGCGAAAGCCGGAATTGCTTCAAGATGTTGTGCAGACATTGCGTCGGAATTTCCCATCGAAATTTAGTGTCTCATTGAAGCTGCGACTCCTGCAGGAAGATGTCAAATCCACTATCGATCTATGCCGGCAATTGGAAAAGTGTGGAGCTACTTTCCTAGTCATTCACGGACGAACACAGTGGCAGAAAATATCACATCCACTGGACGTCACGGCGATGGCCGAAATAAAAAAATCTATCCAAATTCCACTGATTGTGAACGGAAACGTAAGGACGCTGCAAGACGCCGATACATTATACGAACAAACCCAAGCCGATGGTGTTATGGCGGCAAGAGGAATTCTTGCGAATCCAGGTCTATTTACTGGAACACAACAGACAACCATAGATTGCCTGCAACAATGGATGGATATAGCCGCTGCTGCTGGCGATGATCTATCATTCCAATGCTTTCATCATCATTTGACTTTTATGTGGGGCAAGTTAATGCGACGACGAAGTCGTGTGCAGTTCAACAACTTCTCAAAGAAGGAACAAGTGTTTGAATTTTTCGAGCGAAACTATGGCGTCCGCCCAAGACCTTTAAACGACTGGATTCCGAACACGATTTGCGACTACCATGGTGAATGTACAAATAAAACAACTGAAATTGTTGCGGGAAATTGGAATTCAGACAGAGATGGAAAGTTCTTTACTGCGTACAAAGAAAAACTGTTGGATGATGTCGAGGAAGCGAATGAATTGCACTTTCAAAACGGATCAATATTCGATTTATATGCGTAATGAAATAAATGTAAACTTATAATTAAAGTAAGGTGCCTACAAGTTGTTTGTTATTAATTTTTTCGCATTTGTTAATATGTGAAGGGGTGTTTTTTGTAGATGACGGAAGTGTCGAGTTGTTTACTAGAGCAGCGTTACCATTGAGCAGTTTTTTTTTTGTGTAACTTCTGCTACTATGATACTTTCTTAACTAGTAGCAGTTTCATCACAGCCATGAACAAAATGTCATTTTACGCTCTCCGACAAGGGACACATTTCCATCCGAATTTACACACGATAAAGTTAAGAACAAATTCCAGCCAACAGACAACGATATCAACTTGGTAATTTTATCATTGTAATGACTTTTCTCTTAAAAAATCTCAGCGGCAACGTTGCAGAGTGCAACACTATTTATCCACGATAGTTGTACGTGTCACCTGTCGCAAAACATATAATTCCGCCATTTTGTCTAGTTGTTGGACGTCACCGATTTGCACAATAAATACGAGGGTCGAATAAAAAAAAAAGCAAAACTAGTTTCATAAGTCTTTTTGAGTTAAAATATTTAATTCATTTTTTTTCTCCCAAGTTGTTGTTGGTGTTTAGTATAACTATGTCTACCGTTTAACAGATGACGTCACAATCATAAGGTGGAAAGCCCGGTTCTTCCTGAAAGAGAAAAATGGACAATTTTGAAGGCTAGACGGACTTGACAATTTTCAATTCTAAATCATTTTTATATATTAATGGCGCAGAATTTAAAGACATTCCGCGATACCAATAATCATTTTTAGTGTCCAGGCTAAGTTTTTCGAACTCACAATAGCGAAATTTTCCATACAAATTTGCATATTGTGACCTAGGAAATATGTAGAGTCAAGGTTAAAAATGCCGTTGTGATCTCAAAAGCTGCAACATTTCTTTAATATTTAATGGTAGGTACCTAAACACATTCTGCGGTACTAATAATCATTTTTAGTGTCCAGACTAAGTTTTTCGAACTCACAATAGCGAAATTTTCCATACAAAATTGCATATTGTGACCTAGGAAATATTTAGTGTGGAGGTTAAAAATTATTATTGGTAAGGCCCATTATTTGCAAGCTAAATATATTTATGTATTTTTGTTAACCACATCCAGCTATTGGCACGTCTGTCATTCCAAAGTATTTGTATTTGTCAAATATTTTTCAAAATTTAAATCCATTTAAAAGTCACATTTGTCTATCATAATTTATAGCGGCCATCCCTGGCGAAACGCTGCTATCTACATTCCACCATCCACATTCTACACTTTTCGTTTTCTTTTGTGATGTCTGTCGGTTTTTCGTCTCGTGCTGGAAAAAAAAATATTACCTGAACAATTAAACTACATGCAATATATACAATTTATTATAAAAACATCAAATCTACTTGTTGTACATTCGCATCTGATCTAGACCAAACGAGTGAGTGATTTCAATGAAAAATATTGCAACGAAAATTCGGTTTCACCAAAAATCGTTTGCTTTTGTTTTTTTTTTTCGTTGTGGGATGGGAATAGTCGCTCCCACTTTGAAACCTGAACAAACCGACCGAGACAAACAGAACTGATTCCTATCCATCTACTGATTGTGAATATTAATTGTGTGCAAGCTAAAAAAAAATTCACATCTCTAGAGTGCAGAAATATTCATAGAACATAAGAAGAGTACCCAGACTTTGTAGTGTAGCTAATTTTCTTGTCACTGGGGCGTGTTTTGATTACTTCCTCCATAATAATAATAAAAAAAAGAAAAGCAAAAAAAAAACTAACGAGTGCAAGCAAACGATTAGTATCAGAGTAGGCAAAGCGATATCAAATTTCCTGTACGGCAGACAGAGAGCGAATAATTTTTTAATGGCTACACAAATTTCCCTGCTGTGTGTGCCTTGATTGTTTTTCATATTTTCCAGAACTTTTTTGTGTTTTTCATATCTCAAGGTACTTGTTTTGTGTGGAAAAGTACAAAATTCACCCCAAGAATTACTTTAAGATAGACCTAAAAGTGCGTGAAGTGGCTGAAGAGAATATATATTGTTGTTAAATATTTTCCGTGGCTTGTGTGCTTAGCAATCATATGTTTAATTATGTATTCCAGATGTTCTCGATTCAATAGTCAACCCCGAATGGGGGCTCCGGTCTTATAAAAAGGAAGTGTACGATTTTAAAATCAATAAAAAAACGAACATAGTGGTCTTTGAAAGCCCCCTAATCCAAAGATTGGTGTGAAGAAAGGAAAATACTGAAAGAGGCAACATGGATGACAAAAATTGCCAAGAAACCAAAGTAATATATCATATTGACGATGAGACGACGCCGTATCTGGTTAAAATTGCTCTGCCTTCGTCGCAGGTCACGCTTAAAGACTTTAAAATGGTACTGAATAAGCAAAGCAATAACTATAAGTATTTTTTTAAGTCAATGGACGCAGATTTTGGGTGAGTCGTGCTGCTGAATGCCACTGAGAGTTGTGTAAAACTGAGGAATTTCCTTTTTGTTGTTGTCCTCTATTGCAGTGTGGTTAAGGAGGAGATTGCAGAAGATTCTACTATATTGCCATGCTTCAATGGGCGTGTTGTGTCCTGGGTTAGTTGCAAAAGAGTCATTGATTTGATTTTCGAATATATTTTGGTTTGTCGTTTAGCTTGTCTCTGCGGACGGTTCCAATCAGTCGGACAATTGCTCTGAGGTGCCAACAAGCGAAATCGACAGTCGTACTTGTACGAATCCTCGAAACCAGCAAAAAATGATGAGTGGACTGCCCGGCAGTGGTGGTGTTGGCGGTGGTGGAGGTATGGTGGGCGGAGTAAACGTTGGAGTTGGTGGCATGCAAACAAACACTGGCGGTATGGTTGGCGGTCTAATGGGCGTGGGAATGGGCGGTGGTGGAGTACCTAATCAGATGATGCCGCCGCTGACATACCAATCAGCATCGGTACTGTCAAGCGATTTGGACTCGACAAGCCTCTTTGGTACAGAAAGTGAACTAACTCTAGATCGTGATATGACCGAGTGCAGTAGTATACAACGATTACAAGTGCGCAAGAAACCGCAGAGGCGTAAAAAACGAGCACCCAGCATGTCGAGAACCTCTAGCTACAGTTCGATCACCGATTCGACGATGTCACTTAATATAATCACGGTGTCCATTAACATGGAAGCTGTGAATTTCCTCGGAATTTCCATTGTTGGCCAATCAAATCGTGGTGGAGATGGAGGTGTGCAATTTTTTTTCTTAAACATCATTCAGTAACAACAAAGGAGTCGACACACACCTTCAAAATGTGTCATCTTCAATGAAAGTTGTTCACGTTTGATGGTGCGATCGACTGTTTTGCTGTCGGCGATCTTGTGCTAGCAGACTTTCTAAAATTTGATTCTCTCTAGGTATCTATGTTGGCAGTATTATGAAAGGCGGTGCCGTTGCATTAGATGGACGCATAGAACCCGGTGATATGATTCTGCAGGTAGTCATTCGCAAAGTTTGTCTTCTTTCGATGGGCTTGTAAATTTTTGTGTTTCTCTTCAAGGTGAACGACGTAAATTTTGAAAACATGACAAACGACGAAGCAGTGCGCGTCTTGAGAGAAGTTGTTCAAAAGCCCGGTCCCATTAAGCTTGTGGTCGCAAAATGCTGGGATCCAAATCCAAAAGGTACCCACACATTCTTCCTTGTAGCCCTTGATTTCGCTTCTATTGTTTTATTTTTCGTGGTTTTCCTTCTGCATCAAGGATACTTTACTATACCTCGTACCGAACCTGTCCGCCCGATTGATCCTGGTGCTTGGGTTGCTCATACACAAGCTCTGGCGTCACACGATAGTATTATACCCGATATATCAGAGCCAATTAAAGAGCGTTTAGATCAGAACAATCTAGAGGATGTTGTCAAGGCAATGACAAAGCCGGACAGTGGTTTAGAAATTCGTGATAGAATGTGGCTAAAAATTACTATTCCAAATGCATTTATTGGTAAGCACGCTCAACTGCTTTCACACTGCTCAGAGAATGTCACTTTGCGTGTCTCCTAGGTGCCGACGCTGTAAACTGGGTCTTGGAAAATGTCGAAGATGTGCAAGACAGACGAGAAGCAAGACGGATAGTATCATCAATGCTACGAAACAATCTAATTAAGCACACAGTTAATAAGTTGACATTTTCCGAACAATGCTATTACGTGCTAAGTGATGGCAAGAAACAAAACTGTAAGTACACCCCTGCCACAGTCTGTTTATTGTATGAGCTTACGTTTCGTCATCATTTTTGTGCAGGTCGATCGACTGTCAGCCTTGGTGATACCGAAAGCATCACTAGCGATATCGCCCCACTGCCGAATCCTCCAATTTATATGCCATATTCAGGTAAGCTCTCGTTGTTAAATCTCCACAAACAGTAGTTATATCATTTCCGTCTGCTCACTTTGCTTTAGCCACTTATAATCCCAGTCATGGTTATCAGCCAATTCAATACGGTCTCACTGAACGGCACATTTCATCAGGTATTGGTATTGATACTCTCAGCTTATATATTGCGTTTACAAGTGGTCATTTTGTTTTTTCTTCTTTTTGCCAATTTCAGGATCAAGTAGTTCAGATGTCCTAACGAGTAAAGATATTTCAGCATCACAAAGTGACATAACGTCAATAATTCATCAAACAAACCAAAGTAAGTTGAATTCAGTTTGCATTCTCTATAAGTTGGGTGGAACTCTATGGCTGCGCGCTAAGCTCTATCAAAGTGTGCCTATTTGTCTGTCTGTTTGGTGGCAGTATAGTAGATATTCGTTTAAATACTTTTCCGAACAAACTGAAATGTTGCTTAAGATTAAATAGTCCATCCACAGTAATGTTCGCACTCCATTGGCGAATCGAATAATAGTGGCGTGCCGTAAGATCGCTTTGGAAGTTTTCTTTTTGGGCGGGGGGAAAGTCGCGATTAGCAAGTCACTGTTCGGTGGTTGCTAGTTACTAAAGAACGGCATGCTGAGATTTGTACATAGTCTCTTCAACTTGACATCATCTGGTACAGGGACCGGCTCTAAAATCTACAGCGAACTTGTCAGGAAGCCTTGAGAAAATCTTATCCATATTTAAGGCTCAAGTCCTTGCAATGCGCTAGAATAAGTTCCAAGACACGTGGAAAAGCATATTTATCTCTCAAAGCTCTTGAAATCTAAACTTATCCTAGAAACATTCACAACCCTCTTTGAACTTTATAAGCAAACCTAGTCATCCTCCACTCGATTCCAGCCCACAGATGATTTTAGGGTAACGAATCAGCTGACTCACTGGCTAAAATCGGAGCAACCACTCCACTTATCGGACCTGAACATTGCATCGAGTCTAACGAGATCTGGCAAAGCACAGCAGAACTGCACCAGAAAATGTTTCCCTAAATTCTCGTCCAGAAAGTCGCTCTTCCTGATCAATCTGGACAAAAACAACCTGAGGATCCTAACAGGAATAATAGGTTAGGTTAGGTTAGAGTGGCAGGCCGCCTCAAGTGCAGCCACACTTAGACCAAATTAGGCCCATTGTGTTACCACAGGATCGAAATCGACTCCTTATCTACCCGTTGAACCAGCCGGAGCTAAGAATGAAGCGATGGACGCAATTGATACCTTATATTTGCGAGTTCGCTGAGATTGTCGAAGAAATATTCTCCGAGGTATAGTTTTCTACGGAGTGACAGTGCTGGACACGTACAGAGAAGGTGCAGAATGGTCTCCTCCTCCTCCTCGTCCATACAGCTTCTGCAGAAATCATTTGAAGGGAGGCCCAATCTGAGAGCATGTCTCCCTATGACGCAGTGTCCCGTGATGACACCTACTAGAGTGCTTATTATGGGTCTTTTCAGTGTAATGAGACTTTTTGAGCGCTTGGAATCCAGCTGAGGCCAGATCTGTTTCGAAGTGTGGCACGTTAAGCATCTAGACCACCTGCGATTAGTAGCGCTTAATGCGTTTTGTTTAATTAGGAGTTTGCAAGTAGCAAGAGGCATATAGACCCTCTTCTTTTCTGGTAGAGTCTGGCGAGCTCATCGGCGATGCAATCGCCTGGAATGTCTCTATGGCCCGGCACCCAAATAAGGTGAATTTTGAATTGTTTCGCCATCTCGTTTAGAGATAGTCGGCAATTGAGGGCAGTTGTTGAATTGAAGACGACAGAATCCAGGGATTTAATCGCGGCTTGACTGTCGGTAAAGATGGTGTATGGTGATATCCCTTACAGATATTACATTATACCGAAGCCACGACAGGACCTCTTTGATCGCCATGACCTCCGCCTGAAATACACTACAGTGATTAGGAAGGCTGAATGAGATTTTACAATTAAGATCAAAAGAGAAAACACCATTCGAAGGAAGGCTATTAAACAGTTTACTGGATACAACACAGTAGGAGTTTTTGAAAAAAGTTGTGCGAAAAGAAGGTAAAACGACATAATTACTTGAATTACTACGCAAAGCACGGGTGTTATAAATTGGACTCTGCATATAGCCACCTCTTACAAAAAAAATCGAGCTGTCGTGGGACGGCCGAAAGAAGCGAATCATTGGACGTAAAGTATTGGCCCGTGTTACGTGGCAGCCTATTTAAAATTCATTTTAATTTTTCATAGTGCCAGTTAGTTTAGATTACTCTCTCTGTTCCTCTTTCGCTCTCTACACACATATATTTAAGAATTTTTCGACTTTTCTTTTTTCCTAAACCATCCCTGAATCAAGACGAACAACACAAAACAAAAATCATCCAAATCGGTGGAGCCGTTCAATTCATTTTAATTTTTCATAGTGCCAGTTAGTTTAGATTACTCTCTCTGTTCCTCTTTCGCTCTCTACACACATATATTTAAGAATTTTTCGACTTTTCTTTTTTCCTAAACCATCCCTGAATCAAGACGAACAACACAAAACAAAAATCATCCAAATCGGTGGAGCCGTTCTAGAGTTTTCATCTTCCAAGTGCGCCATGGAGGGGAAGTTAACGCTACGGTGACGATTTTTTTCGGTTTACTCCCCATCTTTTTGAATAATTTATATGCGTGTCCGTAAAAAAGCTATATTCGCTTCAAAAAATCTTTAGAACTTTAAAGTAAAACAAATGTTTAAGCGGTAGAATTTTCAATGTTCTGAATAAGACCATGGAACGAGCCAAGCGATTTGCCCCAGAAACTATCCTAATAGCGCACTTTTGTAAGACAATCAATGGCTGCAATTTCGTTTGATAGGCACCCCCTCAGCAACTTATTCCATACTGCAATTTTGATTGGAATAATCCAAAATAAACTGTTTTTAAAGTATTATGATTACAGTACTTTTTCAGACGATAAAAGCTTCGGACAGTAGAACGAAAATAATGCTTCAAATTAGAAATATGATCAGACCAGGTCATATTTTGATCAAAAGTAACACCCAAATATTTAAACTGATTGACTTTTTCAATTTTGAAACAATTTAACCCACATGATATTTCATCATTGAGAAATGTTCTTGCAGATTCACAAACACAATTAGGCAAGACTGATCTACTACAATTCTGATCATGAAAATGTATTTCATAGTCAGGGAACTCTTGCATACTTAAGCTGAAGTTCATCAATTTAGTTTTGTTACTAACAACTAGTTTGTGCGTAGAAAACCATAATCTCAGAATGTGAACGTCCTGATTTATATCTGCCTCTAAGGTTAAACGGTTATCTGACTGATATGCAATGCCTAGGTCATCTGCAAAGGCTGTTACTTTCCCAACAAACGGTTGACTAAATAGGGAATTAATATACACTAAGAACAGAATTGGACCAAGAACAGAACCTTGCGGCACACCTAAGTTTATTATTTTCGAGCTGCTCTCAAAGGTACCTATTTTAACTTTTTGAATTCTGTCTTTCAAATATGACTCAAACCAATTATAAATAAATCCACGAAATCCCGCGCAGTACAATTTGTAAAGGAGTATATTGTGGTTAACCATGTCAAATGCTTTAGTAATATCTACGAAGAGACCAGCGCAGCATTTCTTATTATCTAGAGATTTATATATAGTTGAACAAAACTCCAAGAGGGCATCTTCTGTAGAGAGATTTTCTCTAAACCCGAACTGAGAATGGTGAAGAAAATTAATTTTTGCAAAATAGTCCAGTATTCTACTCTTAACAGCCTTTTCAAAAACTTTTGAAATTGAGGACAATAAAGAAATAGGCCTATAATTATTTTTATCACTTTTGCTTCCCTTTTTATGAAGAGGTATCACATTAGCATATTTAAGTTTTTCAGGAAAATTACCAGAATAAATACTTAAATTGAAAATATAAGCAAGAATGTCCACTATATTAAGGGCTATATTTTTAGGAGTATGATTTGAAATACAATCATTTCCACAAGAACTGGAGTTGCTTAATGTATTGATGATTTTGAAAAGCTCTAAGCCTGTGATTTCTACAAAAAAGAAGCTACTATTTCTAGCTGTATCGCCGACTAAAAGAGATCTAAAGCAATGGTTATGGTTACTGTGTGAAGCAAGCTCGTTAGAAAGAGATCTCTGTCCCACAGTAGAAAAGAACTCATTAAAAATATTAGCTGTTTCTGTAGGATCATCAATAGTAACACCACCATTACACAGTACTATCGAATTAGAAGAATTAGAAGGATTAGAAGGGTTGCCACCAATAATACTATTTACAGTTTTCCATTCTTTTCTTGGGTTACCAAGAGCGCTTTGGACTTTAGAGAAATAATAACTATCTCGAGCCCACTTAATATCTTTATTAACTTGTTTACTAACAAGTTGAAAGCGGGTTTTAAGTGCAATATTAGGTGTGTTCCCTTACAATAATGCATTCGAATACATTAGTCAAACTTCGTTCACTTCTAACCAACTTTTGCGTAAGGGAACGAAGTTTGACTGATGTATTCGAATGCATTATCGTAAGGGAACAGACCTATTAAGTGGATGTTTAAAGCATTTTTTCCATAATTTATGTCTAGCGATAGCAAGTGGAACATTACGTCCATGGCCGCTGTTGGAGTGTTTCTAAGGGCTCCACTTATGCATATGCATGCCGTTCTTTGGACGCGGCTAAGGTGATTATGATGGATGGCCCTTTCGATGACAGTCCACCATACAATAACGCCATAAGTGAGTATAGGTCTGATAACGGATACATATAGCCAATATGTAATTCGAGGCTGGAGTCCCCATCTGCTTCCAATGGCTTTTTTACAGCAGTACAGAGCCGTGGTGGCTTTCTGAACTCTCCGTAGGATATTGGGTTTCCAGCTCAATTTGCTGTCTAAAACTAGGCCTAAATAGCTAGCCGTATTGGTTAGCACCAGGAGTGTGCCGTTTAGTTTTGGGGGTACAAAATTGGGAATTTTGTATTTTCTTGTGAAGAGGACCAATTCAGTTTTCTGGACATTGACCGCCAGACCGCATTTTTTGGTCCATTTAGAGAGCTTAGAGAGGGCATTCTGCATGAGATCTCTAAGCGTGTTGAGGTGTTTTCCTGAGACAGCGATGGCAACGTCATCTGCATAGGCAATTACTTTGCACCCTTCCCCTTCCAGTATTAGTAGTAGTTCATTCACTACTAGGTTCCAAAGAAGAGGTGAGATAACGCCACCTTGAAGCGTACCCCTACTAACGAACCTCCGGACCGACAGGAATAATAAGTGGAAAAACATCTCCAACGCATAGGCGTCTCGCCAGACCCTATCTGCAGACTCTGTCTTGAAAATTTTCCCTCGGGATGAAATCCTCAATTCAGCGAACCTTGCTGGCATACACCCATAGATGATCCTTGTCTCCCTATTCCTGTAAGCCGAGAAATGTGAGAAAAAGATTGTAACATTATTTTTGCACTATTAATCAACTTGCGGGTGGTCAGTTAAATTCAATCACACTAAACACAAAATATTACGAACTTGGGGCTAAACTCACTTTATACCAAAGGCAGGTGGGAAATCTGAACAGTTAGCGAAATCATATCGCCCCATCAGCTTTAGCTCCTTCCTCCTAAAAACCATGGAGAAAGTCCTAGATCAATACATAAGGGATCAGTTCCTTCCTTAAAGGAAACCCAATTCATGCGAGTCAGTTCGCATATCAAGCTGGCAAATCTACCGAAACTGTCATACATAGCCTCACAACGACGATTGAAAAGGCTCTGGGAGCAAAGGAAACGGCTCTCTGTGCCTTCATTGACATCCAGGGAGCGTTTGACAATACCTCCTTCGATGCCATAAAGAAAGCTATGATAAGGAAAGGCATTGCCCCACTAATCATAAAATGGGTTCTGAACATGTTAGAAAGCAGAATCATTAATCTGACGTATGGAGGCTCACAAAAGACTGTTAAAGCCACTAGGGACTGTCCTCAAGGAGGAGTACTTTCTCCTCTCCTCTGGACTTTAGTCATAGATGAACTCCTAGATCACCTCACACAAGCGGGGTATACAATACAAGGTTATGCAGATGATGTAGTAATCACTGTCATGGGCAAGCATGACTCCACAATATCGGAAATCATTCAAAGGGCCCTAAACTTAACCTACAGATGGTGTCAGAGCAAAGGATTGACCATAAATCTCTCAAAAACAGTCCTGATACCATTCTCAAGAAAGAGAAAACTAGAACTAAAACCGATCAAGCTGAATAACGGAATCATCGACGTATCAGGAGAGGTAAAATATCTAGGAGTAATCCTAGACAAGACCCTCACCTGGAATTCACATCTTGATCAAGTCACAAAGAAGGCGACAAAGGCAATGTATATGTGCCAGCGTCTTTACGGCAAAACCTGGGGCTTAAAACCAAAAATGATCGATTGGTCATACAACACGATCATCAAACCAATGATCACCTATGCAGCGATATCATGGTGGCCAAAAACCGAACAAACAACGTACCACCAAAAACTAAACAAGATATATCGCTTAGCATGTGTTGGTATAACGGGGGCAATGAAAACTTGTCCAACCGCAGCCATAGGGGCAATGCTCAGCCTGTTGCCTTTACATATTTCTGTAAAGAAGGAAGCAGGTCTTAGTGCCCTAAGGCTCCCTGATATATCAAATCTTAAAGCAGGAAACCTCACAGGACACCTTCGGGTACTACAAATGCTTCAAGATGATCCTGTGATCAAGGTATCTGACACCATGCTAAAACGGCTTCGCTTCTCCAGAAAATTTAAGATAGTCATATCTGACAGGAGTACCTGGAGAACCAACCAATTCGTAATACCACCAGGATCACAAATCTGATACACCGACGGCTCAAAGATGGAAGGTGATGCGACCGGTGCTGGGGTCTATGGGCCCAGGTTCCAACGAGCCATAGCACTGGGAAAATCACCAGACATCTTTCAGGCGGAGGTTCACGCCATAGAGATATGTGTCCGAGAATGCCTACGAAGACGTATAAAAGGTGCCCGCATATACATTCTCTCAGACAGTCAGGCTGCTCTTAAGGCACTGAGATCGTACTCCATCAGATCAAAACTGGTTTGGGTATGTTTAAACCTCCTCGAAGATCTGGCCAAGGACAACACAGTCACCGTTGCTTGGATACCGGGTCACGAGGGATTTTTGGGCAATGAAAGAGCGGATTGCCTGGCGAGAAGAGGCGCATCACGCTTGCTCACCGGTCCTGAACCCTACTTCGGGGTACCACTGAGTTACGTACACTCAAAATTCAGGAAATGGGAAGATGATCACCTTGGACAAAATCCAAAGGACAGAGACAGGCAAAAAGATTCATTAACCCAGCTCGTAGTAAAGCAAAAAAGTTACTCGAGCTAAGCAAAGAAGATCTAAGTATCCTAACGGGTTATCTTACTGGTCACTGGCCACTAAGATACCACCTCAAAAAAATGGGACTATCCGACGATGACTCCTGTCGACTCTGCGGAGAAGAGGAGGAGACAACGGAACACATACTCTGCGAATGCCCTGCTGTGGCAAGGAGCAGAGCTTTCCATATGCAAAGGGCGATTTTGAGCCCTGCAGATATAGCAAACATGGAACCAATAAGGGTACTGAGGTTTATAAAGAGCCTCAACAGCTCCCTGGGTTAAATAATAAAGGCCAACACAATAGATCTCTTCTGGTCGCAGTGTACAGGGCCAATTACTTAATAATTAATAAACACAAAATATTACGAACTTGGGGCTAAACTCACTTTAGGCGCAGTGGAATTTTGTGAAGGGGTGGTCATGCGTTCGTTAGTAACGCGATCGTTCCTACCCTATTTTCGGACTAATTCCTTTTGGTGAAGGCACAGTAAAATCAAAACTTTCATCCCCACATAATATCTCTCATCAGTGGTGCCAAATTATTGTTCAATCTTTTCTGTAATATCATTATTACTATTTTATTTCTTGCAGTGACTATAACAAACGGTTCTAATAAATCATCAGGATCTTCCAATCGCGGGAATACTGAGCAAGATGTTTCGGGTACTCAATACTAATCAGAGTTTTCTTGCTATCCTTTTCATTATTTTGTTTGTTTTTGTTAAGTGTTTTTTCTCCTAAACATCTTTTTGGTTCTCTTTAGCACTGTTTGATTTTTGTTTCTCATTTTATTTCTCTAGCATTATGTATCATTTTCCTCTCTCTATCTTTCTCCTTCTGTTGTATTCATTTTTGTAATCATTGCTTTCGTTTTCTTCTTAATTTTGTACCTCATCTCACCATTTAACATTTATTTCGTTTTATTTTCAGTATTTAATTACGTGTTGTGAGTTATGAAAAGAACAAGTCTACATTGGAAAAAGTATAATTATTAAATTTTTTATAATAAATCTAAAAATAACCAAAATAATAAAATCAAAAAAAAAAAATAAAAAAAAATAAAACAAAATGTGCAGGATACATACATATATTTGCATTTAGATATGAAAATAAAAAGTAAAACATTTTCTACGTGAATCTTAAACTCATAAAACTTAAGTTTACGAAGAAAGATTAAACAATAGTATTTTGCCATCAACGAGGTGATTGTATTTTCTTATTCAATATCAATGTTCGTTTGTTGTTGTTGATTTGTGTTCTTCTTCTTTTTCATTCTTAAACATCAAAATTGCTCCAAATTAAAATTACTACAGGGATTGACAGTAAATGAGTATAATGATGCAAATGCAGCTTTTTCGAACTACTTAATGTAACACAAATACTATTTTTGTAAGGTTGGCGGTTTGTTTTATTGAAAACAAAACAAAACAAAACGAATCGCAAAAAATAAACACTAAAAATTTGATGACACTTTATGTATAAATGAAACACAAATTCGAACAGCTTCGCTTCGTCATTCACATGGTTTTTGTATTTATCTGACAAACAAACGTCATTCTAGACCTTGTGAATATTAACGAACGTTTGACGAAAAAAAAAAAAAGAAATATCTTTCTGACTTTTGACACCTGGGGTCGAACCGCGTTGTCCGTGAACGAGCATTACGAGACGGAAATTGTTTTTGTTTCACACGTAAAATCAACAGAATTCCGTGAACGTATAGTTCGTTCACGGAAGTGGCGATTCGACCCCTGTTTTTATTTTAAGTTGTATTTTCTATTTGTTTTGATTTTCCTCCCCGTTTTTTTTTTCTTTTTATCTCTCTTAAGAAACGTACGAAAGGGTATACACAAAAATATGAAAAATTACTGTTATATTGTTATACAAAAGATACTGAATAAAATCTAATTTCATCTTTTTAAATTAAACATTACAACTTTTCGAGAAAAAAAAAAAAACAAAAATATAAACAAAAACGCATGTATACAGGAATCATTAGAATTTAACTATAAATAAAATATTTATAATAATGGTTTAGAATTAAAAGAAAAGAAAAATACGAAACAACAAACAAAAGAGTTGTAACACAGCATGTAACGAAAGAAGAATATTATTTAGATTTATATTACAACCGGAGGTATGTAACATTAAGAAATAAAAGTTAATAATACAAAGCTATTTATTTGATCGAGTAAAAGGATACAAACGATTATATTTCATAGGCATCTGCATTTAAACGGAACACAATTAAAGATGTAAGAAAAATCAATGTACACTTTCATTTTATATCATTTTTCGTGGGTAAATACAAATACATACCATTTGAAGGGCTATTTCGATGGGTAAAAAAGTACAACGTGTGTTTGAAAAGAACTGATTGTGAAAGCGACTCAATCTCTTGGAAGTGAAGAGTGCTACACTGACCAGGTAAGGATGGAAACGTTGAATTATGTGTTGCCTTTCCTAATACTCGATGCTCATAGAACCAACGATCGAGATCTATGTGAACTGGCTTTCACTCGCTTAGAGTCAGCGTTCAGAAGTGTGATTCCAGCTTCCGGTTTCTAGGAGCTTTTTCGTTTCAACAGAGTTCGGAGTAGATGCATTACATTCTGCGCGGTCCTTTCATCGGAGTTCGGAACTGCTACCCATCGAGTTGTCGCTTTTCGTTTTCGTTTTATCTACGTTTAGGGATTCACAAGAAGTTCCGCCTCAAAAATACAAATGTTGCATTGACCACTAACTGCCTAACTGGCGACATGTTATTCCGAAATAAAATTTGCATTCAACGACTTGCAATGGAGCTCTAGCAATTATCACAACTTTTCGACGACTCAAAAGGCGTTTTTCTTTTTTAGTTCAGAGCTGAGCACTGAACAGAGTTCGAGCATTATGAGCGCGCTCTGAACCATGCGTGCTCAGAGCGTTTAGAGTATGTTTTGTTTTTCCTGTTTTTTTTTTTTGTCCTTTAAATGTGACTAAGTGTGCATGTACATGTG
Organism: Cheilosia vernalis; assembly: GCA_949126925.1. Classification (NCBI taxonomy): domain Eukaryota; kingdom Metazoa; phylum Arthropoda; class Insecta; order Diptera; family Syrphidae; genus Cheilosia; species Cheilosia vernalis. Next base: position 18,066,320 of record OX421363.1, on the reverse strand, counting down.
TGCTCAGCTTTTTACTCAGGATGCTCAGTCAATTTATTCTGAGCTCATAGAGCGCGCTCTGATCATGCTCTGAGCGAAAAAAGAAACACGAACTTTTTGTATAACAGTTCAGGTTGTGCTCTGAACTAAAAAAGAAAAACGCCTATTGAACACACTTATTCTGCAGAACGTGAGCAGGCCTGCTTAAGTACAATTTTAAGTAGTTCACTGAATGTTCATAAACGTCAGACAAAGATCAAAACAAAAAAAAAAACAAATCGCAATGCTTTTCTGACCGTAATGTGCTTTAAATAAAAGAAAAAATTTTAGATTCAAAATTGTATTATATTAAGGAAACAAAAACAATAACAGCCATCCTTTTGTTAAACAAAAATAAGAGTGAATTCAGGTAAGTAGTGTAGCATTCATGCAGTCTTAAGTTTTCAATTCGAATTGCCCAGCAATTCTTGCAGATCTTTAATAAGGTCCAATCGCCGCTTCTCGATTTCCATTTTCTCCTTCTCAATAGCAACGAGCTCTTGATGCTTTATATCGTCTTTATTGGCTTCCTCCTTCAGAAATGCAAGAAGTTCGTCGCCGTTTGAAGAACTTTTTTTTTTCGACGGAGTTGCAATCGCAAAGGTTTCTTCATCGTCTGAACTGTTTTCTTCTGTCAGCGACGATGAGCCCAAAAGATTTCTCGGAGGAGACATGCTGTGCCTACCCCCCTATGCTTGATCGAACGTTTCGAAGAATTCCCAGGTTGTGGCGTCTCTTCCCTTCTTTTGTAAGTCGTCATTAAGTTTTCAAACTTTTTTTTGATATCCAACACATCAAATGAGAAAAATGGATCAACTTTTTTTATCTCATAAAGCACCGTCCTCCACAAAGATATCTTTTTCTTTTTTCCAGAGTTGAATTCATTTTCCATTATAATTCGTTTGTGAATTAAAAGCTTAGTTCTTGCCAAATTCCACGCCGCAGCTTCTTCTTCCCTTAAAAAACGGTAAATTTGGTTGTAAATAAAAAATTATTAAAATATTGCCACTGAAACTCACATTTTTTGCGCTTTAAATTTTTGTATTTACCTCCCGTGCTTTCTGCAGTCAAATAAATATGAGGTCTGTTCCTTTACTTTTAAATCTTACGAATTTTTACGAATTCTTACGAATTTTTACTCAATGTCGTTCCTTAACTGAAATTGAATTCACGATCTCCTCGACGCTGCAGTTTCGCTTTTTCTTTTCCCGAATACTTGTAGTTCACTCAGTACAAACTCTTCCACATATTCGGATTCATCAAAAAGAAGTTATATTTATTAATTCCGAGTCACTTCCATCATTATATGAATCAACTAATATTGGTTAAATTTGATAATTCTTCTCGTTTATCAGACATTTTTGACTTTTCTTTACCATTGCAATTTATGGAATTATTTATCTGTCATATCTGTCATTTTTCAAAGTTTACTACAAAAGCGTTCCCTTTATGTGGTATTCGTTTGGGCTTCTTCAGATTTGCCCTCAGATTTCAGATTTCGTGTGCCTAATCGAACATAAAAACGTCACTTGCTCTTTTTTGTGTTGATATTTGTGTGATTTGAATATGTGTAGTCTTCGACACTTTTCTAAGCGATTTCCATTCACTGGTTAAATTTTGTATTAAAACATTGGAAATATCCATCCCGATTGATTTCTAAATGTTTATACATAAATAATTTACAAAAATAGATTCACCCGATAATGCCTTTCTCTTTGCTGGAGAAAAAATTCACTAAAAATGTAAACACACTCCACCAGTTGTCAAACTCAAACGCACTTGTATTGGTAAATCTGAGAAAATATATCTAGATTCGCAAAAGTGCTCTGAAATCTGAAAAAGATTGCTTTTTCCTGTACCAAACGAACATAAAAATTGCCCTGAGAGCAAAAAAAGTGCTCTGAGAGCGCCCAATCGAATACCACATAAGTTTTTCATAAATGTCTCTCTCTGTGAGAGAATTTATCCCCACCACTGCCATTTTAATTGTCTTTTCCATTCTTACTACAAAAGTAAGGGAACAGACCTATTGATTCACAATCTGCCAGACGCTGATGACATTTATGACGTTTATGAACATATCTTCTGCAATTAATCTATGTTTGTTCGATCAAAAATTTGCTTTATGAACACGTCTTACGCAGATCTTAGTTAGGCAGACGTTTATGAAAACACCCATTCATGCAGCCCTCGACCTTAGACGATGCTGTCGTAAACCATCTCGAAACAAGGCTTTAAACTTTGCAACTTGTTACGTGAAAGTATAAGGTAGGTAGGTAAAAGGGTGCTCTTGTGACAGTCTGCCACGGCTTCACTTAGACCATCAGTTGGGTAAATTGTGTCCAGTTACGGGAACCATCCAGTGCGACCTGTTGAAGACAATAAATAAACCGCTTTCATTTGGAGCCACATAGATTGGTATGAATCTCATGGGCTCTTAAAGCTCCGTTGTAACATGATCCGCTAGTTCGTCCTACGACTAGCCAATGATATGAAGTCTGTTCATCTACTTGAACCACCCACATTTGAGTATGAATCTCAGGAGTACTTTGAGATCATCATTCTTCAAATCATCTAGGTCGTCGAAGAAGTAACTGTTGAGAATCCTGTGTCTGCTGTTTTTGAGGGCTGGGCATTCGCAGAGTCCATACAGTCCCCTACGTCCCTACAGCTTCTACAAAAATCATTATGCAGTATCCCCAGCCTTTCCGCATGTACGCCTATCGCACAGTGTCCAGTAATGACCCCCGTGAGTATGCGAATCTCTTTGCGGCTTAGTCCGATCATGGATTTAGATCTCTTTTTGCTCACCTCTGGCCAAAGTTCTTTTGTATGCCTGCAGGTGGTGATATTGGCTAGTTCTACTCCAGGATTCAATGTCAATCCTCCTTGTGAGCGTGCTTAGCGGAGTTCTTACTGATTTCAGGGCCATAAATGCCTGCATCTTCGACCCTCTTGCAATCTCATCCGTATGTTGCCTGCAATATCCATATGCCCTGATACCCAGCATAGGGTCACCGCATTGGCTTGTGATATTGGAGCTCTAACACTGCAGCTCTCACCCTTGCCTCTGATCTCCACCACCGTCAGATCACCTGTGCTGAAATGAAGCAGTGTTAGTGCGTCAAGTTCTTTTTTTGCCATAATACACGATCTTACCTTACCTTCATTTTTGATATAAAGTATGTCGTATTTATTCGACCCTAATCCCATCACCTGATCATTATTGATCCATGGTTCTTGAATTAGGGCCAGATCCAGCTGCTCCTCCTCGAGGAACAGCCTCAGGTTGCCTAAGCCTACCTTACTGTGATGGAGGTTGATTTGGACTACCTTCATTTTTGGATGTAGCCGCCTACTTAACAGTCTCAGGCGCCCTTGTGTCCTCTACAGTTCGCTTTAGGAGCTTGAGGGTTACCTCACTCGCTGCAAACAGTAGTTGTGCGCCGTTAAGTGTGATCTTAGCAAAGTCGTTTGATGCCTGGTCCTTGCAATCGATGTAAGTGCGATGCCCTTGAACCATCTCATCTTGCCGTAAGCGGGGGCCTTTACACCTGTCTTGGCTCGGATGTGGGAGATAATCGCTACGCCTAGAGCGTTCTCAATTATCTTGCCACATTCCGCAGAGTACTGGCCATTTGGTTTCCTGGAGTCCACCACAGGTAACTGAAGCGGGTTCCTGGGTCACCTCGCTGTATCTCCTGCTTGGGCTAGTTCCCCACATAGGTGTCCTTTTGGGGCTACCCGTCTGTGTTTCATACCGCTTTGCCTTCTTCGGGATGTTGGGGGCGTCCTCTGGCGACATCAACCTCTTCGAGGCTAGCTCTTTCTTTTTCAGCCTCTCAGCGATAGGTTTCGTCTGGAATCCACTCGGGCCCGGCTTATTGTCGGTCTCCCGGTGTTCCGTCTTCGGCACCTTTTTCCCTGAGGAGCTACGGTTAGCTTTGGGGTCTGTCTTAGCGACATCGTCCCTCGGCCGTTTTACGCCATGCGGTGTTTTTGAGCCTGACTTTCTGGTCAGCCCTGTTGCGTTAGATGGTCTTTTAGGCTCAGGCCTCGTAAGAGCGTCTTTCACAATGGTCTCCTTGGCCCATTCCAAGGAGGCTCGCTCCTTCTCTGTGAGGGAGCCTTGTTTTTTGGCGACGAGAATACCATAGATATGTTTGGCCTTAAGGTATTCCCGTTTCCTTAGCAGACCTGGGGGCACCTTCTTCCTCTTCGCCTTTTCTTCGTCGGCTATCTCATTTGAGGGTTCAGCCAAAAGCTTTTCTTCCTCCTCCTTCGAGATCTCTTCCTCAGTTGATCCGGCTTCTAGGGCCTCTTGTATTTTGGTGAGATCGTATGGCTCCACGATTATTGTGTCGGCCATCGATTCACCGAGGGCGCTCTTCACACCCTCGTCTCCCTCATCCTTTGTTTTTTTGTTTTTATTCTCAATTTTGGATCCCACGAGTATGGCCGGAAAATGTGTCCGCCCCGGCAGCGCCGCCATACCAGGGTAAGGCATTTCATACCGTCAGGTCTTCGCCTGGGCACCTGAGGGAGCTCGTAATCGGCTGGTTTGACCCCCAACCTTTCATCCTTCGGCACGGTTTTCTTTGAGCTCACGCCACCACTGGAGTTAGGTTGGCAGTTCTTAGTTCGTCACTCTTCAAAACAGCCTGTCTGCCATGGGTAACCCTTCAGACGACTACCGCCTCCGACAGCATAGCCTGTTGAATCATTGCGACTTAAGCCCCCGCACCACGTCAAGGTGACTGTACTTAGCGGGGGAAAGTATAAAGTAAAAGCAAGTATACTAAAACTCGCATTTTTTACAACATGGACACTGGACAGGGTTCTGAATAGGCATTTCTAGTTTTTTCCTGATAAGAACCTTCTGTTTATGTACATCATGAAAATCGATAATCATGATAGACCATTTTGGAAAAGCTGTCATGAAACTGGTTCAGCATTCTGTAAGGCGAAACCTTGCCTTACATAATCTGACCCTTGATTTATGGCGACGGATGGCGTAAAATCTCTGTCTACTCTGACAGATGCCAGTATGAATCAGGTGCTACTGCTTTGCCACGCCCTACCAACAAACAGACTTTAACGAGTAAGCTAGTAAACGTCAGATAACACGACACCGGTTGGCGGTTGATAAGTTTTCGAAACTTATATTAGGTCTGTTCGCTGTTCCTTTACTTTTAAATCTTACGAATTTTTACGAATTCTTACGAATTTTTACTCAATGCCGTTCCTTAACTCGAAAAATTCGTAAAAGAGAGCGTCGTCGAAAGAACAAGATATTACCCCTCCACTGAGAATCTTACGAATTTTTACTCAACAAATTTCTTGGTGTTAGAAATTTGAAGGGCTGTCAGTCACCAAACAATTAACAGCTGATTTGAAATTTCTTGTCATATTTGACATTCGATTGAATTGGTTTTGATTTCTTGCGTTCTATTTAAATGGTATCAACAGGTGGCAAAATAAATATTGAATGTTCTCCCCGAATATTCCATCGTATTGAAAATATTATTTACCACTGCAATTTATGGAATTATTTATCTGTCATTTTTCATAGTTTACTACAAAAGCGTTCCCTAACTTTTTCGTAAGTGTCTCTCTCTGTGAGAGAGTTTATCCCCACCACTGCCATTTTAATTGTCTTTTTCATTCTTACTACAAAAGTAAGGGAACAGACCTATTGAGTCAATTTGTAACGTTCGGATATCATTCTGTACGATTACATCCCTACTTATTGCTCAAAACATAATTTTGAATTGGAATATAATTACGTTACGTAACCATGTTACTTAGCCAGTCGATCTTCCGTACAAAGCCAACGGCCGAATACACATTTTTGTTTCTAAATTCAGTCGTTACCTATTATTATTATCCCAAGATATATTTGAACCCATATGGACACTAAGCAGTCCATATTGGCGCCCTTTTCCCCGCCTACAAAGAAATTCTACAACGGTTCCATCTTCCATAGCTTTTTTTTTTTTGCATTGGGTGATTTATTTGTTGGCAAGAAGGGGAATTCCATAAGAAGCGAAACACAACACCTACAAACATATATCACGTTCTGCGCATGAACGTAAACAAGAGACGAAGTAGCAAACTCCAGATGGTGTTTCATTATATCATATCGCTAGAAAATGTAAGTAGCCTTTGGGAACGCATTTAGCTAAGTTTAAATTTCTCCGAACTACACATGATTTCTATAAATTTTTGTGTATTGTTTCTGGTTTAGAGTATTTGACATCCGTCAGTGAATTTTAAGCTCAGTCTGCTGTCTGAATTTCGGGCATAAAACAAACTACGAACTGTATAAAATATATTCCCAACATTTGAGCTAGTTCAAAAAGAACTCATAACTGTCAAAAGATGTTGCATTTACCAAAATGTCTTTTTGTTCCGATTGAGCAAACATGTTCTTTTTTATGTAACTTGTGTAGTTTATAATTCAATTTTCTTGTTAGTTTAATTAGAAATAAGTAAATATTGATGTGACAGCCAGACCAATTCTAAGTCGGCTTTAAAAAAAAAATAATAATAATCTATGTAAACCAAATATTAATGTAATCTATGAAGTCTCAATAAAATACATACATACATACATACCAAAATGTCTTAAAACGCCAGTTCTGGCTGTCATCTAGTGACATTTGTATGTAAAGGTTCTGAACATGAAAACAACAAGTATAGTGTTAAAAGTTAAACAGCATAACGGGAGTTTTTAACGTTCATCTAAACAGTTCGCGATAAAATCAATATAAAAGGCCGCTAAACCAATCACAGGCCATCAGACTCCATTGCCGCTGATATGGAAGTAGCGAAAAGCCACTCGATGATGATGGGATGCGTCCATAATGCAATTTCACCACAAAAATATCTCACGCGCATGCCCCATTTTTGGTCCTTCATCTTTGAGTAGGTATATCAAAAAACAAAAACACATCTCACACATTGGACGTGCAACAGTGAAATAGTTTACATTTGAATAGGACAAATTTACAAGTGCGCCTCAAGCCATCCCTAATCAAGGTTTTTTTCTCAGTTTTGACAGAAGTTTTCAGTGCATATTTCCTTTTTAAAGAGATATCCTAAAAAATATTTGCGAAAATTATTTGGAAAAGTTATTATTTGTATTTTTATTGTATTTCCACCCGCACGGAGTTGGCGTGTGCGCATACGTGATTGGAATAAGCTTTCATACACATACATTTGAATTTGAACAAACTAGAGATGCGATGCGACGTACTGCATTTCTCTGTGCCTTTCTTTGAAACCTGAAAGCAGCAACAGATCAGATCCCATAGCCGTTAAACAAAGCTGTATACTTCCAGACAGTTCTTTGCAAAAAGGTAATTTTTTCTTTTTCTTTCGTATTGTTAATAAATTATTTAAACTGGAAAGTGTAGATTGCAAAACAAAATGGCCGACAAATAAACAAATTTGTTTACAGATTCCTTTGCATCAGCAGCTGTTATGTGAAAATATTTTCAAACTCAAACAAAACAGTCGATTCGATACAAATACAATTGCAAATCAATTTTGATTACCAACAACTACTCTAGGCACTTGAGCAGTAGATAGTTTTAAGGAATCGGTACAACTATTTTGGGAGCTTAAAATATGGCTCTACGTCTAGAACCAGACACAGAGTGGGATATGTCGGACTTTTCAATGAATCCCATAGCCACAACATCAGTCGAAAACGACATGGACGGTGCAATGCGGTCGGATACGCCCGCGAGTAATCAAGAAAATGTTCGAAATTACTTCAACCAGGTAAGAGTTGAAGTGCATACACATTTTAAAATTTCACTCTACGGTTTTGTTCCCTGTAGCCAACTCAACACGACCCCGTCTCCAATTGCCACGCGGTTGAACTACACAAGGAACTTTCCGAAAATTGCACAAATCACATAGAGAACCGCAACCCCATGCAGGTCAATAATGACTTTGACGATTTGCCAAACTTACTCGAATTTGAGCCAGTGAATCTGGAGCGCGAGCCAGGATATCGTTTCCGCCTAGCGGCCATCAATGCCATGGGCTGTTCCGATTGGGGAGAGGTAAGGTATAACTAAGGGTTGTGCACGCCTGTAACGTTAACGAGTGTTTTTTTCTTAAAGACATCAACATTCGTGACACGCTTCTCTGGCCTTCCGTGTGCTCCGACCAATATCGAAATTTCAAACTCTGTTAAAGGTGCACAGGTAAAATGGAACTCACCAAATACACCTATCGCGGATCCAGTCACCGAATATTCCTTGCATATAGCCATGGAGCCTAAACCGAACGATGATCACGCATATGCTGGCAATAAGAACATGTTTTTACGGGTTTATGTCGGACCTGCTAATGAGTGTGTGCTTACCGCTAGTTTGTTAGCATCAGCATATAGGAATGACTGTTTCCAGCCCTTCATTTTGCGCATTGCTGCCCGAAATGGCAGTGGTTACGGACCAGCCGTGCAAGTTAGGTGGTTACCAGGTAAGTGCATTTGTAGTTTTCGTCTTTTTTTCATTTAAATATAATATGTATTGTGTATTGATCTGCCTTAAATGTAAAAACCTTTGCATCAACTGTTGTTGGTTACAATTTCGGATACCTAATTGAGTTCTGCTATAACTTAGTACTTTCAGACGTGTTTCTCATTTCTGCAACAGAACTCACTCTGCAAATAAGGTGGCGGCTATCTAAGTACATCTACAAAGTTTTGGTTTAAGTTGACTGTAGAGACATAAGTCAGAGTGAAGGAATCATTTCGCTAGCGACTGATTTTTCACTTATGCCCCTATTACGGAAGACAACTACAAGCAAAACAAGGTTGTCTTTCTCCAATTGGGATTATCGATAGCAACTAGTTGTCTGTCAAAGGACAACCATCATCCTATGAGTAGACAACAAATAAAATGGTTACCTTTTCAGTTGTGTGTATGTATTATAGAAGACAACTGAGTTGTGTTGGAGTTGTCCTGAATATCAAAATCAGACAACTGCTTATTATCAGTTGTGTAGCATTTTGCGAACGAAAAGGATCACCTTTTTTATTGAATTATGGACAAAAAACGTAAGTAGGAATAAGAGTTAAAAAAGGATAATAGAATGTGTATTTTTAAAAGTTTAAAAGTCGCCAAACCAGCGCAGTTTGATCGGCTGATAGGAATTTTAAAAGATCAACCTAATCTGGTCAGGGGTAAATGACAGTTTGGTTCATAAAAAAAAAAAATTGACGAAGATTGGGAAAAAATTGATTTGGAGCTCAACAGTATCGGGCCACCTTTAAGGAGCAGAAAATAATGGCAAAGGGTTCGTTAATGATGCGATATAAGAATTTTTCTACCAACAAAATATTTTTGCCGGTTTGGATACAGAGTCGTAATAGATTCAGTGAACTCTAATCTTCCTCCTCCAAATTAACAAAAAAATAAATCAAAACTACTTTCCATTGTTTTTTTTTTCTTAACGTTTTCGTTTTAATTGCAAATACTTCTTCGTTCGATTTCAATTTCCACAAATAAATTCACAAAATTGACATTTAACAGCTGATTTCGATTTTCAATATGCTCCTAAAAGACGGCAATTTATTTTTTAAAGACAACTGAAAAGAGTTGTCTTGCATAATACGAAAATTTTGTTGGTTGTCTACAAAAGGCGTTTTTCTTTTTTAGTTCAGAGCACAACCTGAACTGTTATACAAAATGTTCGTGTTTCTTTTTTAGCTCAGACACTTCAGAGCTCGAATTTGTGTTTCTTTTTTCGCTCAGAGCATGATCAGAGCGCGCTCTATGAGCTCAGAATAAATTGACTGAGCATCCTGAGTAAAAAGCTGAGTACACATGTACATGCACACTTCCAGTCACATTTGAAGGGGGAAAAAAAAACAGGAAAAACAAAACATCCTCTGAACGCTCTGAGCACGCACGGTTCAGAGCGCGCTCGTAATGCTCGAACTCTGTTCAGTGCTCAGCTCTGAACTAAAAAAGAAAAACGCCTAAAGTTGAGTTGTCATATTTCTTTCACTCTTTCTCTGTGGCACTTGCTTTACGAAATCTCGCATATAGCATGTGATCAGTCTCGTTTAATAGCAAATTTGTAAGCCCTTGTGTTTGTGTGGTGATACTGAGCGAGGAGTCTCAGGTTCAAAGGTCGTTTCCAGTGCATTACTTGTCGCAACCGGCTGACTGATATCAGACAGAAAAATTGTGCTGTAAAAGCCTCCCCATTTAGCCGTTCGGTTGGGGCTCGATTTCAACCCATAAAATAAAATAAAAATCCAGCCAAACGAATGGTTGTAAGAAGCTTGTGACTAAATTATTTCCGAAGCTGCATTTTCACCTGATCTTTAGCTATAAAAAAAAAGTCAAATTTAAATGGTACAATCTATAAAAAAATAAATTTTCGCCCATTGGAAGTAAAATTTACTGTCCACCCAAACAATCAGAAAAGCACAAACAAAAATGAAGCACTATATGCCGCTTCACTAACGCCTGTCTGGATATAATGTTATATCAGTGCCTCATTCAATTGCGGTTCAAAGTTCGTTACGGTCGCAAGCAAACTGGATAACTTCAAAAATATTCGTATTTTTAAAATCATGTATCGTTTCCGAGAACCGCACAAAATTGTTGTTGAAAAAAAATAAATATATATATTAATATATATACATTCCAACTCAAGTGTTCATTTTGTGTAGTTAAGAAAAGAAAAATGTTCAAAAATTACAACTCGGCTGCAGCTATACTCAAGAAACTAGATCTGATCAAGCACTTTAGAAAACAAAAAACTCAAATGCATGACGCCACCTTTTCCTACAAGCCCCCAGTCACCTCAAGCATGGCGCTGGGATTTCAAGATTATTACGCACATTCCTGCCGGATTTGAATTTGAATATAAGAAACACGTGATTTGTAATTCCAGATCCTCCAAAAAAGGCAACCATTCCTATGTCAACAATTATGGAAGACGATGAAGTAACAACATTTCATGTATCCAGAAAACGCCCCAGCGCATCGGATGCATCTTGCGAAATAATTCTACCCTTTCAAATAAAGAAGTCTAAGTAAAGTGTGCATCAATGCTAAGAGCGAATTTGATTGATGTTCTAACTAAAGCATGAGCGGAGATATTTCTTAAAAATAAGTTAATTATGTTTTAAAGCAGAAGGTATACTACAAGAATCTGAAAGATTCAGGAACGCAGTCCACGAGGGAGAGTTTACTTTACATTCGAATTTAAAAAAATAAAATATATATATATGATGAACAGTGTATCATAGATACGAACTGGATAGTTGATAAGAATTTCTATTTACCTGTAACGAGCTGTAGAATAGAATACGGTTTTATTTTCCTATTATTTACACATTTGATAACATTTTTTAAAGTCTAGGGTCAGAAAAGAACACATTGTGTACATAATTATATTCAAGATTTATATACATGTGAAATTTCAAAAGACGACATGTTAAGCCAAAGAAAAAAAAAAATAAATGTCCCATTGATGTATTTGTTGTTTGAATTGCATCGTTTGTAGTGCACTGTTTTTGTTAGACGCACGCTCGACGTGAACCACGCAATGATAAGAGAAGCCTCTCCTCCATTCGGACTTTAGTGATCAATTATTGTTACTTTCGCAAAGTGCTCTTTGTAGTTTATTTGTCCCATAAGTGTCGGAACTAGTCACCCCTATCGAGGTATCCGTTCGGAAAAAATTCCGATACGAAAGTCAAATCCGATCGGAACTAAAATTGCTTTCGAAGAATCCGTTTCGGAACAAAATCGGCCCTAGCGAGGTATCCGTCGGAACGGAAAACTCTCCGATTTTATACGATTCGGAGGATTTTTGCTGCGAGGTATTCTTCGGAACAACTGTTCAGAGAATTGTTCCGACATTTGGCAACGCATATCGGCGAATTACGTTGAAGTGCGATGAAGTGCATTTTCTTGTTTAATTTTTGACAGCTAGGCTCCGATATCCTCCGAGAGAAATTGGTTGCGGAATTTGTTTACGCTATCCTCCGAGTAATACAATGAGTCGTGGAATTTATTCACGATTTGCGGTAAAGTGTTAAATAAATTAATAATAAAGAATATATAGCAACGAATTTGTTTGTATTTATTAACTAAATTTGTGTTTCAATACGAGGATGTGAAGTCAATGCGTCATCGCATTTCAAATATATTTTCCGAGAACGGATACCTCGAATGCGATTTGCTGTTCCGACAGAGTATGCGCTGCGGAGAATTTTCCGTTCCGACGGATACCTCGCTAGGGCCGAATAGAAAAGCATATAAACGCGTTCATTTCGCATTCAAATATTCCGCAGCAATTTGTTGTCGGAGAGATTCGGAAAAAAATGTGCCATGTAGCTGTCAAAAGTAAGTGTTAAGGACCATTCACATGAGAGCGAACTGCGAACCACGAACTGGCGAATATTCGTCGATTCTGACACTTCATTTACATGAAAACTTTTTTTAGTCGCAGGTACCCGCGAATCATTTGTATTGTTGAAGGTTAGGTTCGAGCGAATTTTTCATTCGCAGGTTTGTGGATCGCGACTGTTTTATGTGGATTGTGAATAAAGTGTGACAGTTCTCGGCAAGAATTTTCAATTCGCGGGAGAATTGCTATAATTGTTAATTTCGTTATTTTAATCAATCAAGTCTCGGTTGTTTTTTAGATTGAGTGTTATATTAATGGAATATAAAGCTTTTGTGGTAAAAACAATAACAATTTTCAATTCATAAATACAGATAAATTGATTTGTTCGCAGTTCGCCTATTCGCAGTTCACGCTCATGTGAATGGTCCTTTATAACGCGGTTCCGCGCAATGCGACAAGGTGCGCTATATGTCATCGGAGAAATTTTCCGAAAGTCCTATCAGAACGGATAACACGAATGGAATTTCTCCGATTTCGTACAGATCGGAGGAAATTCCGTTCCGAACGGATACCTCGATGGGGGTGAGTACTAGCTGCGCGCAAATAGCACCAATGATTCAAAAGACGTCGCTTTGGCACTTTTTCGTTGATTTTTTTTATTTATTGTAATATTTGCCTTTTGAAAGAGAGACGTAGGATCTGCGTCGAATTGCCACTTCGAAATCGGTCACGTAATGCTCGCTCATGAAGGACGCTATGCGTTGTCCTTCTTCGATTATGGCGGCTTATGGTATAAATGAGACTTCTCATAACCTTCTGGAAATAGTTCTCGCCAGCATTTTTCTGTGTATTTCTGATGTGACACGGAGAGATCGTGTGAGGAACATTTGACGCTCAAATGACATTCAAATGAAGCCGTCCACACATCGTTGATGTGGTTATGTTTAACCCATGTCACCAACCAGTCGGTCTCAATTTGTCCAAGTTTTTGCGGGGGTCGAACCTAAGACCCATCGATTTTTATTGGACTGCACTTACCACTGCTCCGCATTAAGCTAACCGCTCGAAAATAATTTTCAATAAAAGATCCCATACATTTCGGTGTTGACAAGCTTCGGTAGAGTCGATCATCTCCCTTCTATCCATTAGCCGTAATTACCTATTGTCGGTGGCACAAGGTCGTGAGCTTTCAGGGTCGGGGCATTAAAAATGATAATCAGATCAGATCGGATAGTGAAAACATTATCTGTACCTCTTTTGTAAACTACACTAAAACGATAGCAAACGAGCGACTGCAATTGTGAATATCAACTATCGCAAACCTTTTGGTCCTTGAGTTCGTTATTTTCGAGATTAAGCGTATGGGTCTTATTTGACTGTGATTTGCTTACGTTTGTTGATGCCAGCACCTTGTGAACTGTCGGGATTTGGTTTAGACTGGTATCTATCTTCCCGAAATGATCGTTTTCATCGCACTAGTGTGCAAGCTGCAAGGCTTGTAATGGCACTCCATGGGACATTACAGAGTCGAAAGGCTTTGCTAAATCGAGAAGCAGGGGTTGAATTACCGCATCCGGGAGCGAGCCATACGTCACTAAAATTAGTGGATTTTGCAAGCAGTCAGTTCGTCTTCGATACTCCCCCTGATTGCATCGTAATTTCCCCAGAAATACTATATTGTCACTCCGCTGAAAACGATGTTTGAACAAAATGCAACAACTCCAGGACCAAAAAGCCACTGGCTAGCCACATGTGTGTGCGGTTATATTCAGTCGATATATCGTTCAGCAGAAATGTGAGTTTCGTGCATTATTTTATTCTCCTCCAATTGAAACACAATTTTTTTTTTTTTTATTGTTTACATATATACATTTTATATTGGAATTCGCAAACTAATATTAAATGTTATGTCGAGCACAGAGAAATAAAAGAAAAAAGAAACAAATTTCAAGCAATAAACTAAAAATGCGTTCTGGCAAGGAGGCATAATCCTTTTCAATTAACAAGTTTCAGACATTTAAACAATTTTACATTTCTGTCTAAAGGAGTGCTTGGCTTCTTCCATTTTTATATAATTTTTGTTATTAACTTTCACGTATTGTGTTGTATTGTACCAGGGAGTATTTTAGTTTGCAGATGAGTAACATAGTATTTAACAAACATCGATATAATGTGGATATTGAGTTAAGTATTTATTTTGTTTTACTACATAAATATTTGCTTAAATATTGTCAAGTGTTTGTTTTTGTATCTTAATATTAAATACGTCAACAATTTTTTTTTTATTTGGAATAGAAAACAAATGTAAATTTATTTTGTTATATTATTAGTTTAAAAAGGAAGAAACAAAATTAACCTAAGTTAGAGTAGGCGCACGCAACAGAAGAGGTTTCTCTATTTGATTTTGATAATCAAATTGAATTTATTTGTTAAATATATATTATTCGAGTTCATGAGATTCTTTTATAATTATTTATTCTTCAGTGTCAAATGTGAAGGACGCACGCTATTATAATTGTTTTTTTATTTTTTTTTAAATATAATACAAACGAACTTTTCGGCGCACATTATTTATTCATACTGCTTGTTCATAAGCACAATTCTGAACTTATGTATTGATTCATCAGTCTAGATTAATTTCGCATTAAAGCCGTTGAAAATGCAATATCTAAAATGGACAATGAAATTATAATACTCTAGAAAAACTATATACGACGAAAAGAGAGAGAGAGTAAAAAAACCAAAACTGGATTAGAGTAATGTGTCGTATAACTTAGCCCCTGATTATTTATATATTTTTTTTTCTTCATTTTAAATTACTTTTGTTTTCTTTTGCTTGTGTTTATATTAATGTTGTTTATGGATATTAGGTTGACTTATGCTGGTATGAGAATGATTGGTTTTTTACTCTTTCATATACGGATAGTCAATATCACGAAGCGGCACAAAGGTCTCCTTGATCGCCTGCGGTGAAGTCCAACGGAGGATGTAGTGTGGGCCACCAGCTTTGTCGTTTGTACCTGTTTCAAACACGTGAAATAGTCAATGAGAAGCAGGACTCAAGTACAAGATTACAGCGATTGGATCGAATACTGCGCATGGCGTAGTTTACTATGGAAGACGGCGCCACTTTGACTAACGTCAAAACTGCCCTATATACTTAATGTGCAAAATTTGTTCGGAAATCAGAGAATATTTCAGGTCCATTTAGGCCTTTTTTCTTTTGAACCCATTGTCCTCTGTAATCTTGACATGTGCATGACGATCGACTTACCAGACATACGGCCACCGCCAAATGGTTGTTGTCCCACTACTGATCCTGTGGACTTATCGTTGATGTAGAAGTTACCAGCCGCCATTTTAAACTGCTCCAGAGCGTGTACCAAGAAAGATCTGTGCAGAAAGATGAGGGTTTATCAAAAATCTGGAAGGCTCTTTTTTTGTAATTCACCCAAAAAAGTGCTAGTCTTGGTTGGCCTAAGGCTTTCTTTGAATAAAATACGGTTGGGATTTCGCCCTTTATGTACCTTCTAAGACTTTGGAATTTATTTTAAGACCAGATAAGTGGCATTTACCCCCAATAAAACGCATGGCAAAGCAAATCCATGATGGTTTTGCATCTGCTTCTTGGAACAGGGACTGTTATTTTGAGTTACTGATGTCGTTTTCCATTGGGACCATCAGAAATCTTTTTCAGATCTCAGATTTTACGTGGCGAATGGAACATGCAATGAAAATGATCTGCTTTTGTACATGGATTAGTGCGTTACTTGACAACAATATCAGCTGATCAAATTGAATTTGTTTTTGCAGAAATCACAAATGGATATCGACTTGAAAAATGTTTCCCCTATTGCACATACAAATGGAGTATTTTTGGTGATTCGTAGTCTTCAGATGACGAGGAAAACTATGAAGATATTAGCCGTGTTTTATTATCAGCGTGATCTGATCCGAATCAGATCATGAAAATAAAACAATACGGATCATAGACGAATTGTGGCAACAGTTGCTTTCAAAAGACGACCATGCCACCAGCCATATTGCGAACATTTTGTACAACGACATTTCAGTTGCTTGTCGGGGGTGTTGCCATATCAATCAAATTAATCATTTTTAATTTTTGAAGGTGAGAGTTTTTTTAAGAACTTATTTAAAGTGATTACAATCAGTTCGAAATATAATGAACACCGCAGTTTACACATCTGGTCCACTTAGATTGGATTAATTCTTACAAAAAGCATTATACTTTTCATAATATTACCATAATTCTCTCTCTGCACACACACAAAATACGTTTGGTTGTTAAAATCGTCCCTTCACGTAAATTTAAAGCTTTATGTCCAAAAAACTCTGCGAAAACAGTTGCAGTTATAAAATAGTTTAAATTTATGCAGCCTGCTAGTTTACATTTTTCATTACATATTCCGAGATTTTCTGGACATTTGTACCTGATTTGTACTTTATGTAAAAACAAAAACCAACTCTCACCTTTCTGCCGGAAAACTTGTGAAACAATTATTATTTACGAACTGCGACACCATTCATAAACATTTTTTGTTAAACATTTACTTAAAAAAATATGGAATATTTCGCTGGGCTTGTCATACCTTTACAGAATTAAAAAGCAAAATCTCCAAGGACGGGAAATTTATTGGATGTAAAAAAATGCTGATTGATTTTTTGTGCTATGAAGAGTATTGAATTTTTTAGTCTGGCACGTGACTTTGTGGGTATATTTTACAGGCACACCAACATTCAAGAAAGAAACAAACAGCGCCAAACAGCGCTGCGAGCAATAGTAGAAATAATTTTCAGATCATGGTTCGGTTCATGATCTCGATGAGAAGCAGGATCATATGCTGTTGTTGTAAGTGCATGTAAATCGATGATCTATATAGATCATGTCTGATAATAAAACACGGCTATTATTCACGCTTATTTTGAGATTCGATTTCGTTCGCAAGTGTCTCGAGTTCGAAGAATCTCTATTTTGACATTCGAACAGATAAGAAGTTCATCCTATCAATCGAAAGTTCATTTGTCTTTCGAATGTTTATCGTATTTTGACATTCTAATCGTTCGAAACAAATGACGTTTTTTATTCGTGTGTATTTTCCTAACGCTGAACAGCGATTGCTTCCCTTCAACATTTTTCTGACGGTTTATTTACAAAAATGTAAGTTTAAATTTGCTGTTTAAAGTAAGAAAACATAGACTTCCTTTATATAGGACGCATTCCAATTGGACAAACCGGGAGCAAAAAGAAATGTTGATCAGGCTCATGGAGGAGAATCATGAAGTTGCAAAAGAGTTCTCAACGAACCGTGTAGATATAGGACGATTTTGGAAGGATGCCGCCGACAAGCTAAATAGTTTCGGACCTCCAAGTATAGACGGAGCTACGTGGAAAAAAGTAACTCATCCATAACATATTTAAATTGATTTTTGTTGAGGCGAAAATTCCTTACAAATCTTTAAACAAATGAAAATATTAAGAAGATTAAACGTAATTGGAACAATTGCCATGATTTATTTTCACTTTCAACGAATTTCGCAGACAAAATATGAGTTTTGTATACAAATAGACATGTCAAATGACATCAGACAGCCGATTTCGAATGTAAAATTCACTTGAATTCATTTGATGACATACTCGATAGTGAATTTTATTCGCTCGAATCTCAAAATACACAAAGTTCATTCGAACGAATAGAGACATTCGTTAGAATTGACTATTCGTTCTTATCTCAAAATAAGCATGATTAGTTCCTCCTAAATTATATCCATGGCTATTAATGTATTTAGTTATTTTGCCTTTCAAGAAACTTCTCCCATTTTTCTTCAAAGCCAACTTCTTAAAATGAAGTAAAACAGCTGTGCGAAGTATATTGGTATTGTGAGAGTGTGTGTAGATCTGAAAAAATATCGAGATCTGCGAAAAGTGCTCCGAATCGAAAAAAAGATTGATTTTTTGTCCCAATGGAACAAATGAAAAGTGATTTAGATAAAAAAAAAGATTGGTTTTTGGTCGACATGACTTTTGGTTTAAAAATTGATCGAAATACCACTGAGGCGATGACATTCTCTTTTAGAAAACGAACGAACGAACCTATTTAAAAGTAAGCGAATGCTCTGCAGTCCAAGCTAGAACTTTATGTAAAATGGCAACTGTTTGTTGATTAACACGGCACGACTGTGAATGAGTGTGTCCGTGAAGAACATTCAGTACGAAGCCTCACCCCTTCGGATATATTCCTGTTCTTTCAACTTAGCCAATTGGGAACACAAGAATACCCATTTGAAAATCATTTGTCGACCGTCAGTCTTTTGACTGAATTTAAAATTTTCTCATACTCACTCATCAGTTGCAAAGACGGCACCAGTAAGAGCGAATTGTGTTGACGTTGACACCAATTTGACAGCGTTTTCCAAATCGCTGTTCTTGTACACATGAACTGTCAAAACCGGTCCGAAGATTTCCTCTGTCATCAGTTTGTCTAACGGGTCCTTGCTCTGAATAATCGTTGGATTCACAAAGTATCCCTTCTTGTCGGAGTAGGTTCCGCCGGCAATGATTTCCAAGTTAGGACTGGTCTTAGCATAGTCAATATACGATGTGATGCGTTTGTATGCTTTGTCATCGATAACAGCTGAGGTGAACGAGGCGAAGTCTTCAACATCACCGATTTTCAGCTGCGCAACCTTCTCAATAAGACCACTTTTAATCTAGTCAAATGAATAAGATGTTACTGTATTGTAAATAACTGGTTGCTTCCTGTCAATTCGAACTTACTTTTGGCCAAAGTGACTCGGGCACATACATCCGGGAGCAAGCTGAGCATTTCTGTCCACAAAACTCAAACGCTGATCGTATGCTGGCCGTTACAACACTCTCAGTATCAGCTGATGGATGAATAAAATGGAAGTTCTTACCACCACATTCGCCGATAAGTCGCGGGAAATTCACATACTTATCGATATTGTTACCGACTTGCTTCCATAAGCGATTAAATGTACTAAACGCGTGTAACCGTATTTATCTGACACTTGAAACAGAGATAAAAAGCGACAAACTTACGGAACCGATCCTGTGAAATTGATACCAGCCAAATGTTGTGACTTAGTAATGGTGTCGCCAAACACCGGTCCATCAGCTGGCACAAAGTTAACAACACCATCGGGCACGCCTGCTTCGCGCATTATATTGAAGATTCTCCAGTTCGAGAGGATAGCTGTGTCCGAAGGTTTCCAAAGAACTGCGTTACCCTGAAATTCGGAATGTTTACAAAGAGTCCCATGTGGGGCAGTATCAGCGAAACGAGTCAAGCAACGAACCGAAGTAGATGTTTCGGATTCGGTTTCCAGGAAGAACACTGTCTTGCCAAGTACGAGCGTAACGAAAAGTGAAACACGATTGAACTGCCCACTCCCATAGTCGAGTCAGTTTAGTTTAAATATTCGTTACGGTCTGCAGTTCCACTTTAAATGGCTATTTGTTTGCAATGTTCGGCTCATTACTTAACTAGCCCGGACTAAGACGAGGCTTATATTTACCATAAGAGCTGGTGTATAGGCCAAGTTACCACCGATTGCAGTAAAGTTGAAGGGACTGACTGCAGCGACAAAACCGTCAATTCCACGATACCGCATCGAGTTCTTGGTTACCCTTATATTCTCACTTATTGGCTGGTACTTTGTGCACTCCTTCAGGAAGTATGCATTCATTCTACACGGTTCAATATAAAGATTAGCAAGATCCTATTTATACACTAACGACTAACCCAAGATACCTACCGAATGAAATCAATAAGCTCGGCAGCTGCGTCAATCTCAGCTTGTATCACAGTTTTTGCTTGACCCAACATTGTGGCGGCATTCAATTCCTGGCGATATTTACCAGCCATAAGGTCTGCTGCACGATTCCAGATCTTAACACGTTCGCTTATTGGTGTGCGATCCCATTTGGTTTGTGTATCACATGCGGTCTTTATAGCACTCTCAATGGTCTTATTGTCGGCGTAGTAAAATTTGGCTATTTTGTGCGAATGATTGTGGGGCATCACTTGGTAACGAACGTCGTTTGTCCTAATTTCCTTGCCCCCAATCACAATTGGAATATCCTCACAATTAGCGGCGGTTGACTTGAGCGCGGCTTTGAGTGCATTTCTCTCAGCCGAGCCATTTTTATAATCTAAAAGGGGTTCGTTTTGAATGCCGGTGTCGGGTAGGTTAATGTCTGGCACTACTGAGCTAATACATCGCTCGGTATATCTGTAAGCAGAAACGCATTAAAAGATTACATATTGTTTAGTGTCACTCCACTTATCTATATTACATAAATTTATTATTTAATAATAAATTAACTTAGTGATTTTTGTTTGCTTTCAGTTTAAAAACGGCATTCATTTTTATTTATTAAAAAGGCGGAAAAAATAAAGTTCACGTCATCAACAAAATCGAAATAATGATACATTCGCGAGTGCTACGAGTACGCGAGTGTTACAGCACCAAAAAAATTCCCCCCAACGTCAAAGAATCTCCCATTTCTGAAAGTCGAGTGTCGCATAAAAGTCCCTAGCGTGAAAAATTCCCTAAGAGTAAATGTTTCCATGGAAGTCCCTTATAAATCATACGCGTTCTTTAGAAAATCCCTCGCGAGTGTTACAGCACCAAAAAAATTCGCCCAAACGTCAAAGAATCTCCCATTTCTGAAAGTCAAGCGTCGCATAAAAGTCCCTCGCGTAAAAAAAAATCCCTACGAATAAATGTTTTCGTGGAAATACCTTCTAAAACATACGCGTTCTTTAGAAAACCCTTCGCGAGTGTTACAGCATCAACAAATTTGCCCCCAACGTCAAAGAATTTCCCAATTCTGAAAGTCGAGTGTCGCATAAAAGTCCCTAGCGTAAAAAATTCCCTAAAAATAAATGTTTTCATGGAAGTTCCTTATAATTCATACGCGTTCTATAGAAAATCCCTCGCGAGTGTTACAGCATCAACAAATTTCCCCCGCAACGTCAAAGAATTTCCCAATTCTGAAAGTCGAGTGTCGCATAAAAGTCCCTAGCGTAAAAAATTCCCTAAAAATAAATGTTTTAATGGAAATCCGTTATAAACCATACGCGTACTTTAGAAAATCCCTCGCGAGTGTTTTAGACCAAAAAAGTTACCCTGAATGTCAAATAATAACGTCGTTTACGAATAAAAGTCCCTCGCGTAAAAAAAATGTCCCTAAAAACAAATACCGCGGATTATACCTTCATCATCGTACATGTGTTTTTGAATTGAATTTCCCCAAAAACAGCTAAACTGTCATGTTCCCATTTAAAAGTGAAATAAGGCCATAAGTGAATTATGGCGTTAATTCGCATTTGAAAATTAATTAGCACCATAATAGCGTTAGTTCATATGGCTTTAATTCATGGCACCTCTATTCAACCCACTTTTGGGTTCATCGCTGAACAAAATTCGCTTATGCAAATTGACGTATTGCGCGATACGTACCTATGTATTTCTAACAGAATCATGACAATTGACAAATGTACAAGTTGGCCTGCGATATCTGGTGGCAAAGAAAAGAACCCTATCAGACATACAGGAATCTGTCATCGGTAAGCGTTACGTGTATTTTTGCAAAAGTAATTTATTTATTTTATGAATGAAAAACTATTTTAATTGTTATAAATGCCTTGTCAGTATAAAATTCAAGTATTGTTTATGGAATATAAAATAATCCCGGGTCCATAAAATAGATTTGAATCAGTTAAAAGTGGAATGAAAAATTTGTGTTCATTTTGTTTTTTGGATTAAACTCTTTTTTAACTGTTTAAATTTCTTTAAATTGTTGTTAATATTCTATTTCTTGTGCAGCATTATCCCACATACTAACTACGAGATTTATTTCAGACTTTCTCGATAACCATAAGATAATTTTGAAAGGCTTCTGTTTGGAAATACTAACATCACCAAACGCGTGCAGTATCTTTTATTATCTCTTGCAATTGGCTTTAATTCTTTAAAATGTAAACTGTTGTAAACTACTTATTTTAAAGATTTTGGGAAATGATTTTCTCATGCGAAGAACAATTGACCACTTTTTTAAAAGGAATCGAGAATTTAAAACTTCTTTTGGAATTTTGTACATGAAACCTTTTTGTCTATTTGAGTTGCACTGGGGTCCACCACAATGAGACGCTCGATCCAACACTTCTTCTTTATTTTCCAACACTGTAAACTATTTAGTAATTTATTTGTATGTTTTTAATTAACAAATGTATTTATTTTCCACAACATTTAAATGTTTAATCTCGCTTAGCTTCTTTTACGTACATTTTTTCGCTGATCTGTCAAACTTGTATGTCTAGTAGGGTTCAAAATATAGCCGCTAGGGTACACCCTCCATTTCTCAATTAGGAAGCGTTGTTCAGGCGTCAGTCTATTCACGTTGAAATGCCAAACCAAACTCAAAATAAATCACTTGACAGCTGACAAAATGGGCGCCAGTTAAAATAGTGCTGCCAACTTAAAGTTCTATAACTCTAAAACACCCTTCAGTATCCAACTGATGGCGATTCGGAATTCCTCAATTCAAATGTCCTGAATTGTCAGAAAAATAATTTTAAACCAAATGGATTAGCTTTCCCAGGGTCCACAAATTCATTACATTTATAGTAAGTAAACAATTGGGAAAACGTATGTTAAAACAAATTTTATTTAGATAAAAATAAACTTTTTTTATATTTAAATTTAAATTGTATCATTATATCAAATAACAGACGTGATATTTTCAAATTCTAAAGAGTTTATGTCTACGAAGCATCATGCCAAGATTAAAGTTAAGAAATGTTTATTCAAAATAGGTTCACTTTGAGTCAATACTTCAACAAAGTTAAATTAGAGCTTGAACATAGTACTTTGTTTGAATACACAATGCAGAGTGATTTACCTAGGGTAGGGTCGCCTAATTTCGAACACTCCCAGCAGTCGAACACTTTTTGTAAAAAGCTGTGTAAACTGTATATTTTTAAGGTTTTCTACTCCTACAAACGCAAATGCTACCTTGTGGTATTACCTTTAATCGTTTTTGCAATATCAACTGGTACAATATTATTTTTAACGTTACAAAACTGCTGTTTAAATTGAGTCTATAGGGATTGCGTTTGAGTGCGGGTTTTGCAGAAAAAACAAACTGTTGCTAGCGTTGAAGGAAAGTGTGTTTTTTTGTTTGAAAATGCAGGTAAATGTTCATTTTCAATGCTCGATTTATTAGTTTTATGTCTTTTTAGTAAAGTTTTTATCTGAATACTTAATAGTTTTATTATTTGTTGACCGTTCGATCATAGGGAACCAAGGTTCTTCAGGCAACTTTGTCCAAAAAAGTTTTTCCCTGTCAGTTAATGAATATAACAGAATCTAAATTTTTTTAGTGTTTTTCTCTTCATAATTATATCGAGAGATCGTTGGGGCCAGTATTCGAACACTTTTTTCCTCAGTGTTCGGTTCAAGGAAACTCAATATTTTAGGTTTCCTTATTCCGAACAGGGGTCATCCTTTTTTAAATTACTTTGGAAACTGTCTTATTTCAGACAGAATGAAACGAAAACCAGACTTATAGTGAAGCTTCGCTAGCAAACGCTTTAAAGGCTCTTCGTGAGGGTGGGTTAAGCATTCGAGCAGCGAGTAAGGAGTTTGGTGTACCCATAACTAGAATCCATGATGGGGTTCATGGGAAGACGGACTTAAGCGAATGGTACCTTCCATCACAGTCCTTACAGAAAGTGAGGAATGCATTGTCGTAGATTGGCTCATTAAGATTGCAAAGTGCGGATTCCCGCAAAGACCAAACGAACTCTTAGATGTTCTAGTAAGGGATGAAAAACGACCAACTCCTTTCAAAGACGATCGACCGGGAAAGAAGTGGCATTATAGTTTTTTGAAGCGTCTTAAAGAGTTAAGTCTCCGAATGTCTGAATCTATATACGTAAAGCCAGAGTCGTCGTAACTAAAGAAAGCATTCGAAAATGGTTCCGTGATTTGGAAACCTTTTAAAAGAAATGAATGCCAAGGATATGTTCGACGATCCTTCACGGATTTTTAATGGGTACGAAACATCCTTCAGTTTAGGCCCCAAAACTGAAAAGTTATTGGCCCTAAACGTTTTCGAAATTTTAATGAAGTCAAATTATCAAATGAAAAAGAAAACTTAACGGGACTTTTGGTATTCAAATGGAGTAACATTACCCCCTGAAATTGTATTTCCTTACTTACAAAACCCACCATCAAAACTTGACGAAAAAATCCCGAAAGATTGGATAATTGGTCGTTCTGAAACGGGAAACATTATACAAATATCTTGCCAATGATTTCAATGGATGGCTTGATTGAATATGATTTAAAGCTCCAACAATCAGATACTCACTACCCCCTATAACACCACACACATCATGCAGTCTGCAGATGTTACCCCCACATTAAGGGCGATTATAAGGCATCAATAAGAGAATGGCAGCGTTTACGTCATAAGTTCGTTACAAAAATGAACTTTTGTTAAGCACTTAAACTGGTTCTAGACAAAGCCGATCGTATTAATAAAAAACCGTTCAAATTTTGATCTTTTGCTAAAATTTCATCGCATGCACAAAAAAAAATCCAATTTATTTATTTCTTTTTAAGTTGTTTTGCTAGTGTTTTTTTTATGTTTTAAATAAAAGTCAAAACATGGATTTTTCTCATTTTCTTAATTTAAAAATATACACGAAATCTAGTGTTCGAATTAAGGAAACTTTATGTTCGGATTTAGGAAGCTAGTGTTCGACTACTGGGGAATAATGCTTTTTTTTAGTTTTTATTTTTTTATAAAAAAACAATAACAATTACAGTAAAAAACTTAACTTTATTTTAAAATGTTTGAGTTATGACAGCTCCATAATTTTTCGTGGTATGTTATATCCAACGGTTCTCTCACAGTTAGTGATTTGTTCACAATGAACCACTAAGTGTTCGACTACTGGAGACACTTCAAAATGTATTTGTGATGTTTTTTAAAGTCAAATACATTTGATTGTATTATATATAAGTAATTGTCAAATTAAAGTTAAAGCATGGTAATTTCAGGGCTGATTGTTTATAAATCTACGATGCACTATTGTTAGATCGAAATCTATAAATATGGGTGAATTTGATTTAAGAATGATTCCACATCAAACCAAGGCGAATACTTGGTTACATCAAACTACAACTATATATTCTTTTTAAATTACTGAAACAATTTGAATTAAGGTCCATTTGATTTAAAAGTTTCCATATTCGAATCTTAATTATTCCGAAAAATATTTAAATCGAAGCGATTTTCTTTGATTTTACTTTTTTTCTCTGGGTAACGGGGTAAGTCCTCTCACCGAGAGCCACTTTTACATAACATTATGATATGACATAGGTAGCTTAAGCCGGTTTCGTATAAAGTTGTGATGGCGCCTGTCTGTGGTAGCAGCTTCTTATTCTTTGTATCAAAAGTAACTTCTTTTTTTTATAGGTATTCTTGGCTGACACTGCCATCTAAAAGATCGATTGTATCCAATAAAAAATAACTTGGTGGGGAATTTATGGAAATTTCATTAACTTTCGGGGAACACCCCTTCAACACTGCTCGGCCATAGAGTCTGTGTTGCAAAAGCATTTGTTGAGAGCTCGTTTCGCAAAACACTCGTATACCTACCTACTCAGTGTTTTTGTATCGTGAAAATATTCCTTTTCCATCTCGCTGAGTCGAAATAACAAACAGCAAAAGAGAACGCAAAAGTCGCCGCCAGCATGATTCCATTCCAATAATTTGGATAAATTTAAATCGGTAAACCCCTTGAAACCGCATTGTTCTGGTTCCAGTAAGTTCAAACAAATTAAAAACCAGCCGGCCTCCTTTTTTTTTTAATTTTTTCCTTTCAAGATCTTCCTATTGAATTCTATGTCATTCCAAATTTCGTTCTCGTCGATTATTCAATTTGCACACAAGTCATTTGAATGAAAATTTAGTTACGTTGTTTGCACACATGCATATGCAGCGTTTTCAATTTCTGTAATCAATACCCACTTAGGTGAGGGGATTTTTCTTTCCAAATATTTCTATTGTCTTGACATCTTCATTGGAAAACATATCCATCGCATCGGTCACTTCTTGGCAGCGAATTCCCACCCCTCTACTCGGCCTATTATTGCGTTATGCAATTTTTTTCCTCAAAAATATAATACTCAAGACGAGGAATTCTCTGTGTGCATTTGATATATTTACTCGCTAGATGACAACCTTGAGTTGCGAGCCGATACCCACTTTTAATATCAACACCATAAGTCTACGTGCCATAACAACAAAAGTCAATAAATACACCACATTATTTATACAACTCTTAACTAACACGTATATAGGTACTACAAAAAAACCGAAAAAAAAAAACAATGCAAATAGTATTGACTTACCTGGTGGCGGCCAGCGCGGGTTGCCTTGATGCAATTCTTTGCAATAGTGCAAACATTTTTGACCCAATTTTTGGTTTATTTAAATTTGTTCAACAACTTCCTTCTCGGGACTGGAGAGCTTCCAAGCAATTGCACTATTCCTGTCAGGTTGTCGTAACACACTCGTACTCGGGGTATGTGAGAATGCTGAGAACTTCGCCAGCAATCGATTTTTAACTGTGTTCAAAAGGAAAAGGACTTCTTATAATGTATAGGCATGTCAAAATGTATTATTGTATTGTATTGTATATGTCTCGCGAAAAGCTAAGAACAAAGAGACAATTTAAATAAAACTTATATTGTTTATAATGGTCATAAGAAACGAGGGGGAGCCAAATGAACTAGCATTAAAACAACACACACAACACATGAATCACACACAGTTCTTAAGCCAGAAAATTTCAGACAAATAAATAAATAAATTTCTCAAGTGACGTTTTTTATTGTTGTTTGTTACGCAACTTCATTAATTTTTGATTATTCTTCTGACTGATTTATCCGTCCATTTCCGTACATGAAAGAACATTCAATTTTACAAAGTCCAACACATACTATCCACTGGGCACACAATTCATTCGGGAAAATTTACAAATATGAGTAAAAATTAACATCTAATCATCTGGGATTTAATTAAAATTTTCATTGTTATTACATTTTTTTTTCTTTTTTTCTTAACTTTATGAAAGCATCACACCAGCATTGATATAATTTGATGACAACGATATGACAGAGAAGAGACTACTAAGTATAAAAGCAACACAAAACCAGAAGTAGCAGTCATTTTAGTAATAGCAGAGCCAATAAACCCCTCCGAAAAAAAAACAACAAAATCAAGAGCAGGGAAGTGAGAAAAAAAAGCGCGCACTCTGCACATGACGTACACAACGTATATCGGTTTGGTTGGTTGGATGGATGGTGAACAAAATGTTGCAGCAGTGCTCCCAGTTCCCAGTGGAACACGCTTTCTGCCCAAAAAGTGTATAATTTAAAGCTCTTTACAGCCGTTTTGCCCAGCTGGCCTTTGTTTTCGTCGTCGTTGGCTCGTTGTCGTTGGCAGTGTTGCCAGATGAAAAATCTGAATATCTTGTTTTTCCGAGATCAAATATCTTTTTTTCAAGATTTTTTTCAAAAAACAAAAAAAGTTGAAATGCTTTAAATTAAACTGATATTTATTTTTTCGAAAATATTGTACCCAATAGGTATCACATAAATGTCTTTAAACAAATTATTTCTAGCCGAAAGCCTCTGTAGCTAGTGCTGTAAATTCATTTAACTTATTAATAAATAATAATAACAATAAATTAATTCTCTTAAATTATTGTTTTTGTTTTTTAAAATGTTGGAATGTATATAATTATACATATGTATTTGAATTAAAAAGACTTAGAACTTCATTGCTGACATCAAGATCATAGCAATTCACTTCATTAAAGCGCAACAAATCCTTTGTTAAGGCTGGTACGCAGTTCAAGTGAAATCCAATTTTTCATACAAATTTTTCACTGCGAAATGTCAAAATGAATTTTCCAAATGAAAATTTCACTAGGCGGTACGCAGTTCGAGTGGAAAATATCGCTTCCAGAACTGAGTCGTAGGTGGCGATACTAAAATCTCTCCGCAGCTATTTCACTTGGTTTTTATTGTCCGTCGCATTAATTTTTTGACAATTCAGCGTGAAAAATGATTTGTAGGATGCGGTTTAGAAATTTATTGGAATTTCAGATGTTTCTTTAAGAGAATAATTAGTGTTTCGCACTTATAAAATTGTTTTTTCATTGAATATAATGCAATAATGTTAGGTGTACAAATATTTGGTGGCATGGATGACCTTTTCCATAAGCAGGGTGCCTCAAGAATATTTTTCTACCCAGTTTTGTTCAAGCAATACCAGCAGATGATCTTTGAAAATATGTGTAATTTCCATGCACTGTTAATTATTTAAATTTGACGACTGTCCTGTCTATTTTACAAATCAGGCATTATTTTCCAAATTGAAAACTATTAAAATTATCATAAACAAAATACGAACCATTTTTTTTTTTTTTTTTTTGTGTTTTTGGAGGTTCGCTGGAAGGGAAAATCATCGAAAGTCATTCGAGAACTAGTAGAGAGATGCTTCGACAATAGGGAAGGCCTTTCAGCCAATCAAAAACACCTCCCGAGAGCAATGACTTTTGCCAACCGAATGTGAATGTGCCTAGCCGTTTGTAGAATTTCGTTTGTAGAATTTCTGAACTTTTTTGTTAGAAAATATATTGACTTAGCTAATTTTTATAGATCAACATGTTTTATCCGCCTGATTAAGGCTGCCTGTATTTATAAATTCGGTTGTTTCTAAGCTAACGTGGTTGAGAAGCGTTGTGCATTTAAGGAACTTGTTCGACTTCTTTCTAGGTATACTCATTCAATATCTAGATCAGCGTTGTGCATTGAATATGACTTTGTTCGTTTGTAATATTTTTGAAAGACCTTAATTTTTTAGAAATACGTTTGGAGCGGTCATACCCACAACTGGTGGCCGTAGGTCCATACTGGTTGCAGAATTTGGTTTTATGGCAATAATTTATTGTTATTGTGGTCGATCACGGATGAATGTCTTCCAATAGGTCAATACATTTTACTGTAGGTATCACATGATTCACAAAAAGTGAAGTTTCCAATTTATTTCTTCCAGCTGTTTTCTTGAACTGCCACAAAAGAATTTTTTTTTTGAGCTCAGTCACCCTGCATAAATTTCTCCAACTAAAATCTCCAACAAAATATTTCACTCTCTATTTCACAGCACTTTTTGGAGAGGAGTGAAAATTTCACTTCACTCGATCAGCGTACCAGCCTTTAATAATTATTTAAATTTCAACTGTTTCAGTATTCAAATGATTACGAATTTTAATTTTATTTAAACTTACAGCTGGAAAAATTCTCTCGATATTTGCAGACGAATGTGGAAGGGATAAAATATTGAAAATAAACACTTTTAAGATTGGATATGCGAACGTTCCATCCTCTGTTCTTACTCCTAAAACATTTTTCCAAAAACATACTAAATCATACTACATCCGTTATTTCATCAAATTTTGTCTAGTTTAGTCGAGTATCGTTCGTAAATGTCAATTAATCACTTAAGGCACCAAGTGACAAAGAACAGAAACTGAAACAGAAACATAATCCTACATTTGCAACAGAAACAGAATTAGGAACAAAATTTTTTTTTGTCAGCAACAGAATTTAGCGACAGAAAAATGGCTGTCAGACAGAACGTAAACAAGTCTATATTGATTGTTTCTGTTGCTGCCAGCAAGCCGCAATTCGACAATTAGCTTCATGTATAATTTCCTTTCTTTAGAGTTGATGGCAACGGAAGTAAAACCGAAGTTGTGCATGTACTCTGTTCAAATCACATTATACCTTCATAATAATGGAATTAATAGAAAACATTTTCTTCAATAGAAAAATTGTTTTAATTTATTAGATTTAAAAAAATTATCGATTTGAAAAATCTTGAAATTTGATGAATTTGAGGTAAAAAGTCTTGTACATATTTTGGAGCCCAAAAATCTTGAAAAAAAAGATATATCTTGTAATCTGGCATCGCTGGTCGTTGGCCCTCTACAAGTTCTCTCTGCTCTGTGTGGTGTGACCCGATGGTTATATATGATATCCATTTTTTTATATCTACCCTTACGCGTGCATATTTGGTTTACGTCATTTTGAGTGGAAAATAACTACTACTTAAATTAATAACAAATGGGGGGAAAAAACTGTAAACAAAAAAAGTTTCCATTCCAAAGTGAAGCATGTTCGAATAACGCCCGAATTCAAATTCGAAAGAAGACTATCATCGCATCATCGCTGCTGACGTTTGGCTTTGATTTTTTATTTTTTTTTTAACTTTGCGGCTATGGATGGTTTCAAAAATCATCCGGTTCTTAATGGCACGTCGGACAAAATTCACATGTGTTCAAGTGAGAATTCAAGGGAGAATTCTTGTCGCTTTTTGTATCTCTGTAGGTACCCGATAAATAAATGCAAGCGAATAGGAGAGGAGTATTCGTTTTCGGCTTTCGATTTTCGGTATTACATAAATATTCTAGCCCTTCCTTAAACTTGTTTTCAAAGCCTTTGTTTTAAAGACGAAAAACGAAGAGGCTCGAAAATTAGCTCCTAAGAATTAGCAACTGATTAGTGAAACCACTGCTCAGCACGGAGGCTGGTGGTGGGTGTGCTCCATTGGGAATGTTGCGTCACTTATTTTTCACATATTTAATGCGGTTAAAAATCATTTTTAACCTTTAGACTAAATATTTTGTGGAACGCTATGGGTGGTAATTTTATGTGGAACATTTCACCATTGTGAGTTCGTAATATCTAGCCTGGACAGTAAAATTTTCTAAAAATCTTTTGAACGAAGTCTCAATAGAACCTTCGAAAAACTGTACTTTGTTGTTTGCTTTAAAAGTTTGTTTTGACAGCTGGTTTGTTCACAGTTTAAGAACTACTCACTAAAAATGGACGTATATTTGCAGTTTCACATACGCACCTAGTCATTGTCCACTTTGCTATGATTTCCTGTGGCCCCGTTTTTGCGCCAACAATACTATCAATTAAATAAACATTCTATAACCCACCGAACAGTCGTCTCTATTTTTCTAAAGCAGTGACTAATTTTTTATTATTTTAAGAGTTTTAAAACAATTAAAAGGTGTAGCGTTCCGATCTCAGTCTTTTATAAATTCCCGCATGACATTTACATTTTATTTTTTCAACCCTGGTCACACCACATACTCTTCGTTTTTTATCCCATTCGCATAATTGATTCACGAAGGAGATATTCCAACAATTTTCTTGTTTGCAGCATGAGCTTTGTGATGTCGTCTATCTGCAGACTATGTTGTGTGTACCTATTAATGTTCATTTCACGAGGATGGTGACTGGCGAGCATGTTACCATGACAAGGGGGGAGGGGTGATAGATGTGAAAAAGGTCAATTTCTATACACGAAGAAGGGGAATTTAAACTGCAATACAATTGACATTATTTTGTCTAAAATGTTGTACATTGTAATTTCGAGACAACTGTCGAACATTACTCGTGCAGTTGTATTTCATTCCGGAATCGATTCGATAAGCATTTTAAATTAATTAAGGATTTTGAAACTAGAGCGTGTGCTTATGTAATTTGTGTAATATGAAAGGTAGGGTCAATTCAGATGTCATAATAAATATGTCAATTTAAAGGCAGTAAAATGTGAGGCAGAGAAGAGAGGTTCGATTTTTTAGAGCTATTTAGTATTTACTATGAAAATGTTAATGTTAAACACAGACCTATCAAACGGATGGTATGCAACATTTTTCCAAGCCATAGAAAAGGATATGCAAGATAAGGCCCTTAATACCAAAAATAAGTTAAGAACCGGCAAAGAAATTATGAAATAGTACCTACTTGAGTTATTATTCACAGCATTTGTAAGGAAAAGGGGAAAATCGAGTATCGAAATAACGAAATTGTACTAGATGC
Source organism: Cheilosia vernalis (assembly GCA_949126925.1). Classification (NCBI taxonomy): domain Eukaryota; kingdom Metazoa; phylum Arthropoda; class Insecta; order Diptera; family Syrphidae; genus Cheilosia; species Cheilosia vernalis. Next base: position 18,033,887 of record OX421363.1, on the reverse strand, counting down.
GCAGTGGAAGTGTGACAAAAATTACCAATTAATCACAAGTGTCTAAGGACTTTGAACGTGTAAATGATGGCACTAAACTCTATTCTATATTTCGTCATATATCTAACTGAAACAAATGTAAGAAGGAACTAGCCTAGTGCAATGTTAAATACTGGCCAAGCTGCTCATCGCCTTATAAGGCCATTTAGTGATTGCTAACACTTAAACGTTTCCCTTTTCGTTACTAAACGACGTTCCACTTCAAAATGTTTTCAAACACAACTGAGCAGGAGCACCAGTTGCCATACTCGTATGACTATAAAAGTAGACAAATGTGAACAGAATTTATTCTAATACATTCTCCGCTTGTACTCTGTCCGATCAACACATACTGTTAGTTGTGAATATAAGCAATGCTTGGTAAAAACTCCGACTGGTCAGTTAACTCATGCTGAGCTCGGAGAGTCCGCTCGATCAAAAAGGAAACACAAATTCAAAGCTCTGATGTTTAAGAGCCAACAAATAAATGAGAAGTCTTGTTTTTTTGACAGTTCAGGCTCCGTTTCCAACATTTCAATCAGAGACAATACTGAGAGACCCTCAACTTCGGCCGATTTCCCGTTACTAGCCAACAAGCTACATTTTTATGGGGTTGTCAGGTTTTTTTGCGCTAGTATTGATAGGTGCAGAGAAATAACTTCACGGGCAATAACTTCACATGGGAAATAACTTCACCTCGAGTGGGAAATAAATTCACTTATTTTATGTGAAATTATTTCCCATTGAAAGTGAGCAAAAACTTCACTTTTTTGTGGGAAATAATTTCTCTTAACATGCCGCGACATAGGTATGAGTAGGTATTGGGGCGGTTGAGACTGGGAATTCTGTGCTAGAGCGAGAGGGAAGATATTAGAGCGAGAGGTAAGATATGGCCTTGGAGTGAGTGTGGTTGCTTTGGCTGAAGTATGTTATCTACATTGTTGTGTGTTTGAGGTGCCGGCCGGCCGCCGCTGGTGGTTGATAGTTTTTGTTATTGTTATCAGTTTTATGTGTTTTGAGAGTGAATTGCTTTGAGATGAGGTAATTATTGGTGTTCGTGTTGTTATGTTTTGAGTTGATCTTTGTATGGTTGGTGCCGCGACGGTTGTCGTAGTTGTGAGTTGTGCGGTATGTTATTGTTAGCAGTATGTGGTGGTGTTGTTGTTGTTGTTTGTGGCAGTGGATGGGTTAGCAGGTGTCGTTGCCGTATGGTCGTTGTGTATGTTAATTAGATGTGGTTTTGATATGGTTTATTTGATCGAAGGGAAATGGTCTTTTTATCATATTTAATGTATAAGTAGGAATATTAAGATGGGATTGTTATAATTGGTAATCTTATTCATTGTATAAAAGAAGATAAGTAAATGAGGAGAGGTCATACATAATAGTAATGTTGTATGAGAATAGAACACGGGAAGTTCATGTGAAAATATCAGGCGATAGTTCAGTTCATCGATCAAAGAGACATGTTTTTTATAGACATTTTAAACTGCAGTTCGATGACAACAAGGAATTAGCTATTCGCTGCACATATGATAGCAATTATAAGTTACGATCTTTGGGTATTTCATGCTTCGAGTATCGAGAATATGAACAGGAAAGGATTTTAAGTAATGGTGAAATCGAGTTCTTTACAAATCAGGAATTGAGGCATGAGCCCAACGTGGAACTAATGAATCTCAAATCGATGAAACAAGCATATAGAATGACCATTTCATAAAATTGTTATTAATTTTTAGTAAAATAAAAAAAAAATATAAAACCATTAAATCAATTGTTTTTTATTAATCCATGAATTGTTAGTGGATGGGAAACCCATCCATTTGACATATACTTTTTCGCCTTTTGTTGCAAGAATCTTTTCCACGAGAAATATGTTGGGAAAATTCGTCTTTTGTAATTCGTGTGCATAGAAACTCCCTCTAATAGACTGACCTTGAAAATCTTCAACTAGATATGTAATAGGGTTTGTTATCTGAACTTTTCTTATTTTGAATATTTCAGTTGTCCAATTTGGTGTGTATCCTTTTTCGAAAGCATGTTTAAACTTGCTTATTCGAACGCTATTGCCAACTTCGTATTTTCCCTTATCAGCAATTTTTATTCGTTTATAAACTCTTGATAGTAATTCTTTGGCATTGTTTTTATTTATATCAACGGGACGTCTTTCAGATGTGTTTAATAACAGGGCAGTTTTATTTCATACAGGGCGGTTTAATACAGCCCGATAGCACAACGTAACCCATCTCCGATTACACAGCGGTACGCCGACATATGGCAAAACTGCTAAAAAATGTAGCAATTGTTTTGACACCACTAGTCAAAAACCGATAGTATAAGTTCAAGTGGATCCAACGGTCATAGCTACTATCCCTTATAGATGCTATGAAGTATCCCAATTATAATAGGAGAAGTGTGAATCGATGTTTGATCTTGAGTTTTGTTTCGAGCATCATTGGGTCTAAAAACCGAAGTTGGTTCTTACTCGTTTTCCGACTGATGGCTTTGTGATGTTCTATCCGCCGAATGCTCATTTGCCTTACGCTGATGTCAAGTGTCATCCATTCATAAATTATTATTATTTCCCCCGATAGCACAACGTAACCCATCTCCGATTACACAGCGGTACGCCGACATATGGCAAAACTGCTAAAAAATGTAGCAATTGTTTTGACACCACTAGTCAAAAACCGATAGTATAAGTTCAAGTGGATCCAACGGTCATAGCTACTATCCCTTATCCATAAATGACATCTTGGGTGTCATTTGCCTTACGCTGTACATGCAAGGGTATTAACACCATTTTCCCAGGTACCTACAATTTCGCCCAAGATTTTCTTGTATAAAAGCGTAATGAAATCCAAACATATCATCATTTCAAATACTTTATTTGTAAAAGAACGATGGAATTCGTTTTAGAGATAATTTTAGCCTATATTAATTCGTTCAAAAAGGTCTGCTGGGAGTTCCCAGCAATGGTACGAGAAGTTGAGGAGCTCGTAGAGGAGGTGCGACGCTCCAGAAGATCGCAGCACCTGAAAGCGGCGATACATATCTTGCTAGCTCTATATAACAGAGCCAAGGCAGATAATTTTGAAATCGAGGAGATCAGCCCCATTCTAAAGGGGTTGATTGAAATAAATTAAAAAAAAAAAAAAAAAAAATTGTTTGCTGTTTTTATTTTTGATCTTTCAGATGGTTTTTTGTTTTTCGCTGATTTCTGGGTTGTTGGGTTCGCTTCTTTTTTGTACTATTTAGCTAGAAATAGAAGAGATCAGCCCCATTCTAAAGGGGTTGATTGAAATAAATTAAAAAAAAAAAAAAAAAATGTTTGCTGTTTTTATTTTTGATCTTTCAGATGGTTTTTTGTTTTTCGCTGATTTCTGGGTTGTTTGGTTCGCTTCTTTTTTGTGCTATTTAGCTAGCACATCATGGATATACGAGGCATCTTAAGTCTGACAGCTGTCTGACTAGATGTACCTCGGTTCGGCTATAAAATAATAGAGGTTCCGCAAAATGTTATCTATTTACCCATGAACGTGAAGAGGATAAGTTCTATAACCTTAAAACTATTGGATCAAGAAATAAATCTCATGAAACTATTACAGTACGATTACATCTAAAACCTCAGTAATGATTATCTACAACAGTTCATTGAACTATAAAAGTGGTGAAACATATAACAAGACTATCAATACCTCACCATTAGTGTCCGACAGAACAACAACAAGACGACTTACCAAAGCAAATAAACAATATCTACAATCAATAGGATACAAATTAAAAAAACTCCCTGTATGAAACAACCCTGTAAACAGCCCGAAACATCCCGAAACAGCCCTGTAACAGCCCTGTAAACAGCCCTGTATGAAACAGCCCTGTAAACAGCCCTGTATGAAATAAAACTGCCCTGTATGAAACCTGTTTCATATGCAATAATGAATATCGATGGTAGTTTACTCAAAGACCTCATAAAAACTAAAAAATCCCTGAAGAGAAAATATATGTCCCTCAAAACTGGAAGAATTGCAAAGGAAACCGAATTTGAAAATATTTTTAAACCAATAGTTGAACCTTTAAAGGAGATTGTGAAAAATGCCAAAACAAACAAAACTCAAAGTATTGAAAACATAAAAAAACCATTGAAACGAAGAAAGTTAGAGTTTAAATCAGATATAGAAAAGGAGTCCCCATTACCCTACTCAAGTCTGGCTGAAGAAGAAGAAGAAGAAGAAGAAGAAGAAGGAGAAGAAGTACAAGAAGAAGAAGAAGAAGACGAAGAAACAGAAGCAGAAGAAGAAGAACCAGAAGCAGAGGAAGATGATTCATTTAGAACACCCACTAATTCACAAGTTTCTAATCAAAGCACACCAGTCAACCTCCCATCGCCATCAGATTTGAATCGTGATAAAGCCTATGGTCCATATTTCGATGCGGGAACAAACTCTACGAAGTTGGGAAGATCAAAATTCCAAATTAATGCTCAAAAAGATTTTGTAATTGATGATGAAATATTTCCTGCAACAAGTGGACTATATGAACTAGTATTTAGGAAAAATCCTAGAAAGTCTAAATATAGTAAATATGATTTAAAACAATATCGTCAAATACTACAAAAATCTAGAGCACATATGAAGAACTATGACACTAATCCTCAAGTAAAGGGCAATCGTGGCCAAAAGTATATGACAATTATTAAACCTTTAATTAAAGATATGAATGAAGAAGAAGAATCACACCAAAAAATTGGTAAATCATATGATATGGTATATTCTGAGAACCCAATCGATTATGTACATTGGATTGATCCTAATGAACTTGTTGATAGACTTAGACTTTTAGTTGCATCGCAAACTGCTGGCAATAAAAATCATCAGAATGAAATAAACTCAATTGCGGAAGAGCTGCGTGAATCGAATATCATATATTAAACACAGTTTGACAACAAAGTTGATATTATTAGCAAAATAAGAATTTGATGTTGCTTTATCAACGATTGGCCAAATAAAATATTTAATAAAATAAGCTATGATAGAAATAGCTACGCACAGATTAGTTCCGAACAGAGCACTTCATACAGGGCGGCTTCATAATTTTATATAGGAAATACGTTTTCTGCACAACGTTCACCATCATCATTTCTTCCTCTATCCTTTACAATAATTTTTTACTGAGAAGTATAAATGATGATGCACTAAAGCTATAAATCATCGAAGATAAACTGGAAAAAATGGATCCGGCTTTGCGATCATACACTGATGAACAAAATTTAAAAACTCATGAACTACTCGATAAGATTAGAAAGTATATGTTGGATATTTTCGAGAAGTATAGAAATAGTGGTGAACCTATTAGCAGGGCATCCAACAACTAGCTTTCACCAATTTAGTACGCATTCGGAATTCGACTTGAAATCATGTCTGCAGTAAATACGTCTACGATCTTCGATGAGGTTTTAAAGTTTCTAAAAACAAATCAACACACTCTTCTCGAGGAACATTTCGCTGAATTTATGGAGTGTATTATTTTCCTAAGGAAATTCCAAAACGTATCCTCCACCACATCTGTTCATGGATGTCATTTTATTAACTGTCCATGGTCTACAAATCTTTGTCAAGATGGACCAGATACTTGCGCATGTTATATGCTTGAAAGCAGATTGATTAGAATTAAGAAATTAATGTCATTATATAAAAAAATAATTATTACGAAATAAACCTATAGAAATTTTTAGTTAAAATAAAAGTGTGCATTAAATAAAAATCAAAGAAATTTTTTTTTCATCTTTATTTTTCTAAACTGTAGTGCCTCCATGCACGGGTATTAACACCATTTTCCATTATATATCTTTTATCATCTATATAACTAAGTGTAAGTTTATTAACAGATTGTGTATATATATATTATGAATCTTTGATCTAATTATGTACATATTTCCATAAAATAGTTTCTTTTATACAAACAATCTCTGTAATCATCTATATTCATACCATCTAGTACAGTTTTCTTAACACCTTTAGCTTTCTTAATTTGATTACTATTTTCAGTAGTAATTGAATACATTTTAGATCGAAGACCGACAAATTCTCTTATAATTTCACCATTCATTTCATCTTTCATCATTCCAATTATCTTCTTGTTTTTATTTGGTATATTATACACCTACGTGAAGTTAGCCCGCACTTTTTCTAGAATGAAAAACGTGAAATGCAGTTCGATAGACATTCGTTTGTAGTTGTTTGTAGTGAAATTTTTTTCGTTTGTAGTTCAACCGTTAGAAAGTTAGAAGCATTAGAAAAAAATTTCAGCCCGCACTTTTGGCTTTTTGAAATAAAAACTAGCCAGTTGCATTCGAAATCGTTTGTAGTTGTTTGTAGTGAAATTCTTTTTTAACAGAAATGCCTTATTTCCGAGATATAAGGACATTTGTGTTTGCACCTGTAACTCCGAATTTACAAAAGAGAGAAATAATTTAAAACCACTGTTGCATAAAGCATATCCTAACTTAAATAACTGCATTTAAAATTTCTGAATTCACTTAAGCGTTACTTAATAAAAAGCAATCAAAATCAAAAAACGCATCCCTTTAGAGTTGCATCCATATATGGGCTTCCCAACAACAACAAAACAACGGTAAACACATTTTCGCAAAGCACTCATCTGTGCCCATCCACATGAGTCACTACTTGTCAATTAGCAACAACAACCAATCAATAAACCCCGATTTTATCCAACAATTTTTTCTATTCCTTCGAATAACATTAAAACCTAACACCTTTGAAACAATTTATAACAACAAAAATGCAATTTCTGCAAAGCCTGTATTCCTGACTATCTAATCCAATTCAAATTTTGTGATTTTATCACAAAGAAAAAAAATTAGATGAAACTTAAGCGAACACTACTTCGTCATATAAACTCATATCCATATTTCAGTTATTAAGCAAATCAAAATAGTGAAATCTATTTTTTTCTAATGCTTTCTATTAGATGTATCTAATGGAGCAAAAAAAAATTACCTCTTATCAATAGATAACGATTTATTGAACATTTAAGAAAATGGTTGAAATCGTCTTCGCAGACTGATTTAAGGGGACGGATATTTCAAATGCTGGACAACTACAAACGACAAAAACTAGTTGGTTGTTAGAAAGCATGTGTGCTCTATCTAATAAAACCTTAAACGTCGAAATTGACCAAACCAAAAAGAATTTATAAGCAATTTAAGCAGGCGATATAAGACCGCGTTATCTTCGAAACGGTACATTGCCGAGTGATGAAATTTCCTATTTCAACAGTTTTCCATCTCACCAATCTAATAAAAAAAAAATGTATCAATCGGCCTAACGGTTTGGGATTTATATGGAATTTAAGCGAAATTGCAGCTTAATTTTTTTTGTGAAGTTAGCCCGCACTTTTTCTAGAATGGAAAACTGAGTTTGCAGTTCGATAGACATTCGTTTGTAGTTGTTTGTAGTGAAATTTTTTTCGTTTGTAGTTCAACCGTTAGAAAGTTAGAACCATTTGAAAAAAAAATTTTCAATCCCTTAAAACCTTGTTATCTCCGAAACCGTGGCAAGCAGAGCGATGAAATTTTCTGTGTCGAAAGTGTTTGCCATTATTAATCTAATAGAATTCAAATTATACCAATCGGCCTAACGGTTTACGATTTATTTGAAATTTAAGCAAAATTTGGGTTTCTAACTTAAGGTCCCCATAACTCAAAAACTGTTGAACTACAAACGATGAAACTTTGCATTTCTATTCTCTGAACCCTTTTCTAACTATGATATCAAATAGAAGACAGCCCGCATTACTGGACACTTTTTATTCGCAATTTAAGGGGAGCCTATAATGGTCTAAATCGACCCATTTTTAAGCGATCCGATATTTCCATTGCAGTTCAGTGGAAAACGATTTTGGATCACTTTTTTAGAAGAGGGTGGGTTGTTGCATTAGAAAAAAACATATTTCACCCTTCATAACTCGTTAGGAGTGGAAATATAGGATCGCTTAAAAATGGGTCAATTCAGACCATTATAGGCTCCCCTTAAATTGCGAATTAAAAGTGTCCAGTAATGCGGGCTGTCTTCTATTTGATATCATAGGTAAAAAAGGGTTCAGAGAATAGAAATGCAAAGTTTCATCGTTTGTAGTTCAACAGTTTTTGAGTTATGGGGACCTTAAGTTAGAAACCCAAATTTTGCTTAAATTTCAAATAAATCATAAACCGTTAGGCCGATTGGTATAATTTGAATTCTATTAGATTAGTAATGGCAAACACTTTCGACACAGAAATTTTCATCGCTCTGCTTCCCACGGTTTCGGAGATAACAAGGTTTTAAGGGATTGAAAATTTTTTTTTCTAATGGTTCTAACTTTCTAACGGTTGAACTACAAACGAAAAAAATTTCACTACAAACAACTACAAACGAATGCCTATCGAACTGCAAACTCAGTTTTTCATTCTAGAAAAAGTGCGGGCTAACTTCACAAAAAAAATTAAGCTGCAATTTCGCTTAAATTCCATATAAATCCCAAACCGTTAGGCCGATTGATACAATTTTTGTTTTATTAGATTGGTGAGGTGGAAAACTGTTGAAATGGGAAATTTCACCACTCGGCAATGTACCGTTTCGAAGATAACGCTGTCTTATATCGCCTGCTTAAATTGCTTATAAATTCTTTTTGGTTTGGTCAATTTCGACATTTAAGGTTTTATTAGATAGAGCACACATGCTTTCTAACAACCAACTAGTTTTTGTCGTTTGTAGTTGTCCAGCATTTGAAATATCCGTCCCCTTAAATCAGTCTGCGAAGACGATTTCAACCATTTTCTTAAATGTTCAATAAATCGTTATCTATTGATAAGAGGTAATTTTTTTTTGCTCCATTAGATACATCTAATAGAAAGCATTAGAAAAAAATAGATTTCACTATTTTGATTTGCTTAATAACTGAAATATGGATATGAGTTTATATGACGAAGTAGTGTTCGCTTAAGTTTCATCTAATTTTTTTTCTTTGTGATAAAATCACAAAATTTGAATTGGATTAGATAGTCAGGAATACAGGCTTTGCAGAAATTGCATTTTTGTTGTTATAAATTGTTTCAAAGGTGTTAGGTTTTAATGTTATTCGAAGGAATAGAAAAAATTGTTGGATAAAATCGGGGTTTATTGATTGGTTGTTGTTGCTAATTGACAAGTAGTGACTCATGTGGATGGGCACAGATGAGTGCTTTGCGAAAATGTGTTTACCGTTGTTTTGTTGTTGTTGGGAAGCCCATATATGGATGCAACTCTAAAGGGATGCGTTTTTTGATTTTGATTGCTTTTTATTAAGTAACGCTTAAGTGAATTCAGAAATTTTAAATGCAGTTATTTAAGTTAGGATATGCTTTATGCAACAGTGGTTTTAAATTATTTCTCTCTTTTGTAAATTCGGAGTTACAGGTGCAAACACAAATGTCCTTATATCTCGGAAATAAGGCATTTCTGTTAAAAAATAATTTCACTACAAACAACTACAAACGATTTCGAATGCAACTGGCTAGTTTTTATTTCAAAAAGCCAAAAGTGCGGGCTGAAATTTTTTTCTAATGCTTCTAACTTTCTAACGGTTGAACTACAAACGAAAAAAATTTCACTACAAACAACTACAAACGAATGTCTATCGAACTGCATTTCACGTTTTTCATTCTAGAAAAAGTGCGGGCTAACTTCACGTAGGTATATTATACCTATTATCAGATGGATAATCCGATGTATCAAAATTGTTATCAATGTGCATCAGTATATCGGTATAGAAATTTTCGGTTTTAATAGAATATACGAAAGAATCAGTATCCATGTAATTTAAAGTTATATTTCTACCATACTTTGGTTTCATATATTCATAGTGAAAATCATACATCTTCCATTTTGATAAATCAAGAACAGTAAAACCCAAATAAATTGGTTTGTTGTAAGTCACATGAACACGTCTCATTTCAATAGCAATCATGTTGTCCGTAAATTTTTTAGAACTGTGAAAGTTAGGTTTGGCTGTCAGAGCTCGGGTACCTAACCGTTTTCCACAACTCTCCCAATTTGTTACTATTTTCATATCTTTTATTTTGTCTACATTTTCCATCGTTTTACCATAAACAGCATTATTCAATAATTTAAAGAAATTCTTCTCAAAAACATTTTTAGCCAATGTACGGTGATATGTATTCAAATCAATGTATTCTTTTAGCAAACATGATTGCTTAAATCTCAAAATTCTGTGTATTTTTAAAAATTACAAACAGATTGATTAGAATTAGGAAATTAATGTCATTATATAAAATAATTATTATGAAATAAACCTATCTTAATGTAAATTTCTTGCGATTTTTATTCATTGTATTGCAATATGAGTAAGAGGAATGTTGTGAATGAATTACACAAACCAGCTCGAAGAAATTTCACTCGACGTCGTGTTATCATTAATAAAAACTGCGTCATCTGTTACACAAGCCATGAAATCCATTTTTGTCAGTTCCCATCGAACTATGTGATATTAGAATCAGATTTGTATTAAATCAAGTCGAAACATGTTCAAAAGCATTGCAACACTTAAGCGAAAAATTAAACAACTATTTCCATCTTCAGGAGTCATATGAAGCTCACAAGTCGTTCTATGAAATTGTATGTATGAGAAATTTATCTCCGTCCATTCTACTTCACAACTACATAGATTATCACCTTCTCTCTCTCTCTCTCTCTCTCTCTCTATGATTCGCACCAAAACATTTCGCTTTTGCAAGTATATTCAATAATATCTGAAGACCCCTTCTTATTGGTTTCGTTGTCAATCTGAACCTTACTAAGTGCTCCTTAAAATGTTTTTTTGATCGATGAACTGAACTATCGCCTGATATTTTCACATGAACTTCCCGTGTTCTATTCTCATACAACATTACTATTATGTATGACCTCTCCTCATTTACTTATCTTCTTTTATACAATGAATAAGATTACCAATTATAACAATCCCATCTTAATATTCCTACTTATACATTAAATATGATAAAATTGCATATGAAACAGGTTTCATACAGGGCAGTTTTATTTCATACAGGGCTGTTTACAGGGCTGTTTCATACAGGGCTGTTTACAGGGCTGTTTCGGGCTGTTTACAGAGCTGTTACAGGGCTGTTTCGGGCTGTTACAGGGCTGTTCCGGGCTGTTTACAGGGCTGTTTCGGGATGTTTCGGGCTGTTTACAGGGCTGTTTCGGGATGTTTCGGGCTGTTTACAGGGCTGTTTCGGGCTGTTACAGGGCTGTTCCGGGCTGTTTACAGGGCTGTTTCGGGATGTTTCGGGCTGTTTACAGGGTTGTTTCATACAGGGAGTTTTTTTAATTTGTATCCTATTGATTGTAGATATTGTTTATTTGCTTTGGTAAGTCGTCTTGTTGTTGTTCTGTCGGACACTAATGGTGAGGTATTGATAGTCTTGTTATATGTTTCACCACTTTTATAGTTCAATGAACTGTTGTAGATAATCATTACTGAGGTTTTAGATGTAATCGTACTGTAATAGTTTCATGAGATTTATTTCTTGATCCAATAGTTTTAAGGTTATAGAACTTATCCTCTTCACGTTCATGGGTAAATAGATAACATTTTGCGGAACCTCTATTATTTTATAGCCGAACCGAGGTACATCTAGTCAGACAGCTGTCAGACTTAAGATGCCTCGTATATCCATGATGTGCTAGCTAAATAGCACAAAAAAGAAGCGAACCAAACAACCCAGAAATCAGCGAAAAACAAAAAACCATCTGAAAGATCAAAAATAAAAACAGCAAACATTTTTTTTTTTTTTTTTTAATTTATTTCAATCAACCCCTTTAGAATGGGGCTGATCTCTTCTATTTCTAGCTAAATAGTACAAAAAAGAAGCGAACCCAACAACCCAGAAATCAGCGAAAAACAAAAAACCATCTGAAAGATCAAAAATAAAAACAGCAAACAATTTTTTTTTTTTTTTTTTTTAATTTATTTCAATCAACCCCTTTAGAATGGGGCTGATCTCCTCGATTTCAAAATTATCTGCCTTGGCTCTGTTATATAGAGCTAGCAAGATATGTATCGCCGCTTTCAGGTGCTGCGATCTTCTGGAGCGTCGCACCTCCTCTACGAGCTCCTCAACTTCTCGTACCATTGCTGGGAACTCCCAGCAGACCTTTTTGAACGAATTAATATAGGCTAAAATTATCTCTAAAACGAATTCCATCGTTCTTTTACAAATAAAGTATTTGAAATGATGATATGTTTGGATTTCATTACGCTTTTATACAAGAAAATCTTGGGCGAAATTGTAGGTACCTGGGAAAATGGTGTTAATACCCTTGCATGTACAGCGTAAGGCAAATGACACCCAAGATGTCATTTATGGATAAGGGATAGTAGCTATGACCGTTGGATCCACTTGAACTTATACTATCGGTTTTTGACTAGTGGTGTCAAAACAATTGCTACATTTTTTAGCAGTTTTGCCATATGTCGGCGTACCGCTGTGTAATCGGAGATGGGTTACGTTGTGCTATCGGGGGAAATAATAATAATTTATGAATGGATGACACTTGACATCAGCGTAAGGCAAATGAGCATTCGGCGGATAGAACATCACAAAGCCATCAGTCGGAAAACGAGTAAGAACCAACTTCGGTTTTTAGACCCAATGATGCTCGAAACAAAACTCAAGATCAAACATCGATTCACACTTCTCCTATTATAATTGGGATACTTCATAGCATCTATAAGGGATAGTAGCTATGACCGTTGGATCCACTTGAACTTATACTATCGGTTTTTGACTAGTGGTGTCAAAACAATTGCTACATTTTTTAGCAGTTTTGCCATATGTCGGCGTACCGCTGTGTAATCGGAGATGGGTTACGTTGTGCTATCGGGCTGTATTAAACCGCCCTGTATGAAATAAAACTGCCCTGTTATTAAACACATCTGAAAGACGTCCCGTTGATATAAATAAAAACAATGCCAAAGAATTACTATCAAGAGTTTATAAACGAATAAAAATTGCTGATAAGGGAAAATACGAAGTTGGCAATAGCGTTCGAATAAGCAAGTTTAAACATGCTTTCGAAAAAGGATACACACCAAATTGGACAACTGAAATATTCAAAATAAGAAAAGTTCAGATAACAAACCCTATTACATATCTAGTTGAAGATTTTCAAGGTCAGTCTATTAGAGGGAGTTTCTATGCACACGAATTACAAAAGACGAATTTTCCCAACATATTTCTCGTGGAAAAGATTCTTGCAACAAAAGGCGAAAAAGTATATGTCAAATGGATGGGTTTCCCATCCACTAACAATTCATGGATTAATAAAAAACAATTGATTTAATGGTTTTATATTTTTTTTTTATTTTACTAAAAATTAATAACAATTTTATGAAATGGTCATTCTATATGCTTGTTTCATCGATTTGAGATTCATTAGTTCCACGTTGGGCTCATGCCTCAATTCCTGATTTGTAAAGAACTCGATTTCACCATTACTTAAAATCCTTTCCTGTTCATATTCTCGATACTCGAAGCATGAAATACCCAAAGATCGTAACTTATAATTGCTATCATATGTGCAGCGAATAGCTAATTCCTTGTTGTCATCGAACTGCAGTTTAAAATGTCTATAAAAAACATGTCTCTTTGATCGATGAACTGAACTATCGCCTGATATTTTCACATGAACTTCCCGTGTTCTATTCTCATACAACATTACTATTATGTATGACCTCTCCTCATTTACTTATCTTCTTTTATACAATGAATAAGATTACCAATTATAACAATCCCATCTTAATATTCCTACTTATACATTAAATATGATAAAAAGACCATTTCCCTTCGATCAAATAAACCATATCAAAACCACATCTAATTAACATACACAACGACCATACGGCAACGACACCTGCTAACCCATCCACTGCCACAAACAACAACAACAACACCACCACATACTGCTAACAATAACATACCGCACAACTCACAACTACGACAACCGTCGCGGCACCAACCATACAAAGATCAACTCAAAACATAACAACACGAACACCAATAATTACCTCATCTCAAAGCAATTCACTCTCAAAACACATAAAACTGATAACAATAACAAAAACTATCAACCACCAGCGGCGGCCGGCCGGCACCTCAAACACACAACAATGTAGATAACATACTTCAGCCAAAGCAACCACACTCACTCCAAGGCCATATCTTACCTCTCGCTCTAATATCTTCCCTCTCGCTCTAGCACAGAATTCCCAGTCTCAACCGCCCCAATACCTACTGGTATGTCAGCCTACAATTATTATTCATAAACAGTGGAAAATGTATGGGGGGCATGTTGCCCCCCTGCAACCCCCCGGCTTGGAGTCTCTGTTTAAGGGTGGGAGTAATTGCTAGTTTGGGTGTATGCAAAGTTAAATAAATTAGCTATACTACTTATAAATAATTTGATTTTGTTTTCCAGTTAGAATCAAAAAATTCTCAAATTGTAGGTGGGAAATAATTTCACAAAATTTACGGTGGAGTTATTGCTCACTTTCAGTGGGCAACAACTTCACTTTTTGTAAGTAAAGTTATTTCCCACTCGAGGTGAAGTTATTGCCCGTGAAGTTATTTCCCTGCACCGTATTGATACATAGCAATTCGTATTGACAAATGTCACGAAACTTAAAAAATTCCTGCTCGCCATGTTTGTGCTATGTTTCTAGTATATATAAATATGATTGCAATGCTGGAGAAGTGTGTCTTGTGGGTTTTGGAGGCAAACACCGCAAATGAGGTCATTACTAGAATTTTTAGCTTCGCTTTCAAGCTCGTTGTCCTCTTCTTCACCTTCTTCATCCATGAGCCATAAGACCACAATCAGTGAGTCAAAAATTCACAAGAATTTTGTGTGAACTTTAGGCTCACCTGGGTGGGTTATAAGTCTTATAACTTACCTAAGTGGGTTATAAGTCTTATAACTTACCTAAGTGGGTAAAAAGTCCATTGTGGACTTTTGGCCTGTGGACTTATGACACTGCGCCATATAAAACATCTCATTTAGGCGTAGTTTTATTGAAAATTATTTTCTCATATTTAGAATTTCGAAATATTATTTTCTCAAATCTCTTGTTCTTTGTATTTCAGCCTTTGAAAAAATAATATTTCGAAATTCGAAAAACTCTGTTTTAACTGTTATACAGGTATGTCAGAAAAATATTTAAAGGTTAATAACCCAATTCTTTGTCAAATTTGCAGGCAAATTGTTCGAAGTACAAGATAAGTGTATTACTGAATCTAAATGTTGAAATGGTTGAAGATGAGGTTAAGAAGGTTGCTCAGAGGCATAGAAATCGGCTTCTCAGCCACGTAAACACAGAAATAACAGAACTTTTAAATAATGACAATGTAATCAGGAGATTGAGACGTATAAAACCTCTTGATCTGTAAGATTTGGCTAGGGCTAAGAAATTAGGTATTAATTTCAAACAAAACAAGTTTAAAAATCCGACAAACGGCGGATTTATCTCTTTAAATTCATTAAATAATTAAAAATATAAATTGCTGATTAGTCGTACGACTAGGTGCAATCTTAATCGGGATGGCGTATGTCAGTCCCCCGGGAGTTTTTTTAGATGAGTTAAAGTCCATCACTATTGCAGAAGCATCCCTCGCGTACTAGCTCTGCAATCAGTGTTGCCACTAAAAAAATGTGAATCCGGTCAAATCTGACCGAATTACCAATTTATATTTATTTAAATTCGGTCAGAAAATCCGGTCATAAGTTAAAATAAGAATTTTTGACCAGAAACAACGTCAAAAATAGAATAAAGTAATATTTTTTTACTAAAAATATAAAAAAAAATTAAAAAATATTATATTAGGTAGGTGTATTTATGCAGTTTATTTATTTTTTCCAAAATCTTAAACCTAATGAAAAAAACAAACAATTAATTGAAATGCTTTCCATCACAACGTTTTTCAGCGAAAGGAACTTTCTATATAATTCTGTCTTCCAAAATGTTGCTAAACACATATTATAAAAAAAAAACACATTTATAAATTATTAAGAAATTCATAGTCACAATTCACAACAAAAGAAAAAAATTGCAAAAACATATTCAGACTAACTTCCTATAAATATTGCATGGTACCTCTATACTCACTTTACTTCAGTCTTGTTTGAATGCACAATAAACTGGTTTCTGTATGAAATTGTGAGCGTTTTCCTCAAGTATGACCAAGTTGCATTCAAATTATAGAAATTTGTCTTTAGGTTTAATCAAAGAACAATATTATTTTTCCGGTCAAAAAAGGTTTTCCCGGTTAAAAAGGATCATTCACATGAGAGCGACCAACTACCTACGAACGAACGAATATTCGCAAGTTTTGACAGTCCATTCACATGATGCATTTAATTTGGTCGCAGAAATGATGAATGAATGATGTGGATTTTGAATAAACTTTGACAATTCGCACCAAGGGTGTATTCGTTCGCGGCAAAAAGTTTGCAATTCGAAATTTCGTTATTTAAACTGTTTATTAACATGTTTTCTTAATACATTTTGATGGGATAATTAACTATCCTCCTCTTGGAATAGTAAAATGTACAATTTTCTGTTCATAAATGCATCAAAAGTGGTTTGTTCGCGTTTCAGCAATTCGTTCGCTCGCTCTCATGTGAATAGTCCTTTAGTAGATTTCGGTCAAATATGACCGGAATCCGGTCAGAATGGCAACACTGTCTGCAATGTCTTTCGATGATTTTTTACTTCCAGCGAATTCCCAACACAAAAAAAAAAATAATTTGAATGTCTTTATAAATTAAAAGCGAAATACGGCCGACTCGGCTTTAGAACTAAGCCCGAACATGAAAATTCGGCGTTATTTCACGACACCGTCTCAGTTTGTCTCTGATTAATGTTCTGTTGTCACTGTCATTGTCAAACTGGAAGCAGCGTGCCCGGGATCGCAGAGGATGGAAGGCTGCAGTGTATCAGGCAGAGACTCTTCACGGGTCGGGAGCCCGTTAAGTAAGTCAATAGAATAGATTTTTATAAACACAAATTACAATTTAAGAACAGCTGACTTTTAAAACACGCACCACAACAAATGCAAATAAAGAAAAATCTCTATTAATGTTCCGTTGGGCACGAAAAAGCTGAGAGATATCTGAAAATCCGAATGGAAAACGACATACATATAAGCTTTCGGAAAACAAATTAAAAAAAAAAAAATGGTTTCATGTAAAATGCACTCCTAAAAAGTTTTTTTTCGATATTATTACATTTTTGGAGATGGCTTTCCGCTTTAAGCTAAGTATCCTGCTCGCGCTAAATTTTATCTTCCATACAAAAATGTCTACAAAGATAAAATTTGGCGAGGCAGTTTAGCAAAGCAGTATCCTGTTCGCACGCTAAATTCTTAACTTCATGTAGATGGGCCGATGAAAAGTCTCCACTCATTTAGCTCGCGAAATAAATGTCCGGTACATTAATTCGAAGATAAATGTTGACAGAAGCAACAGAATAAAAAGTTTGCTGTGTGTTTGGTATTTTTTTTTATAGGAAAACGCAAAGAATATTTGCGTGAGAAACAAAGGAAACGCAAATCCAAAGCAGAGATATTGTTTTGCGAGATATCGAGATATTTATTTATATCAGAATAGAGAATCATTTGCCTCGAATGTTTATCGGGTAATAATAATTGTTTCGCGATGTTAAATAGATTTTGGAAAGTTTTGTCTTCTACTTGCTGCTATAGAAATTATTTCAGCTGATGCAGCAATGATAACATCTACCGACATTCTGTCATGAACTTATGTCTTTTGTCCCATCTATATCATATTTAAAAATTTAGCTACCATTTATCTTTGCTGTGGAGAAACGGAGTGGAGACTAGGGACGCTAAAATTTAGCGCTGAGCAGGATACTTAGCTTTAAGTTTCAAAATATTTTTCTTTCGATTTGGAATTTCTAAAAAAAATTTTTGGAAGCGTAGGGTATTTTATTTTGTGAGGAAACTATTATTATCAGTTACAAGTTCGCAACGGAAGGCATTTTCGAGGAATTATTAATTTTAAATTGAATTTCCACTTTCCAACCATTATTTCTCAGTCTAAAAACGGTATTCCTAGTAGAAATCATGTTCATAAATGACAGGTATATTCGCGATTGCCTACAAATAGGCAATACAAAAGAATATGATCAAAAGTTGGTCGTGGATAAATGTTTGAATCGTCAAAAGTACCAATTTAACGGAAAAGCGGAAGTATTGTTAACAAATCAAAGTTCGTTTGGTTTCTCAAAAGCTGTGAATAAATGCTAGCGTTTTGTTCTTCCACAAGGAATATTTCGCCTGAAGATTCTCAGGTGAACGAAGAGGAACGTATTTATTTTCTCCATTTCAATATTTTGAGTTCAACAATTTATTGTTACAAAGGTACTTAGTACCTGTCGACATTATTCTTCCGCGACCACAAGATGTATCACACATTTTTTTTTTTGTTTCCAATCGCCTTGCCCATTGACAACCATAGGTACAACGGAGTCGCTCGTATCTGTAAACTGCCAAACAAAAGGATTTATTAAGCTCAAGTGTCGTTGCCCAGGTGTATAATTGCCACTTATGTACATCGAAACATAGGTACTGATTCTGTGCATATGAAAACAGACACATAGCTTACAAAGAGAACAAAACTAAAACTGTCGACTTGTATCGTTTTAGGTGCCAACTATTCAACCTGGCCCTCAACGAATTGCATGTTTATTGAAAAACTATTCCTTGTTTTGTTGCGTCGGACAACACATGCTTCATATACATATTTCGAAAAAAAAAACAGGAGGCTGACTTTAGGGGGTGAACTAAAGACAGCTTTCGCGAGCACGCAAGCGCCAAAAATTAACCGTATCCTCGGTGTTTTTAAAGCCCAATAACCATGGAGTCATGAAATGTTTTCTCCCATCGAAAATGTATATACATACAAGAAATATATTCTGAAAAAAAGTTAACAAGGGTAGGCGAAAGAAAGAAAGAAAGACAAAAAAAACACCCCCCAACGAACTAGAAACAAAGATGAAACGCAGAGAGAAAAAGGAAATTAGAAGAAGCTAGAGAACAAATAGTGTGTGTGCGTTGAAGAGTGCTACAGTTGTTAGCTTTTGTATTTTCAGTCGTTATTTTATTCGTTTGTTTTCCTGCGAAACTTATTTTACAAGGAACTTTTAACAAACTGCAAATAGGTGTGCTCTTCAGCAAAAACACGCAAAGACAAATTAAAATACAAAAAAAAATATAAAAATAAAAGTATTGTGTACATTTTGGGTTTCCCGATTGCAATGCAAAAGCTACAGTGTTGTCTGTTCTCCCTGTCGGGAGTTTTTCGCTTAAGTTCGATTCGAAGAAATTAGTTTTTATTTTGATTTCGCACGAATACACGGGATACCTATATATTTCATTGTTCGCCACTTAAAGGATAAGGGAAAGTGAAGTGAGTGCGACACGATTCCGTCGACAGTTTGTTATTTTTTCGTTTTGTGTACTCGTATATATGGATGGGTAGTGGAAAATAGTTTCAATTCAGCGACATATTTGCTGCGGGTTTCTATTCCTTTCGCGTCATGTTAGTGGTAAGTGGAAATGTAAATTCTTTCATTATTTCAAGTGTCCTTCGGGTGGGTGAAAATAAAAAAAATCGCCTTCCTTATGTTTGAGCTTTTTTTTTCTTCAATTTGACCAAATCTATCAAATTTAATTGATTCCTTAAAATTCGATGGAAGAAAAAGTACATTTTGCAAATTATTGTTTCCTTTTTTTTTTTCCAGTATTGTTTGTTGTTGGGATTTTTCAACTCCCTTCAGCCATTTGGCGAAGAGAGCTTTCGCACAAAAGTAACAAGCTTCCGCATGGTATCGTCATTTCATCCCCCGAAATGTGTCTCGCATGTAAGAAAATACACGAGCTTGGACTAAATATGTGGCAAAAAAATTAAATTGAAAACGAAAATAAAAAGTATGCAGCTTCACATGTTCTGTTTTTCTGGTAATTGACGTGTTGTTGTGCAGTGAATTCTTAGAGTCGTTTAACAAATTTTTTACCTTCACGGAGCTAAGGAGAAGACAATTTAAAAATGCTCACACTTGACTATAAAAATTCGTGAAAGTTTTTTTTTTTTTTGTTTGCCGCCCTACCTCAAGAGAGATAGTGATTTTTTGATATTTTTTGTTGGCCCGTTTGTAAGTTTTGCAATTTGGATATTTTGCAGATTTTGTTTCGCTCATTGTTGCGTGCGTGGGAATCAGATAGAGGGAAGTGAAATGCTTGCATGAAACAGGCGGAATAGATCAGAGATAGGAAGGAGTAAATTGTGTGAAAAACGGTGCAATTTGGAACGGTCCCGCATGTCTTCCGATGACGGCAGTGCATATCACAAGCATCAATACCACCATTCCCAACAAGTGGGCTCGAACTCGAGTGCATCCCAGAGCCATCACCACCATCACCATCACCAGTCGACGAAGCAGCAGACAGGCGGTCAGCAACAGTCAGTGCTGTTGTCGTCGTCATCGTCGTCATCTGGATCAGCTCACCTGACACCAGTTTCATCGAATG
This sequence comes from Cheilosia vernalis, assembly GCA_949126925.1. Taxonomy (NCBI): domain Eukaryota; kingdom Metazoa; phylum Arthropoda; class Insecta; order Diptera; family Syrphidae; genus Cheilosia; species Cheilosia vernalis. Next base: position 18,013,204 of record OX421363.1, on the reverse strand, counting down.
ACGGCGGGAGTATTGGTGCTGTGAGCCTGGGAACCAACACTATAAATCGTCGAAAGTCGTCACTGACATACCAACAGCAATTGCTGGCAGCAGCAGCTGCGGCAGCTGCAGCCTCGGAGGGAGCAATGGACATTGGCGATGGCGGTGGCAACGGACCAAGTCCGAATAGCTTCGCCTCGCCGAGTCGGTATAGTCCGCATCCGAACGAGGGCGGATTCCATCATATTGGCTCGAAGCTATCAATACATCCGATCGATGTGCGCTACGATGACAGTATGCAATGCTGCTTGCCGCCGCCATCGCCTGCACCAACCTGTGATCGTTTCATAATGGGCATTCCATCGCCATCCAGCTCGGTCAGCAGCAACAGTCACTTCACTGATTCGCAGCCATCCACGGTGGTGGTGGGTGGGTCACAGCAACCATCGCAGCAACAACAAGCATCTGGAGGTAGTATTTCCCACAAATATAGCGCAGCAGTGAACAGCTCGTTGCAGCGATCAATATCGCCGAATTCACGTTATCGCATGTCGGATCGGTTCCGCGAAATCTCTCCGAAGTGCGATCGTTTTGTGACATCAACTCACTTTCTAGCGAACAGCACACCGTTGGTGTCGAACGATGCGTACACGTATCTGTCATCGACCGTGCACACGCCTGTCAAGCGGTATGTACCCACTCCACCACCTCCCACAGAGATCTACTCTGATATCCCACATCACTCGGCGTCAACATCGTCGGCAGCGTCTTCGACAGGCGGCAGCTACCACACTCTAGTCAAAAGCCCGAACCTACCTCATCAGCAACTGCAGTTGCAACCATCATCACAGCAGTCACAGCAGCAGCAAGGCCATCATCCAAATGTGAGCACCTTGCCGTACCGTTTCCGCATGAAATGTTGCATAAGCGATCAACCGGTTCCGTCGAACCTATCCACCCTCAGCCAAGGCACCCCTCATCACGAGCGACTGTCGGCCACGGATCATTATGCCACGTCACCGCGTGTACGAGCTGGTTTTAAGTGTACCACAAATAGTGAAGCGCTTTCTATTGAGCCGTCACCGCAGCGGCATAATGGGAGCAGCTACCAGCAGCAACAATCAAGCTCCGCGACACAAGGCACGCTGCGTACATCTCGGAATAATTCGTGCATTCTTAGTGATTACGTATCGCGCACACCGAGCATAGAGTACATTGGCTCGAGCGTGGGTCGGGTAGTGACTCCAGTGAGCGTTCTTTCAGAGCCGACTATTGGAACATGCTTGCATTGTAACACCATACGTCGCACGACCGGAGTGCACCAGACCACACAAACGACGGGTCCTGTTAGTCCCGTTCCGTTGCAGAACTTGGCCGAAGGTCCGGGATCGGCAGACAGTGCCACCTCGAATGAGCAGACTTCGTCCACCTCCACCCCATCGACCAGTGAGTCGCACATTTCCCCACTGTCTCCTTCACTGCACCACCAACAACAGCAGCACAACCCACAACAACAACAACAACAACAACAACAACAGCAGCAGCAGCAGCAGCAAACCGAGGAAATGATATGCGTCGAGCAACAGCGCCAATCCCACCCTCACACTGGTAGAAGCTTTCAAAAGCAGCAACAAGAGCAACAGCAGGAAGAGCTGCAGCATTTCAAGGAAGCTCACGAGACACCACAGGATCTGCTGCAGGAACAGCCCCAGCACTATTTGCAACAGCCACAGCAATATCAGCAGCAACAACAACAACAACAACAACAACATCAACAACAACAACAATCACAGTATCACCAGCAACAGCCGCCGGCGCCTCCACCGCAGAACCGCGCGAGGCACATTGTTACATCGGGCAATGCAACAGGTGCCAGCGCCACCAACAATCACAACTCGTTGAACTCACGCCAGCAGTTGCAGCACCGATTCTCTCGGAAGCAGCGGCTCAATCAGTACGTGCGCAAGGAGATTGCCAAGTTCTTTGGTGTTGACTCGCAAAGCGAGAACGACGAACGGGTCAAATGGTCGGGCCGACAGCGGCGATTCGCGATACGTCGATTCGGTTCGCTCAAGTCTGAAAGCGAGCTGAATGGCAGCGGTGGGCGTCGCCATAACGCGGTCCAGCAACCGCCAACAGAACGACCAGACATCCTACCCGCCCAAACGGAGGAGTCGCAGGTGCAGTCGCATATTGATATCGCGGACTTCCATCACGGGCAACATGTCGAGCGTAAAGCCTCTGTGCCAACAATGATTATTGCAGGACTGTCGTACATAGTGCAGACCTTGAACAAGCGTCAACACCGTTACCAGCGCCAATGGTCGCGCAGCTTTGCGCCGGCACATGTCACCGCCATCAATGGGGACAATCCCAGCGACATCTGCGAAGGTCTAACCGCCCTGCAAGAGGAGGATGTATTCTTCGATTCGCCCGGAAACGATGCGGCCAATTTGAATGTTGGCAATGGCCGAACAACAACCGCCAAGATAATCGAACACCAGCGTCAGATCTACATGGGCGAACGCGTCCATGGCTGGCGGACATCAGCAATCATAGATCAACAGCACACACAGCAACAGCAGCAGCCGATCAACGGAGGCAACATAAACGGTATTGGCAACGCGATGGGTGGCCAGCAGCGGATTGGCAGTCGAGGAACACGCATCTCATCCCAGCTGCTGGACGGCGTTCTGGAGAATTCCCGACGCCCAGTTGCGCGCAAGGTGAAACTGTTTTCGGTGCAAGATCTTGACGATCGTAACGATCACAGACCGTTCTTCACCTACTGGATCAATACCGTGCAAATTCTCGTACTGACGTTGTCATTGATTTGCTACGGCATCGGGCCAATTGGTTTCGGCGTTGAACAGAAAACCGGACAGGTACTGGTGACCAGTTTGAGCCTTCAAACGGTGCAGCATCACGAGCAACGAAATGTTTGGATAGGACCAAGGAACAGCGACCTAGTGCATATGGGAGCCAAATTTGCAACGTGTATGCGGCGGGACATAAAAATCATGGACGTCATATCGAAAACCAGACGCCAGGAACGCGAAACGGCCTGCTGCATACGCAATGATGATTCCGGATGTGTTCAAAGTTCACAAGCCGACTGTTCAGTTCGCGGCCTCTTTCCAACGGTTAGTTTGTTTGTTTTCATAAAAAAAAATCCTCTTTTCCAGTTTCAAAGTTTCTCTTTCCAACTTGCACCGCAGAAATCCATTTCGACGTGGAAAAAATGGTCTCCCGGAGAATCGGGTCCTGGTGGTCGAATATCTGGTTCTGTTTGCGGACTCGATCCGAAATTCTGCGATGCACCAGCTTCCATAGCTCCATACGAGTGGCCAGATGACATCACCAAATGGCCGATATGCCGCAAAACGAACTCCTTCTCGCAAAGGTTTCGTTTCAAGGATCACACGGCCGAGCACATGGTGTGCGAGGTGATCGGCCATCCATGCTGTACCGGAGTTTTTGGCGAGTGTCGCATAACAACCAGAGAGTATTGTGATTTTGTAAATGGTTATTTTCACGAGGAAGCTTCTCTGTGCTCTCAGGTTAGTGTTGCCTTCCTCAAACTGGCAGATGTCGCAATTAAAGTGTTTTTGTTTTTTTTTATTAGATTTCATGTCTGAACAACGTATGTGGAATGTTTCCGTTCTTTTCCATTGAAGTGCCCGATCAGTTTTATCGGCTGTTCACATCGCTATGCCTGCACGCGGGCATACTGCACTTAGCCATAACTGTTGCCTTTCAGCATGTATTTTTAGCGGACTTGGAGCGTCTTATTGGACCAATACGGACTGCAATAGTTTACATAGGATCGGGATTGGCGGGCAATCTGACAAGCGCTGTGCTAGTTCCTTATAAACCAGAGGTATACATTTTTGTTTAAAAATTGTTCAGTGTTCACCCCATTTTGTGCAGAGTATCGCATAAAAGGACTTTCGGCAAAAAGTTTACATTACTAAGTTAACATGGTTGGAACTTAGTTTTTATTGGCCTAGATCGATGACGTGGAATTTTTTTTTAGTTGACACCTAAACGGAAGGCTAACGAGCAAATCTTGTCGAGAATCTCTCGACTTTGGTTGTAAGTGCCGCTTAGTATTTAACAAAGCTAAGAATCTATTGGCTAGTTTTGACTTTGATTGGAAGAAAAAATTGTGTCTGAGAATTCGGTGAACGCAGCATTTGACACCAATCGACCGGTATCGTTTTTCCCTAGGTTTCGTTTCAGTTTTGTGTTTTCTGATTTATTATTTGGTTCTTAAAACCGGGTCTTTTTGTACGTGGTCTCTGTCAAGATTGGCGCTATTCTTTTCCTTCACAAAAATGAGGATATGCTTTAATTTTTGTGCCACAGGTTGGACCACTCGCATCCCTTGCTGGAGTAATTTCATCGTTAGTTGTACTCCTGATACTTATCCACTGGAAGCAGTTGCGAAAGCCACATATCGCGCTCTTCAAGTTGATCGTGATTGGCGGCGTTCTCTTTGGCATTGGCACCCTGCCGTGGCAGTTGAATTTTGCCGGCTTGCTAGCCGGTATATTCTGTGGAATTTTCCTCACCATCGCACTGGTGCCGTTTGTCAGTGTTACAAAGTACGGCCGAAAGACAAAGGTAAGTGCGCTATACCGGAATACTGACAGTGTTTGATTGAAATTTTCGTTTTTTCGACAGATTAACCTCATATGGACGTGCATATTATTTCACTTGTTTATATACACGGTGATGTTTGTAATTTTCTATCTGTTCCCAACCGAGCTTACATCATTCAACTTTGGTGACGTTATTAGTAGTGGTTTCAATTCGAATAGCGGTGGCATCGACAGCTTTCGCAATATGCACGTGACGCCCAGCAATAATCACCATCAGCAACAACAGCAGCAGCAACAGCAGCACCATCATCACCATCATTCCGATGACATTATTACAAACACTGTCCTAAGTGGGCTAACAGCAAGTGATAATAGTGCGGTGAGTTAACGCGTTCCCTATATTTAGGCGTTTGAAATTCACTTTCGATATTCTACTTAAAAATCAGTTGCCATATCAACAGCATATGTTACAGTCCCAGCAACAGACCTTTTATCATCGGATGTTCAATAGTAACTATCATAATCTCACCAATCTAAACAGCAATTATAATAAGAATAACAATAATCGCAGCAATAGTAAAAACAACAAAACTAGCAGCAATCTAATGCTACATTTGCAAACAGTGTCGCGCCACAAAGGTGCGTGCAATAATAAAAACCGCACCAACGACAGTCAGCAACAGCAACAACACAAGATGTTATTAACATCAGCGGCACTACCGACGGCAGTGCGCAGAAAAAATGGCGCCAGCAGTAGAAGCGACAGTCACGAAAACAATCATAAGCAATTCTCATCATCGTATGAGGACATGTCATCGCTTAGTGGCGGCCGCGGCGGCGATGATGACACAATCACAGTGAAGGAAGATCTTGCAAAAAGTTTGCGATTTTCCGACGAAGAAAGTTCATTGTATAAACAACAACAGCATCCGAATACTACCGCACTTGAAGTATTTCCCACAGCAATAACATCGTCGGCGTCATCTACCGTCTCGCCGCCGTCACCAACAGTAGCTGTCATCCAAAAGGGAACATCAGACACAGCGAGTGGCTCGAGCATCAAAACCAGAAGCAGTACTAATCGACATAGAAATAAAATAAACGCATGACATCTATTTCATTACTGAATTCTATTATTATCAATTCATATACTTATATATTATTGTGATTTACTACAATTTAATTATAAGAATACACCAACATACAAACTTAACACACCAATTACAAAAAAAAAAAAAAAAAAAATCAAATCAAAAATAAAGAGCCAATCCCTAAATCAATTTATTATTACAGTGCAAATGAATCTCTACATTCATTCGACTCTTGCCGTATGTATAGTTCATTTTTTTTTATGTGACATTACTATGTTTTGCCATCACGCATCTGTGTGTGTGTTGGTTGTCAACATTTCCAATCCAAGCGACTATGGGATTACACTACAAACAGTTTTCTGGTCCGGGTCTGTGCAATATTTTGTTGCAAACTTCTTATTTTATTTGCAAACTATAAGCTCAACCAAAGTGCAAATTGTTCCATTTCATAATGTTAATGATCCTCTTGTGTTCAAATGTATTTGGAAAATCAAAAAAATGGACAAAAAAAAAAAAAAAAAACTCAAGTAAACAACTGCCATAAATACAAATTTTATTTTCTTTAATAATTTGTATCACATGTTGTTACGAGTATGTAGCCTATATTGTTTTGAAGTAAAACACAAAAAAAAAACATTCAACATTCGGGTGAACAAAATGCAAAAGAGGATAAGAAACCAAAAGCGGACACTAAACCAAATTGATATTTGGCAATGTTATTTTGTGTGTGTATGTATAATTTCATGATAAAACCGTTACGAAATAATGAACGTATATATATAATATATTTAGAAATAGGTATAAAATTTGTGTTTCCATTGTATGAAGAGTATTGGAAACTAATGAAAAAAAAAAATAAAAAATTAACTGTAAAACCAAAGGACGAACACGAAAATAAAATCATAAAATTGTAAAAAAAAAAACAAGGACGAACTGAGTTATTTATTACATCAAATTTAAGTACACTTGCTTTTCTTCGGTGTTTTTTTTCGCAGCTGATATGCTTTTTGTTGTTAACTTTTTTTTTAAGTCTAAGCTGACAACAGGCATAGATCGCGCTAACTGGAGAGGCGTATTGGTTGAGGCCCAGGTCCACCCCGGACTGTAGCGCCCCCTAAGTAAGTAAGTAAGCTGACAACAGGGAGAACGACACGCAGAGCGATTCTTATCATCATAGGTAGTGTCCATCAGGCTAGATTTTACGAGCGCACAATGGCTGAAGCTCAACACACAAAAATCTACCTACCTATTGTGACCTTAAAAATGTTTAGTGGGAAGATTTAAAATGATTTATGAGTAAGGCGATACTAATAATCGTACTTAGAGTCCAGGACAGATTTCTCATATAAAATAACCTATTATGTGACCTAAAAAACATTTAGGGATAAAAATAAAGATTATTGCTTAGGCGATACCAAGGACGGATCCAGGATTTATTTCTGGGAGGGGCACAAAGGCCATTATTTCAAAGAAAATAATGAAAAATTATATGGTTAATAATGACAGTTTTTTTTTATGTTTTCTGCTGAAGATATCCAGAACTTCTTCAGGTTTCATCTATGAAGCAATGTCTTGATGGATATGCATTACACCGCGTCTCTACGAGTCTGAATTATGTCAGACTTTTAAGTCAGAAGTCTTGTCCGCCATATTTGCATTGCTTTGGTTGGGCAAATTGTGTTACGACATTTCATTTCACAAGATGCCGATAACGAAGAGACAAGTGAAGGTGGCTCTTGCTTTGAAAGCATTAATCGACCTAGAAAAATTGGAAAACCAGATGTTAGCCGAAAACAAAAGAAAGCACAGATTGTGGGTATATCCGTTACTTCAGAAGAGAGAGCTACACGATTTGGAAGCGCACTTTGACGCCATATTTCTTCACTTTGCTAAAGTCTAAAATCAGCCATAATTGCATCCGCGCACATGTATTCCCGAGAATTACCAAAACCAAATGATTTTTTGCTGTCAAACGCTGGTCTAGACTTCAAATGTCAAATTTCAGTCAGAAGATCTGTCTGCAGAGATGGCAGGAAAAAAAAGTCAGACTGAAAAGTCTAGATTTCTGTCGTGTCCACAAAATCGCGGTCTACACGAGACACATTGTTGTCGTGACTGAAGTCTTGACTGAAATTATGTCTCGTGGAGACGCGGTGTTAAGGCTAGTCCATTCAGGCGATCTACTCTCATATTGCTGCGAAGAAATGTCTTTAACCGGCCGGCGTAAGGTGGAGAAAAATCTTTCGGCAGTGCTGGTTGTCATAGGAAATGTGCACAATAATTGACAAAGGGTTCTTATGTTTGGCAGAGCCGTTGCTTTTTTATAAGCTTCTGCTGGTGACTTAGGAATATTTTCTTTCATCTGTTGCCAAATTTGTAACTCTCCCTTCAAAACTAAAATACAAGGTAGATCCTCGTTATATACTTCACCGCCTGGCAAAACTGAGATAGTAACTTTTGCAGCTGAGCTCTACGAAACCTAGACGACATTTCATTTAATAAATAATCTAGAAAAGGTATATACACTTTCACTCTTGCGCCCCAAGATTCACATGTGTTTCTAGGTAGCATATGCAGACAGATTTGGGTAATTTTTCGTCTTGATTTCCATGGAAAAGTGATTTTTATTTTCGCACATAGGCACACTTCGCCTGTTTTGATTATGGAATGAGCAAGCAGTAATAATGCAGTGCTCTGGGGGGCCCGTGCCCCTGTGCCCCCCCCCCCTGGATCCGCCCTTGGGCGATACTAATAGTCATAATTAGAGTCCAGGCTAGTTTTTAGGAACTTGAAATTTCCCATGTAAAACTGTTCAAAATGAAAACGATGAACGATTCGATCGAACGATGCGACGATGATGTTATACGAAGCAAACTAAAAACGACGTCGTTTTGTTCAATCGCTTCGACGACGATCGTTTCAAAAGTTACGCGATGAAAGCCCTGGCTCCCTTTATATATATTTTCCGCGATACTAACAAGAACAACAATTTTTTTCGAACTCACAATGGCGAAATTTTCCATGCAAAATTGCATATTGTGGCCTAGAAAATATTTAGTGTCAAAGTGTTAAAAATGATTATTAGTAAGGCCCTTTCGCTTTATAAGGACATGTTGTCAGAAAAATACAAAAAATCCATTTCGGGTGAGTTTTTCATTTTTGGGACGAATGGAAGGGATCTACAATTTTCCACCGAATCCAAACACCCAATTGAGAAGCTCTTTCATGACAGTTATACTCTCGGATGTTTGTCAGACGTTCGCGAGAGGTGGCGCAGTCGAAAAAAATCTTAAAACGGAATTTGGAATGAAATGAAATCCTGTGTCAAACAAGCACCTTTGGGCCAAATGAACCTTTTGTGCTAGCAGTTCACCGTCTAGTTTGGATCGTCTTTGCTGAAGACGGACTACAAGTACTTCTCGCACTGCCCATTGGCGTAGTTTGTTTTCGTTTTTGTCAGTGTCAGTCTTGGTAGTTTGGTCCGCTGTGTTTCACTGGCGATAGATGTCCATGATACTGTTGTGAAAATAGAATAGAGAAAACCAGAATAAAAGAAAAGACAACGTGCTTGTTAAGAGGTTAAATGTAAGAAGAAGTTTATTAAACGTTAGATATCAGTTCGACAGAACAAGACAAGTTATAGTATCATTGCCAGGCTAGTAAATTTTTTCCAATTTCAAGAGATATAAGCCGTCATAAAGTTCCGTTTAGCGTAGCTCTGATGCTCTCATTCCGTAGTCTGCGTAAAATTCGACAAATAATAACGTTCTCTAATGACAGCACTCTTAGGCCCATTTTATTCACTCGAAGTTGAACACAACTTGGGGATTTTTATATGGGAAACTTCCCAAGTTGTGTTCAACTTCGAGTGAATAAAATGGGCCTTATATCTTTCTGTGAATGCGACTACATCACCAACTCGGAGATTCGAGCAAGTCTGTCATCCGTGGAGAGTATAGAAAACATCGCTTCAAAATCGAGACTCCCTCCTATAGTCGTTTGATATTCAAGGGTATTGCTCTTCCCTGCTGGGGTGGGGTGTAAAACTCCGACCGGGGGCAGATTCCGTACAACAATAATCGTCCGGACGATATCGTTTTGATGATAATAAGTTGTTATCCGTTTTTGACTATCGTTCATTACATTTGTGGAAAATTAACTCGATTAAGCTCTCAAACTCGTAATTTTTGTAGTAGTTGTCAAAGCCCGATTACCTATATCCTATCGATATCTATCGCGGTAATCGAAAAAAGTCATCAAGAAAATAGATTCCTTTGGTTTCGAAAGTTTTAAAAACCGATATCGCTCGGTGATCTTCGTCAGCCCCACGAACTAGTGTGAAGCGGGTTTCTATAGAAAGTTCGACAGAATCAAAGGATAATTTTTTCGTAAAAGGCAGGTATAGGACAGGCTGTTTATTGTTTTTTATTAGCACAGAACCTTAAAATAAAACACAACAGCCAATAGGGATAATCTTGGGCATGTATGGGGTCGAACAAATTGCAATCTGGACGTATCGTTTTCGACATCTGGGTCGTCTATCGTAAGCTTTAGTTCTCTACCCAATCTTGCAACAAGGCTTCTGGTTCACCTGCTGAACGGATTTGTACGCATTCATTTTATTTATTTTGAGGCCGTACCTACATATATATCTGTGGTACAACATTTTCGAAAAATTCAATAGCGAATTTAGCTTGCTTTAAAGTATCACATAGGTACCCAACACATCATAATGTATGTATCTGCAGGAAAGCACTTTGACCTGAATAATAAGGGGAAACAAATATATAAAATGCATGAACTTTGAACTGGATGAATTCTCATCGTAGAGCACATAAAGAACGAGAGAGAGCAAGGGACAGAGCGAGAGAGAAATACCTTACCTACAGTTGATTTGAAGTCACGTTTTTGTGTAAATCCTGATGCCAGGCAGCATCTGTTTTAGCAGCAATGAAAGCCCCAGCAACTGAAAAGCTTCAAAGGAAACACTCTTCTCTATGTAGCTCTTCAATTATGAGAGACGATGCTCGGCTTGGTCCCCAAATACACCCATACTCGCACATAATATATTCAAATTACCCTCTGTTAACACATTAGTACACACATCATGTACCTACATATGTCGAATAATAAATCTATAGGTGGACTGATTCGAAAAACGAAAACTACCCGTCGATTTCCTCGGCTGAAAAGTACTGTTGCTGGCCCCTGGGTTAGACAGAGCCACTATGTCTCTGTTGACATGCTTCTCCTTATCTCCGCCCCCTATCCTCCCTCAGCCAAACATTGCAGACCAATCGACAAAGCCCCTACCATAAGCATGCTCTAGTACCAATACCAACTACACCGACTACCAACAGAAAAGCTTCAATTTCTTGAATCCTTTCCACTTGAAAAGCTCCGAGACTTTCAGGGTCTCCTGGCAAAGTATAATATCTCTTTGCACACATAAATTCAATTAGTATCTCTCTTCCTTTGGAAGTGTATCTCGAATACATATAATACAAAAGAAAAAATTTCATCCATATAATCTAGCTTCAAATAAAAGGAGCTGTTTAAGCGGAAAGTCGTCGACGTCCTAGTTACAAAAAAAAAGAAAATCGCCCCCCAAAAGTGTCCACAGTTAGTCTAAAAATTTATTCTTCTTCTTAAAAAAAAAAAAAAAAAACCATACCCGTCATTATTATTATTGTTCTAGTTTTAATTTTCCCCACAAGAGAAAAACCAGCAGCCAATCACATATTCAACAATCGATTTGGTGCGTTTCGTTGGGTGTGCGTGTGAATACCTACGTGTGTGCAATTGTCTCAATGCTCCTCTAAAGTCAACAGATATTCTTGTGCCACCCCTTCTGGGTTCTGGTGCAACTTACAAACCGTAACCACATCTTCGTGTACATGTTAAATCGGCCATTAAAGAATCGACCATTTAACTAAAAAGGACCACCAAGCGATCTGCTTCACCCATTCGATACATTTTAAACAGTGACAATTTTGAAAAGTTTTCTATGTGCAAAAAATATCCGCCGTCTAACATTGGTAAGCCCTTCTATATTAGATTAAATATTTTCATTAAATTTTACAACCACAACAGTCACTCATACGAAAATAAAATTGTGCTATATTGATCCATAAATGAATAAAATTATGACGATTGGGGGAAAAAAAAACACCTGTCGCATTGTAACAAGTAACTAGATGGCAGTAGGCACTTGGAAGTTCGCACCCATTCCTGGGCGACCACTGTTGTCTTACAATACACGTTTTTTCTTTTCTTTTTTTTTAATTAAACGAAACAACCTTTTCGAGTACACACCGTTATTAGATAATTATTCTGCCGCGATGCGTGTGAGGAAAAGCTTGCATCAATAACAAGGTTCCTTGGTTGTTCACGGTTAGACAATCGAAGAAGTTTGGCGTGATTTCTAAGTAGGTACGATGCAATCAAAAATGCTGTTAAGGCAACAAGTTGCTGGACTACTCTACTCTGCATGCAAATATTTATTTCTTTTCTTTTGATGAGGGTTTTTGTGGAATTTCTGTTGTTTTTTTCTTGTAACTTTCTTCATATGTACTCGCAGGTATTCCCGCTTGTTGTAAATCCTGTCAGCCATTCTGTGTTTGTGGGATTTTAATTTTACTTCAGATACTGCTGTTAGTCTGTTGTCAGTTTCGAAATCGTCCTGAATTATGCAATGATAAAACCTTTTACTTGCTTTACGCCCAATTGGGTTGGTAGGTTTGGCTGTTGGGTTAAGGGTAAACAAAAAAGTAGTAAAAGTTCAGATGTGTAAAAAGCATTTTTTACCACTCAATTGAGTCGTTTAATGTCAGCAAATTAATTGCAGCAAATGGTTTATTCGAAAAATTACAAGTTGGGGCTTTGTTTTTTACACTTGGGAAAGTCGCTTCACGCTTTCCGAACACGAATATGGTGGCCCGTTCATATAATTTAAAAATAAATAAATATAGCTGGCGCAACAGGTCATAGGTACACCCTTCTCACAGTATTTTTAGATAAATAGATTTCTCACAGTCCTTTCAGATAAATAGAATAGAAACAGAAAAAGAGAAGAAACTGCCTGTGGAAAAAAAAGAAGAAGTGACATGTGAAACCCATCGATAAGCCCCCCTGGACCCTAATTCTCAAAAATTCTCGCCTGTGCGTCTGCGAAAAACTAAAATTTTCAATTCTCGAAATCCGCATACGAGAATTTCTCTTCGAATGTTACTCGTACTCCATGCGTATTTGCATCCCGTATAACGAATTATGAGTTTGATACTTTAAAATATGGATTGTTTGTTGATTTGTGTTAGAGAAAATAATAGTAAAATTAAAATAAATCAAGGAATTTAAATGAAAGCAATTATTTAATGATATCCCTTCACATTGATATTAATATGTTCGGAATCAATGCCGTTCATTCAAATCAGTCTCTCGGAAAGCATTTTCGGTATTTTCAATTTCGCCTAACCGCTTCATTGAGAATCGAACAAATGCTGAGCTCATATCGCCCAAAGTATAGCCACTGCGAAAACCCATAAATGTTCCATAAACATATATCCATTAGTATTTCTTTTTTTTCAATCGAAAACAACAATTCCCAACCAACTTAAATTTGGAATATTGTGTTTTTTTTTAACAACCTGTCAAAATGGTTTACTTATACTTGGTGCGATGGAAAAATCTATACCTTATTCAAAAGGTGAATATAACCTTCGCACAGATGAAAAACAAACCCAAACAGCTTTGAGAATATATCAATCCTTTTTCTATGCGAAAATTTCAGGCGGATTTGTTGGTGTACGAATTACCTATGTTATTCGAAATTTAAGAATTGGGGTCTGCTTTCCAGAATTTTGAGGATGTTAAAAGCTGCCGAATTTTGACTTCTAAATGTCGCTGACTGAATGAATGTGACGTGCCCTAAACAAATTAAAAAAGATTTAAAAACAAGAAAAACAAAATTATTGTTGCGAGTTTACAAGTTCCCCGTCGGAAGATTATCCGACCGCCAAATTTATACTGAAAATAAAACTCTGATGACTCTTGATTCAACAACTTTCTTGTCAATATACGCCCAACAAAATGTTTCACTTTGACAAAATATTAGTAAGTTTTATCTTGTCTTCAAACTTTTGTTGTGGTAATAAAAATTTGGTTCTGTTAACAAAAATCGTTTTTCGGCATTTCACCAGGCTGAGATGATTGCATTGTGCTGCATGCGTTGGACTAATTGCTTTGAGGGTCAGGTGGAGGGAAGAAATATCCTTACACTGGACAATCAGGCGGTGATCAGACACATGAAGCAAAAACATTACAACATCATTGGCACTGGGATTGGCTGGCAGAGAGTGAAGATCTTGGGACATCATTGGGTTGAGACCGAGTTGATGAAACAGATTTTCACATAAAAAACAGATGCTAGCGGTAACACTAGGAATCGAACCCAGGGAAGAACTCTGGGGAAATTCAAAGAGTCTATCTGGTTAAAGATTTATGGTGGTAGAGAGACGAAGAGAGACCCGTCAATGGTGGTCTGATTCGAATATCTCTCTCGAATATATATATGTATATATAACGGGTGATTTTTTAGCTGGTTTGGTTTTGGCAACACTGGTTTTGACAGCTGACGTGTGTTTAGTACCTTGTGCCACTGTCAAACAGCTTCAGTTTGGTTTGCAATTTAACCATGGATCGTCTTACAAATGAACAACGCTTGCAAATTATTGAATTTTACTATCAAAATTCGTGCTCGGTTCGAAATGTTCATCGCGCGCTGCTTCCATTTTATGATTGTGTTCAGCGATGAGGCTCATTTTTGGTTGAATGGGTACGTAAATAAGCAAAATTGCCGCATTTGGAGGGAAGATCAGCCAGAAGCATTGCAACAGCTACCAATGCATCCCGAAAATATTTCCATATTTCTTCAAAGATGATGCGAATCGCAGCGTTACTGTCAATGGTGAACGCTACCGAGCGATGATAACAAACTTTTTTTTGCCCGAAATGGAAGTTCTTGACTTGCATGATATGTGGTTTCAACAAGACGGTACCACATGCCACACAGCACGCGAAACAATGGCGCAATTGCGAGGCGAGTTTGGTGAACAGTTAATTTCACGTTTCGGGCCGGTCAATTGGCCGCCTAGATCGTGCGATTTGACACCATTAGATAATTTTTTGTGGGGGTATGTCAAGGCTAATGTGTATAGGGACAAGCCCGCTTCGATTGACGCACTGGAAGCCAACATCCATGCATTCATTCGTGAGATACCGGCCGATATGTGTGAAAGAGTATGCCAAAATTGGACTCAGCGGATGGGCTACCTGAGACGCAGCCGCGGTCAACATTTGCATGAAATTATCTTTAAACATTAAATTGCAAGGTTCAAACTATCGATTCAAATAAATATTTCATTCATTTTTTCGAATTTTTTGTGTTTTTTTTTTAAAAAAAGTTCTAAACCTCTTAAAAAATCACCCGTTATATTAAACTGAAAATAATGTTTTGTTAATCTGACAAAATAGTTTTTTTTAGTTTTTGTTTTATCCATTGACAAAATATCGTTCAAATTGATAAAACCTCAAAGTTACAGACCTATAAGTTTACTTAGGAGTGTGAGTAAGATTTACGAAAAAATCCTAAAAGAAAAAATGATCAAGATAATTGAGGATCATAAACTATATCCCGATGAACAGTTTGGTTTTAGACGTGGTCATGGTACTTCCCATCAAGTTTTAAGATTGTGCAATATTGTAAAAATTAACCGTGTAATAGGAAGATCAACTGGTATGATTCTTCTAGATATTGAAAAAGCTTTTGATTCTGTGTGGCACAATGGACTTATATACAAAATGATAAACCTCAATTTTCCTTCGTTCCTCTGTAAAATCATCCAAAGTTTCGTATCAAATCGTCGTTTTATTGTGCACGTGAATAGTGTGTATCGAATGTGATAAACATTAACGCAGGTGTGCCTCAGGGCTCAGTTCTTGGGCCAGTTCTATACAATCTGTACACATCCGACTTTCCTGTCCTCTTTCAATGTGAAGCAGCAATATATGCCGATGACACGGCTATAATTTCATCGCATGAGTTCAGTCTAAATATTGAGACGAATCTTAAAAATGCGATTGAAACACTGCAAAACTACTACACAAAGTGGAAAATAAAACTGAATGCTGAAAAAACACAAGCTATCTTTTCCACACGAAAAAGAAGACCTTGTTTTCTCCCAGCAAACCAAGTTCCTGTCAATGGATAGGTATTCAATTGCGTGGAAGCCTTCTGTTAAATACTTGGGTGTATATCTTGATTCAAAACTGACCTTTAAAGAACACATTACGCAAACACTTAACAAAGTAAATATTGCCATAAAAATATTATACCCATTTATAAATAGGAATTCATCACTTTCAAATGAAAACAAAATATTAATTCATAAAACAATTTTTCAATCCATCTTATTATATGGTTGCCCAGTTTGGGGACAATGTGCCAAATGTCACATTAAAAAGTTACACATCGCACAGAACAAGTTATTAAAAATGATGCTTAATCTCCCATGGCATCACTCTACGCTAGATCTACATGCAAGAGCAAATGTTGAAATGATCTCCTTCAGAATACGCAAACTAATCGATAAATTTAAGATCAGATGTGATATTCCTGACAATCCTCTTATCAATCAATTAAATACTGAATTTCGCATACTTTACTGATATTAACTAACGCAATACTTAACATTTTGTTAATTTATTTGTATGTTATCTATTTATCTATGTTTGTAAATTTGATATTATTTATTTATTTCTTCAAATGTTTCTCCATTGTCAATTAATTTATGTTTATTTGTTTATTCACTTATTTATTTATTTGTTCACTTATTTATTTACTTAATGATTTATTTATTTATGTGTTTATTTATTCACCTATTAATTAATTAATTTGTTTATTTATTTGTTTATTTATTTATTTATTTATGTATTATTTAATTATTTATTTATTTATTTATTTATTTATTATTTATTTATTTATACATTCATGTATATTTTATTTATTGGTTTACACATTTAATATTATTTTATTATACTTTATTTAATTTTATTTTTTTTTTTTTTTTTTTCTTATATTGAGGTTTTTTTTAGTCGTTGCTTTTCCTCAAAACAAACATTTTTTTTTTCTAGTTTCATTTATTTTTTTTGTCAGTTGTAAACTTTTTCCAGTAGAAAGACATAAATTTGTCATATCTCTGTATTTAAATTATGTAAATTGTGCTATAACAAATTGTAAATTCTAAACGAAAATAAATTGATTGATTGATTGATTAAGTTGTATTGATAAATTTTATTTATCATTACAATTTTTTTTCAATCCGAAAAAAATATTTTTTTTTTTTTTTGAAAATTTACAATAGAATTTTGGCAATATTACCTGGTATTTTATTTTCAGTGTATCCTTCGACATTCATAACAAATTCTTTCACAAATTCAAACCATTCACTCTCTAACTGCAGGTTAAGCGTTTAGGAATGTTCTATTTGTTCACATTGTACAGCCTTTTGCTGCCTGCTCATTTAATATCAAATAGAAACCGCCTTTTCGATCCAACCATTGTTTGTTCTTCCCGCAATTGTTGTTTTTCTGTAAGGCTCCGTCAAAAAATTTCGCGTGATTGTAAATATTTTACGTTGTAATTTTCAATTCATATATAACTGCGCTGAAACACATTCAACCGCTCTACACCTACAATCTACATTCAATGTAAGAATCGCATGGGCGTTTGTCCTTGAAAAATCTATAAATTTTCCCCGTTAATTAAGCGAAGGCCAATTCATAATTTAATTCTCAATTTCGTTGTCCATGCAAGACACCTAGTCAGTCGAGTTCCCAATGAATAATATATCCAAAGATTCCAGATATGGTTGCGTGCAGGACATCACATGGTATAAAGTTTCATAAAATGCCAAACCGTAGTAATTAAGGTCTAGGTTTAGTTAAATGGCGACAACAACAACAGTAATGCACTTGTCTACTTGAATGATAAAACAGTCTGTACATATAAATTGGCTTGTTTCGCGTCAAATGCCAGTGGTTGCGTCAAGGGACATAATTCCCCTGTTATTGTCGAATATTAAATTACCCTATTTAATGTACTGCCTGATATAGTTATTCTTTTTACAACGCAAGGCTCAAAGTAGAATTGTGTAGTCGGTATCCGAACGGCCGGGCTGATAGTTACTCTCTAGGATTGTTATCAGACGTTCGCCAATGGTAGCGCTGTGATAAAAAAAAAATAATTTGTGTATTTCCCGGGATTGAACATAAAACCTCTTCAGCAGACCAACTGCCAAGACAGATTAAACATATGATTTTTAGTTAACGTGATGAGCTGTCAAAGTGACAGCAAATGACGGACGTAAATTACGGACGCCGCATAATCTTCGAACTCAACGCAATCGGAGCTAACCAGCGAAGCTGTCAACTTTGCTTTTGTTGTACAAGTCACTCGGCATTCCGTTGATCTTAATTTAAAACCCATTGCGCGATACTTATAATCATTTTAAGTGTCCATCAGGCTAGATCTTACGAACTCACATGGCGAAACTTTCAATATAAAATTACCCATTGTGACCTAGATAGTATTTTTAACGAAGTGGCTATTCGCACGTAATTTTTGTACTGACTGACGTTTGTCTGGCTTCGAGTTTCGAGACATGGCTACGTATTTGACGTAACGTATTGATATTTTTATTAACAATAGTGTTTTAAGAAATTAGTTGGGCCTTAAAACGTACAGGATCGTGCCAGAAAATTAAATACTGGAATTTAAAGTCCTTTTTGAGAGCGAAGCGAGCCACGCACTAGAACTTTACGCCATTAAATTTTGACATTTCGTTACGTAGCCGTGTCCCGAACTACTTGCGCATAACATCAGCCTATTTTTAGTTCGAGAGTTAAAAATCATCATAAGTCTAAGGCCCGCCATCTCTTCAACTAATGGCTCACCTTTTCCTTAATGTTGACGCAAGTCATCACGAGTGCGACGTGTCAAAGCAACTTGTTATCGACAAAGAAGTTGTGATTTTGCACTTGTCAATTGGTGAGTCTGACAAGTTGTCTGTCAGCCAAACTCATCGCGCAGTATTTGACAGCTTATAGGAAGAGACATCAATTCGTGGACTAGTGTCACAAAGATGTATGACTATACCCCGCGTCAAACGTCTCACACCATTAAGAACAAACACACCGCTTTGCCAAATCCCTTTTGCTCATTTGCAGTTTCTAGTGAAGCTTAACATACTCGTATGTCTGCCTGACTGTCTGCAAAATATCCATTGGTTGGGTATTCTGATTTTCTCCACCCGTACACTCCTGTATCGTTTTCTTACGACGGATAAATGCTTCTCGTGCTTTTAGGGCGCACTGCAGAGATGCCAAAATAAACGATCAAAATGTAGTTAAAAAAATAAAAATTGTTGAACCGTAGGTACTGTTATAAACCATTTGTATTAGGATTTCTTTTATGAGTGAAGACTCCCGGCCGAGCAGAATTTATTTTTTTCATTGGTCATGCGCTTTAGCGACTTGCAGTATTCCTAACTTCGTTTTTTTCTGCGTATCCTATTCAGTGGTTGTCTGAATAAAAATCAAATTAAAAATAACCAATGTAAGAGCTGAAAGCACATAAACGGCAAAGAACTCGCTGCCGGTTAATCGAGCGAGCACTAAAGACTGAACTTTTGCTTTTGCTGTCATCAAAATGACTCGGTTGGCAATGCTGTCAGAGGCACCTTCGTAGCATCGATCATCGATACAAGAAAGTAAATTGGGCGTTGAATAAAAGATACCGTCCTCAAGTTCAGAAATGTGTGCCACGGGAATCATGTGTAACAAGAATAATTGCACAAAAAGCGTCCACCAGAACCTTACCAAAGCTAACCAAAGCAACCCTTCTTTAAGGGCTGCTATTGATTTACTTCTCTTTAAAGCGCAAAACATATTACGTTTGTTTCTTCTCACTCGCTCGCAGCTTTTTTGTTCTTTTTTTTTTTTTTTTTGTCTTTTCCTCCCGAGCACTAACAACAACATAGCCAGAAAGAGAGAGATAACTAACTCAAGCGTGTAGACCAGTTATTGAAGATAAAAAAAAGAACTAATATTCACGCAGTAGACCCCGAGCCCCGAGGCCTCAGAGCTGTACAACAAAAAAAATCAACGAAACAATTTATATCAACAAAGAGAGGGCAGTAGAGAGCGAGTATGTTATACACATAGCACACAAAAAAAAAAGGAGATGATAGCAGTAGCATGAGATGATTTTCCCAATGGCATACATAGTTCGTAGAGTCAGTTAACTCTAAAAGTCAGTCTGTCACTCGGTCAGATAGCTGTCATCTTGGTTGAGTTCTTAAACGGCAGCGAGAAGCTAGAGGTTTTATTTCGTTTTGTTATTGTTCGGTTTGTTGCTGCAACTGTCGGCGGTCTATTAAAATCGATTCGATAAAAGTGTGTGGTAGTTTTAGCTTTTGTGTAATTAATTCAATGCGTAGCCTTCCAATTAGGTGCTCCTCTTCAATACGAACATGGAGCAGGCGCGATATGTGATTTCGACATCATTCCCATAGACCACAAAACCTTTTGCCAAAGAAACCCGAGTTCGATACTACAATATTGTGAAAAAAAAAAACCGATCCACAGAGCGGATTTAAACAGTATCTACAAGGAAACACAAGGCCATACGATTTGATGACTGTTAAATAAAGAAGAAGGTAAGTGGGGTGTAGCGTGTACTATACTAAAAGTCAAAACCTGCACATGCCCATATATACCGCTCTTTTTGACACTTTGTAGTTTCTAGTACAATGGTCTCTCTGCTCTGCTAGACTCTTTGGTGTGGGTACGGAAATCTTGGCTTTCACTTTTCACAACTGCGCACTGGCTGGTCAGCAGAATGTCTACTCGCATTCGCGATGGCTGGTGAAGAGGAAGTAGCTTTTGATAGTAATAAAGAGGACTGTAACATTACAGTTGGTTGCGAATGAATCGTATCACACCCTATATTTTGGCACGGGCTTCTCACTGAAATAGGCGTGGTTCTTTTCAAATGGTTTTAGAAACTAACTTAGATTTTCGACGGGGTTAGAGGGGCGCAGAGGCTAGGTAGACAAGGCTTCCCAACTCAGACTTCGGAATAGAATTGTTGGTGTTAAAAAGAATGAAAATAAAAATACTGGTCTCTGATAATTTAGCTTCTTAAGCAAAATTAGCACCCATTCAGCTCTTCCCAAAGTTCAATTCTCAAATCTTCTCTGAATTTGACAATTGCTGCAGCAAGTGGACTAGATTTTGTACTAAAGCCGAAGGACTGGATGTTTTATTTTGGAAGAGATTAGTTTCAACAAGGATCGTCTTTAAAGTCGTGTGGCAAGCCCTCTGGGTTCTTTCCTTTTTGACGTGTTTCGGTGTTAATAACGCGAAATCAATTTCGGTTTTTATAGACATTTAAATAAAGCAAACAGTTACGATCCTCTACCTCTACAAACCTTTCAACTGACTTTATTCCCAGATCGCGATGCACTAATGCCATTGACGGCCATAGGTGTTTATTTTTTTGGTTGAGTGATCGGCAATGGAACGATAGTCTTATACTGTCCCGCTCGCTGGATTCTCCTCAGTCTGCTCAAAACAAACAAAAAAATTTCCAAAACTGTAGCTTGGTCCTTAAAACGTGTCTTTGTTTAGGGTAACGAAAAGTGAAACGCTTAAATGTCAGTCTAACATTTTTTCCTCGTCAACCGGAAGCTAAGTCCTTGCCACATGTCTTTGTTTAGCTCTTTGCTTAGCTGATACGTAGGATAATAGTAGGGTAACGAAAAGTGAAACGCTTTCAAATTAGCTTAACTGCCAGTCCAACACTTTTTTGCCCTCAAACGGAAGCCTAGTCCTTGCCACGTGCCTTTGTTCAGCTGGTACATAGAAAAAAAGTAGGGTAACGAAAAGTGAAACGCTTTCAAACCAGCTTAAATGTCAGTCCGACGTTTTTTTTTATGTTTTCTTTTTAACGGATTAGGGGAGCTGCCAACAATTTAGAAAAAAGTGTTACCTTTGATCAAAAATTTGCTAAAATGATCCCAAATGTATTTGCCACACGTCGTGGAAACTCTTTTTCATACTAAACGCATTCTCTGCATACAACTTATTTGCGTTTCGGAGCTGCAAGGAATGCTTCTTTGGGAAAGCATAATCCAACAAAGCCAACTGCAACTTCGTTTGCATTTCCTGTCGCCGACAGAAGTTGGAAGTGAATTTGCTGGATAAGCGGGTCCTCTTCATCAAAACGATACCTGTTATCGTTTGCATGGGGTTCGCGTGGCTTAAATATTACTCAAATCAGGGAGTGACGACCGAAAGCCAGACAGACAGCACGGCACTTCGACAGAGCCAGAGAGGCGGCACAGTACATTCAAAACTGCATGTATATACCCTATCGTTAGGGGTACAGAAAATGGTTGATGACACAAAATTGACAGAAAGAGACAGTATGGCAAGTACCATATGTGAAGCAAGAGAACATGCCATTGGGGTGGCATTTCTTTCGCGCCCATTCTACCACCCCTTCGAACCAGCCATGTCCAAAGTGGTTCAATAATATCTGCTTTATTTTTCGAATTCTATCCTGTGCATGTAGCATAAACAAAAAGTTCTCGAGACCATATAAAACAAAGAGAGATAGAGAGAGAGCCGTCGGAAAAGAAAAAACAAAAATGCAATACACACAAGAACTTTTCTATGCTGGCATACACGAGAGGGAAAATGTTATGCTAAAGCTTTGTTAAAACCAAAGAAAAAAAAAACTTCAGAAGCATAGAACGCAGCAGCAACCGCCACCGATACGTAAATAAAACTTTATCGTGAGAGGAAAAACTGTACAACCAAAGAGCGACAAAAAATGGTCACGAATCCCAGCTGGTACTGGTAGTTGGTATTGTTATTGCAAGTACCACTGCCACTGGTGCCTGAAAAAAAAGAAGGAAATAAAACGTAAGTCCAAGAATCCAAAGGCAAAAAGAAAGAAAATCCATTTTGGTGGTAGGTGGAAACGGGGATACCAAAAATAATACAAGATACCAATGCCCTAGTCCCGTTTCAAGTTCTGTGCGGTGTGGTGGTGGTTTAGCTAAAAGTAAATTGATTCTTCATCTTGGTTTTTTTCTTCTATTTTTTTTTTATATTTCTCTCCTTTATTTTTAGTTTTTATTTCTATTTTCTTCTTATTTCGGGTGTTTCTTCGTTTTGGAAAATTGCGGTTCAAGCTTCAGAAAAGTTAAGAAAAAACACTAAAAAGGACGGGCGTACATGCATTATTTGAAAAACACAACTAAAATTGTGCAAAGATTATTCAAAAGCCTTAATTTTTTTTAGTAAAAAAAATTAATTTTTACCAATGCCAATGAAAAGAAAAAAAAACAATACACATGTCCGCAGTTGAAATAAATTTCTTGTTTTTTTTTTTCCACTTCTCTGTCGGGTATATTATTTCGGAAATAAATTTCTATATATAAATTTATATATGAAATTCTAAGAATATTATGTTTATTAATAATATTAGGATAATATGAAATAATTACGTGCCTGTGTTGTGTAAGTGTGCGCATTAAAGCAGAAAAATGTACATACATGTTTTCCGACTTCCATTTAATATATCCTTTTCGGTATTTGTATACACGGTTTGTATAGTGAAAAACTTGGTTGTAAATACTATATCAACAAAACAACAACCTTTGGAATTTGCCGTCATACTTAAGATTTAAATTTTTGATTTTCGGAGAAAAGTTCTCCCGTTTCGAATAACCCCCCCCCCCCCCCCACCCCATTTCATCATTTATCAAAATCAATATTTTAACCGCTTGTGTTTGTGGCTCCTGCAAAATGTTGTGTGCTCTGCATCAAAAGTCAAACATTACTCCCGTCAATATAAAAGTGCTACCTATGCAAATCGGTTCGGCATGGACAAGACATCAAGGAGAAACAGAAACAACACTGGATCGATATTACTACAATCTATAATTTGAAATGAAAAGGCCACAGGGTTTGGAGCTACTCGAATTGTTTGCTGGCCAGACGTGATGGTGTAGTGCGGATATTAATATTTAAGAAACGCCTTTTCCAATTCTAACGGTTTTCGCTTGATACAAAACTCGCTAGTTGTAAGGTTAGAATCGCACTAAAGGAATAGAAGTTCGAACAGAAACCGTTCGGTGGAGTAATAAATAACACGGGTCGAGCCGAATCTTATACTGATTCTACGCGGAATCTAAGTGAAATTCTTCTTCACGGAAGAGAAGATTCGACTTGAGATCAAAGAGTGTACGAAAAGTATTCAAACTCTTAACTGAGTTGAGGGCCACAAGACCGACAAATCCATTGCCACCGGTTTAAAAAAAAAACAGGAACAGAAACCAATTCAGTTGGCAGCAACAATTGAACCTTACAATCAGGCGACGGACGGGCTCACTTAAAACTGAATTAAATTCACAATAGCACATTTAATGGCTAAACTAACGACATTATGAATTTATTAAATGCTAAGTGAGTAAGTCGCAACGCGCATTTCAATGAAGCTCACTCAAGCCAGCTCCATACATGTGAATGAAAAACAAAAAAAAATCCCAGCATCCACTATTTGAAGCTGAGAAACACTCATCATGACGCAGTATGAGTTTGTAGCGCCTTATCGTGTAACCGTACGCTTGTGAATTAACAAAAATGCCACTGAAGCGGAGTCGCATTCCCAAATTTTATAGCAAGTCTATATTTTCGGTTGTGGTAGTCCGATTTTCCAGAGTTCTTCTTAATGTACCTACCTACATTATTTTTTATATGTCACAAAGCTTCCTTGTTCGAAGCGGTGTGTTTCTCGCCCGTCTTTGCATCGCAAACGCACACACGTTCGCCTCGCCAGATTTTGATCAGCCTTTATCATTTGCACATTCGTGACATTCCTTATTCTAGCCCATGGAAGTAGGACGTTCAACACAGAAATTACATTTAATATACAAAATTCGAGTCATAGAACAAAATAGTAGCCTGCCCGACCAGCATCTCTCCTCACTCTTGTGTAAATATAAATATTCACATATAAGAGTTTTTATTATAAGTCTTTTTTTTTGTTGTCTTTCTTCTGTTGCTGCTTTGTTTTTCTTTTTGAATAGAAAAACGTTTTTGAGAAAAAAGTATTTTTAGTCACCTTAAGCGACTCTGTAGAAATTCGAGATACAGTAACACAAATTAGAAAAATACTATCTGTCATTGATTTTACTTCGGACATAGGAAAAAAGAAAATAAAAAAATAAAACTCACCGAAACGGCGCTGGCAAAGTTAGCAAACGAACAAAAAATAAAAATAATAATTTTCACGCATAAAACTAGAGCTATACACAGGAGGTATGTAATTTTCATTATTATACGTACTATTTTCTTCTTTTTTTTTTCGTTTGAAAATTAATTTTCCGGAATTAATTGCGTTTTTAGCGCAATTAAATTACTCGACGTGTTTTCACTGAAATTCATTTGAAATACATACGCGCAAACTTTGTTGATGCTGTAAAAATGCTATTCGTTTTTGATGATGAATGTGAATTTTTGATTTATTGCATTTTGTACCGGGTAACGGGTAATGGCTAATGGAATTTTGCGGTTCAATTGATTTATTTTTCAGTTCATACTTGGATGTCGAATGTCACAAACTGACTGATGAACATTTTGAAATTAATTCAAAACCCTCCGAAATTGTTTTACCCAAAGCGTGAGTTGCATGTTTTGGAATGTTGCGATGACAGGCGCATTTAAACATCTCTTTCCATAGCAAAAAGTGGCCCAAAAGTAACTCACACTTTGGGTAAAATAATTTTGGGCCACATGTATTTTTTTTTTTTGAATGTTGCGATGACAGAGGCATTTGGTTGACCACAAGTGTACACACAGTTTATTGACAAATTCCGTCCTATTTTTATCTTACTGAACGTATAAATTCGTAGTGTCTCTTTTTTGCACCGCGGCGAAATCACCAAAGCGTCTATTCCCGAAAGTATGAAAATAGACGCTCCAGAAAGTCTCTACATTAATTTTGTAATAAGGCGCAGTGCCTCCTGTGTCTGTTAAATTCCTTGTAAATTTTTCATGAAAACAAAAGAAGCGAGTGTCTCTGTTTGTAACTCGTGTAGCAAATAAGCACGTGAGTTTCAGCTCGTATTTTCTTTTTCAGGGCGGCCTGCCAGTGGAAAGCGAAACACTGTCACAACTCCCAAGTTTTTTTTTATATCGTTTGCTTTGACTACTTTTCGACGAGCACTTTTTCAGGGCGGCCTGTCATTGGAAAGGGAAACACTGTCCCAAGTTTGGTCATCCCCTTGAATAGCTCTTCGGTAAGGCCTCAGTTATATCCATACGGAAATAGCAAACGAGAAAGTTGGAAGAAGTCTGTTAGAAAAATGCTTCCCTACGAAAACAATATTTACAATAAATCAACCAGCAGTATTTGGAAAAAAAATCTGACAGATGGAGCAGTAATACCCTTTTCCCATGCGTATTCCAGTTTTCAAAACGAATCGTTTATTCTTGAATCGTTGGGTTCTTGAAACAAACACACCTTTTGCTATATTCCGTCAGCAATGTTTCGAATGTCACAACTTTAAATCATTTTCCACGCTTAATTGATGGGCTAATATTTTCTTTAAATGCTAATTTTTTTATTTGTACATTAATGCGATCGAAATTTGTAACCAAAATTGCTTATACAGAAGTTCCACCACTAGTGTCTTAGACAGCTGATGGAAATGTCAAAGGTGGTCGGTGTGAACTAGTTTTCGACCAAAACACGGCTTTCGGCTCGGTGTGAAAACGTTATAAAGAAATGAAATATTTCAGTGGAATTATTTGCTTTTTTTGTGGAATTGACTGAGAAGTTGATCGGAAAAAGTTTTTCATTGGAAAAAATGAATATATTATTTTTCTAGAACATTTAAAGATAATTTTTTAATTTTTTTTTTTTGATAAACTAACTTTATAGTTCATAAGCAACATTTTAAGACCAAGATTGAGTTCAACTATTGGGTTCATGGTCAAGAAAAGCTAATTTACGTTTTCGTTTTACGTAAGGCTATGTAACTAGGGCATAACGCGAAAGAACGCACTTGGTTCTGGTTACTCCTTTAGCGGTTTCTTCTTTTGAGATCCGCCTTACGAAGCCGAGTGCTGTTTGTTCTTGACTAATCTACAACCGCCAAGTTGTAAAGTTGTAAGAAAGCCCCGCCGCTCGAGTTGGTACGCAAATGAATTATGACACGTGCAACCAGCTGCGTTTAAATGTTTCCTCAAATAATAAATCGAACACTGGGGTATTTTTAAAAATTTCATTTACCTACTGCTCCTTCGAGATTTGATTTGAGACATAGGACTATCAAAGGATGAAATGGACTTCCAACATCTATTCGACATAGGTACGCGCGGTTTTACTTTTCGTCCTCTCAATTTTGGGGAAAAAAAACTTGGTACACGAACATGCTATTGAAATAATATTTTGTTTATTCGGCATGGACACAAATATATCAACACAGTTTGAACATGAACTTTGCAATGTAGGCTATATGGAATGACAGGATCTACACGCATCTTGCTTTGATTCCGTTTAAATAATTTTGGTCACGTCTCGCATGTAATCACTAGATACTGTTACAGGCGCTGTCGAAAGTAGTTCAATAGGAGAGTTTTACTCCTTTTTCGTCTGCCTTACTCCGGTACTCTCCAACGACAAATTGTACTCCAATTTTAATTTCGGATTGGAAAATACATTTTTCGTGTTCGATTTTGTTACATTCGCGTCGAACAAACTCTTGCGGTTCCTGGAAATCATTTTCACTAACAGATACTTATTTTGATACTAAACCTAGAGACTGAATAATAACCATCCGACAGACTCTTCCAAAACGAAATGGCCGCCACAGGCTCAAAACCATTTGAAAAAAGCTTCACTAGAAGTAAACTTCTTTATTTTGTTCTGTACTCCCCGGTGCTCCCCAAAAATGTTATACTATACTCCCCAATGATGCTTGCGGATACGCAGCATTGCAACTGATTTGTATTACTCACCTCACTACCTCAGTCTTCGTCTTGTAAAAGCTTTCGCGAGTTTGGTCGTAGCATAATATGCAAATATTGTACCAATTTGAACAGATAGTTGTTGGAATTTCCACTGCCATGGCACAAATAGGTAGGGTTGAATTTTTTGAAGCTATACTGAAGAAATATCGAGCGTATGCTGGCAGGCTAGTTCATTGTTCAAACACAACCACAATCCCCTTGTAATATTTATAATTAATGCGAAAGTGCCCTCGGATGTGTATGTAAATTATGGATCGGTCCTTCCGTGAAGGAGGCGTTTATAGATTCCCGGTAGGGAGGGACGTTTCCGTTCCATTGTTATTCATGGTGGGAGGGTTTTCCTTTTCCTGTAGTCAAGGAAGAGCATTTCGAGACATGTAAATGTAAAGGGTCATTAATTTTTCGGCTTCTAAAGTAAAGCTAAATAAAACACACACAGCGATACATTTTTGATGAAGATTTTATGTCATTATAAAGTTTGGACTTTGCCATTAAGTGCGAAAAACAATGTCATTCAAATGCGGCCGCCTCGGAAAGATTGGCAGCATGCGGTCACTTTTTCGCATATTTCGGACAGTATCTCGGGCATAACTTGAGTAATGTTTGTTCTTAATGCGTCTAGAGTTCGGGGATTATTCAAGTAAACAAGGTCCTTTGTGTCGCCTCACAGATAAAAATCTAACGGCGTCAAATCGCACGATCTTGGTGGGCAATTGACGTCGCCAAAACGTGAAATTAAAGTACGCGAAAACTTCTCTCGCAATAAAGCCGCATAATTGGTCGTGTTGTGCTTATGCCGAATCTTGTTGGAACCACATATCGCCCAAGTCATGATCTTTAATCGCCGGCCAAACAAATCGGCAACACTTGCACTTGCAGCAGCAATATTTCCGACTGAGAGTGCATTACGTTTGAATCCCCACTTTTGTAGTAAGTTTTAATAATTTGAACGCGTTGTTCGATTTCTAAACGATCCATTATCGTAAATGGCAAACATTCAACATTGTCCAGGCAATCTTATTCATAGTCGAGTCGAACTTTTTCGATCTTTTGCGAGATATTTTCTGATGGTCGGCTGTCGAGGGGGGTAATCCTGATGATGTCATGCATTGTTGGAGTTACTTTTTCTCCGTTGCACACATTTCTTGCCTTTGATTAGTTGCGGTTTCAGTGTTTTCTGCTTTGAATACAGATGACGGCGGATAAAATTAACTTCTAAAATCCAAAAAAAAAGTGTTTTTTCCATGAGATTTTCTATTCTCAGAAATGTTTGCATCTGAACTAGAATTTTTTACAGCGTCAAGTGGAACCTGCTCACCCGATACGCATTGATTTGTCAGAAGCAATATGTTGTCCTTACATGAGATTTTCTATTCCCAAATTGTTTGCATCCGAATTTGGATTTCTTACGCGTCACGTGGAACCTGCTCACCCTATACGCATTGACTTGTCAGAAGCAACATGTGCCTCTATGAGGAGCAACGTGTCAGTTTTATTATACGACGTTTGTGAACTAAATGTGTTTCGTTTGACACGTGTCAATTTTCATTTTCTGCGTTCATTCGCAGAGACAGAGTGAAACACATGCCCGTCCTCGTGCATAGATTGGGAGCGGGGAAAAGCTGTCAAAACCATTTTCAATGGCGTTACATAAATACCAGTTTATCGCTGTTGTCATACGAATACGACTGTATCTCTTCCTGACAGCAAGTCACATGTCTGAGATGCTGTAATCGCTTTTTGTAACCTCCAGAAACTGTCTTCCTCGTGGCAGTGTAATGATAGGATCGGGTGTATTGTTGTCACACTGTCAACAAGCTGCAGGAAACGATATACATACATATACATACCTTTGAAAATATCTCCCACACGCGTGAATAGTCGCCAGGAATACCATCCCCACGAGCTGTTGTACAATATTTTGTGTTGATTTTTTTATGTAGCTCCATGAATGGATTTATCTGGACGTCATTGCACATCCTTGTTGTATTTTTATTAACGACATTTCCTTCTGACTCAGATAGAGTTCATCCCCGCGGCTTTGCTTGTTGTTTGGGACAGCCACCCCATTCCGCTGGTTCATCTAATGGAAATTCAGTATCAATTTGCGATAGAGTAATCAAATGTAATTTGACGTAATTCAAGAATCCACTCTCGTTGTCTGTGATTACTGTTCCCCGTACACAAAATGGACCAGATTTTGAGTCTGCTTCCGACAAGGAAAAGAAGAATAAAAAATTACAACTAAGTATAGTGATGGTGAATAATTGCAAAAAGGGGACGCGTTGCCTAGTTGTCGTTGTCAAAGCGTGGGTGCGTGGCTCGTGCGGACTTATTTTTTATCCTCAGGCTTATTTTTCTTTTTGTTCTCATTTTCGTTTGTTGCTCCTTTTTCCCGCAAATGCGTATATTTCTTCCCATCAGATTAGTGACGAATCGATAAATGTCGTGCTTTATTTAATTTCAGTGCTGTCCGTGCGTCGTCGTTGCCTTTAAAAACGATTTTCTTAAGTTGACCAATCGCACTCGGAGAGGTCTTGGTAGGTCTAGTTTGGCACGGCTGGATTTGGTGAACAATACGACAACTCTGTGGGAGACTTAGGACAGTTGTAATTAACTTTTGGACAGACAAACACGGTACAAAGCATTGACGCCTGGGGAACAGCTGCCCTGAACCGATCCTGCCAATTAGGCCCCCGCGGCCACTTACTTCGCAATCTCTCCCTTGAGTAAAGGACGATGCGCCACCTCGCATAATTCACTGTGTGATTTATTTGTCCCTGGACTACGCTTGCAATTTATTAATTGTACTTCCTTAGGGAATGACTGGGGCGCTACAGGCAACCACTTCGGATTGCATGTCAACCTACTAAATGTGAAATGTACACGTTCCGATTGCCAGCAGGCGGTCGGCTGAGTAAAGAGGTACGGTAATAGAACTAGACCCTTTTAGAAAACGTGCTACAAAAATGTATTTGCTAAAACTAAGCTTTGACCCAATACTTTACACATCCCCTTCATGCATGGCAGATGTATTGAGGCTGAATTCAATTCAAGTGCGGGACAATTTCAACACGAGTCTTGTTCGCTGACGTCTCATTTTATTGATGCAAATTGAAGGCAATTGGTTAATGCACACTAGCTTGGCTGCCTTCCGCAAAAAGTAAGACACATCCAATGATTAATGTAATAAAAGTGATCAATAACCAATTGACCTCAAATTTGAAGTAACTTGAAAATCGATCGCATGTGTGTTCAATGTACATGAGTGTCTACTTACAATTCCAGTACTGGAGTGACAATTGTCCCCATGGAGGAAATAATAGAAAAACTCTCCTATGCCAATCGGTAGCACTGGCGTCACCGAATGCACTTAACTACTAGGACCAACCTTTATAAAAAAAAATCAAATAAAATATACTTCATCACAGACCTAATGAATGTTTTTTCTTCTCTTATATCTTTTCAGATAGATGCACACCTAGTTGAAAGTTTCATGTTGATAATAGAGCGAAGAACGCTTCCCCACTACCACATTCAAGTTTAAACGTATACGCTTCTTTGCCAAAACAAATAAATAAATGTAGGATACATAATTAACTTTTTAAGAATTCATATATCATTTTTGATTCAGCTTTATAGCCCTAACACTGTTGTAACCGTGTTTATTTTATTTTTTTTACTTTTACTTGTGATAGTGCATTGAAGAAGTGAATTGGTTAAAAGAATTATTAGTGCTAATCTTAGACGCGTTCTCAATTAGTATCACAAACTTAAAAAAAAAACAAATTAATAAAAGCTAATCAACCTAGTCAATCGAATACCTAAGAAAAGAATATAATTTATAATACAAATTACCGTCAAAGAATCATAAGGATATAGTTATTGGTACCAATTTTTGTTGATTTTACTGCCGAAATAGATTTCCTTAAGTGTGCTATCGCGATGGCTGCACCTGCAGCCTGTACGCGTTTCTCTGATAACTATGAAATTAAGGAGGAGCTCGGAAAGTAAGTAGACTTGTTTTTTTTGCCCCCTTAATTCAATATGCATGTCATCATTTAATTTAGTTCTGTCCTTGTCCATGTTAAGGGAAATGCAGGGTTGTCCGGTGTTGCAAAATGTCAAAACTTTAAAAACGGTTAAGGGAATGGAGTAATTTTTAAACAAACATTTTTGACGTGAGAGTGAAGCAAACATTTCCTCCAACTTTGTTAAAATAATAATCCACGATTGAGTGTGAACAAATTTAATGAGACTTCTTCAGACTGGGCGCCCGAAAAGAACTTTTCAAAATGTAATAGAAGTCCTCTGTGTTTTTGTTTTTTGTTTGGTTTGCGTGAACATTTATCAGTTAAAGCCTAGTATCCTACTCACTCGACATCTTAGCATCTCTAGTATCCACTTCAAAGCAAAGACAAATGGTCGCTAAATTTTTAAATGTGATATAGGTACTCGTAGATTGGACAAAACCATATGACGGTAAACTTAATTTTAATTATACACGTAACTCGAAATTCGTTATATCTTATATTATATATATTAAAAAAAAGAAGTCATTGAAAAGGTTTTATTTGATTTTAAATGGAATAAAATGATGGTACGGCCATTTAAATACTTTCAGGTTTATTAAACCAACGTTTATAAACATACGTTCATTATATCGGATAGCAAATCGACCAATAAATTCTTCGTCTTTACGTCCTTAAGTAAACCATTCATTTGTTCTATATATATTGGATAGCAAATCGCGGGCACCATTCGTTATACAGAGATATACTAATGTATATCTGAAAAGGGTTCGTTATTTCGCAAACTCGCTATATCGGATATTCGTTAAAATGGACGTCCACTGTACATATACTTCTTGTATTTGGTAGCCAACCCTAGAAATTATAAGGGAAACATCCATTTGTGTCCAGAAACTTTCCAAAATCTCTTTACCATGGTGGAACAATATATAAAAGACATTCCAGGCATTATTGAATTAAAATTAAAACCAACTTAAAGCTGAAGTCCTCTTGAAAAACTCCCTATTCGAATATTATCGTTTTCTTTTATTTCTCACGCAAATATTCTCTAGGCCTCTAGTTCAAAGTGTCCATATTTTGCATACAAATTTAACAATTGTGAGCTTCCGTAAATTTGTCGAGACTAACATTTGTTTGTAGTACGGCGCTCTGCGTTTTACTCCAAAAAATTCATAGCAAACACAACACAAACATCTTCCTCCGTTTCTTATGTCAAAATATATATTCGATTTATGGTATAAGCTAAGTATCCTGCTCGCGCTAGATTTTATCTCCCATACAAAAATGTCTACAAAGATAAAATTTAGCGAGACAGTTTAGCAAAGCAGTATCCTGTTCGCGCGCTAAATTCTTAACTTCATGTAGAAGGGCCGATGAAAAGTCTCCACTCATTTAGCTCGCGAAATAAATGCACAGCACAAATCGAAGATAAATGTTGACAGAAGAAACGGAATAAAAAGTTTGATGCGTGTTTGCTATTTTGTTATAGGAAAACGCAAAAAATATTTGCGAGAGAAACAAAAGGAAACGCAAATCCAAAACAGAGTTATTGGGTCGTATGAATAAAACGTAGCAATTGCTTTTACTCAAGAGAAATGTCAAAAGCGAAGCATTTGCTACGTTTCGTATAAATAAAAACCAATTTGAGTTAGTTCCAACTTTTAACATGTTCGAAAGGCGGCGGCACTGACCTTTTACTCAGATCGCTATGAATAAAACTTATCAGTCAAAGCAAATGCTATGCAAATTCTGAGTCTGCTATTTTGTTGACTCAGACCTTTTGCTAAATATTTTGTACGCACATTTTTTAACATAAAACAATCTAAATATTGTTAA
Organism: Cheilosia vernalis; assembly: GCA_949126925.1. Taxonomy (NCBI): domain Eukaryota; kingdom Metazoa; phylum Arthropoda; class Insecta; order Diptera; family Syrphidae; genus Cheilosia; species Cheilosia vernalis. The sequence goes on along the minus strand of OX421363.1, from coordinate 17,979,499 downwards.
TAGTTAAGTTGAATTCTGTTTGTACAGGAAAACCAACGAAATACATACGGAAAAAGCAGCAGTTGTTTCGTCTCAAGCGAAGCTAATATTTCTTTCAGATGAAAATATTTAGACAGAATCATTTGTAAGGTAGGTTTATAGCGGAGATCTAGGTCGACAGTTAAAACCTCTCGGCAATTCATAGTCCTTTTTTAACTATTTGTCTAGTTTGTTAACAAATAAATATTTCCAACAATATCGGATTCGATTCCCGGCACCTGAAGTAGAACGGAAGCATCAACAAGCTATTCGGCAAACAAAAAAAAATATTTTCAGGTGAAATTAAAGATAAAAATTGCATTTATATTTCTGTATTTATTTTTTGTTAATTTCAATTTCCACAAAAGTCGATAGAATCTTAAGAAAAATTCAAAAATTCAAATTTACTGGTCAGGTTTGACAGGCACTGCAAGGCAAGTACACGTACAGCGAAGTAAATGCTATGTTCGAATTTTCGACTTTACTTTAGCAAAGTATATTTTTATTCATACTAAGGGCATTTACTTTGCTACAACCTTTTGCTCAAAGCAAATGCTAGTTTTTAGTCATACGACCCATTGTTTTGCGAGCTATCGAGATATTTATTTATATCAGAATTGAGAATCATTTGGCCTCGAATGTTTTTCGGGTAATAATAATTGTTTCACGACGGTAAAGAGATTTTGGAAAATTTTGTCTTCTACTTGCTGCTATAGAAATTGTTTCAAATGATGCAGCAATGATAACATCTTTTTAAATTTGTGTTATATGCATTATTTTAAATATTGCGATGCTTTTGATGTTTAAATTTAAAATAACGTGTATAATTTGAATCGCGTTTACCGACATTCTGTCATGAACTTATGGCTTTTGTCCCTTCTATATCATATTTAAAAATTTAGCTACCATTTATCTTTGCTGTGGAGAAACGGAGTGGAGACTAGGGACGCTAAAATTTAGAGCGAGCAGGATACTTAGCTATAGGACACTTGTGTCGCGAGCTAAATTAGTGGAGACTTTTTTTCGCGGCCCATGTATAAGTTAAGGATTAAAGGCTGGTACAGTGATTCCAGACTTTTCTGACTGAATTGCCCACGAATATTTTTTTTTTTTGTTCTGAACGCTAAAAGAATTTAATTTTTCGCCCTTTTCGCCCTTTTAGCTGATTTTGAAAGACAAAAACGCCCACGAAGGTGCAGGGAAATAAGTCCACGGGAACTAAGTCCACTGAGGGACTTAGTACCCACCAAGGGGGAAATGAAACCATTTTCGTGAAGTGGACTTAGTTCCCATATAAGGTGGGAAATAAATTCCGAAAACTCAGAGTGGTTTTATTTCCCTTTTAACGTCAAGTTGGTGTTATTGCGCTCTCAAACTATGAAATCTGTATGGGGGGGCATGCTGCCCCCCTGCAACCCCACTGCTTGGATTTACTGTTGGATTACGGGGTGGGTGCAAGGTTGGTCTTATTACTCAAATTTTGTTGGCGTTATTACGCTTTGTCGGAGTTACTCCAATAAAAGATCGTGAGTTTGTTGTCCAATTTAGTTTGGACGTAAGTTCCCCCTTCTTATTTTTGAGTGCGTACTAAGTTCCCATCAGAAAGTGGACATAGTTCCCACCCTACATGGGAACTTAGTCCACTTCACGAAAGTGGTTTTATTTCCCATTAGGTGGGAACCTAGTCCCTCGGTGGACTTAGTTCCCGTGGACTTATTTCCCTGCACCGCCCACGAAATGGGTAATTAACCACGATCTGGCATCACTGGCTGGTAGGCTGTTCGCGTGAAGTGAAATTTGCATTCCTCTCCAAAAAATGCTGTGATATTAGAAGTTAAATAATTGTTTGGAGATTTTTCGTGAAGAAAAATATGCAGGGTGACTGCGGTCAAAAGTTATTTTTTTGTGGGAGCTCAAGATAAAATAAAAAATACTTTATTATTCAAATTTCGAACACTTATTCTACTAAAAATGAAAACAGCTCAAGGAAACACATTGATAACTTTCCTTTTCGTGAATCCTGCGAAAGAGTGAAATCTATTGGTTTATTAGAAGAAAACCATCCCTGTCCAACCACAATAAACCTGAAACCAGTATGGACTTAAGCACCATTTGTGATAATGAACACGCCAAACGAGTTTCTAAAATATTAAGGTCTTTCAAAACATATCACAGAGGAACATAGTCATAGTCAATGCACCTTGGTACATACTCAATTAGCTAATAGCCTTTTCACACCGAGCCGAAAACCGGGTTTTCGCGAAAACACTCGAAAACGTCTTCGATAAATATTTCAGTTACTAAAACGAATCGTTTAAAGTCGTTTTCCACGAAAACACCACCAAAACGACAATCGTTGTTGTACCAGACACCAGAATGGCTGACCGAACAAATGTCACAACTCACAACTAAAATTCATTTTCCGCAATTAATTGATGTGCTAATATTATTTTTAAATGCACTAAATTAGTTTTGTTTGTTAATTAATGCGATCGAATTTTGTAACCATAAAAGTTCGCACCGAAGTTTGACGACTAATGTCTCACGGTTGATTGAAACGTCAAACGAAAACTAATTAATGGTCGGTGTGAATGCATCGACGAGTTCTCGACCAAAGCACGGTTTTCGGCTCGATGGGAAAAGGCATAAGTCAAAGAAATTCCGTAATATTTTCTAACAACAAAGTTCAGAAACTCGACAAGGGAGGGATTTTTCTAATAATTCATAAATAAATTTTGATAAGTTGAACTAGGTGCAATCGCATTCGGTATGACAAAAGTCAGTGCCCTCGGGAAATATTTTAGATCGGTTGAAACTCCCTCCCTATTTATTGCAGAAGCATCTCCCTCTGGAATGCCTTTAGATGATTCTCCCTTTCAGTGAACCTCCAAACACAAATAATATGTTGTTTTTTTTACTGTTCATGACAATTTTAATAACTAGTTTCCCATTCGGCAAATAATGACCGATTTGTAATATCAACAGGAAAGCCGTCATCCTGCACTGAACCTATAAACATAGTCGCATGCTAAATTGGGACTTACGAAAAACTCCAGAGCCGTCAAATCTCACGGTGGATTGGCAGGCCCGGTTTGATTCCCCGGCAAAAGAAAAAAACAAAAATTGAATCTGTCTTAAGGTCTTTGCAGTCTCTCAACGTCTCACAAGAGTACATACATCCATCTATTCCCAAAAAGGAAAACCTCACTCAAAATGAATTTAATATAAATATTCTGTCATTTTACCCACAAATTGAGTTATTGAATCTCGCTTGCTAACTGCATATACGTTTACTAAAAACTCGGTTCAAACTGTGCCAAAATTAATGGTCGATTGTGTGTGTATGTATTTATTCGCAGAGGTGCTTTTTCAATTGTGAAAAGATGTGTCCAAAAGTCGACTGGCCTCGAATTCGCTGCAAAGATTATAAACACAAAGAAATTGACTGCAAGAGGTGAGTTTGTCCATTCAACAGTCGTTGTTCATCGCCCTTATCAATTTATTTATTTTTTTTTTTTACTTGTAGATTTTCAAAAACTCGAAAGAGAAGCGAGAATTTGTCGTAAACTACACCATCCCAATATTGGTAAGTAGATTTGGCACACCACTCGGGTGCATTTGACTCTTAATTGTGATACTGCTTAAAATAATGAAAGTATTCATTTATTTGTGAATGAAAACAATTTTGTTTTTGTTTTTGTTTAATTTCTTTTTATTGTTTTGACGAGACATGTAAAAATGGTTGTCAGGGATGTTTGTCTATTAGTTTTTGTTATATATACATATTTTTTTTTTTGGTTTTTGCTCTAATAATTCATGATCAAAGTTGAACAATAAGAACAGCTGTACTTTACAAACGAACAAAATGTATCAAAACTATATTTAACAAAAACTAAAAACAAAAAAAAAATAATTCATTCAAACAAGAAACAATTGTGTAAAAAAAAAACAAATTTTTACAATTTCTCTTTTAGTACGACTGCATGATAGTATACAAGAGGAAAATTGTCACTACCTCGTGTTTGATCTGTAAGTTTTGCCCAAAAGAGAAGATTGCGATTACGTTGAAAATTTTAATTAAAAATTAAAATCACAATACATTACCTACTAATCTACCATTACTAGTATTGCTAATAAAATTCCTTTCAACTTTTTCCCTTTCCTTCTTGTTTTTAATAAATTCGCTCAACACCAAAATCTACAAAAAAAAACAAAAAAAAAAAAATCAAAATCAAATTCTAAATGCTAAAAATAAACTAAAATCTGCCAAAAAAAACAATGTTGCTAATTGAAATCAAATAACAAACAGGGTTACCGGTGGTGAACTATTTGAAGACATTGTAGCGCGTGAATTCTATTCAGAAGCCGATGCATCACATTGTATCCAACAGATTTTGGAATCGGTTAATCACTGCCACCAAAATGGTGTTGTACATCGTGATCTTAAACCAGAGAATTTACTATTAGCAAGTAAGGCAAAGGGTGCAGCTGTTAAATTAGCTGACTTTGGTCTAGCCATCGAAGTTCAGGGTGACCATCAGGCATGGTTCGGTTTTGCTGGTACACCGGGTTATCTATCGCCAGAGGTTCTAAAGAAGGAGCCCTATGGCAAATCGGTAGATATCTGGGCGTGCGGTAAGATCTTTATTATTTTTCTGTTGTAAAAAGGGTTTTGGTTTTTTTAACTGGCAATTTTTTTATTTCATATCAAAACCATACACACCGTCATTTGACCACTCAGGCGTCATTTTATACATTTTGTTAGTTGGTTATCCACCATTCTGGGATGAAGATCAACACCGATTATATTCACAAATCAAAGCCGGAGCTTATGATGTGAGTTTTAAGTTGTTCATTTGTTAATTGCTTTCTTTTTTTTTTCTGTTGTTACTTATCGCCAAGTTGAATTGAAAAAAATAATTACATTTTGTGTGTCTGTTTCGCATCCCATATAGTATCCATCACCAGAATGGGACACGGTAACACCCGAAGCTAAGAATTTAATAAATCAAATGCTAACAGTGAACCCCAATAAGAGAATTACTGCAGCCGAAGCACTGAAGCATCCTTGGATTTGCGTAAGTTTATACTAAAAAAAATGACGAATTTATTTTGGTGATAACACGTGTATGTAAATATTTATCTACCATTGCAGCAAAGAGAAAGGGTTGCTTCAGTTGTGCATCGTCAAGAGACTGTCGACTGCCTCAAGAAATTCAATGCACGTCGTAAGCTTAAGGGTGCTATTCTAACAACAATGTTGGCTACAAGGAACTTTTCGAGTAAGAATAATTAATGATATGTATAACGAACTCCGGAATATTTATTCAATGTAAAGTATGAATTGCATTTGACGCATTTTGTCGCTTTTCAATTCATACAGTCCTCTTAAATTTATATCAATTGATGTTTCAAAATGTTCAAATTTGTTACGTACGTTTTTACGAACTGAAATTGCCCTTGGATAAATATTGCAAATCTGTTTCCTGCCTTATCTTTATTTGTTCATTTTAATTGGGTTTTTGTTTTGTGTTTTTTTTTTTATATATATATTCTGTTGGACCATGAATTCTCTGTATTAATTGACTATCTATTTGTGTGTGTGCATCAAACCGTGCAGCCATCGAGGATAAGTCTAGTAAATATTGCAAAAATATCAAAATCAAAAAACTAACAAACAGTTGTTAAAGCTACTCGTTATCGCTACAATTGTATACAAATGTAAAATCAAATCGAAAGTAAAATGTTGAAAAATCATTCCTCCGCATGTTATATTGTTTTTAGTTTTACTCTTAGTTTTTACCAAAGTAGATTGAAAAAAAAAAATATATATACGTAGGCAAAAACCTTCTAAGCTTTGTAATACAGAGAACCTATGATCCAACCATTTTGTATGTCATTATGTCCTTCTTAATTTGTCCCTTTGTACATTTTTTCTCTTACTGAAGGTAGAAGTATGATCACCAAAAAAGGTGAAGGATCTCAAGTAAAGGAATCAACTGATTCATCTAGCACAACCCTAGAAGATGATGATGTTAAAGGTAACTGAACCAAACATGCTTAATTCAATCTTTGTATATTTTTATTTCTATTTCTTAAGTTTTACTATAACAACTAACTGATTTAACTAAATAATTATTTTGTACTTATACATAAATTTATTTTCATATATAAATATGCATATATCTATATTGTATCATCAAAATCGAGTGCGCGACAAAGCCGAATACTCAATAATCAAATACATATACCTATATTTAGTTTAAATTTGGATTAAACAATTAAATTATTATTTGACGCTCTTTGAAACCAATGAATTCTATTACTTACTTAACTTTATTTATTTTTCACTTGTTTTTGTGAATTATCTTGCATGGTATATAATTTTTAAAATCTCTTCTTACCTAGATATATCTTAGGCATTTTCTATGTTACTACGGCATGTGGTCAGTTTTTATATCGCTTTGAACTATAGAAATGCGATTTTGCGGTTTTTCTTTTCTTATCATCCGTTAATTGCACACAGGCGGATTTTTTTAACTACGAATAGTATGTTTTTCTTCACACAAGGTGTTACAAGTTGGTACCACTGCTCACTATAAGCAGGAAAATGTCAAGTGTTTCTGCTGCCTCGGAGATGTGAATGTCTTGTTTTGCAGTCACATTTTCTGTCTTTATATTTCTCAAATATATATCAAAAACCAAAAACTTATTCAAATGTACTCCTGATCGTTCTTAGTGCGCATTTTTTTGATAATGAATGATCAATTGCGACCTTAAACACATTACAGGTGACAAATTCCTGGCTCTCAATCATCCGATTTGATGTTACAAGAAACAGCTTTTTTTCTTAAGTGTTTTGCTCTCAAAAAGGCTTTAACCTGATGAGATATTTACCTCAAGAAAAACGAATTAAAGAGAATTCTAATCAGGTAAAACGAAAAGAAGTTCCTCTCAAATGTATGCAAATCGGCTCACATTTGGCTCAAAAAATCTGACAAGAAGGAAAAATCGCCCATCTTCTTGGCGGTAGCACTTCCTTGCTTAAAACAATACCAACTGCGCATGGTATCATATGAGTACCCAAAAACACTCGCATCAGTCACTCCACAAACAAAAGTCCTTATAAGAAAGGAGCCTTTAAAAATAAATACAAAAAAACCCCTCAAAGTTCTTCCAATCTCAAAGGGACTCTCACTACTCAACTTCAATTCGAGCACAAGTTTTCTTTTGTCGTTTTCCATTGGTTTCACTCGGGGATCCACTCATTCTGTAGTCCAATGGAACAAGAAAACTGCTTCTGATTGAAGCCACAAGAGTATTGGTGAAATGCCAAAAAATAATCTACGGCAGCCGTCAGTTGACTTGTATAAAATACACAAACTACACTTGTGTGAGTGTTTCTTGAGTGGATTCTGATTCTGACTTCAAATCCAGAAGCGAAATTCTCTCCTCAGAATCACCAGAAGAGTATTTTTTGTGCCAGAAGTGATTTTTTCGATTCCGGACTCTCCCGGACGCTTCTTTTTGCCCAATGGAAAACGACATTTGATTTTGTCTGTATATTCGACTTTAATTTTCTTTTTTCAAAAACCAATCAAACGCGCCCGAGAAGAAAAATGCCAAGTTTAATTTATGAAAATAAATAAAAAGCTCAACAGGTAATTCCCCAGATATTCGTTTGTAAAACGTAAATGTATTGAGGAATGATTTATTTAAATAAGTTCTTTTAAGAGAAAAAACGTACTACTGGTCTTCAGTGTTTCTAAAATATTAAGTGCATCTCGCATTGAGCCGTTTTGCTAATTTTTCTTCCAATCAATTTTTTCTCTATAATATTTTTTTTCTACCAAATAAATTTGTCTTCTTTTTTTTTTAGTGTATTTATAATATATATTCTGAGACTGTAAAAAAAAACGATTTCAAAGCAAATTACTTAATTTTAATGTTTGTTACATCAGATTTTGTGATATGTTTATCATTTTCCGTATTATTCATTTAATGGGAGACATTTGTTGGTGGTTTGTTTTTGTTTAAAAAATTTGACACGTATTATGATTGTCTGTCCTATTGTATGTTTGTAAAAGTGAGTTAAATCCCACGTCCATATTCTGCTTTTTGTGTGCGATTTCCCTTCCTATATGTACATGGTAGGGGAGGTTCTATACAGCATAAGTTTATTTCTGTTAAATATATGCAACATTAGAAAATTCTTGCAGTACAATAGTTCCTTCTTTGTGCTCTCCACTATTTATAGATTATGCTGACACTGACCTTCCCTTAAGTGTACATGCGTACGTTTTGTAACATCCCTGCTCTTTATGTACTTGCACCAACGTATCAATAACTTGATACACCTTGTTTCTGTTTCTATTTCTGATTACTAAAAAAAACAAAAAAAACTCATTGAAATGAAACTACAATCTGACACATTAAGCATTCTTTTGGAGCTTAAAACTATTATATTCTCAATTAATCCAACTTATGCATTTTCTTTATATCAAACGTTTGCGAATTTTCCTTCTCTTTTGAAATTTTGATTTTCATTTACTAGTTACTGCTAGTTTATTTATTTAATTCTCTTTCAACAACTTCCTAATTTTACAATATTCATTCAAACAAAAAAAAAAAGGGAAAACAAATGACTTTAAATGAAATTAACAAACTCTGAAAAATTTGAGACTAAAAATCAATAAAATTTAAGAAACACCCTTAAATTTGTTTGCCCTCGAAATTATTTTTTTCCAATTTTTATTTTCTTTTTGTAGAAGATAAAAAAGGAGGTGTTGATCGCAGCACAACTGTAATTTCTAAAGAGCCCGAAGGTAAATTATTATATTTAAAAGAAAAGCGAACAAAAATAACAAACTGCAAAAGAAAAATACGAAAAACGAATTCTTGGTTGTGCTATTAATTTCTAATTTTGTTTGTTTGTTATTTGTTCGATTTTTGTACTCTTTTGTTTGTTACCTTATTTTTTTATTTTTTGGTTTTTATTATTATTTCTGTATAACTTATTATTAAGCACGATAAACACACTAAAACACACACACACACTTGTAACACATTTGTTCTTTTGTTTTTTTATTTGTTTTAATAAAACTAAAATGAAAGATAGTTCTTAAAAGAAAATTTTTTTACCGAAAACTTTAATTTGTACGATCGCAAACCGGCACAAAACGTAAATGGAACCATAGAATTGTTAATTTGGCCTTTAATCCCTTTCTGCCTATAAACATACATTTCTGTTTTTTTTTTTCTGTTATTGGAAGCAATTTAAATAAAAAAATAATCAATGTACAATTTGGCAGTTGTAACAGGCCATTTAACTTCTATTTTAGAATTTCGGTTAATGTAACATTTTTTGTTTGTTGTATGAGAACAGATACGTATAATTATATTCAGGACAAGGGTTATTTACAAAGCACATTATTTGAATACGACGCGACGTTTTGTAGAATGAATTGAAAGTCGTTTGCGTTTTGTATATGCATATTTTTATCGTGGTCCCTTCTCATGGGTAGAACTTAAAATATCTATAAACAGCCGAACGTGGTTACAACGAATTCTTAAAGTTTTTCTTGATTGTGATCGGTTTTTCTTCTCCTGGGAAGGGCGAACACATAACGCAAGCGGAGGGTAACGCCCCACTGTAAAAATTGTGGCTTAGTAATTACAAAAAAAAAAAAAAATGCCACTTGCATAACGAAAACCGTAAGACTATTGAGCATTATTTATTTGTATTCCGTCAGCAGTTCCTTTATTTTGTGTGGCTTGTTTCGAAACTGTAATCTTCACTAATTTCTAAGATTATTTCGCCTTAATGTGCGAATTTCCAAGTCAATAAATCTAAAATCTAAGTGGAGTCTTGACTAGAGATTGCCTTAGAGTAAGAGCACAATGAAATCGCTAAACTTACTTGACTGTTGAACTTTCAATCGCTCTTCACTTTTCCCAACATGCTGGCCGCGACATAGGTACTTTGGTGAGTGTTTAATGTAAGTTCATTTTTTTTTGTATTTCTATCTGGTAGGTCTTTTTTGACATTTTTCTTTAAAACATTCACCAGCAACATCCACAAAAGATCTAATAGTACGAGGTGTATCCCGTACTTGTAGAGTTCCGTGGGACAAGTCCAGCTGAAGTCAGTGAGCGACTAGGATTATGAGTTTTCAAATTCTAAAATACTATGGATTTCCGGTGACCGAAATCACTTAAAAACCTAAAAACTCAATGCATTCTTGTAATTTCCAGCCCTATGGAACTAAAGGGCTTAGGTTTTTACAAAAGTCGCTGTACATAGGTATATGTATATAACGGGTGATTTTTTAAGAGGTTTAGAACTTTTTTAAAAAAAAAAACACAAAAAATTCGAAAAAATTAATGAAATATTTATTTGAATCTATAGTTTGAACCTTGCAATTTAATGTTTAAAGATAATTTCATGCAAATGTTGACCGCGGCTGCGTCTCAGGTAGCCCGTCCGCTGAGTCCAATTTTGGCATACTCTTTTACACATATCGGCCGGTATCTCACGAATGAATGCATGGATGTTGGCTTCCAGTGCGTCAATCGAAGCGGGCTTGTCCCTATACACATTAACCTTGACATACCCCCACAAAAAATAATCTAATGGTGTCAAATCGCACGATCTAGGCGGCCAATTGACCGGCCCGAAACGTGAAATTAACTGTTCACCAAACTCGCCTCGCAATTGCGCCATTGTTTCGCGTGCTGTGTGGCATGTGGCACCGTCTTGTTGAAACCACATATCATGCAAGTCAAGAACTTCCATTTCGGACAAAAAAAAGTTTGTTATCATCGCTCGGTAGCGTTCACCATTGACAGTAACGCTGCGATTCGCATCATCTTTGAAGAAATATGGCCCAATAATGCCGCCGGCCCATAAACCGCACCAAACAGTGGCTTTTTCGGGATGCATTGGTAGCTGTTGCAATGCTTCTGGCTGATCTTCACTCCAAATGCGGCAATTTTGCTTATTTACGTACCCATTCAACCAAAAATGAGCCTCATCGCTGAACACAATTTTTCGATAAGCAGCGCGCGATGAACATTTCGAACCGAGCACGAATTTTGATAGTAAAATTCAATAATTTGCAAGCGTTGTTCATTTGTAAGACGATCCATGGTTAAATTGCAAACCAAACTGAAGCTGTTTGACAGTGACACAAGGTACTAAACACACGTCAGCTGTCAAAACCAGTGTTGCCAAAACCAAACCAGCTAAAAAATCACCCGTTATATACTTGCCTGTGTCTTTGCGAGGAGTCCCTCGAAACGTCTGTACTATCAAAGTGCATACCTTCTAGCAAGCATTTTTGTTTTGTATTTTTCTCACCAAAAGTATGAGCTCCTAATGCGGTTGTGAACCATGGAAAACAATAATCCATAATATAGATCATGGAGCAAGAATAACAACAATAGTATTTTATGCTTCAGTGATGTGTTGTACACAGAAACAATAGGCCTTTTCTATCATGCCCACATGATCTAGAATCTAGATCATTGATTTCTACGGTTTACAACAATAATACGTGGTCCAACTGTTGTTACAAACCATGGCTAAAATAATAAAACGTCTAATACCATGTTCCCACCAACGTGATTTAGCTAAATCCACTTGATTTAGGTAAATCATCTCATAAATTACGTGATTTACCATACTTTTTCGTGATTACTAATGACATGATTTATACGTGTTTAAATTTTAATTACGTATCTGTCATCGCAAATCCATACAAAATAAAATCGAACATACCCGTTATTGTTTCAATCCAATTCAATTCCATTCAATTTTATTCAACAAACAAAAAAAAAAAAAAAAACAAATGTCAAAAAAATTATTTTGAATCCAATATTCTTCGTGTTTGGGTGAGTTTTTGTATATTTATTAAGTATGTATACGATCATAAGTTGTTTTATCTGTGGCCAGGCACGTAGCCAGGGGGGGGGCTTGAGGGGCTAATGCCATGTCAACTCCTGCAATTCGCAATTGCCTTGGTGTAGTTAGTGAAATAGCTAATTTCTTCCGTAACCATTTCAAATTTTAAATTTCAAAAATGTTATTAAAAGAAAAACTCGACTTCTACGCCTTTATGAAACAATATTCATTGAAAGGCATAAAAGTATTGTTTAATAATGAGCACAACGTGGGCGATGTTTTCGAAAGTATCAACACAGAGGTCAGGACAGGGGTCCAAAAAAGTGGTTTCCTAGTAAGCCTGATTGTATCCTACAAAACTATTCAGTTTAACGCTGGCCTTATCAGTTTTCCTACAAAACAAATCCTTAGATTTCGTTTCTGCAGTCGACCGCACAAAATCAGTTCTGAATTCTCTTAAGAACATCAGAGAAAATGCCGACGATTTCTTCAGAGATGCTTTTCAATCCGCACTTAAGAGCTACAAGAACTTTATTGAAACGGACAATACGTTCCAATTCAAAAACGTCTTCTGCTGAAGCCTATTTTAGAGTGTCTATACTGATTCCTTGCATAGATTCGTTAGTACGAAATCTTACGGACAGGTTCATGGTCAACGAAGACGTTCTACCATCGTTTCAAGCTCTGCTCCCAGGTTTTGCTGTAGTTGGGCAAGTGAAGGAAATTGAAAAGCTAACATGTTACTTTGATAATGCAATTTCGTTGTCAGCTGTAAAAGCTAAGTTCATTCTTTGGTGCGAAGAAATATCGTCGAGTGATCCATCTACCGAAGTTTTGAAACTGCTTGATATATGTGAAAATACGTGAACTTTAGAGGTATAAACTTTTTGCTGTCGGTTTTGGCCACGTTTCCAGTGACCACGGCTAGTGTTGAAAGAAGATTTTCAACTATGAAAAGGATTAAAACAGTGTTCCGAAGCGTTATGGGGAATGCCCGATTAAGCTCACTTGCTATGATATCTGTTCATTTGGATGTTAATGTGGATCGATCCAGATAAGGTGCTTGATCTCTTGTCAAAAAAAATTAAGACTTCTTCTGCTTTAAAAAAAAAGTGTGTAAAAAAAATAATTTAAGTTTGTTCGTTTGAGTACATACGATTTAAAAACTAATAAAAATCAATGGATTGGAATGTTTATAGTTTTTTGTTTAAAGAATTCCTCATAAGATTTGGAAGCAAGCCCTCCCCGAAACAAAATCGTAGCTACGGCACTGTCTGTGGCAGGTATGGGAAGAAAACCAAAACAACACAAAAAAAAGACTAACTTTTCCGAAGGGGATGAACTCTTTCTCTTGGATGTCAAACTAAAACACGAAAAGTTCGGTGGAGACGCCTTTCGTGATTTATAAATCACATGAGCTAAATCAGGTTGGTGGGAACATGGTATAAAACTGTGTGTGCTACTGTCAGTGGTATTTGCAGAATCATTGGCACTCTCTGTTGGCTCAACATTTTTAGTACAGAAATGGACTACTCCCGCTGCGCGGTGACCGTTGTGCGACTAAAGTGGCAATTTGGTACTTTTTTCGAGAGCCTGGCCCTCTTTCATTTGGAAAATTAGTTTCGAAAATTTCCCAAATGTTCTTGTTTGCTAATATAATCCTTTAAAATGTATTACAGGTGATTCTCACAACACTTTTATTGTGTTAACTGAGCCAACGTTTATTAAAGATTCTAAATTTGAAGAATAGCTTCAGAAATGGTACTTTTCCTCCTCATTTGCCCCTTTTCTTGCTACTTTTCTGAAAGCTGTAGCCGTCACACTGCTCCCGCCAGATCGATGTACTAATCTCATCAGTGTTCTTTTTTTTCGTGTTTGCCTCTCTTGGTTTATTGCAGCTCGCGTAAAATGTTGTTAAAATTTGTTTTACGTTTTTGCATGATACTAACGTTTAGTTTTCCTATTCAAATGTGCCTGAAAAAAATATGCTTTATGCTTAACTCGTACTGAGGAACAACACATTTTATTTAGCGAATAAGTTCTTGTAAAGAGTCTGTGCAAATGAGTAGACTCATACGAGCTAACCGGGTAATTAATTGGTGTAATTCAAAAGGGTTAGAAGATCCATTATTGTGACTGATTTCGTTTCGGCATCCAATGTGACTGTAGGTACTACTAAATTGGTCTAACGGGTGATTTTTTTAGCTGGTTTGGTTTTGGCAACACTGGTTTTGACAGCTGACGCGTGTTTAGTACCTTGTGTCACTGTCAAACAGCTTCAGTTTGGTTTGCAATTTAACCATGGATCGTCTTACAAATGAACAACGCTTGCAAATTATTGAATTTTACTATCAAAATTCGTGCTCGGTTCGAAATGTTCATCGCGCGCTGCTTATCGAAAAATTGTGTTCAGCGATGAGGCTCATTTTTGGTTGAATGGGTACGTAAATAAGCAAAATTGCCGCATTTGGAGTGAAGATCAGCCAGAAGCATTGCAACAGCTACCAATGCATCCCGAAAAAGCCACTGTTTGGTGCGGTTTATGGGCCGGCGGCATTATTGGGCCATATTTCTTCAAAGATGATGCGAATCGCAGCGTTACTGTCAATGGTGAACGCTACCGAGCGATGATAACAAACTTTTTTTTGCCCGAAATGGAAGTTCTTGACTTACATGATATGTGGTTTCAACAAGACGGTGCCACATGCCACACAGCACGCGAAACAATTGCGCGAGGCGAGTTTGGTGAACAGTTAATTTCACGTTTCGGGCCGGTCAATTGGCCGCCTAGATCGTGCGATTTGACACCATTAGATTATTTTTTGTGGGGGTATGTCAAGGCTAATGTGTATAGGGACAAGCCCGCTTCGATTGACGCACTGGAAGCCAACATCCATGCATTCATTCGTGAGATACCGGCCGATATGTGTGAAAGAGTATGCCAAAATTGGACTCAGCGGATGGGCTACCTGAGACGCAGCCGCGGTCAACATTTGCATGAAATTATCTTTAAACATTAAATTGCAATTGATTTCAAACTATCGATTCAAATAAATATTTCATTCATTTTTTCGAATTTTTTGTGTTTTTTTTTTTAAAGTTCTAAACCTCTTAAAAAATCACCCGTTACTTTCCTCGTTAACCAAAAACCAAAATAACCAAAAAATGAGTTCCTCAGTCTTATAAATAAAGCCATATCGTTTGACCATCGTTTGACCAATATCATATTTGTACAAATGTTTAACCACTTTGTTGGGACAGCAACTACTTTTGTATTCCAAATTTCGATGCAAACACAGTTGGATAAATTAGTGACGCGGAGAAAATGACAGTAATAAACACTTGAACTTGAATGACAGAGAAATAGTAAATAATAGCGTAACTAAACCAAAACCATCAAAAGCGCCTTGGAAAAGATAAATGTCGAGCAACGCATCACCAATTGGCTATGCGAAATGCTCTCGACGAGAAATATCAATTCCACTCTCGGAAACAGTTCGATAAGAAAATCTGTTACTAGAGGCACCCCGCAAGGAGGGGTTATCTCTCCCCTCCTCTGGGTGCTGGTCATAGATGACATACTTAAAGAATTAAACAATGCAGGTTTCAAAGTCATCGCATATGCCGATGACGTAGTTATCATTGTTCAAGGAAAATTCCTGAACACGATGAGTGAACTTATGGAAACAGCCCTCAATAGGCTTAGATTATGGGCCGAAGGGTGTGGACTACGAGTCAACCCGGGGAAAACCGAACTCGTACTATTTAGTACAAAATACAAGATACCACCCTTCAACCTGCCCAGACTTGATGGAGTGGAGCTCTCTCTCTCGGAGAGCGCAAAATATCTTGGCACGGTATTAGACAGGAAACTAAATTGGAAACTTAATGTACAGGAAAGAGTCCGCAAAGCTTATAATGCTCTCTTCATATGCAAGAGAACAGCAGGAAAGAAATGGGGCATGAAGCCGTCAATTTTATATTGGCTTTACAAAATGGTAGTAAGACCCATAATTACATATGGGGCTCTTGTCTGGTGGAAAGCCACAAACAAGAAATATGTACGGGATATGTTAACCAGGGTACAAAGAACAGCCTGCATTGCCGTTACGGGTGCTTTACGTACCACACCAACGGCTGCACTGGAGGCGTTTATAAATCTTTTGCCACTGGACCTACAAATAAAATCAATTGCGGGAAATAGTGCGCTACGGCTCACTAATATTGGGCTCTTTAAGAACAGTAGGATAGGACATAGCAGTATTTTGAAGGAATCATTCTCCGAAATACCGGAAAAGTCGGATGAAGGTCTTGGTACACTAGATTTTGACACACCGTACGATGTGTTGTACCCTGACAGAGAGGATTGGTATAGGAACTTGGTGTCGAGGGTAAATGAGACCTCGATATATACTGACGGCTCCAAAACCAGTGAGGGCACAGGGTCTGGTGTATTCTCCAATGAACTGGACTTACATCTGGCCCTGAGACTTCCGGACACATGCAGTGTGTTCCAGGCGGAGATTCTGGCAGTACTCAAAGCTGCGGAGGTACTTGAGATGAGATCGATATCCAATAAGAATATCGCCATCTACATTGATAGTCAGGCTGCGCTTAAAGCGCTAGAGTCACATACCACTAAATCTGAACTAGTAAGGAATTGCCGCACAATGCTCAAGGCATTATGTTCGCAGAACCGTGTCAGATTATGTTGGGTACCTGGGCATCGTAATATTGAAGGTAATGAAAAGGCCGACGCTCTGGCCAAGGAAGGAGCGGAGCTCCCACCTAACACCATTATTGAGGGAATAAGACCACCAATGGCCGTGGCTAGAAGGGTCGTTTTCGAAAAAACTTCCCATTTAGCAGCCACAAGATGGTCACAGCTAGATGGTCACAGGGTCTCAAAGGCACTGTGGCCCACCTTAAACCGGAAAAAGTCTGAAGAATTAATCAACTTCAGTAGAACAAAGCTAAGATTAACGGTAGGAATACTCTCTGGACATTGCCTTCTAAGGAAGCATGCCATGAGACTAGGACTAGCTAGCTCGGACATATGCAGGTATTGTGAGGACCTACAAGCCACGGAAGACATCTTCCACATTTTATGTGAGTGTCAAGCAATCGCTCGGAGTAGAAGGAAGCACCTTGGCAGGTACTTCTTTAATCACTTAGAGGAGGTTGGTTCCTCAAACAATATTGGGACCATTATTAATTTCTGCAGGGAAATTGATTGTTTGGGCGATTTGGTTTAGGTTTTTAACCGTAACGGTTCCCTGGGGATGGCGATGGGCCCACTATGGTGCCTGGTCTTTTTGTGATGAACTCACAACCCCACTCAACCTAACCTAACCTAAACCAATAACAACTGATTCAATAGTGCTGCGAAATAGTTTAATTTCGTGCTTCGAAATATTTCGCTCAACCGATCTCAACTAATTGTTGGACAACCCGAAGTAATTTTTATTGGTTATAAACATTTCTTTTCTGATGTGGTTTGATTGCGGGATCCTCCTCCCCACTGAGGCGAGTTTAATTTTTATTTTTATGTAAAAGTGTTGACACTAGCTTAGTGTAGACTCAAATCCAAATTCCCTTTCCCTCCACCCGTTTAAAGGGTGCGCTATTATTTTTTGTTTTTTAAATAAAACTTAATTTCAATATAAATTTATTTTATTTTTTATATAAATCGAATTAGCTAGCTGCGTTGCTTTCGAGAATATAATATGTTCTTTGGTCTTATATATTTCTTTGTCACTCTCCATGCATCCGTAAAATAAAAAAAAAAATACAAAATTGAAAGTTGCAAAATCTGTCTTTACTGGCGGCTTCTGGAAGAAAACTTAAAGAGAGAGAGAAACATGCAACATTTTCGTAGCCTTAACGACCTTAAATCTTTATATATATATAAATAGATACATGTATTGAGTTTTGTCTGCTTGTAAGTTTGCAAAAGTGTTCACATTTTGAGTACAAGTGTATTTTGATTAGGCGTTCTATTGTAAAGGCCAGAACAAACAACACCAACTACCTATTAACTCATAGTTGTATGTAATAATTATTGTGTGTTGACAAAAATGTGATATCTATACTCGTATTTAATTAACCTAGACCTGCATATAAAAAGTCCAAACATATAAAATTTGGGAGAATACAATGGAACTCTGTTTGACAAAAAACAATAATAATAATATAATCAAATTATATATAGTTACATATATAAACATAAATGTAAAACACAGCCACCACTCCCGATCAAATAACTAAAAAAGGAATTTGTATCACCATGGTAATCACCAACAGGCGTTGGCGGTAGCGGTTTATCTCCACCACTGTCGCCAAAGCTCTCTACCAATAGCATTATGGCGGATCCAGCAGGCGGATTAAGTGTTTCCACATCTGTGACTAGCACATCCCACCAGCAGAAATCTCAATTATCAAATATGGTCAATCTACTGACTAGTACAAATAAGCCCAGCAGTAGCGGCAATCTGCAAACCTCCCAACATCTGCAGCATCCACAGCAAACCGCAGATCGACAGCACTTGCAAAAGCCAGACACAAACAGTGGTAGTGGCGGCGACACCAGCAACAACACCATCAATCCAGTAGGCGCATCATTATTTCAAAGCGTTCAAGGTATGTTAAATTGGGTGAATAAAAAAGCCACACAAATGCAAATCAAATTTTGAAAAAAAAAAAAATCACTATATATAATTATATATAAAAAAAATGCCAACGAAACTCTCTACATAAAACAAAAATACCCATAACCGATACACATTTGTGGTGTTCCTGTTCATTTACTATGCTCCTCGTTCTTTGTGTTGTGTAGCCATTCCTCATTTAACATTTCAACAGTGGTAATAATCAATCCAAGACAGGAGTTCCAACTTCACTTGCGTAGGTAGTGTACACAAAATAGGTATCAACAGTTCGTACTGCAACCATCTCATCTCATTTAGAAATAAAGTGCATAACAAACCTACTTAATTGTAGATGTTTATTAATTCCCAAATCATAACTGTTTGTGTTTGTTGTGTTTTAGGTATTAAAAATAATATTGTAAAGAAACACTATAGTTTTGAATGTTTGCATTCTCGTAAGAATTGTGTGTAATAAACTGATTTCTACTCGTGACCTAAATCAAACACACCCAGTCACGCATTTCATGCTGAGCAGCTTCTGGCAACCTTTGGACAAGGAAACACAAATTGATGATGATTATATCGCAGTGCCCCTTAAACTTTGATCAAACCCAGTAAGAGAGAAGAATTTCTTCTGGTTTCAGTTGACAATAATTAAAACCTGTTCACACCGTGCCGAAAGCGTTTGAAAACAGAAGTTGACAACAGAAGTTTTCCCATACATATTTAATATCGTTTCCAATCGTTGTCGGGTTGTTGAAACAAACAAACCTTTTGCTTTATTCAGTAATGTGTCAAATGTCACAACTTTAAATCATTTTCCACACTTAATTGAAGGACTGATATTTTTTATTAAATGCTCTCAATTCATTTTGTATTTGTAAATTAATGCGATCGAAATGTGTAACCCAAATAGTTTACACAAAAGTTTCGCGACTATAGTGTCTCACAGATGATAGAAACGTCAAACGGAAACTAGTTGGTGTTCGGTGTGAATGCATCAAATAGTTTTCGACGAAAACAGGGTAATCAGTGCGTTGTGAATGGGCTATTACTTTAAGAATGGGACTTTCCCAAGTCTGGCATAATGACGGCCAAAGTAAAAAAGTAAAGGGTCATTAATTTTTCGGTTTCGAAAGTAAAGCTAAATAAAACACACACAGCGATACATTTTTGACGAAGATTTTTGATGAAGATTTTATGTCATTATAAAGTTTGGACTTTGCCATTAAGTGCGAAAAACAATGTCATTCAAATGGCCGCCTCGGAAAGATTGGCAGCATGCGGTCACTTTTTCGCACATTTCGGACAGTATCTCGGGCATAACTTGAGTAATGTTTGTTCTTAATGCGTCTAGAGTTCGGGGATTATTCAAGTAAACACGGTCCTTTGTGTCGCCTCACAGATAAAAATCTAACGGCGTCAAATCGCACGATCTTGGTGGGCAATTGACGTCGCCAAAACGTGAAATTACGCGACCAGGAAACTTCTCTCGCAATAAAGCCATAATTGGTCGTGTATGTGTGTGTATATGCCCCGTTTTGTTGGAACCACATATCGCCCAAGTCATGATCTTTAATCGCCGGTCAAAGAAATCGGTGTACGACACGTTCAATTACTGCGAACACCGGGAAATCGATAAATCGGCAATACTTGCACTTTCAGCAGCAATATTTTCGACTGAGTGTGCATTACGACATCAGTAAAGCTTCCACTCTCTTAAAATTTCTTCACAATTTTACCGATTGCTTGCGTACTCGGTCGATTATGACGCGTAATGCGCGAAAAGTATGGCTACGTTTGAATTACAGCTTTTGTAGTAAGTTTAACATTCAACTAATATTATGACACTTCAAATGACAGCTGAATCTAGCAGGTGTGAAATGTCGGCACTACCAACTCGAAGCCACGAAATGAATGACCTTGTATATAGCACACTGCCATTTGACTTGTGTGCGCTGCACTCATTTCGAGTATTGTTTATGTTTTTGTTTACGTCTCGAACAGCTAGTTAATCAACTGTTGAATTGGCTCGTTCACTTGGTTAATGAAGTCACTCGAATCTCGAAAATCCACCCATACCTAGTTGGTCAACTTATAATATGTTTATAAAAAGAAAAACTAGACATTTAAAAAAAAAAATAAAGAAAGACAACACAATTTTCAAAAAAGAAAGAACTATTTCCAACAAACCACATCGCGCTGTCTTGACAGAGTTGTTAACCGCATTCATTCAGCGATCAATGCATTTTGAAATGAACGACCTTCTTTAGAATAAGTTTAAACTTGTTGCAAACGTCTCATATATAAATAGGCGAATTTTTCTTTTGTTGTTTCCAATATGTCAATATAATGTTAGAATTTCTAGTCGATAGTTGTTTTTTTAAAGAAAGTCATATCCAGTCACCAAGTAGTGACTGTCTTTTCGTGATCGAATGGATGCATATACTCTTCTTATATTAATTCGGCCTTACCAATAATCAACTTTAGTCCGGCAGCTTATGCAAAGACTCCACACTTTCCGAAATCCCTTTACCAATAACCAAATATATTTGCCAGAGTATCGCTAACTGTAGGGTTAATGTTAATTTTGAGAAAGCCGTGTTTATCTCGGGAATTAGCTAAATAAATCATCCCTTAATGTCATTTTGACCATGGGCGGATCAAGGGAGGGGGCAAGCATAATTACTGCTTGCTAATGCCATAATCAAAACAGGCGAAGTGTGCCTATGTGCGAAAATAAAAATCACTTTTCCATGGAAATCAAGGCGAAAAATTACCCAAATCTGTCTGCATATGCTACCTAGAAACACATGTGAATCTTGGGGCACAAGCGTGAAAGTGTATATACCTTTTCTAGATTATTTATTAAATGAAATGTCGTCTAGGTTTCGTAGAGCTCAGCTGCAAAAGTTACTATCTCAGTTTTGCCAGGCGGTGAAGTATATAAATAGGATCTACCTTGTATTTTAGTTTTGAAGGGAGAGTTACAAATTTGGCAACAGATGAAAGAAAATATTCCTAAGTCACCAGCAGAAGCTTATAAAAAAGCAACGGCTCTGCCAAACATAAGAACCCTTTGTCAATTATTGTGCACATTTCCTATGACAACCAGCACTGCCGAAAGATTTTTCTCCACCTTACGCGCGCCGGTTAAAGGCATATATTCGCAGCAATATGAGAGTAGATCGCCTGAATGGACTAGCCTTAACACCGCGTCTCCACGAGACATAATTTCAGTCAAGACTTCAGTCACGACAACAATGTGTCTCGTGTAGACCGCGATTTTGTGGACACGACAGAAATCTAGACTTTTCAGTCTGACTTTTTTTCCTGCCATCTCTGCAGACAGATCTTCTGACTGAAATTTGACATTTGAAATCTAGACCACTAGACCAGCGTTTGACAGCAAAAAATCATTTGGTTTTGGTAATTCTCGGGAATACTTCTTCGCAAAGTGAAGAAATATGGCGTCAAAGTAACTTGGCCCTTTAAGGATATGTTTTCCGTCTATCCCAGTGTATGAGCAAAGTCCCAGAATTTGTCAAAATCCTTGGCAATTTTGAACCAATCGCTTTCTATGACGGCATCTATAATTTAAAATTGTTATTTCCATACCTAAATATCCTATGCATTGTCCCATAAAACATCTTTTAACAAATGCGCTTCCAAATCGTGTAGCTCTCTCTTCTGAAGAAACGGATATACCCACAATCTGTGTTTTCTTTCATTTTCTGCTAACATCTGGTTTTCCAATTTTTCTAGGTCGATTAATGCTTTCAAAGCAAGAGCCACCTTCACTTGTCTCTTCGTTGATGGCATCTTGTGAAATGAAATGTCGTAACACAATTTGCCCAACCAAAGCAATGCAAATATGGCGGACAAGACTTCTGACTTAAAAGTCTGACATAATTCAGACTCGTAGAGACGCGGTGTAATGCATATCCATCAAGACATTGCTTCATAGATGAACCCTGAAGAAGTTCTGGATATCTTCAGCAGAAAACATAAAAAAAACTGTCATTATTAAACCATTAAACCATTATTAAAAGTGTTTTTTATTCTTTGTTATTTTTGTATACCATTGATAAAGAATGAATCCCAAAGACCAATTCAAATGCAATACTACGGGGTACACTCATCACCTATCTGGCCTTTGTGCCCCTCCCAGAAATAAATCCTGGATCCGCCCTTGATTTTGACTATTGTGTTTCCCAGCCATCCAAAATGACGGTAATCAATTTCGTAAGAGGAGCGAATTTAAATACGCTGTTGTTCAGCCTGAGCGTTTACAATTACAAATTAATTTCAGTAAATACAACAATGCAAATGGTCTAAAAAACACAAATTTGTACAAATGTATGCAAAACATTTCAAAATATTGCATTTTTGTTTTATTTCAAAAAACGTTATTTCTATGTTTTCTATGTTTTATCTTGTTTAGCTGCTACGAGTAGTTCTTGCTTTTGATTTGTTTTCCTTTTTAAATAGTTTGCAAGCACCGAGTGGATGCTTACTAAAAAATAAGAAACTTTCCTGACAGTCGTCGCAAACATAATAACATATCTTCTTACTTAAGTTTGGACGGCTCATACCTTTTTTCAACAATTCTCTGTAGAGATACTTGGCTGTAACCAAACCCTTATTAAACTCTTTGCAAATGGAGTTTTTTCCACCGAGAATGGGGATCTCTAATAAAACTTTGTTTGGCGTGAAATAACAAATTTATTAACTTCTCGAGGAATAACAGGTACTACGAGAATATGTGTGAATTCATAGAAGAGGTAACATGACAGCTTTCGTGAATAAAAAATTGCGCTTTATATTTTTCAGCGAGAACTTGAACTTGTGTCGGTTTCTAAGTTGCCCTTATTAAGTAATTATATAAGCCATACAATTTTTAGTAGATCCAATTGTTTTTATTTCAAAACCGGAAGCGATAAGTTCTTAATACGCCTCCTAGCGTGTGGCTTTTATTTCTATTTTCAAAAATATGCACTTTCTATTTGATTTGCATCATCAGCCTACAAAAAAATCAAAGCATTCAAATAAACTGCTTTCCGTTTATTGAATAAACTGAAAGAGATTTTATTACGACACAAATGCACTCTTAAAACAATCGTGAAGTAGTATTAGAGAACAATTGAAAGCGTACTTTAAAAACTTATAAAAAGTACCGAAAATTGTGTCCGATCGATTTGCATATGATATTTGACAGATGAGCGGATATTTTGTGGATTTCCTATTTTGTGTTTTGTTTTTTTGCTTATAATAAGCCTCAAAAAGCCTTTGGCAAATATCTGTTGGGAAAATTTACTTGCAATTTATGTATTTTTAGAATAAAGTACTCGTTGTGAAAGCAACTATTGACTTTGTTTTTCACAAAAACTAATTATGAAATTTGAATTCTGCGACGAAAACAAATGTAATAGATTCGAAGAAAGTTTTCGGACTAGGAAATGTGGAAGTCCTATTGTTGTTTATTGGTACCGTTTCGCAAATGATGTACCTACATTTTTACTAAACCTGGCAACCAACTTGTTGTCGACATTAGTGCTTGATTATTAGTAAGGCCGATCTTAAATTATTATTTGCTAGTTCTTATTATTTCACCTTGATTTAACGGTACAAAGTAAGCTTTTCTTAACATAAATTCAAGCCAAAGGCAAACCTGGGCTGAAGTATTGGTCGATTTGGGTTACCCACAAATCTTTGGCAACACTGAGGTGCAGAGGTCATGTTGTCAGTGGGCGTTACTAATCATTGTCAACCTTCAGACTAAACATTTTGTAGGTCATTATGATCAACTTACTGGACAAAATATTTAGTGTCAAGGTTAAGAGTGATTATTATAGCTCTAATGTAAAGATGAAAGGGAACCACGAAAAAAGAAGTTTCACGGATAAAGTAGCCTCCAAATTGGACTTAGTCAGTCGCGAATGATGGACTCTTCATCAGTATTAATTTTTTTTTTATAATTTTTGGCGCAACAGGTCCGTAGGGACCCTAGGCCTAACTTCTCGCAACCATTCGTTTTGTGTGAGTTTTCATTTTTAGAACGAATGGAAGGGATCTACAATTTTATGCCGAATCCAAACGGCTAATTGAGAAGCTCTTTCATGACAGTTATACTCTCGGATGTTTGTCAGACGTTCGCGAGAGGTGGCGCAGTGAAAAAAACCTGAGTTGGAAATTGGGTTTTTTGCGGGATTCGAACCTGAACCCCTCGCTTAGTAGTCCAACACACTAACCACTAAGCCACTGCGCCCTCTTCATCAGTAATGACTCTTAATTTCGCTACCCCTTACAATCCCAATTATATAAACCAGGAAAATAACTTTGACAATATCTGAAAATGAAAATAATATTCAAATGGGAAGAACTATCCCCTGCTGACTTAGGACACGTCCAATTATTTAACTTTTGATCCGGCAGCTGTAAATACATACTCTCCTCTTAAAGCATACTTTATTTTGAATTCTTTCCAAGGTTTGTACAAAATGTGCATTGTGCATACTTAAAATCAACGACAAAACAAAATAAATCGGTTCTAAAAACTTTCGAGTCCAAATGTTACTACTTTATTTCTATCTTCCTTTTTCTCTCTCTCTCTTTCTTGTTGTTAATCCTGAAAACAAAGCATTTTCGTTTCTTTTCATGTTTTCTTTTCTGTTTACAGATTTTTTACAACGTTTTTGTTGTTTTGTAAAATCTTCGCATTGAGCATTTATAAATCGGTCCATATATAGTTGATATATTTATTTTTGTTCCTATTTATTTTTTCTTGGTAAACTAAATTAATTTTAAATTCACTTCTCCGTTAACTTATGATAATTGTAATATGACAATGTCAAAGAAATGATTTATCAAAAGCGTGTTTTGTTTTGTTGTCCAAGACCGTTCGTGTTTGGCCAAAAAGTTCGAACGCAAATTAGAAGTATATTACCATAAAAATGACGACCTGGGTTGCCTCAGTTGACACATATAATATAGCAAGTCTATAATATGTATGTTTGATATTTCGAAAGGTTCGAACAAGTCATAGTTAAAAAAGTTTATTAGGTTTATATAGTCCACATGTATCATTTATATATAATATACAAATCTAATGTGCGAAATTCAAATGGAGTGCTTTGTAAATGTTATTAAAGCATGGTATAATTTGTCCATAGCTGCAAATTTAGATAAGAATACAACTTAATTTAGACAAACAAACAACAAATTCCGAAAATAAAAAATAATAAAAAAAAAAAAAAAAAGAACATTTAAAAATGGAAATAATACAATAAGACACATACAAGAGAACATTAAAAACAAAACTAAAAAGCTGGCATTGTTGCTATTATTGCGTGCTAGGGTATCGTGCGCTGGAAGTCGACGATGAGACTGGCGATTCTGGATACAAAACCGACGGTGAGTTCAAGTTCAATTGAGTCATTACTAGATAAAAGTCAAATACTTAAAAAAAAAAAATTAATCAAAGAAAACCAATGTAGCGTAATTAGGTATAACAAGGAAAGAAGGCAAAAAGAGCCATATAATCAGTTTGGCCGCACTGCCGGCCGTAGCGAAGTTGAAAGTGTTTTTTTTTTTTTGTTTAAGCAATCTTTTGGAAATACGAGTAGGTATTCTAAGATCGATATAGTCGATAGTTTGTTGCACAACCAGGCCGAATAGTTTTTTATTCGTTTACACAAACACCTTGCACATTTTTGTTTCTTTTTATTTGCATTATATATGTTAAGTACCTACTCGTTTAGTTGTTGTTAAACTGTTGACTGATTTTGTTTAAAAAGTGTTTTCAACTTTGCAATAAATAAATATACATAATGAAGGGAGTTATCCAAATCAAGCAAACAGTAGTTGGCCCTTCACTCTCCTTCCATCTTGGGTTAGGACATCCTATTTAGCCTAGTGTCGCCTTTTTGAGGTATTTATCCAATCCAAATGGACACTTTTTTCTAGAGCCTGCCACAATTTTTTCCTATTCCAATGCCATTTTCGTGGTCTGTAGCTTTCGCGACATATTCTCTTACAGTGCAGGGCAGAAAATCACTCTGGGCCTTAATCATTTTTAACCTTCACGCTAAAAATGTTTGGGCTATGATTAGTTTTTATACAAAATTTCCCCATTGTGAATTCGTAAAATTTCGACACTAAGGCCATTTTATTCACTCGAAGTTGAACACAACTTGGGAAGTTTTCCATATAAAAATCCCCAAGTTGTGTTCAACTTCGAGTGAATAAAATGGGCCTAAATATGATTACTAGTATCGCGGTCTGTTTGTATGGAGTCGGTGGCGCATAACTACTCACCTAATCCGCATGGATTTGAACAGACATTTGGTTTTACTGGGATCGCAGTCGGCCAGCTTCGGCGGATTTTAAGACGTTCTTTACCAGTCGCCCACGAACCACACATACCGCACCGATCTTATAACAAATTTTAGTCTGGACTCTAAGGCCCATTTTATTCACTCGAAGTTGAACACAACTTGGGAATTTTTGTATGGAAAACTCCCCGAGTTGTGTTCAACTTCGAGTGAATAAAATGGGCCTAAATTTACGGAAGCTCACAATTGCAAAATTTGTATGAGAAATATAACTATTTTGAATTACTTAAATTTAAAGTCGAAATTGGTAGGGCCCACTGTCATTATTTCAACAAATCCAACAATTTCTCATCAAAGGGGATACGACAGTTAAGCCAGTTTGCACTGCTAAAGTAGACTTTCTGCTACAAACTTGAATTAAATTTCAAAGCTATAGCGAGACAAATACTGTACAAAATGCAAGGTTCTCAGTCAGTAAACTTATTTTTACCAAATAAATCAATTGCATTAAAAGTTACCCGCCAAAATTGCAAATATCTGTCATATTATACTCCCTTTTCAAGCGTTTTCTTATGGTGGTCCTGAGACGCTTTTGCCTGTATAAACTAGCGGAAAAAATTGTAGGTCTATAACGAATCTAGATCATGATTTTGGTCTACCTTCTATGTCACATAAGATTTTAAGTGGAACTCGCTATGAGCAGTATCAGCAAACGGGTGTAAATTTACAGAAGCTCGCAGTTTGCGAAATTCGTATGAAAAACATAGCCACTGTCGGAACTAAACATTTTTTATTGGTAGGCCCTACGGCTGTGCGCATCAAATTCAGCCGGAAAAAAATTAAATTCGTGTTTTTACCAAATTTTGACTTAAATATATTGTAGGTCACAATGGATAACTTTGAAAATGTTGACCCGGTTTAATCTTACGAGCTCGCAAAAGAAAATTTTCGATCAAAAACTATCCACTGTGACCTAGCGCTGTGCTAATAATAATAATAATAATAGTGCAGGCTATATTTAACGAACTCACAATGGCGAAATTTACCAATGTCACCGACAAAATACTCAGGGTTAACCTTAACACTGCCGTTAGAAAATATTTAAGGCGAAGGTGACAAATGGTTATTAGTAATTTCCATCATAATTATTCCTTGAATTTAAATCACTTGAATTTTATTCGCTTGAATTTTATTCACTTGAATTTTATTCGTTTGAATTTTATTTACTTGAATTCAATTCAATTGATTTTTGTTCACTGTGTGCGAATTTAGTGTTCGTTTTCTTATTACTTTTCATCCAGAAGCATTTTCGCAGATCGTGCGACTCGCTCCATTCTCGGGCAGTCAACATTTTCTCTCATCCCTATTCCATATAAAATTGTTTGGGGTGAGTCTGGCTCTGTACTCTGTAGTTCAGTTGTATCCCCGACTGGGTATGAAGTGATCTACACATCCCTACTCTTTTTTCCGTTAGAATATTACAGGAAGTCCAATATCGAAATTTCAACCATCACTGATGTTATGTATATACGATTACCTACGGCAATTCCGTTTGAAATGAAACTGAAGTCTGTTGTTTTGTTTTTCTTTTTCATTGTGTGTTTTGTTTGTACCTAAACACAAAAGGAGACTGACTTTCAGTTCTTGCGTAACATAAAACAGCATTAAATCCGAAATCCTTCTTTTCACAACAACTAACATACCCACACACACACAACAGTTGCATTCTAAATTTTCCGTTCCATTTTACGTTATTGTTATATTAGTTTTACGTTTTCTTTTGTTTGAATTATCTATTGTACCGCTCTTCCAATATACAAAATATAAAGTTTGCATTGCACAGTTATATTAAAACAAAAAAAAAATGATATGCAAAGAAAAAAAAAAAGAACAAATAGACACAAAAAAAAAACATAATATTTGACACTAATATATATAATATAAACAATAATAATCCCTTTTATAATTTAAAAAGAAAAAACTTGACTACTTAGTTAAAACATTGTACTCTTTTTTTTATATATTGTTATCCTCCCGAATTGCATACCAATCAAAATATTAAAATACATCTTTGTCCATCCATAAATTCAAATACTATACAATTTAAATAAAACAACCGTCCTACTACCAAAAAAAAAAAAAAATACCAAATCTATCAAAAAAAAAAATGAATTTAAATGATACAAACATTAGAGATAAGGATTGTATGCCCAGCAAAAGCTTGTCAACAGCTCTCTACAAATTCTCAATGTTCAGGTATGTATTTTCTAAATGAGAACAGTAAGTCACTTATGTATATATAAATCTTCTGTATATAGAATGCACCTTATTTTTGAATAAATGCATAAATGAATATACCCGGACAGGCCCTATCTATACTTCATGACTTGTTTGAGACGACCGACGTTTGCTTTATTTTTTCTAAATATATTGTACGTACTTGTGTATTTTCAAACTCGAATTTGTTTCTTCTCCCACCTTATATAAACTGCTCATGTATCACTATTCTATTATTCAGATTAACATATGTTTTTCTATTTATTCATTTTTTTTCTCCTACTCTCAACAACATTCTGATTGTAAATAGGGCTTTTCTGGGATTCACAGACTCTGAACACGGCTGTTTCAAGATTGGTCTCACTTTGTCGTGTAAACTGCACAAAATTACAAAGCACGGGCGTCCATAACGAGTGGTAGCTATCTCTTGAGGATGTTTGCGTACTTGATCGGCATTCTTTCCAAGAAAGTGAAATGCATAGGGAGCGGTGGTTGTGCCGAAGCATCACTCGGACAGTTATTGCTCGCGATGGACTGCAAATTACCCCTACTTTGGGTTCCAATTTAGACGATCTTGAAGCAATTTGTTAATATATATATAGCTCTATTTGATGACAAAACCCCATTTATTTTATTTTTTTTTAAACGAAATATATATTTATATATTCTCCCAAAAAGCGGAAATGTAAACAAAGTATAATATACAGAATTGCTTTTTGTGTTACAGTTTTTTTTTTATACATGTCATAAAGTATAAGTATATCAAGTATACATTTTATTTATATCTATTCATTGCGCACTTTGAATGATAAATACTTATTCTGTACGCAAACACAAAGTATTTTAATTTCAACTAGATTTTTTGCACTTTCTATATATGCATAATGCACACTCATGTTCTCCTTGACTGTTGTTCAAAACTCTTCCGATTTCTGTCTGAACTGTGTAAACTCCTATCCTCCAGTGCGATGCTTTTGTTTTGGTCCAAATTAATTTGTTTTTTGAGCTCAAATTATTTATGTTATCACTGGTGGGCATTCTACTGATTTTTTCTCTTTTGAAAATTAAAAATATAGCGAAAAGTTGGCCATAACTGATGCCAGAGCCAAGTAGAAAACGACACAGTGTCCAGATATATATAATATATAAATATTTTCAAGGTCACAATGGTTAATTTTGTAACAAAAATTTCATTGTGGGTTCGTGAAATGAAGCCTTATTAGTTAACCCTATTAGTTAGACTATAACAGATTTTAGTCTCGACTAAAGCCGCGGTACTAATAATCATTTTTAGTCTCCACGCTAAATTTCGAACTCACAATAGCGAAGTTTTACATATAAAATTGAATATTGTGACATAGAAAATATTTAGTGTGAAGGTTAAATCTGATTATTAGTAAGGCCGAATGTGTTGGTAAGGCCCATTCCACTGTACTAATAATTAATCCTTAGTGTCCAGGCTAAATTTTTTGAACTCACAATGACCAAGTTTTCCACACAAAATTGCATTTAGCGACCTAGAAAATATTTATTGTGAAGGTTAAAAATGATTATTAGTAAGGCCCAATGGGCAATTTTGTATGGAAAATTTCGCCATTGTCAGTTGGAAAAATTTAGCCTGGACACTAAGGCCGTGTGTCAATTGCGCTAAATAATTATCCTCGGATAATTTTTTGACATTTCTGTGTGTGTTGAATAAAAATTTAGCTTTTGTGAAATTTGGCTGTGTCGATTGGGCTAAATTTTTGAAATTTCTCAGAAGACTTTTGACTATAGCACAACACAATACGAAGCACAACCCAAAGAACAGACATACAACTAATTCAATAACAACAACTGACAATATGGATAATAAATTCGATGTAATAATTCCCTTTGATGTCAATGATATTGCTGCAGTATTAAAGCCTTATAAGCAGGGAACGGATTTTGTTGACATTGCCTTTTTTTGACTTTTGTTACCCATATTGCCCTTTTTTGCCTTTTTACCAATATGGTTTTTTTCTGCCTTTTTTGGCCATATCGAAAGTTTATGTGAACTTTCTTCTTAACTACAAAATTTTAAAAAATCAAATCGCTGAAACACCACCACGACAACAGCATCCGAAAAATAAATTGTGTTGTAAATGGCGCTGACTCCAAACTCCCTTTAAATGATGCAGTCGATGACGTGACATCTTTTAACTGTGCTCCACTCGTCTCTGCCCATGTGGACAGGTCATTCAGCTCTTTCAAAGCTCTTTTGAGGGACAATCGTAGACTTTTGTTGCCAGAACATTTTAAAATGTATATGCTAGTACAGTGTTTTTTTTTTTTGCTTTTTAATAAAAGGCATTTATGCCTTTTCCACACATTAGTATTGCCTTTTTTTGATTTTTTAGGTCAACAAAATCCGTTCCCTTCTTATAAGCCACGATTACTTGCCTTCACGCAGAAGACGAACAAGAGAATTGTAATTTTATATTCAATCGGTATGAATTCAAATTCCGTAACCGAATCACTTTTTTTTTTGTCATCATGCGTCCCTATAAATTAAGCAAATTCTATTAAAAACTTTATTATTAATTTTCCTTCATTAGATACATGTTGTAGGTAGTACGGTTTGTTATTATTATTTTTTCTTTCGTTGATTTGCTGCCATTTTAAATAAAATACTCGAACGTAAAAAAATTATCCTATGAAAATAATTTTTTGACAGCTGAAGAATTCGTTTTCCACCACGATAGTGTCAGAATATTATCCGAGGATAATTATTTAGCGCAATTGACACACGGCCTAAAAATGATTATTAGTACCGCAGATTGTGTTTAACAGTGATATTTGTCTGTAACTGATATTGGCAGTGGCGAGCGCAAGGGTCTCCGGCTTGGAAGAACGGAAATTATATCACTGTGCTGAGGAACCTTCTCAGTACAGCCGTTCCTTACTTTACGCCATGTTTGTTGTGCTGCCTTCCTCTACAGCACTCTCCATCTAGACAGTATTAATTTTTTAGCAATTATTTTTTGCGTTGATATCGGGACGAAAGAAACCACATTTTTATTTGCTAATTTCATGGGTTAGGAGTCGAGTAACCACCAGTGAATATACCACTAAATAGCATCATATTTTTAAGAGAAAACTGTCTCCACCCTAACAATGGATGGAACTGGATAAAATTTTTATTCTTACAACGATAAGATAACATAAGCTAGAGCTTGTGTTTTTCTTCTCTTTTGGTTGGTTATGTATTTTTTTTTTTTTTTTGCTTTTTAATGAATTGTGAAATCTAAAGTACCAAGCGAGCACATAAACTACCCACCGAAAAATAGTTCAGCTAACAATATGTTTTTTATTTGTTTCCAAATAGCTTTATTTATAGTAACACGTTACTGGTGCAAATTTAGTGTGGTGTTTGTATGTGTGCTTCTAATTGATGTTGTAAACAAAGTGCATATTTTCATTTTGTCTTTTTGTTTTTTTATCATAACATATTTCATGTAATCGATTTTTTTCACTGGCACTGAATGTGAGGCAACCTTTCTCGTCGAAAATAGTTTTATAATTATGAGCATTTTTTTTATATATATATTTTTAGTCGTACATGACTTTTTAGACAAATTGGTAATTGAAATATCATGTTTTTGTTTATCATAATGTATGTATTATTCTGTCACAACTTCTCTTTTTTCCTTTAACATTTTGCATATATGATTTTAGATTTATAGCATAAGAGGTTTTAAATGCGCTTTATTTTTACCAGCAAAGTGTTTAACTCATATTAAGTATGGAGTACATTAAGTGCTTATGTATCATGAGCTTTGGTTTAAGTTCAGTATCGTTAAGTTACGTTTTGTTTCGTTCTCCCAAAAGTACGCACAAAATTCATTTATTTCTGTATATATTACAATGGATGAACGATCTGATTTCGATATGGTTTGTTGTTTGAAAATAGATGCGCTTTAGTCAGATACATGGAAGCGCAACGCTTGCAATCATACATTTTTTATTAGTTCCATGAAATTTAACCGCTTTATGCAACCTTTTGATTGATGTACAGATTTCACATTTATATTCATAATACAATTCGGTCAAATCGCACAGGTTTGCAGTAGCAATAAACGTTATGTCCAAATCGAACGAATGGAAGCGACCCTACAGTTCCGTGCAAAATTGTATATTGTGACCTACTAAATATGAAAGAGGTTATACATGTTTATTGCAGTCGACGACGGATATAATATGAACAAATCGCTTGTACGAAACGAATGTGGAAACACCAAAGGCTTTGGGCCTTACTCATTATTTCACACACTAAATAGTTTGTAGGTCACAATGGACAATGCTATTAGGCAAATTTCAAATAAAATAAAATAAGTTCGTAAAACTAAGTCCGTTATTTAAAAGCAATTTTACTGTCTCATTTTTGTTTGCTAACACAGAACCTGCATGCTCAATCCTTGCTAACTTTCACAGTACCTACTTTCAGTTGATCAGTTCGTTCACAATAATTTTTTAGTTGCTATAAACTTGCATCGAAGTCAGATCGTATCACCAGTTTGGCATTTATTAGAGAAAGTATATAAGGAAAATAATAATACAGAACAAACATTTAGACGTGGTGGTTATCAACGAATACAAATACAAATAGTTCACAATTAGCAAAGTACAAAATATAAAACCGAAATTATAATAATTAATACGTATTTATCTGTAACTGATCTTACACAATATGTTCACCTATTCTGTTTGTTCTCTTCTTGCGTTTTCATCCTTTCAACTTTCATCTATAAATTTGCAAATTAAAAACATACAACACATAAGTAGCACGTCGTCAAGAAATAATTAAAATCACCGAACAACTAATCGAGGCTATTAATAGTGGTGATTTCGATGGTTACACGTAAGTTGTCTGTTTTTTATTTGTTTCCATTGTGACTTGAATTTGCAATGGGGCTTTCTCTCTTCGATAGGAAAATCTGTGACCCACACTTGACCGCATTTGAACCAGAGGCATTGGGCAATCTGGTTGAGGGGATTGATTTTCATAAATTTTACTTTGAAAATGGTAAGCGGTTGAAATGAGAAACAATCTAAATTAATTCTCAACTCCAATGTTTGTTAATTTAACTTTCAGTTCTGGGTAAGAACTGCAAAGCCATTAATACAACTATACTAAATCCTCACGTGCACCTGTTGGGCGAGGATGCCGCATGCATTGCATATGTACGCTTAACGCAATATATTGACAAGTAAGTTTTGTTTTTATTACTCATCTCATACAACTGAATTGCTCATGTAAATGACGCGTTTTGCCTAAACATCGCTTGCAACCATTTAGACAAGGCCATGCCCACACACATCAGTCTGAGGAGACTCGCGTGTGGCACAAACGTGACAGTAAATGGCAGAACGTCCACTTTCATCGGAGCGCCTCAGGAAAGATTAGCGGTGCAACAACATTTGATTTCATAAATCAACAGAAATAAAATGTCGTAGGCCTGTCAGCCTAGAGTTTTTTTTGAATTCATTTGCACTAAATATAATTTTTAGTAAAACCAAGCAAAATAACAAAACGAACAAAAATGTAAAACCACAAACAAACAAACAAAAAAAAAACAAAAGAGAGAAGTTAATAGAAGAAGAAAATTGTCCGTTTTAATTTAACGCTGACACTCAGATTTCACAATTCAAATTTAAACTTTCCTCATGTACACATTAATATATCTTTCATCGTCATAAACAAAAAAAACAAAATTATATATATAAATCACTCGAGTTAATAAAACAAAAACACACGTAGTGTCTATTTCTACAAAAAAAAAAACCCAAAAATATTATACATGATGTGAAAATTAATAAAAAACAATTCAGAAATGATTATAATTAAATTAATATTTTCATCAGCAAAAAAAAATAAATAAATAAATAATAATTAACAAATTCTTTATTCACTTCTTTGTTATTGTTATTAATTATTTCGATAAAAGAAAACAAACAAAAATTAGATATATATGTATAAGAAAATATATAAAATAATTAAACAAATTAAAGATATTTACATTATTTGTTAATAAAATAAAGTCAACAATAACTCAAAACATAAACCAAGTAAAAATTGCTAAAACCTATTCTTTAATCGAATTTTTCAAAATATTTTTGCTTGAAATAAATATCTAAAACTAAACCAGAAAAAAAAAAAACAACAAACAAACAAAACATTTAATAACTAAGCGAGAAAAATGTAAACTCTTTTGAAAATTGAAGTAAATATAATACAAATACAAACAAGAAAAACAAATGTAACGAAATCTCTTAATATATATACAAAAATATATATTAACAAAAATTTATCTATAGTATATTCACAGGGTTGTTAACGTTAATTATTTATTACTTATTACTTGTTGTGATTAGTTCTTTTTCGGTTTTGTGTTTTCTTTTTTTAGTTTTGTTATTTTTCTACTTCTACCTTAATAATATATATATATATCCTGACATGTATGATTGTATGTGCAGGCTACTACGAAACAACCTATTGAAATTTTTAAATTTACAATCTATTGAGAACGTTCTGATCCAGATGAATATTTGTGAATTCAGGCCTTGATGTCATGGCCGCCAGCAAGATGTTAGAAACCGCATTTTTTAAGCTGCGAAATCTTTGTTTCGCTACATTTACATCGGAAACTATAATTTCGAAAATACCGTGCTCATCCTTCTGAACATGTCTTTCTGTTTTCCCATTCAGCAGACAGTATTCTCCTCCCTTCCTAGGAAAGTTACAGCACAAAACGCCGCAACATATCAATAAATAAACAATGTTATTAATATTCCTATTTATTTTTATTTTTTGTGTTTTTGTTTTAAATTCGAATTTAACGAAACTTACACTGAAAGGCATCAAACTCGAATTAAACCCTCCAACCAAACTCATCCCCTCTCCCCCCCAGATGGTAGGGACAATTTTAGAAGATAACATTAGGAGTGTCAATCTCTTTCTGAAAATGGTTGTGCCTTAAAGATTCTCCCAAGTGAAATATAGTTAACCAAATGAAAAACAAAAAAAAAACAACAAATTGAAAAAAAAAAAAATACAAATATATGCAAGAGCGATGTGCGCGGTAAATATGAAACATTTCCGATTGTTGTTTTCACATACAACCCGACTGCATAACACAAAACAAAAATAAAAATCAACTTAAACCAAAAGGAATAATGTTTTCCAAACAAATATATTTATTAGTAAGGTGTTTGCCAAATTCTTACATAAATTTTAAATTTCTTTACTTCAAAAATAAAATACTTTTTCAACAAACATAAAATAAGCTTAACAAGGAAAACAAAAAAACAAAGAGCGTACTTTTTTTTTAAAATAAAACTAATGCACATACCTATTCTACTTAAGTTCCAATTTGTAATCCATATTTTGTAGGGAATTTGTAAAGATCAAAATAATAAAAATTAATTAGATATTGAACAAAAACAACTTTAATATATTTTAGATATAAGTAAACATCTAAACAAAACCAACAATTTCTAGATCAATATAAAACAAAACAAAAAACAATGTTTAACTAGATAAATTTAATTATGGAAATGAATAGTCTTTTATTTTTTAGTTAGCTTACCCAAATTATAAATACTTTTTTTATGTATCGAAAAGCTGAAGAATACATAGCAAATTTTAATATGGTTAACTTTTAATAACAAAACTGAATAAATTTTTAACTATAGTCACTAAACAAAAAAAAAAAAACAAAAAAATAAAAATAAAAATATGTGAACATTGTTGCGTCATTGCTTCAACTTGAATGTAAATTAATTAGATACCTATATGTTCATTACGTAAATTATGTATAATTTCCATTAGTATCATTCTCGAATTTCATCCGTCATGGTGAAACGTTTCAATGGATCACTTTCCGATTTGTACGCTCCTTAAAACGATTAAATGCGTCAAAGCTGCGGGCATTTGTGACGAACGAGACAACCTCGCAGACCGATCGTGGCACGAACTTGAATGCTGAACAAATGTTCTCGGCGGGTGTTGAACGCACCCAATGCCGACGTGCTAAGACGACAGCGCCAGCGCATTGCAGTAAGCAGCGTTCGCCTCATGAGCTTACTTTGTTGGAAGTAATGGTTTCGGGCTGTAAGTGTTATTGCGTGCGGTATTTGCAATGTAATAAAATCTGTCCTTCCAATTCCAATTGGCCAGTTAAAGCGCGGTCTATTGTGGTGGTTTCGAACCTCAAGTTCAATGGCAGGCTTTCCTCAGTGGCGGCCACCGTGACTCATTAAACGGACACCAGCTGGGTTCCTCTACTGCCTGTGTTCCCTTTGCGTAGATGTCGGATATCAGTTGTTGCGCTTCTATGTCACGCTAAAGGACATTCGATTCCCTGCGAAACACACATGCCACTGGTACAACAATGTGCCACCAGCCAGCGCTCTTCTGTCAGTATGAATTTACCAATTATTTCCTCTATTTAATTTCATTCGTAATTCAAAAACATAGTAAATCTACATTTCGTTTTTTTTTTTCGTTGAATCTTATTATTATATACATAAAAATTAGCTGTGAATTTACGTACATATATGTGTGTACATACTTTTTTTGTATTATTTTCTTCAAAGGAAAAAAAAAAAAACAAAAATGAAAATACGCATATATCTTAATGAATTAATTTTAAATGTTACCACGTTATGAAATGTCTAGTCAAATTTAATATATATAAAAATGTATGTTAAAATACTGCAACAATTTACTGAACACTCTTTCACATTACATATTGTGCTTTAATCTGCATTGCCTCTAAATTGCAGAAAATTCTATGTAACTTGTTATATTTTTTTAAGGTTTTATTTTAATTTTCTTTATATTTTTAGAATGATTCTATAAAAAAAAAGTGTAGTTTAAGAAAAACAAATATATGCATAGGTACATATATATTTTTTTCATGTTTCCCATTTTTAATTTTTCTACTATCCCTAACCAAAATCAGCCTTACGTTATTATTCTGAATGTTGAACTGAAAAATAAAAAATACAATTAAAAATCATTAAATTTCATTATATACCTACGTTAAATAACCACATTTTAAAACATCTTTGTATTTGCTTAAGTCTGCTTTCTAATATTCTTTACTGAGCAAGTGTTTAATGAAAGACGAATTTAAAATTAATTTATAAACTAAGAAAAAAAAAAGCAAAAAATATAATCTTTTCTTTTCTTTTTTTAGAAAAATAAAATCATATGAACTACAAAACGTATTGATAATGAAAATTGAAACCATAATATATTAGCTAATACTTCAAATAATAAAAAAATAACTTATACGTACTATTTTATAAATACCCTTTGTTGTCGAAAAAAAAAGAAAAAAAAAAAGATGGAAGCAAAGCAACCAATTAATAAAGTACTGTATGTGTATTTGTACTTACTTGAATGTATATATGACATAACACAAACTAAAAAATAAACATAAAGAATTATATATATAAAAAAAATAATAAAAATTGTGAACATAATTATTATGATGTTTTTACGTGGATATATTTTCTTAAATTTTTTTTTTTGTTTTTGATGTTTTCAACGTATTAACACAGTAAAATAATTTTAATTGAACTACGATTTTTACTTAACGTTTCGGTTTTTATTTATGTAACATTATATTTGAATATGTTCATGTAAATAAAAAAGGGAATAAAGTACATTTGCAAAAGATTGAAAAAAAAAAATAAACAAAAATAAATCAAAAACCAAATATAAATAAATAAATTATTTGAATATTTGAACGAAATAAAATCCGTAATTTTTTCTTCTTAAATAATAATTATTGTGTTTATAAATACATTTTTTTGTTACCAAATAACTGACGATCTCATAGACCATGGAATCCCGGAAACAGAAAAAAAAAAAAAACAGAAACAGGAAATAGATGCGAAAAAAGTGCAGTAAAGGATACCTACGCTTTGTGTTGTGTGGAATAAATCTTGTTAATGGTAAGAACACTGCAGAGCCAAGCAAAAGCTATAATAAACATTTCAACGGCTCCGGAGGAATCGATAAAACTCTCAGGGACTCTTTATTCTTAAAGTCGAAGCAGCCTGCATTCTTAACTCCGACAAACAATTAATGGAGCGATTCCAAATGGGCAGCGAACACTTCGCAAAATAGTGTATTTTATGCTACTTTTCCCTTCACCGCTGTTCCTAAATGTATTCATCTAAGAATTGCATTTCATTTCATTTACCATTATTTAGCATCATGAAATTCTACCTTTGAAAAAGTGTATTCAAAACCCGCAATCCTGCCGCACTTTGTGAACACACTCGTGACTTTGTGACTTGGCATTTCCATTTCGACGTATACATGAGTTTCCTCCTCATGCAGCTTTCATACTTATGCGTCAATCTATTATTTGATTTACACTGCTGACCAACCAAATAGACTCAAGTTATTTTTTCTTTTCCTTTTTGATTTTCTTCTTTATGCTGTTAGCTATGGCCACAGTTGTTGTTGTTTTTTTTAGAGCAAAGCAATAGACTAATTTTAGCGATAAGAGTTGAATGCAAAAAAAATACAGTTATTACATATTTCTATTTTGCTTTGCCCATGCCGAAAGAATGTGCATTCTAGGCGATCATCAGAATGACTCAGGGCTGGAATCGGCTAAGGTGATAGTTAATTGTGGCGTTAGGTCTTATCGCCCAAAACCATAACGC
The DNA here is from genome assembly GCA_949126925.1 of Cheilosia vernalis. Classification (NCBI taxonomy): domain Eukaryota; kingdom Metazoa; phylum Arthropoda; class Insecta; order Diptera; family Syrphidae; genus Cheilosia; species Cheilosia vernalis. Next base: position 17,939,612 of record OX421363.1, on the reverse strand, counting down.
CCAAAAGCCACCACATCGCCCAAAATTTAAAGGAATAAAACGTCACAAAGCCCAAATGGAATGACATATTGCCCAAAGTAATTATCTAATGTCATAACGCCCAAATCTAGAAATGTCATAACTCCCAAAATATTTCTTTGCTATTAAGTTTGGGTGCTACGACATAGCTGTTGGGCGTTATGACATTTTTAAAACCAGAAAACTTACTTCTGTTTAATATCAAACAAGATGCAAAAATTTAGTTTGGGCGTTCTTATTTTTGTCATTTTCTACACAAACCGTTATTTTATTGCTGCTTTTTTACAGGCTATACAGCTACAGTTGAAAAAGTCATTAGCCTGTGAAGTGCATGGAAAAGAAATGGAGTGCGAAAATTTTGAATATATAGAATATATAAGTGGTAAAAGGGTTATTTCCAAAATAGTTTAGGTATTTAAAAAACGAAAGGCAATTATACAAACAAAACTTGGTGGATGCAAGGGTAATTAATTTTACGTTTGTTATTACAACAATTGCAATTCAAGAATAAAAGAAACTTCGGATGGTAGCTGCACGAAATTAAAAAAATTTGATGCATAACCATGGTGACCAAGAAAATATGTACAATAAACTTAAAGTAGTACAACAAATTAAAAAAACAATGTTCTAGTCCTGCAGTGCTTTAAAGTGATACAAATTCTTCAAGTGGAATCAGAAAAATGTTTGTGCGAAGTAATACTATCACCTACCGCGCCCGGAAGAGGAGGGGCGGAGCGGAAGCGGCACGCGCAAGCGTCGGCGGCCGGCCGGCCTAGCGTCGCGCTGCGCCGCGCCTCCTCGCTGCGCGCAAAAATATTTTCTAATTTGTAATTCTGTTTTTTAGATTATAGCAGAATTTGGGATTAAAAATCGATATTTTTCTGCAATTTTTTTGGGCGATTTGTCCATACATTTGTGCTTTTTGACGTTTTCTTTCTCAATATTTTGGGCGATGTGACGGATTTTGGGCATTGTGACATTTATTTACTTGGGTTCTTTAACCTTGGGCGATAAGACCCAACGCTACTTTAAGCAAAAATAATGTTATTACGGCCAAAATCAATGTCATATCACCCAAATTTACATGAATTTTCCACCAACAAATTGCCTAGTGATGTTTTGGGCGTTATGACATCTTTCAATTTGGGCGTTTTGGTTTTGGGCGATAAGACCTAACGCCGTTAATTGTCACTTTTTTTATTGTCGTTTTTGATTATCAACTCTACTTTGCTCTGCGTAAAACGATCACCAAAAAATTATAGATTATTGGCAGCACTTAGAGTTTTAGACGTGACTTCCTTGCCGACGATGTCATTCCGAGTAGCTGATACATATTCGAAGTGTTTCTTTTTTATGGGGAAATTTGTAAGTGAATTTGCGAATAATAATATGTTCACAAATTACAACAAATTTGTTTATTTTTTTTAAGGTCCCAAGCTAATAAAAACCAATTACGGATCCTTTACACATTTATGCATTTAAACTATGCCTTCCCTTCCGATTGAAGAACATATTCTCATTTTCCGTTGGCCACATACTTATGATATGAGTTCCATCAACCCTTTAACCTTTAACTGCAATATTTAAAGGACAGATTTAAAATAATAAGAAGACTTAAAGTCAATAAGAAGATTTAAAGTTGCAGCCAATTGAAGGATAGGTGGACCATGCGTTGAGTTGGTAAACCAATCAATCCCAAAACAAATACAAAAGCTTTTTTTGATAAGCAACAATGAATATTTATAAATAATGCATTCTCAAATCGGGTTTGGAAGTTCTGAGATATTTGTTTTATTTCTAAGGTTTCTTCTTAATAGTTGGGACTTTTTTGTAACTATTCTCTTCACATCTGAAAAGTTCCAATGAAGTAAACATTGCACTTCAAGAATTTTCAAATTCCACTTTTTTATTTCAATTTACATAATATACATTACATTCTTTTTTCACGAAAGTATTTAATTTATTTGGAGTCGAAGGTGCATACCTTTGAAAATGGCACAAATGTATGAAAGCGACACCTAAATAGCTGTCAAATGAAATTGATGGCAAAAAAGCGATTGTCAATATGATAATCACCTTACGTGGACGTAAAGCTATGATTTTGATTGTCAACTATCAACTATCACCTTAGCCGATTCCACCCCAGGAGCTGTAATTTTAGTTTTTGATAAGCTGTGCAAGTGAAAAGTGTCAAATTTTCTTCTTAGTCAAATTTTGAATAATTTAACATCAAATGGGGCATGGAGCAGCACTAACTTCGGAAGAAAGAGGCAAAATATTGGCGTGTCGAGACAGCAATCTTTCAACCAGACAAATCGCTGAAAAAAATTCTAGAAGCCAGTCTCTTGTTTGTCATTTTTTTAAGAAACCCATCGGCTTACGGAAAAAATATGAAAAAACACTTCTGGAAAGCACTTACGCCTTGCGAGGAGCGAAGGATCCTTCGAGAAGCTTCAAACTCAAAGTGTTCTGCATCCAAAATTCGACAGAATTTGGGTGTAAATGCAAGTGTAGCTACCGTAAGACGAGTAGTCCGCAAGGCAAAACATCTTAAAAGATTAAGGCCCATTTTATTCACTCCAAGTTGAACACAACTTCGGAATTTTTGTATGGAAAACTTCCCAAATTGTGTTCAACTTCGAGTGAATAAAATGGGCCTTAAACTTAAAAAAAAAAAACCACCGCTTACCGACATTCGTAAGCAAACTCGCTGTCTCTATGCTCGGAGTCACATGGCATGGAATCGAGAGTGGCATCAAATCGTTTTTTTCTGATGAAAAACGCTTTAATTTGGATGGACCGGATGGATTCAACTACTACTTCCATGATATGAGAAAGGAAGAACACTTTTTGACCCGTCACCATAGTCGTAAGGGGAGTATAATGGTGTGGGGTGCCATATCCTATTATGGAACATTTGATATTCAATTAGTTTCATCTAAAATGAACGCAATAAGATACAAAGAGCTGCTCCAAAATACATACCGGCATTTTTCCAACTTTTTTGAGCCATTATCTAGGACGTTTCAACAAGGTAATGCCCCAATCAATACTACTCGAGTCGTAAAGAAGTGGATAAATGACCAAAATGTGAACTTAATGGAGTCGCCTCCATACTCTCCTGACCTCAACATTATGGAGAATTTGTGGGGATGGCCAAGTGTCCTTGGACTATCTGAAGGCTCTCTACGATTCAATCCCTGACCGAATTTATGAAGTGATTTTAAATAAAGGTTGTTATACACACTATTAATTAACATTCAAGCATTATAATCACCCCTATCGAGGTATCCGTTCGGAAAAAAATCCGATACGAAAGTCAAATCCGATCGGAACTAAAATTGCGTTCGAAGTATCCGTTTCGGAACAAAATAGAAGAAGCATATAAACGCGTTCATTTCGCATTCAAATATTCCGCATCAATTAGTTGTCGGAGAGCTTCGGAAAAAATGTGCCATTCAGCTGTCAAAAGTAAGTGTTATAAAGCGGTTCCACGCAATGCGACAAGGAGAAGTTTTCCGAAAGTCGTATCAGAACGGATACCTGGAATGGAATTTCTCCGATTTCGTACAGACCGGAGAAAATTCCGTTCCGAACGGATACCTCGATAGTGGTGAATAACTTATTTGATACTATTTTTTTTCAATAAATCTGTGATTTATATTAAGTTTTTAACCTCGAGTCTATTTGGTTGAGCGATAAAAAGTGATAACTTTTGATGTTCACTAACAAAAAGTTTTTTTTTTTAATTAACCATTCAACTTAGAACGCTCATTTTTGTTTAATTAATTAATTGTTTAATTTATTAATTGAATAGTGCGTAATAAAAAAATAAGTTTTCTCAATTATATTATTAAAATAAAATAATAAACTCCATTTTCTTAAAAATTAAGTCTGAGTCTGGACGGAACATAACGGTCTTTCGGTTAATCCGGAAAAGACCGAACTCATTCTGTTCACCAGGAAATATAAGGTACCAAAATGGGACCCACCGAAGCTTAAAGGTGTCCGACTTAATCTTTCAACCGAGGCCAAATACCTGGGCGTGATATTCACCTCCAAACTTAACTGGAAACGGAATACTGAAGAAAGAATGAAGAAAGGACTTAATGCCTTTTATGCATGTAGGAAGACCTTTGGGAAAAACTGGGGCTTGCAACCGAACATTGTGCACTGGATATACACCGCGATTGTGAGACCCATTCTTACCTACGGCTCAGTAGTTTGGTGCGGGAGGCGGTTAAAACCAAATCCCATCTTAAGAACCTGTACAAGGTGCAGAGAATTGCTTGTTTGGGAATAACAGGCGCAATTAAATCCACACCACAATTAGGTCTGGAAACGCTATTGAACCTGCAACCCATTGAGCTATTCACTAAGAACGCTGCAGCCAAAGCCGCTCTCAGATTAAGAGAGAACAAAACTTGGAAGCCTGGCTAGTGCGGACACTCAAGCATACTTGAAATCTTCGATCGGAAGGGACTCACGTCACTCACCGATTACGAGAAACCCAGATATGACTTCGAGAAAAACTTTAGAATCACTATACCCAAAAGGCAGGACTGGAAATCACCCAGTACCATCTTTAAAGGTATAGCCGTCTATACGGATGGTTCAAAAACAAAAAATGGAACAGGAGCCGGCATATTCTCAGAAAGGCTTGCTATTAGCCAGTCGTACCGACTGACCGATCACTGCAGTGTCTTCCAAGCTGAGATATATGCGGTTAAAAAAGCAGCACAGACTATCTTATCGATGGGACTACCAGCAATGGAAATAACCATCTGTGTGGACAGTCAAGCAGCACTTAAAGCTATCGGCTCAAATCTTATAAATGCAAAATGTGTTACAGATTGCCTCGTGGCGCTCAGGGCTATAAGTCATCACTCAATTCTACTCTGCTGGGTTCCGGGACACGTTGGGGTGGAAGGGAATGAAAAGGCGGACGAATTGGCCAGATACGGCTCTGATATGAACCCTCAACTAGCGGACGGAGAGGTGTTACCGCCCTTCAACACTGCTAAGACTTTTATTGAAGGCGTCATCACACAACTGGCTAAGGAACAATGGAGCAACACCATCGGTTGCGTCATAACCCGAAGTCTGTGGCCTGTGATTGACACCAAAAGATCAAAGTTCCTAATCTCCCTTAATAGAAGCCAAATCCGGATGCTCGTCGGCGTTTTCACCGGACACTGCATCATAGGAAACATGGTTAAAAGGCTAGGACTTTTTGCAAATGACTTCTGCAGAAGCTGTAGAGACGACCCAAGTAACAATTTTACTTCGGCAAGGCGCTATCGAAGCTATTTCCCCTCCCGCAATATTAACTGCATAAGACCTATAAGAAACAAATTTGGCGCACTTTATACAGGTAGTTCACTACCGAAACCTTATAGAGGCCTTATAGAAACTTTATAGAAACCTTATAGAAGCTTTACAAAAGCACAAAATATGAAAAGAAAATTAATTTTTTTTTTATTCTTCAACTTATTCAATTTCTTATTTTGTTTTTCGTATTAATAAACATTATCTATCTACTATAATTGACTCTTTGCAATTTTCGTTCAGTGAATACTCCCCCCGTATATAATTTATATTTTACTTACAACGGGTCGCACTGAGAATCGAACATGAGTCCTGCTGCGTAGTACTCCAATACACTACCCCTAGGCTAATTCGTCATAATAATGTAGCAGTGGTAAATCTCAACTACTTGATACATTTCAGAATTTCGTTAAGACTTCCAATCGCAAGTCGTTAATTGCATGACATTTCATTGCTTCTATAATGCCTTCTGTGAGAAGCTCTAACGAAGCTTCTACTTCCAACCACAAGCTTTACCGAAGCAATACACTTTCCATCATCTCCTCACTTCTTTTTAGAGGTCTTATAGAGATCTTAACGAAACTTAATTTCATATCCCTCTATAAAGCCTGCGTGTATGCTTCGCAAAGGACGTACAGAAGTTATTTTGGAAACAATTGCTTCGAAATCGGTCTACTTCGGTAAACAAATCCTATAGAGACCCTATCGAAATGATTGCCTACAGAAATTACCAATTTGAACCTTACCGAAGTCAAATTGTTACTTGGGGAAGAGGAAATAGAGTCCGTGGAACATCTTCTATGCCACTGCCCAGCTTTACAGGAACGCCGCTCATCCTGTATGGGAGCTAGGTTCTTCGAAATTCTGGACGACTTGGCAGGGGTACCCCTATCAGACATAAAACTATTTCTCAACAGATCGAAGTGGTTTTGTTAGCCACATGTCCTTGCATGTACAAACAGAGTATTCACAATGGCTTCTGGGTGAAATTTGCATCGGTTGCAAAACTGCCCTCCCAACCTAACCTAACCTAAGTCTGAATCTATTTGGTTGATTGGCAGTGTATCAACCATTCGTCCTAAAAGAAACCTCACTCACAACCTTCTTTTGGTTATTTGCAATCTTAACCTAACCTCACAGGCGCATGACGTAACGCCATCGTTGAGAGAGCAAAATTGTGGAAAAATCTGTCGAAAATTAATAGTCGCCCAGGAATCACAATAGTATCCCAATTGGTTTCAACCTCCAAATACATTTCCCAACGTAACCGCGCATGCGCATGACGCCACGACCTAACGACAACCTTAGGAGCAAAATCGTTAATTTGCCGAAAACTAGGTACTAGTCGCCCAGAAATTTCAATAGGTACCTACACCCATCCCACTTGGTTGCGAATAGTGACGCCCTCGAATATGCAACGCAAAATAGACATTTTCGCCTACATATTGTACTAGATTTAATTGCTTGTATACCAGGGTCGATGTGTCAAAAAAAACTGACATAGGTACTGCGGTTTTGTTTCTCTTTGATAAATAAAACAAATCTGCTGTATTTTTAAAACATTTATCGTGCGAGAACCGTACATTTCACAAAAAAAAAATACTTCGCAGTAAATCTTAACCTTATAAAATAAAATCACAAAATAATGCTTAAACTAGGTAATAACGAATGTGAAAATTAAGATATAGAATTTTTTACGATACAACTATGAATGATTACGACTTTTAATACTTTTATAATAGAAACTGCGCTCGTTTCACGGTTACAGCTCAGTGGTCATTCGGTTGGTTAGCATTTGGACGCGTTTCGCGTTGCAGCTCTTGCATAGCACATGATCATCAAGGGGATAACATCCTCGTCCTTCTGCCTCCGAGGAAAGCAGCAACCCGCAATCCTGCAAATGTGACCAATATTGAACACAACCATAAACAATCGGTTAGGTGGGCAATTCCTACCTCGCACTTGTAGCACTCAAAGTGGAAACTGCGATCTAGAGCGACCACACGAACTGTTTCCTCCTGTCCGGGCTCGGGCATAATTGGCAGCTTACATACACAGCAGCGTGGTGCGAATTTCCTATGAAAAAATACACATGCACGTGTTTGCAAAAAACATAGTTGACAAATTAAGTTTTGATTCTTACTTGTGAAAATCAGCGATACAATAATTCTGATTGGTAGCGTCCACAGTGAACGGAATTCCGTCCAAACTGTTGCCGCAGACTACGCAAGTGAAGCACTGCGGATGGTATGGTTTACCGGTAGCACGCAAGATTCGCTCCAATATAGGCTTCATGCAGACAGAGCACTTCTCCAGAGTGTTTAAGTAGTCCAATTCACAGTACGGTTTTCCATCTAATGCGTAGAATGGCTTGCCCTGCAAGTTGATCTGGCACTGCGAGCAAGTGAAGCAAGCAATGTGATAGACCTGGTCCATAGCTGTGCAGCCAGAGTTTTCGCCAACAACACGTTCGTTGCACGCCACACAAGTACCTTCGAAAAATATCATGAAACTAGAGTTTTGCATGTGAAGCGAACGTAAAAGGGAGTTACCAAAGCTGTCGGCATCATTTCCCGCATCCATTGAGTGGACTAGTAGGTCTGTCAACGCTTCTACTTCGGCCTCCTTGTGGCTCTGCAGCTTCCCGTTGCCACTTGGTGTACTCAGAGGAGTCCCAATGCTCGTTGTGGTGCCGCCTCCAGCAACGTTACCAGTTTCACCCTCGGACACCTGAGGGCTGTTCACATACGACGTGTACGGCATGTAGTTTGACCGCGACGACAATTGGCTTGGTGGGCGTGGATTGATCGGCTCATAAATTGACTCATATGTCGAGGATCCCTTCAAAAAATCATCATCATTAGTTACCTACATCCAGACACAGTTGTAATTTTAATACACATACAAACAGCACAAGCTACCACTGCGTTTTCGGCTGCTAGTTAGAAAATAAAATACTAATGGCACGCCTCACGTTTCTACCGAAAAATACTATCAGCGACTTTGCTGTGGTAGCTTCGCTCTTGCCAAGTGCTACACAGCTAGGCTTAGTGATAAATTTACAGGATTAGATTTATGCTACCGTTGGTCCAATTTGTTATAAAATGTAATTGTATATGCGTTTTTGTGTGTACCTGTGAAGAACTGCCATAACCATAATAATCCGAAGAGGATTGACTGAAGCTCTGCTGAAATTAGTTGTTAGTTTTTTTTTTTTTTAAGCACGCAAAAACCATTAAATATTAGTAGGTATGTGTAACGAATGCGATTTAACCCCAACAATAGAAAAAAAATATGAAGACACACGAATTAAATACCTGGGAACTGGGGCTTCCATAAGTGCTGTAGTCGTTGTGATGGTAGGCCATGTTCATGTAGGTCTGCTGTTGCTCAGCAGATGGACAGCCAGTCTGCTGCATCGGGGGATTGGCCAGTGCGTTCACACCCGAGCCATTTACAGGCTTATCCGAGGCGTTCGGTCCATATGCTGACATTGGATACGATGGCAATTTGGGGTAAATATCTGTGGCACGACGTAGTTCGCTATAGGAAGAGCTGACAGGGCTCGGTGGCGGTGGTATATCGTCATCAGTGGCAGTGCCTTGGTTCAAGTAGTCAGCTGGATCAGAGATGCTGAGTGTGGAAGACATTTCCAGAGGTGGTGGTGGTGGCAAATCGTCCACTGTTTAAATATAAAAACAAAAACCCTGATCAATAAATGGAATAGCGTTGAAAAGTGCAAAACTACCGTTATTCCCGTAATGTACATTACTGTAGACAAAGTTTCCGACCGGCATAGTGTTGTCTCCGCCCATGAACGCCTGCTGCTTGTGGTTAATGTTGCTGTATACATTGGCATTGGTGCTCTCATTGTTCTTGCGTCTGTCGTAGATCTGCGAAGGCTGCAGTGTGGATACTGAATTTGGCGTTGGTCGGACATTTGAATAAACGTAGCTCGGCGTCGGAGTGTTGGATCCAGACCCATCAGTGCCACTCAGAAACGAAGACGACGACAACTTGGGACCCGCGTTATTCTGCAAAAGACCTTTCTTCTCTAATTGCTTCTTGTGGTGTTCCAAGGCTTCCAGCTGTTGATCCAGAATGGCTGGATTGTCCAGGGTCACCTTATTGTTGCTGTAGATATGATGGCCCCCATAGTTTGGTTGCTTGCGGTGTAAAATAGGAACTGCAGGTCCTGCTGCAATTATTGGCTTTGTTGCGGCCGTCACTTGTTTGATTGGGTCTTTTACAATGGAGTCGCTCTGCAAACGTTTAGAATACAACGGTTCACATGTTTGTCTTACAACCATACTCTGAGGTACCTTGTGACGAACAAGAAGTTAACCCAAAACAAAACGGTAACAAAGAAATGTAAAACCAAAATTATAAAAAACAAGCAAAAAAAAAAACAGAAAACAAAGTAATCATCAAAGGAAATAAAAACCTCTGGAAACTGGGAACCCTTTTTGTTCGGCTTTGGTGGTACTGCAGGTCCAATCTTTTTGGGGCTTACTTCTCTTGGTGAGATTTTTCCAGCTATTGGTCCTGCATCGTTAAAAATATTCGGCGATCCCGAGTACACCCTTGGCGACAGGGGGTAACTATTCATCAGCTTCAATTTGGCAAGTTGCTCGTCCAAGGGATCCATTATTTACCGATATGGGCTAGGTCAAGCAAATCAAATTTCTGACTCACTTTAGGAATGTATTGATAAGAAAAGATGACTTTTTCGTTTTTTCGAGAAACAAAGTTCGTCGTGTAAAATTTCGATGCACAAAAATGTATACTAGAAAAGTTGAGTCGAAGCTATCTGGAGTTATCAGAAATGAAGAATCTCCTGTCATTTGTGTTGGCCTGGAAGATTTGTGCATGCAAAACAGTGATCCCACTTTTGGTTATATTTGGATTATAAATGTGTACAGGATTCAGATATAAATATGTTTGTTTCCAATTCACCGAAATGCACAGAAAAGATAGTTTCATGTTTCTTCTGCATCTAAATATTGTATTTTAGTCCGAAAATAAAAGTAAAGATACATTTAAATTTAAGAAAAAAATATCGCAAAAGGGCGCAGTCACAGACATTCTTTGAAAAAAAGTAATGCTTTTTAACTAGTACACGTTTAGTACGCACTCTAAAAAAATTATAATCGTTGTAGTTTTCTTTATGCTATGACTGTGCCCCCTGTAAAAACGAATTGAAAATTCCTACTATTATTCTATGCCAACTCATTGCAACGAATCGAAAAACATAGTGAAGTGGGAGCCTTGTTCAGGAGTCACTCCATTTCATATAAACATCTCTTTCAAATACTACTATCTCTTTCGCCGTGTAAGCATAAACTGTTCGAAAAGTGGGTTTGTTCAAAAACACTGTATTGGACGTTTTTCTCCTAGTCCAAGAGTAGAGCTCAAAGTCGGAGTCTTTTTGTTTTTCCTGTTTTTTTTGTTTTTTAATGTGACTGAAAGTGTGCGTAATCAGCTTTTTACTGAGCCTGCCCAGTCAAGTTATTCTGAGCTCATAGAGCGCGCTCTGATCATGTTCTGAACGAAAAAAGAAACACAAACGTGAGCTCTGAAGTTTCTGAGCTATAAAAGAAACACGAACATTTTGTCTAACAGGTTCTGCTTTGAACTAAAAAAGAAAAACTCCTAAATTGTCAATTTTTTTAACTTACCACACGCTGTCGATCACGGCTAGGACTGCAACGCTAGTTGATAAAAAGAAAGTGTATTGCCAGAAAAGTTTTTGAAATTCATATGACATTCAAATGCATTTCATAAATACGTCAGATCAGGCGGAGAGCTGGCTCTGCTCACTCTAACCCATAAAAGAAAAGTTTGCACAAATTTTGTCAAGTGGAAGGTATAATTTTATATTTTTCAATGACAGTATAACACTTGGTTGATGAGAGAACAATTATCAGGAATGTGGTAGCCCTATGCTGGCGAAATACACCCTCTGTTTATTTTTACTATAGCCGTCTTTGTCCGGCATACCAACAAGAGGGTATGTGTCAGTGTCCGTTCACGTAGTGAATAATACTTTAGAAAATAAAATTGGGAAATATAAAACTAATATATTCGGGTCAACGGCGGAATATATGACTTTATTTGTTTAATCCCTGTGAACAGAAGTAAACTAAACCATTCCATTAAAGTGAAACTATTCAATCGAGTTGCTAGATCCAGAGCCGTAAGGTTTTCTTTTAAATCCAGCATTGCCCGTTCTAGTGCAGCTATCATAACCTGTCATTAAATATTAATTTTAGAGAAGTTTTACTCCAACTTTTAATCGTGGATGCACATTTTTACACATGTAACAGACATTAAGAATAAGGAGAAAACATGTCATCGTCGGCTATTTACGTTCTCGATGTGAAGGGGAAGGTGAGTGAAGCAAAATCTTAATACCATAAAACTAGTGCATTTTCCTTGCAGGTACTTATATCCAGAAATTATCGTGGCGACATTGATATGTCGGTAATTGACAAGTTTATGCCGTTGCTAATGGAACGCGAAGAAGAGGGCTTGATTACGCCTATTCTTCAGATGCCCGAGTGCACCTTTGCATACATCAAAACAAACAACTTGTACATTGTGTCCACTACCAGGAAGAATGCGAATATCGCCTTGATATTCGTATTCTTGCATAAAATCGCACACGTTTTTGTCGAATATTTCAAGGAGCTGGAAGAAGAAAGCATACGAGACAATTTCGTCGTCATCTACGAGCTGCTCGATGAATTGATCGACTTCGGATATCCCCAAACGACAGACAGTAAAATTCTGCAAGAATACATTACACAGGAGGGTCATAAACTGGAAATTCAGCCACGAATTCCTATGGCAGTGACAAACGCTGTGTCCTGGCGTTCGGAAGGCATCAAATATCGCAAGAATGAGGTCTTCTTGGACGTTATCGAGTCGGTGAATTTGCTGGCAAACGCAAATGGGAACGTACTGCGAAGCGAGATTGTTGGCGCAATCAAAATGAGAGTTTATCTATCTGGAATGCCAGAACTGCGACTAGGATTGAACGACAAAGTGCTCTTCGAAAGCACAGGGCGCGGAAAGTCAAAGTCCGTCGAATTGGAGGATGTGAAGTTCCATCAATGCGTGCGATTGTCACGATTCGAAAATGATCGTACCATCTCATTCATTCCTCCTGACGGCGAGTTCGAGTTGATGTCCTATCGGTTGAACACGCATGTTAGTTTGACAAATATAGTAAAGTTGAGTCTAGCTTAGCTTTGACAAATTTATTTCTTATAGGTTAAGCCACTTATATGGATTGAATCGGTAATTGAACGCCATGCGCATAGCCGTGTCGAGTACATGATAAAAGCCAAATCGCAATTCAAGCGACGCTCTACTGCGAACAACGTAGAGATCGTGATTCCAGTTCCGGGCGATGCAGATTCACCCAAATTTAAAACATCCATCGGCAGCGTTAAGTACGCCCCTGAACAGAATGCCATCACCTGGACAATTAAATCGTTCCCGGTATGTGATTGATCTTAATAAATCATATCACTGTTTATTGTATATATATTCTCTGTTATCAGGGCGGTAAGGAGTATTTGATGCGTGCTCATTTCGGACTACCGAGCGTCGAGTGTGAGGACACCGAAGGCAAACCACCCATTCAAGTGAAATTTGAAATACCATACTTTACAACATCCGGAATACAGGTATGCAAACTCCCTTTAACCTAATCCGGCACTCAAAAGAGTGCAACCAATACGCTTTTCTTTATTTCAGGTTCGCTATTTGAAGATTATCGAGAAGAGCGGCTATCAAGCTTTGCCCTGGGTGCGTTACATAACTCAAAACGGCGATTATCAACTGCGAACAAACTAGCTACGAGTGCACATTTAGTTTTCGAAGTCAACACGGAACAAGTTACTTGTTTTGAGCCTTTATGTTTTATTATTGTCATTATCTTTGTAAAAATTAAGCAGACTGTTTTAGAGAGGACAAAAAAATAATCGTTAGCTTACTGTATTATTGTTAAACCATTTTTCTTTGGTAGCTATTCGTATGTTTTTAAAATTATGTATTCAATCAGACATTGGAAAAATCGGTAAATAAAAATCGACGCCATTATGTACCTATTGCATTTCTTACTCAGCGTATTTATGTCGTTTTCCATTGGGCAAAAAGAAGCGTCCGGGAGAGTCCGGACGGAATCGAAAAAATCACTTCTGAAACCGTTCCATTGGCACAAAAAATACTCTTCTGGTGATTCTGAGGAGAGAATTTCGCTTCTGGATTTGAAGTCAGAATCCACTCAAGAAGCACTCACACAAGTGTAGTTTGTGTATTTTATACAAGCCAACTGACGGCTGCCGTAGATTATTTTTTGGCATTTCACCAATACACTTGTGGATTCATTCAAAAGCAGTTTTCTTGTTCCATTGGACTACAGAATGAGTGGATCCCCGCGTGAAACCAATGGAAAACGACATTAGTAAGCGTACAACTAATAGAATGGAAGGGAACGCAATTGCAAGAGCTACGCAACAGTTTTGCGAGTCTCGATATCTGAACGATATCCACACCTACATACACTAACACCAAAACATTTGCCATTTGTCAGACAAGACTGTGAAAAGTAGAGAAAAAATTACATTTCGCTGCCGCATGGATATTGTTGCCGACGAAAGGAATGCCTGCGCGGATGACTAGTAGGCTGAACGCATTCATCCACCGAAGAACCCATCCACCAACTTTCGCCACGCTGACATGTTATGCTGAACGAAGTTTACTTGAATTTTGAACGAACTGGTCGTGCATCGTGCAGGAGATACTTGTTCGAGATATTTCTTTTTATATATAAAGCCGGCCGAGGAAGATATTAAAGAGGAGAAAAATACCTATAATTTTTAGGTAAAAGTTAAAAACAAACCATTTATAAATTGAATTCATAAATAAAGAAATTTTCTTGTTTTTAGTTTATTTACTAGTAAACTCAACAATTGGTGTTGTTTCTTTGGATATCTTCACGTCAGCGGCAACAATTCTAAAAATTATAGTTCGCCATTTTGAGATGTCGACAACGAGGGATAAAGCAGATTGCATTTCATGCAAAAGGAATAATGATGCGGACGACATGGTCCAATGCGACGGATGCCAGAAGTGGCAACATTTTAGCTGTGCTGGGGTGGATTCCGGCGTCACGGAGACGAGTTTTGAGTGTTTTGTTTGCAGCAAACTCAACGCGACAGTTCGGAACCAGAGTACAGTGGAAAAGCAATGTTGCTCTATAGTACCCGCGGGAACGCAGACGCAAGCACGGATACCAGAGGTGGATCGACAGTCAGAGAATCAGCGGTCAGTCGCATCTACAAAAAGAAGTAAGCGCATGCTGAAACTGGATATGCTTCGCCTAAACGAACAAAAGAAGTTAGATGACGAATACCTTCGCAAGAAGTTCGAGATACTTGCATTGGAAGAGGAAGAAGATGAAGAAGAGGACCTGGAAGACGAAAGAAGTTTAACAGAAGAACGAGTAGCAGAATGGATTAACAACACGAAACCGACAGCTGTGGAAGGGGCGAAGCCTGAAGAAGACAAGAAATTATCTCCAGCTGTTGAGGAAGTTGTCTCGTTGGATCAGCGTCAAATAGCGGCAAGGCAGGTTTTGGCAAAAGAACTGCCAGTGTTCTCTGGAAACCCCGAAGAGTGGCCGCTCTTTATAAGCAGCTATGAGAATACCACGAAGTTGTGTGGGTTTTCTCATGAGGAAAACTTATGGAGATTGCAAAGAGCATTGAAGGGCGGTGCACTCAGAGCTGTTGGCTCACGTCTTATGTTGCCATCAACAGTTCCCGAAATTATTTCGGAGCTGCGTATGTTGTACGGACAACCAGCATACATAGTTCAAACGATGCTGAAGAAAATAAGAGCGGAACCATCTCCCAAAGTAGAACGGTTGGACACAATCATTCAGTACGCTCTCTCTGTCCGTAGTCTGCAATGTACGATAGAGGCGTCTGGATTGACAAATCACCTAAGCGATCCAACACTACTCCAGGAACTGGTTGATAAGCTGCCGGCTTCAATTAAGCTAAATTGGGCCTTGTACAATGGGAAACAGGAACATGACTTAACAAAGTTCAGCAAATGGTTGTATGGAATGGCAGAGGCAGCGAGCACGGTAACGACATATACAGCACCGGACGGAAGAAATGAGAGAAGACAAGCACCTTTACATACACACTCTGAAGACAGGACAACAAGCAGGAGAATTCAGCAAAACCAAACCAGAGGAGGATGCTACTTATGTGAACATAATCACAAGTTGTCTGATTGCCAACACTTTAGACAGCTGACCGTTTACCAAAGGTGGGAGATGCTGAAAAGCAAAGGTGTATGTGAGGGATGTTTAGGACATCCAAAGCGCTTTCGATGTCGAGCTGTTCGTGTATGCGGAATCAATGGATGTGAATACCAGCACCATCCGCTGCTGCACAATTATCAAGAGGCGCTTTATCAGTCGACACCAATTGTAGATGGGAACCATCACACCCATCAGCAATCCAATGTTACAAATACGCTGTTTAGTATCGTTCCAGTGGTTCTCTATGGAAATGGAAGGTCTTTCGAAACATTCGCCTTTTTGGATAATGGTTCGTCTTTAACGTTGGTCGAGGAAAGCGTGGCAAATAACTTAGGGCTGAAAGGAGTGAATAAGCCATTATGCTTGAAATGGACGTCGGATACTACACGCCTAGAAGAAGAATCCAAGATCGTTCCGCTCGAGATATCTGCAAGATCTGAAGGTGTGCAGCAGACGAAGTATTGGCTAAGAGATGTGCGCACAGTCAAACGACTAGCTCTGCCAGTACAATCCGTGGACCAAGAGGAGATCAACATCAAGTACTCCCACTTTAATGGCGTACCACTGCAGTCCTACAATAAAGCGCAGTGTGGAATATTGATTGGTATTAACAACCAAAGACTTTTGCTGCCACAACGAATCAGAGAAGGAGGATGGAATGATCCGGTCGCAATTAAGACTCGGCTCGGATGGTGTGTAAGCGGTAGTAACGTCAAGGATGCCAAGGTAAATGGAGTGTATCATGCATACGACGCTTGTGAATGCAATAAGGATCTTCACGAGATGGTTCGGCAGCACTTTATTCTGGAGGAGCATGGAATTGACAAGCAACACGTTGAGTCAGCTGAAGAGATGCGAGCTAAAGACATTCTTCGTACGACGGTTAAGCGGCAAGGAAATTCGTTCAGCACTGGATTATTGTGGCGGTATGAAGACGTAGTTCTACCAGATAGCTTTTCAATGGCGTTGAAAAGGCTCAGGTGCATGGAGAAAAAGATGTCAGGTGATACGTCTTTGCGTGACATAATAAATGGGCAGATACAAGATTTGGTTGTCAAGGGCTACGCTAGGAAGCTTAAAGAGCGAGAGATTGAAAAAGTTAATGCGAGAACTTGGTATCTTCCAACATTTATAGTAAGAAACCATAATAAGCCAGAGAAGCTCCGCTTGGTATGGGATGCGGCCGCCTCCACGCAAGGAGTGTCATTGAATAGCATGCTGTTGAAGGGCCCAGATGAGCTGAGAGTTTTGACGGAGGTGCTGTACGGGTTTCGAACGAGACGAATAGCGATTGCCGGCGACATCGAGGAAATGTTCCATCAGGTTGGCGTGCGCGAGGAGGATCAAGACTCGCAGAGATTCTTGTGGCGTGATGGAGATTCTAACCGTGTGCCAGACGTCTACGTGATGAAGGTGTTAACGTTTGGGGCAACATGTTCACCGAGTATTGCCCAATATGTGAAAAATACAAATGCCAGGGAATTCGCACACATCTTTCCCCGGGCTACGGAAGCAATTGTTCAGCATCATTACGTGGACGATCTGCTTGATAGTGTGGACACCATTGAAGAAGCGATTCGTCTGGCAGAGGAAGTCAAGTATATTCACTCAATGGCAGGGTTTAACATTCGCAACTGGCTATCGAACTCCAAGGAGGTTCTGCAAGCGCTTAATCAGCCTGAGAGTAAGGGCAAAATATTTGAAGGACATTCTGAGGAAGCAAAAAGTACGGCAAAGGTCTTGGGACTCTGGTGGAACACTTCGGACGATATCTTCACCTTTTCGCTAAAGTTTACAAAGGCTCAGGAAGATATTTTGAAGGGACATCGGATGCCAACGAAACGTGAACTTTTGCGGGTCTTAATGTCAATATATGACCCACTAGGATTCCTGTCGTTCTATCTCGTCAAGCTCAAGATTCTGCTGCAGGAAGTGTGGAGGTCAACAATAGGATGGGACGAGACAATTTCGTTAAACCTACAAAGCGGTTGGGAAAGTTGGCGTGTCCTGCTGCCAAGGGTTGAGGAGGTGCGAGTTCAGAGGTGCTACTTGCATGAAGATTTCAACATTGAAGCTAAGGTTCAGCTACACGTCTTCGTCGATGCGAGTGAGGATGCCATGGCTGCTGTGGCGTACTTCAGATTTGAGAATGGAAACTCGGTGGACTGTGTAATTATTGGAGCCAAGTCTAAGGTTGCGCCTTTAAAGCCGTTATCAATTCCGCGGCTAGAATTGCAGGCTGCATTGATTGGATCCAGATTGGCTAGCGCAATTGAGAAGAGTCACACATTGAAGATCGAAAGGAGATTCCTGTGGACAGATTCGAGGAACGTTCTCTGCTGGCTACAATCAGACGCCAGAAGATACAAACCATTCGTTATGTTCCGGGTTGGAGAGATTTCGGAGCTTACGCTGCAGGAGGAATGGCGTTGGATTCCGACGAAATTAAACGTAGCCGACCTTGCTACCAAGTGGACTAGAACACCAACATTTGACCAAGACACTCGGTGGTTCAAGGGTCCAGAGTTTCTATACGATGAAGAGGCGAAATGGCCGATCCTGGTCGACAGAGAAGTTACAACACAGAATGAAGAAGTAAGACCACAGTTCCTTCTGATGACGGATGAACACGAAGCTGATCCAATAATAGAAGTAACCAGATTTTCAACATGGCGTCGCCTGCTCCGTTCAATGGCTTGGGTTTTTCGGTTTACCCACAACGTAAAGGCAGGAGGGAGTAAGCTGAGCAGCGAAACCTTGTCATCAGAAGAACTTCATCTAGCACAGACGTATCTTCTACAAATGGCACAGAAAGACAAGTTTGCGGACGAGTTGATTCTTCTTAAGAATAATAAGACGCTGCCCAAAGGGAGTCCTCTTGTTAAATGTTCGCCATACCTGGGAGAAGACGGCTTGCTGCGGTTAAAGGGAAGGATTGACGGTGCCTGGTGTATCGAAGAAAACACGAAGCGGCCCATACTTATGCCAAAAGACCATTACTTGACATTTTTGTTGGTCTACGACTATCACACTCGCTTTCATCACCGGTGCCAAGAAACAGTGATCAACGAGATGCGACAAAAATTTTGGATACCAACTTTAAGAAGACTGGTCAGATCAGTTCGTACTAGATGTCAGCAGTGTCGAAATGACAGAGCGGTTCCAGCGAATCCCGAGATGGCTCCACTTCCCGAGGCTAGATTATCGGCATATGTAAGACCTTTCACGTTTACTGGAGTGGATTATTTCGGCCCGATCCTGATAAAGTCTGGAAGAAAAATGGAAAAGCGGTGGGGAGTCCTCTTTACGTGTTTGACGATCAGAGCGATTCACATAGAGGTGGCGCATAGTCTCACGTCGGACTCGTGTATTATGTGCATCAGAAATTTCATATCCAGACGCGGAACTCCCAGAGAAATCTATTCGGACAATGGGACAAATTTGAAGGGAGCTGAAAAGGAGCTGCGTCAAGCATTTCACGAGATGGACAAAGAGGTTATTCAGAGCACGTTTACCAGTGCTGAAACCAGATGGTTCTTCAATCCACCAGCGGCGCCTCACATGGGAGGGTGCTGGGAAAGACTCATCGGTACGGTTAAAGGCGTGCTGAAGGAAATCACCAAAAATCAGCGTTTGGAGGAAGAGTCGCTGCGTTCCACACTGATCGAAATCGAGGGCATAGTCAACTCGCGCCCTCTGACGTATGTTGCCATTGAGGCTGGCGATGCTGAAGCGTTGACGCCTAACCATTTTTTGCTTGGGTCATCGAGTGGCAGTAAACCACCTGGAGCGTTTAACGATAAGGATCTTCTTCGTAAGAGCTGGAGAGTTGTCCAGCAACTATCGAACATGTTTTGGCGGCGTTGGATCCGGGAATATCTGCCAACACTAACCCGGAGAACTAAATGGTTTCAACAAGTGAAGAATGTGGCTGTAGGTGACGTAGTCATTATCGTCGATGAGAACCTTCCAAGAAATACCTGGCCGAAGGGGATTATCGTCAACACCATAACTGCGAAGGATGGTCAAATAAGGAGGGCAACGGTACGAACAGCTGGTGGTACGTATGATCGTCCAGTGGTGAAACTGGCAGTGCTGGACGTCGGCAAGCCCGATGAAGGTGAAGCAGCAGTAGAGGCAAGTCAAGCAGCCGCTCCACCGGGGGGGAGAAATGTTGCCGACGAAAGGAATGCCTGCGCGGATGACTAGTAGGCTGAACGCATTCATCCACCGAAGAACCCATCCACCAACTTTCGCCACGCTGACATGTTATGCTGAACGAAGTTTACTTGAATTTTGAACGAACTGGTCGTGCATCGTGCAGGAGATACTTGTTCGAGATATTTCTTTTTATATATAAAGCCGGCCGAGGAAGATATTAAAGAGGAGAAAAATACCTATAATTTTTAGGTAAAAGTTAAAAACAAACCATTTATAAATTGAATTCATAAATAAAGAAATTTTCTTGTTTTTAGTTTATTTACTAGTAAACTCAACAATTGGTGTTGTTTCTTTGGATATCTTCACGTCAGCGGCAACAGATATAAACATAAATTGAGTGGATTTTCATAAGCATAAATTACAATTTAAGAACAGCTGACTTTTCAAACACGCAATACCACAAATGCGAAGGAAGAAAAATCTTGTTTTATGTTCCATTGGGCATGAAAAATCTGAAATCTGAAAGCAAAATCCGGAAATCCCAATGGAAAACGACATAGGTTCGTTCGGGTACTTTTTTGCAAACGTAAAATTATTTAAAATTTGCTAAGAAACTGTGCAAATGCGACCACGTACTGAGAAAATTTAAAAAAATGAGAGAGAGAAATCCATTTCCCCTCTTCTCATTTTTTCGTAATTTTCTACTCGCCGAATTTCGACTTACTGAAAAATGAAAACTGCCAACTAAGTGACAGCTCAAAAGTTTGACAAGTAAAACTATTTATTTTCGTTTTCAACGACGTCAGAGGAACAAATTATAACTGAATGTTCTCCTAGAATATATCAGCTCATTCAAATGGAAGGTTTAATAGGTATTTAGTTTGAAAAAAATTCAATTCCAACTTATTTTGTAGATGCTGCATTTTACAATTATGCCAAACATGACATTTCTTAACATTTTTGTAAGAAAACCGATCAGGTACTTCTCTTGAAATTGAGAGAATTCTCTCTCGATTTTAGAGATTTGACATTTTTCATTTTTCTATGCTTAAAGTACACGAACGGACCTATTAATTAGCAATATCCCGATTCCCGAAAGCGGTTAAACGTCAGTCAGTAAACAGTACGGATAACGCAGAACTAATTGAGTGCGATCAGTTAAACTTGGAATTGGAATTGAACATGAGCATGAGGGACTAATCAAAATAGTAATACACAAAACTGTACTAAATTTCTACTAGTAAGATTAAAGCAAAGTAGGAGCAGATGACAGCAACATCAAATTGAGTTTTGTGAAGGAAACTCGCCTGCGCTACACGATACAGCTTCATAAATCATTGGCCGCGTTCCACTGCCCGCTAGATGAGCAGCGGCATGTCAAACTCCATATAAAAAAAAATTGACATTTTACCATTTGAGTCGTCTAGCACTTTTTGTGAAATATCCCTTTCAGGGAAATTTCTCAATCTAGCTCAAAACTACCCGCTGCTTTGAGAGAAAAAAAAAACAGCTGTCAAAGGAAATCGTTCAAACGTCTACAAAATAAAAACAAAAATACGAAGCCGAGTTGCAATTGTGATAAAATTGGTAATAAGGTAAGTAAAATAGCAATTCCGATATTATTATGGTTTCTATAACATGCACCATTTCTTATTTAATGTTGTTTGGAAATAATTATGCGACACGAAATTATTTATGAAGGAAAGTCATATGTTTTTGATGAAAACAAGTCAAATGTCACTTTGCCGCTGCGCGAGCCGCTGCGCGAGCGTTCCTTCATCTGGGATATTTTGTGCTAGAAGACTAGCGGGCAGTGGAACCCGGCCATTTTAAAAGATACCTACTGAAAGGTGACCTCCTACCAGTGCTGAAAGTTTGGGGGTTTTGCCACCCAGATTTAGGATTTTTTTGGATGGACAGGGGGAAATCTGGGTTTTTTTTTAAATCCACTTTTATTTGCATTTCGTTATAATATCCTTTTCGGTAGGTAACCTTAAAATGTGTGTGTTATTTAAAATGAAGGTATAATTAATCGATTACAAAAGCAACATGCTCTGACATTTAGTGTCGTATTTATTTGTCGCACACTAGCATTCGGAAAACAAAACTTACAATTCAGCGTCTCAAATTCGAAATTTCTTCTTTTAAGTTGTAAAAAAACATTCTTAAAAAAAAAAAATTGGGGGTTTTGTAGTCAAATCTGAGGGTTTTAGAGTTATCCTGGGGGGAAATAATTTGACCGTCTGGCAGCGCTGCCTCCCACGACGATTGGATCTAAGCACCGGAGCGACGCCTAGCCACGACCAAAGATCGTCCGTCCATCCCATCAGCAACACACGTCGATCCGACCAAAGCCAAGGAAAACCGAACAAGTAAACTTAAAGATTCTATATTGCTATTGACCCATCGAATTGAAGTGGCCCAATAATGAAGCTGCTATATCAACCCAACAAAGTCACAAAAGTTCTGCATTCTGTTAAAATATACTCCGAATTTTCGAAAAATGGGATTGTTCACAAGATCATAGGTATACCGAATTTGCTGAAAGAAAAACCCAAACACACATAAATGTAAATAGATAAATGCCTGAAACCCAGCAACGGTTTTTTTCTTTGCATCATTTTGCTCAACGAACAACGAGCCAGCTTATTTCACGAACAAGCCCCAAGACGAGTGCAATTGCGAGAAGACTATTTCACCTCTCTGCGTTTACGACAATCTCTTTCCACTACCAGCGTCAGTTTGTTGCGATATGCGCTATCTCTGTTACGCTACCGCATCAGAACAAGAGACAATTAGTTGAATGTACCCTTTCGGTATAATAAAAATGAAACCGTAGCAAGAGAAATCATTTCAGTAGACGGTTTCACCACATTTTCGTGAACGGCCATTTTGAGTCGACCATTTTTGGTTTTAGAATTAAATAAATTTACAAAGACGCCATGTTTGTCTGACATCTTTAAATTTTTAATAAACAATAATAAAGAAGTTTTTTTTTTTATTTTTGTCTTTTGATTTCGTTATCCATTAAAGAAAAAAAAAATTAATAATCACTAAAAAGATAATTGTGAAAAAAAAAAATAATGTATTAGTGCGAACAAAGTAAATTTAAAGTGTCGGTGCTTGGAAAAAAGAATAAATTACAATCAAAATTCAATAACAAATTCACTGCAATTTGAATTAAAAAAAAAACATATTTGAGGTCGACAAAATCAATAATTGCTTAGATCTCTAAGCTCTCGGATAGTTTAATTAATATTTGCAAAGGTTCGTAGTTTACTATTATACAAATGTCAGAAGTTCCCAGTGCAAAATAAAATATTGTCTTTGAAGTATGGATTGTTTTTTCGTTGCCTTTTGGCAAACTCTCCCAACAACACGATTACAATTCCATTCCCCGTCCGTATAGATATCTCACTTCCATTCACTGCTTTTGTATTTGCTTTTGGTTTTATTCGATTTTTTTTTTCTTTGGACTAGGTATCTTTGAAATGCAGGTGAACAATGCTTATACATGCGTACATAATGTTTCTCTATAATTTAGCAGTTATATAGAATACATATTATGGTTATATGCGTGCACATATGTGAATGTGAACAAAAGTGTTTTCAATTGCAAATAGCAATTAAGTTTTGTGACAAAAACACAAGAATGCCGGCTGGGCTGCGATTGTGACAAACAAAACAATGTTTATTCGACGACGAGGACGACAATGATAACTGTATATACGCTGGTATTAGAAACACAAATTCGATTGGTGATACAAATTTTGAGTATGTACATTGTACAAGCCTAAGCATATAGCTAGCTGTAACCTTTGCTCGAAATGAACAAACAAATTGATCAACTTTAAGGAAATGTTGCATTCTGGAAACTGAGTCTTTATCTTCAGTAAAACACAACTCCAACAAGTCGACGAAAGAGTTGGAAGTTGAAAAAAAAAAAAAAAACATTGTTGCAGGTATTGCCAAGGAATTTTTTATTTCTTTGTATATTTATTTGTAAGCCCGAAATGGGTTGTTCCCATCAATGGGGTAGGTACTTGTGACGTGTGTACATATCAAAGTCCGTAAATAGATGTATGTAAACCTTGTTTGGTAGCAATATTGAGAGAAAATTTATTATTTAGTCGAAACTAATGTTGCAAATATGACACTGGCAAATAAATTAACACTGTCAAGGAACGAGAAAAGCCAATTAGCGATCATCTGCACAGTAGATCTGTGGTTCATGCATGTAAGAAAACGCTTTTCATAGCAATCTTGGGCAGAACTAGCTTTGCTCTCGAGTTTTGTGCCGATGTCATATAACACACATATCTTCGTTAAATAAACATAGACAGAGATTCACTCTAGCAAGCAAACGAGATTTTGAAGCAATACTTCATACTCCAGGGGAAGAATTCACCTTGAAACGTTGCTCATGTGATGGGATGGGACACGTGCATATTAACTAGACTTTTGTTAAGAAAAGGAAAAGACAAAAGAACAAAATGCGAACTGAAATACAATATTTCTATTCGAATGCATAAAAGAACATTTTTACTACCTATGCAAACTGGCAGGGGAACGTTAGTTTGTCAGCAAATGCGTAACATAATAGGTCTGTTCCCTTACGATAATGCTTTCGAATACATTAGTCAAACTTCGTTCCCTTACGCAAAAGTTGGTTAGAAGTGAACGAAGTTTGACTAACGTATTCGAATGTATTCGAATGCATTATTGTAAGGGAACAGACCTAATGGGACCGCCTTTCGTTGTACATACTCCTATTTGCCAAAATATCAAAGCCTGATACACCCTTCTAAGGATATAAATGAAATGAAATAAATAGTCTATACATTTTGAGAAGTTCCATTTTCAATCCGTCGTAAAGATCGTATAGACTCTAGGTCTAGAGCACAACTGAATACACTTTCTGTTTATGTTTTTATTTCGAAAAGTTTACAGAAGCAAACAGAAGTGAATATGATTCATCTAGCCCATATATTTAAGGAAGATTTTTCTGTTTTTGATTTTAGAAAAACGCCGTGCTAAAGCAAACAAACTGATACTTTCTAACTTGGAGTCGCTGTTAAGAACGTTATGGCTCATCCAGACATAATGTGCGAAGTGGAGATATCCGACTCTTCGATAGTAGAAGTGGTGGACTCGGAACATTTTTCAGACATAAATGGAGTACCGTATGAACATTATGGTATTCAAGTGTGCGATGACCAATACGAAGAAGTAACGTGTGAAACAGAAGACTCTCAAGGTCTCATGATGCAAAATATCGACGATGGTAAGCCTATTTACTTCGAATTGAATTGAAGAAGCCAAAGATCTATATCTTTAATAGTTTTTATATCAGAGGAAGTTGTTTTGCAAAGCGACTCAAATATGCAAAGCCACGAGGAAGGTCTAGACGGCTCCAATGATCACTTCCGTTCATATGCAGACGCATCACCGTTCGGTTCAGATATTTATGTCGAACAAATACCCGGACCATCAAAGTATGTATATAGGTTCTAAGTAGAGACACAGTGGCGTTGCCGTCGGTGTGAAAGAAGATTGAGACAGCATAAAAACTTAACAATTCGTATGACTTTTGTAGAAAAAGAAAATCCGGATCTACACCAAAACAACGACACGTCATCAGTCGACTTCGCACTTCTAAACCAGAGGACGTTATCACCACAGAGGAGTCTGCGGTGAAACCACGTCGTTGGGAACAGAAACAAGTTCAAATCAAAACAATGGAGGGTGAATTCAGTGTAACGATGTGGGCCTCCGGTGCGTCCGATGATGAAGAAGGCTCCAATCCAGAACCTGATCCCGATTACACGGAATACATGACTGGCGGTAAAAAATTAACACAAGACTGTGTACCTGGTCTTGACCTGTCCGACCCAAAGCAATTGGCCGAATTCGCTCGACCGTACCATAAACAGAAGCTTAAAAAAGGCGTTGCGACGATAACAGGAAACTCATCCAATCCGCATAACGGCCAATCGTCTGATATGCACGATCGAAAAATTGGTATGCCCAGCTCGAATTTAAACTAAATACGCGCTTTATTTATGCGTTTTTTCTTCTTTTTTTTTCTATAGCCTGTCCTCATAAAGGTTGCAATAAAATGTTTAGAGATAACTCGGCCATGCGTAAACACCTTCATACGCACGGACCGCGTGTGCATGTTTGTGCCGAGTGTGGAAAAGCATTTGTGGAGAGTTCAAAATTGAAACGACACCAGTTGGTACACACAGGAGAAAAACCATTCCAATGCACCTTTGAGGGTTGTGGAAAACGATTTTCGCTCGATTTCAATTTGCGGTAAGTCGAAACTGTTTGAATACCAATACCAAATTTGTGGTTAGTACAACTTGTTCTATCTTTTAAATTGAAGGACGCATGTGCGGATACATACAGGGGATAGGCCGTACGTCTGCCCATTCGACGGATGCAATAAGAAGTTCGCCCAATCGACCAATTTGAAATCACACATCTTAACGCATGCAAAAGCAAAGTAAGTCTTTTAAATGAACGTTCCCAAAACCTATGTTATTCTTTTCAATGTATTTTCTTTCACAGGCGCAATTCTGTGGCAGGCAGTCGGAATTCTATCCAAATTCCAAATCAGAATTTTATTAAGGTAGAAATGTCGGAACTGGAATCTAATTCACCGTACATAGTGTACACAGAATAAGTGAGGAATTCATCGCGTATTTATTTTTATTATACTATAATTACACTTTTATGTAATCGTTTACAACAATTTACACAGTAAGTTGCATGTCGATGTGATCATAAAACAATGATCACTATGAATTACACTTGATCATCGAAGAAAAGCTAGCATAAGCAACATATTTATTTGGTTTCTGAATTCAAATTCAGACAACCAAATCGAACAGATCACGAGAATCCGAAAACAAAACAAATATTTCTAATGACCTATCTATAAGTATTCTTTAACTAAATAAGCAATTAATTAAATATAGTGGGTAACAGATTAGATTGCTAACAAATAAGAAATCAAAACAAAACCTCATTATTTATAATTATTATTCATACGGTAGTACGAAGAAGATTTTAACAAATTTATGAAATTTCCCTATATTAACAGTGAATTTGGTATTTAACAAAGCTACTCAAACGTGCAACCAATGACCATAAACATCTTTTTCCGTTAGTTATCTACAACTATTAATTATACCATACAATGAACATTTGTACTTTTGTTAAAAAAAATAAAACTTTTGTAACCGGAACGAAGCACAACAAAACTGCATGTAAATGCAAAGTCATCAAGTAGAGACGGAGGGATAACAAAATATCAGTGATATACGAAAAGTACGGAGTAAAATTTAGTGTATTTTCGCTAAAAAAAAACATTAAGAAAAAAATGTATAAAATAAAATAAAAAAAAAAAAAAAAGAAAAAACTTGAAAAAAAATCAAACAAAAAAAATTGGAAGCCAAGATCGATGTTTTGTGATGGGCAGGTACCAAATATGTTAACTAAAGTAAATATTATTTTTTTTTTTTCTTTTCCTTAAGATAAATTATATATATGTAAGGTAAAAAAAAAAAATATTGAAATGGAGCAAAAGTGTGGATGCACTATTAATAATATGTACATTTTAATTCGGTGTAAAAAAAATAATAAAACATGAAAGTGAAAAAAGAATAGATTTTTAAAAGAACACTTCATCTCGTCTTTTTCATTTTCATTTTGAGTTACAAACTGTATATGGTGGGCATTAAAAGAAGAGCCTTCAACGAATTTAAGTGAATGAAAACGTTGAATCAAACAAAAAGAAAGCATTTTCACCTGTGTTTTCGTTTCAAGTAACTCGAACATTTTTTTAGGAATTACTGGAGAACGGATTGGAGCAAATATAGGAACAGTGTGGAATCTTCCATAATTAACAGAACTCCTGTTCCCCCTACTAATACAAATGAGTTAGATAGTATGGTTGAGGAACCAGCTAGGTCCTCTGAAAGACCAATAGAAAGCAGCTCTTCAAGTCTTATTACCAAGACCAAAATTCTTTGGGCCATTAAAGGATTTAAGCCATTTAAATCTCCTGGACCGGATGGTATAATACCGGCCGAACTTCAGAGGAACGCTGACCTAATCCTCCCTTGGGTAACTGTAATATTAAAAAGTTGCCTGGATTTTGCTCATATTCCTAAGCTGTGGACAGAAGTTAACGTGGTGTTTATACCTAAGGCTGGTAAAAGCTCACACGTTAACCCCAAAGATCTCAGACCAATTACTTTTGTCATCATTTCTGCTAAAAACCTTAGAGAAACTGATAGACATCCACATACGTTGCAGTGTCCACTCAAATCTCTTGTCAACGTCTCAGCACGCGTATAGCAAAGGGAAATCGGTTGAAACGGCCCTTCACTCACTTGTATCTACCATCGAGAAATCTCTCGATTGTAAAGAATTCACATTGGTTGCTTTCCTGGATATTGAGGGAGCGTTTAACAACGTCGAAGCAGAGGCAATTCTCGGCGCACTGACGGGCCTTGGAATTGAGAAATCGATTGGCGAATTGGTCAACCAGTTGCTCACCAACAGGTTTATCAACTCAAAGCTGGGCAATGCATCGGTCCGGAGGTTCGTTAGTAGGGGTACGCCTCAAGGTGGCGTTATCTAACCTCTTCTTTGGAACCTAGTAGTGAATGAACTACTACTAATACTGGAAGGGGAAGGGTGCAAAGTAATTGCCTATGCAGATGACGTTGCCATCGCTGTCTCAGGAAAACACCTCAACACGCTTAGAGATCTCATGCAGAATGCCCTCTCTAAGCTCTCTAAATGGACCAAAAAATGCGGTCTGGCGGTCAATGCCCAGAAAACTGAATTGGTCCTCTTCACAAGAAAATACAAAATTCCCAATTTTGTACCCCCAAAACTAAACGGCACACTCCTGGTGCTAACCAATACGGCTAGCTATTTAGGCCTGGTTTTAGACAGCAAATTGAGCTGGAAACCCAATATCCTACGGAGAGTTCAGAAAGCCACCACGGCTCTGTACTGCTGTAAAAAAGCCATTGGAAGCAGATGGGGACTCCAGCCTCGAATTACATATTGGCTATATGTATCCGTTATCAGACCTATACTCACTTATGGCGTTATTGTATGGTGGACTGCCCTCGAAAGGGCCATCCATCATAATCACCTTAGCCGCGTCCAAAGAACGGCATGCATATGCATAAGTGGAGCCCTTAGAACCACTCCAACAGCGGCCATGGACGTAATGTTCCACTTGCTATCGCTAGACATCTATTGCAAACAAGTGGCAAAGCAATTCAGTTGTGGACCAGTCGCCAAACTGGTCACTCATCTATTCTAAATACATTGGAATGCATTCCAAAAGATACTGATTACACGTTCCCTCAGTTTCAATTCGAAAAGAACTTCGAAACCTACATACCCTCCAGGAGTGAATGGGAGAACGAAATAGTACCCCGTAAGGAGTCTGTCTGTTTCTATACAGATGGGTCTAAAACTGAAACAGGAGTAGGGGGGGGGGGGGGGGGGGGGGGGTGTTTTCTCTTTTGATCTAAATTATAAAATCTCATTCAGCCTTCCTAATCACTGTAGTGTATTTCAGGCGGAGGTCATGGCGATCAAAGAGGTCCTGTCGTGGCTTCGGTATAATGTAATATCTGATGTAAGGGATATCACCATACACCATCTTTACCGACAGTCAAGCCGCGATTAAATCCCTGGATTCTGTCGTCTTCAATTCAACAACTGCCCTCAATTGCCGACTATCTCTGAACGAGATGGCGAAACAATTCAAAATTCACCTTATTTGGGTGCCGGGCCATAGAGACATTCCAGGCAATTGCATCGCCGATGAGCTCGCCAGAAAAGGCACTACTATGTCGACTCTACCAGAAAAGAAGAGTCTCTATATGCCTCTTGCTACTTGCAAACTCCTAATTAAACAAAACGCATTAAGCGCTACTAATCGCAGGTGGTCTAGATGCTTAACGTGCCACACTTCGAAACAGATCTGGCCTCAGCTGGATTCCAAGCGCTCAAAAAGTCTCATTACACTGAAAAGACCCATAATAAGCACTCTAGTAGGTGTCATCACGGGACACTGCGTCATAGGGAGACATGCTCTCAGATTGGGCCTCTATTCAAATGATTTCTGCAGAAGCTGTATGGACGAGGAGGAGGAGGAGACCATTCTGCACCTTCTCTGTACGTGTCCAGCACTGTCACTCCGTAGAAAACTATACCTCGGAGAATATTTCTTCGACAATCTCAGCGAACTCGCAAACATAGGTATCAACTGCCTCCATCACTTCATTCTTAGCTCCGGCTGGTTCAACGGGTAGATAAGGAGTCGATTTCGATCCTGTGGTAACACAATGGGCCTAATTTGGCCTAAGTGTGGCTGCACTTGAGGTGGCCTGCCACTCTTCTAACCTAACCTAACTCGAAAAACCCACACAATCCATTTCACATTCAGGTGTTGCTATCAGAAACGAAATGAAACGAGCCTTTTCACGCCAAGCCGAAAACCGGATTTTCGCGAAAGCTAAAGTTTCCCCATACATATTAGGTCTGTTCCCTTACCATAATGCATTCGAACGCATTAGCCAAATTTAGTCAAACTTCGTTCCCTTACGCAAAAGTTGGGCAGAACAGAGCCAAAAAGAAAGAACAAAACATTACCCCTCCATAAAAAAAAACCTGCAAATATTAGCCCAAGAAATTTCTCTGTGCTAGTTGGTTATTGCTGACAGATGGTTGTCAAATCGTTCAAATGCTTATTTGTAACTAACTTTTCATTTGTTTTCATTTATGGTTTGTGATTGTATAGCATTAAAATAGATGTAAGACGCAAAAGAATTGAACTTTTCAATTTCTGCAATAAAAGCAATTCAAATTTCGGTCTTAAATATAGATTTGTGTCTTGTTCTTCTGATATTTAAATATTACCGCCTAGAAAAATTCACATTTTTCAAATTTGTGGTTCAACGCGTTCCTTTTCTTTTTGGTTATATTTCATTTCGGTGAGCGAATTCTCTCGCAATGAGATAAATGTGACATATTGTCAAAATTGAACCAGAAAGTAATGTCGATTTCCATTGGGACAGAAAAAGCACTTTTTTCAGAGTCAGAGCAGTTTTTCTGCTCTCGAAATCAGCTGGCTGTCAGATTTCATGTTCCATTGGCCGCAAAAAAAGCACTTTTTTTGAGAGTCAGAGCAATTTTTCGAATCTCGATATCTGAGCAAGATTCACATCTACTTACACTAACACCAAAACATTTGCCTTTTGTCAAACTTTAAAGTGTGTATTAATTACGTATTTAGAAGACCAGTCTGTGAAAAATAAAGAAAAATTTACATTTGGCCGGCGAAATGGATATCAACACAAATTGAGTCGATTTTTATAAGCATAAATTGCAATTTAAGAACAGCTGACTTTTCAAACACGCACTACCACAAATGCGGAGGAAGAAAAATCTCGTTTTATGTTCCATTGGGCACGAAAAATCTGAGATCTGAGAGCAAATCTGTAAAATCCCAATGAAAATCGACATAAAGGAACAGACCTACGTGAAGTTAGCCCGCACTTTTTCTAGAATGAAAAACGTGAAATGCAGTTCGATAGACATTCGTTTGTAGTTGTTTGTAGTGAAATTTTTTTCGTTTGTAGTTCAACCGTTAGAAAGTTAGAAGCATTAGAATAAAATTTCAGCCCGCACTTTTGGCTTTTTGAAATAAAAACTAGCCAGTTGCATTCGAAATCGTTTGTAGTTGTTTGTAGTGAAATTATTTTTTAACATAAATGTCTTATTTCCGAGATATAAGGACATTTGTGTTTGCACCTGTAACTCTGAATTTACAAAAGAGAGAAATAATTTAAAACCACTGGTGCATAAAGCATATCCAAACTTAAATAACTGCATTTAAAATTTCTGAATTCACTTATGCGTTGCTTAATAAAAAGCAATCAAAGTCAAAAAACGCATCCCTTTAGAGTTGCATCAATATATGGGCTTCCCAACAACAACAAAACAACGGTAAACACATTTTCGCAAAGCACTCATCAGTGCCCATCCACATGAGTCACTACTTGTCAATTAGCAACAACAACCAATCAATAAACACCGATTTTATCCAACAATATTTTCTATTCCTTCGAATAACATTAAAACCTAACCCCTTTGAAACAATTTATAACAACAAAAATGCAATTTCTGCAAAGCCTGGGGGCAGATTCTGTAAGGCGAAACGATAAAACGTTTTCGTGTGCACGAAGAAATTTGCTTGTGTAAAATATGGCCAATCATTCGTTCGCACGAAAACGTTTGATCGTTTCGCCTTGCAGAATCTTGCCCCCTGTATTCCTGACTATCTAATCCAATTCAAATTTTGTGATTTTATTACAAAGAAAAAAAATTAAATGAAACTTAAGCGAACATTACTTCGTCATATAAACTCATATCCATATTTCAGTTATTAAGCAACTCAAAATAGTGAAATCTATGTTTTTCTAATGCTTTATGTTAGATGTATCTAATGGAGCAAAAAAAAATGACCTCTTATCAATAGATACCGATTTATAGAAAATTTAAGAAAATGGTTGAAATCGTCTTCGCAGACTGATTTAAGGGGACGGATATTTCAAATGCTGGACAACTACAAACGACAAAAACTAGTTGGTTGTTAGAAACCGTGCTCTAAACCTTAAATGTCGAAATTGACCAAACCAAAAAGAATTTATATGCAATTTTAGCAGGCGATATAAGACCGCGTTATCTTCGAAACGGTACATTGCCGAGTGATGAAATTTCCTATTTCAACAGTTTTCCACCTCACCAATCTAATAAAACAAAAATTGTATCAATCGGCCTAACGGTTTGTGATTTATATGCAATTTAAGCGAAATTGCAGCTTAATTTTTTTTTGGAAGTTAGCCCGCACTTTTTCTAGAATGGAAAACTGAGTTTGCAGTTCGATAGGCATTCGTTTGAAGTTGTTTGTAGTGATTTTTTTTTTCGTTTGTAGTTCAACCGTTAGAAAGTTAGAACCATTTGGAAAAAAAAGTTTCAATCCCTTAAAACCTTGTTATCTCCGAAACCGTGGCAAGCAGAGTGATGCAATTTTCTGTGTCGAAAGTGTTTGCCAATATACTAATCTAATAGAATTCAAATTATACCAATCGGCCTAACAGTTTATGATTTATTTGAAATTTAAGCAAAATTCTTCTTCTAGCTTAAGGTCCCCATAACTCAAAAACTGTTGAACTACAAACGATGAAACTTTGCATTTCTACGCTTAAATATGGGTCAATTTAGACCATTATAGGCTCCCCTGAAATTGAGAATAAAAAGTGTCCAGTAATGCGGGCTGCCTTCTATTTGATATCATAGGTAGAAAAGGGTTCAGAGAATAGAAAGTTTATTAGATAGAGCACACATGCTTTCTAACAACCAACTAATTTTTGTCTATGCAAATTCTATGGAAAGACGATTTTGATTGGGACGAAGCGCTTCCTCAGTCACATCATCAAAGGTGGATAACATTTCGAAGTCAATTGGCTGATTTGAGCAAATTATAAATTGAAAGACGCGTTTTGTTGTGTGACATTCAGTATGCACAGTTGCACGCTTTCTCAGATAGCTCAGAGCGTGCATACGGAGCCTGCCTTTATGTGCGTTCAACTCAACACGATGGAAGGGTTGTAGTGCGCTTGTTGTGTGCAAAGTCGAAGGTCGCTTCGGTTAAAAATATAAGCTTACCACGACTCGAACTTTGCGCTGCACACTTGACGGTTCACTTCGTGAAGCGTATCAGAGACATATTTTTGGATGGATTTGAGAGTGTGCACTATTCGACTTTATCAGCACTCTTAAACATAAATTCAACTATTTGAGCATTGTAAGAACCACTGCTTACATTTTGTTATAATGCGTCTGGAAAGGCAACGAAGAAAACAAGACAAATCGGTGAGCTAACAACATGGGAAATGGACAAAGCTCTTCATTGTATTTTAAAGCTTGTTCAAGCAAGTCAATATGCAAATGAAATTGCACTGCTGGAAAGAAGGAAGCCGATTGCTGCTAGATCACATATCATATCATTAAGTCCATTCATCGATGAGGGAGGATTACTTCGCGTCGGTGGAAGACCAAATAACGCAAATTTGCAATACGAGGCAATACATCCAATATTACTTCCAAGTAAGTACATTTTTACCAAAGTATTAATTAAGCACTTGCATGAAAAATATCAACACATTGGAGTTCAAGGACTAGTTGGAATAATGCGTCAAAAATATTGGCCAGTTCATGCAAAACCGCTAATTCGAAAAATTATAAACAGATGTGTCTTGTGTGCTAGAGCAAGTCCTCGTTTGGAGAATCCAGAAATGGGCAGTCTTCCTGCATGTCGAGTTACTCCATCTCGCCCATTTAGTTGTGTGGGCCTTTTTAGGTGCTTTAAGGCGCTTCATAAGCCGCCGAGGTCTTTGCCGGGCGGTTTATAGCGATAATGCAACAAACTATGTAGGAGCGCGTAACGAGCATAGAGCCTTGTACGTTCTGTTCAGCAATCAAGAGTTGAGCTGCGAAATAACAAAGGTTATTGCACTTGGCTTCTATTACCTACGAGGAACTCAATACTGTTATTGTCCAGATAGAAGATATCCTTAACTCCCGTCCTACCTCCCCACTTTCCGAAGATCCTAACGATTTACAACCACTCACACCCGGTCATTTATTGACGGGTACTTCACTTGTAGCACTTCCTGAGCCAGTCCAGTGGCTGATGCAGCAGTTCTGGTTTCGTTGGCGAACCGAATATCTCCACACACTGCCGCAGCGAAGCCAATGGTGTAAAGGGCGTTCCTCACTCAAAGTTATTATAAAGGATGATAATCTTCCACCCTTGAAGTGGAAACTTGGAAGAGTATCCGAAGTTGATCCTGGAGCGGACAATAGTGTGCCAGTAGTAAGATTGAAGACACCCAGTGGTACCACCAAGCGAGCAGTTACCACAGTATGCAAATTACCAGTTTTTGAAGAGCCTTAAGCTATTCAAGAGGGGGAGTATGTTCCCTCGACTTTACAACGATTTTCTTTATTGCTTGTATATTCATTTAAAAATTAAATTATATTTAAACTCAACCGAAATTATACCAAATGGTTGTGATAATGGCTACACCCAATAAAATTGTATCGATATCATAAACGTAGCTATCGAATGTAATTTTTAGAAATGTCAAAAACCACGCTGATTATTACTTCCATCTTTAAGGTTAACTTCCTTTTTTTCTTGATCTCATTGTGTAAGATTAGTAGTTACTGAAAGCTCAAAAGTCGCAATATACAATATATAATACAAATTGCTATAATTGTTTTAATTTCCTTTACACAAATATAAAATAATCAAAAAGGCTTGATTATTTAAATGTACAATGCCAAAGCCTTATTTGTTCAAGATACTTAAATTGAATACCTTAAAATTATCTAATAAATAATTTAGTTTTAGAAAATGTGCATGTAAAAAAGCAAATTGGAATCATATTGGATTCACGACTCACTTTGAAATGTCATATTGACTACGATGTCAATAATGCATTTAGAATGGTAGGTTTTATTAGGCGCTTTTGTATTGCTTTTCTGATCGCTTTTGTATTGCTTTTCTGATCCTTATGCACTGAAGGCGCTATATTTTGCATTGGTAAGATCGGTCCTAGATTATGGTAGTATAATCTGGAATCCGTATTACCAAAACCACTCCAATAGGATAGAAAGGGTGCGAAAATGTTTTACCACGTTTGTTTTTCAAAAACTAAGGTGGAATATTTAAACTCCACCCTATTTAACCAGATGCCTTCTGTTTAATATGCAAACTCTTAAAAAAAGACTCAAGTATTTTAGTATAATTTTTATAAGAGATATAATAAATTACCTACCACATTTTACTTAGTCGGATAAACTTTTATTTTCCCACTAGAATCCTGCGTATGAGATTTCATCTTTATCTTATCTTTCATAGAACAAACTACGACCGTAATGAACCAATTGAACGTTGTAGCGATGAATTAAATTCTATTGATGTTTTCGATAATTGTTCAAGAAATTCTTTTAAAAATCAATTAATGTCTATTTTGAATCTATATTATAATAATAGTTTTAAGTATTTATATTAAAATAACTTAGTTTTAAGTTGTCTAAATGAGTTTGTGTAGCTTAAATTGATTTAAATTAATAAATAAAAAATCCATACATTTGTCTGTCTTTGAAGCACCCTGTATGTTTGAGAATTACATGCAAAAATGGCTCACAACCATGAAAACGAAATTCCGATATCAAATCAGCTATGCCAGTATCATAGATAATTTTATAGTAAAAAGGCAAGTCCATAATTTTATGGGAAATACTCCCCAAATATATGCGTAAACATGCGCCTGTATAATAAAATCTACGTAAAGGTAAAAACAAGACAGACGAATGTACTATACGATATTGCAACTTGTGGACAAAAGTGGATGATAACACACCCCACCCAAATAGCAAGTAGCAAGTCCATTGTAGTGCAAGTACCTTTTTTTTTATATTTTTCTGGCGAGCTAGTGTTGTTTTGGAATCGGATCGGGTTGGAGTTTGTTTGAGTTGCAGGGTGGAAAAGTGTGCGTGTGTGTGCGATTAAGTTTTTGTCATGTTTAATTTATTTGTTTAAAAATGTTTTCTTTTCTGTCACAACCATTGCCCTGCCGTGAGTCTGAGTGTAACTATCGCTATAACACTGAGGTATGTCCAAGTAATTACAATAAAGTTGTGTCCCTAAAATATGCCCCCATTTGACATTGTGCTTTTTTCGTGTAAAAACATTTGCAAATGAATAATTTATTTCCACGCTAGAAAACAATCATATACAACAAATTAAATTATTTTATCAACAATGGTGTTTTTTTTTTCGGCTCAGTTTTGGATGCGAATGAAAAATAGGTGTGTACTCCTTTTTTTCTTGTCGTTTCCAGTCCCAGTGTATCTGAAGTTGTAACTGAATTCCTGTAGTTCTGTGCATTAGGGTAGGTATTATTTTAACGGCATGGAATTGAGAAATGTTCTTTTTTATATTCCTGGGGTATTGCCAAAGATATTCAATGGGCAAATTGTAATGAGAAAATATAACTATGTTGCATGGAGGGGATTCGTTTCATAGTCACCCTCCGCGTTGACCTGTAGATTTACAGTACATAGTGAATGCAATTTTACTGAATCACATTTAACACAAGTGAGTTTTGGAATAGGCTTTCTAAATAGATGTAACAATCGGGTTTGGGGTTAAGAGGCTTGCAGCCGGTTAATTAATAAGTGATTTCGTTTTTTTTTGAAAGTGGAGCAAGTGATTGATGCAACAGCACATTCTGTATATTATGCACAAAATCCCCGGGAAAAACACATCAGCCTATTGTACTGGAAGACACTAATAAAATTTCATATGGTACATATTTTATTTCCGATTCGAGTTAAATGGGTTACAGTTTCTAGGGCACACCATTGCGAATGTCGACCTCAAATTAATAAGTAAACAACAGTGGCCAATGAAAATGATTGAACCAATTCAATGATGAATGTAGATAAGGACCAGTTCTAGTCTAAGCCATAGGTTTTAAGTAGCAACAAATCAAGAAGGCCCAACTAGGTACTATTATAAATTAGAAAGAAATAAAACGAATAGAACGATGGGAAAAGATCAAGAGTTTTTGGAAGCTGCTCGAAATGGGAACATTGCTTTGGTTGAGAAGTTCTTAAACCAAAAGGCTAAACGGAGTGGACCGTTAGCAAGGTAAGTAAGAATTCAAACACGGTTTGATCATTTGTTCAAGACTGCGTTCGTTATATTGCAATATAGTTTACGACGAGGCCCTGGCATAAACGTTCAGGATAATGGCGGATATTCAGCACTGCATTATTCTGCCTTAAATGGTCACACGTAAGATTGACAACAACATTAAATTGATTATATTCATAGGAACTCTAAAAAAAATTATAGTGATATAGTTCGGCTGTTGCTAATACATGAGGCTTCGCCAAATATTCTTGACTCGCGTGGGTCCTCCCCGCTTCATCTGGCAGCATGGGCTGGCCATCAGGAAATTGTAAAAATGCTCCTTACTCATCCGTATAAGCCTGCTAATCCAGATATGCAGGTAAGTTAGTGTGGTTAGGGGGGACAGAGATCACAAAAGACTGCGATGTCTCAAAATAGCCACCGAATTTCAGAAACATAAATATTCAACAAGTCGACTAGATTTGTGGGGACTAGACCACATCTGAATGTAAAACTTATAGGTTGGTCGTTTCACTTTTACCAGAGACAATACTGAGACCCCCAATTCGCAATTGTCTTGCCGCTGGCCCCCCAATTTTTTTTTCAAATTCGCCATTTTGTTTTCCATTTGGTGTTATGTCAATTTAGAATCTGTGTGACATGCCAAAACATACAACAAATAAAATATGAATGCTGCCAACCGCAACCAATTGTGGAGAAATGTGTTGGAGTTCGGGAATACCAAATTTTTAAATCGCTGAATGCCATTGGTTAGTTATTATATTGTTAAAAGGCGAATAATTTGATTTGTTTGGTTGATAAAACTATCTTCGTGAAATGTTTTACATGCAAGAAACATATTAGTTGGTACAAACATGTTTAAGTATTTAGCATTGTCGATATCATTTACCTCGATTTCATTTGTAAAATTTTCTTAAATAACTCACCATTCTGCATTGTCAATTTTTCATAAATATTTTAAGAAAATGTAGGTACACTTATTTCCACAAGAAAAAATAATAATTTCAAGTTTAACGGATAAAATTCTATAAACGATTACAGCAACTTTACCGACAGCGGCAGTGGCATATGTAAAGGATCATTCACAGGAGAGCGAATTGCGAACCACGAACTGGCGAATATTCGTAGATTCTGACACTTCATTCACAAGAAACCTTTTTTTAGTCGCAGGTACCCGCGAATCATTTGTATTGTAGAAGGTTAAGTTCGAGCGAATTTTTCATTCGCAGGTTTGTGGATCGCGACTGTTTTATGTGGATTGTGAATAAAGTGTGACAGTTCGCGGCAAGAATTTTCAATTCGCGGGAGAATTGCTGTAATTGTAAATTTTGTTATTTTAATCAATCAAGTCTCGGTTTTTTTTAGATTAGGTGTTATGTTAATTGAATATAAAGCTTTTGTGGTAAAACAAATAGCAATTTTCAATTCGTAAATACAGATAAATTGATTTGTTCGCAGTTCGCCTATTCGCAGTTCGCGCTCATGTGAATGATCCTTAACGATACTAATGCATTTAGCATTTGGCACCTCATAAAAATATAGCTTGTAGGCAAGTAACGGGAAATCGGTCGAAGTTGGGGGTCTCGAAATGTCATCAGGCCACCATATACTCTCCATAAACGTCAACTGAAAATATTGTTCATGGAATCTATTTAAGAGTCAATGGAACGCACGGGAGAACAACTAGTTGCTAAAGAACGTTTATGTTATTTACAGTTTGACGTTTAATTTTGTTAATCTTAAAAAATGTTTGTCGACGACGAAGAGATCATTTCACAAGTTTAAGTTGTGAAACTCTGTCTTCGGAAAAGGTGGAATATTTTTGTTCCCTGAAATTCGTTGGATTTGAATTCGTCCGCATACACCCATCATTCTCATAAGCAAATTCTGTTTCCAGACAATGGAGAACGAGACCCCATTGCATTGCGCTGCGCAGCACGGACACACGGGAGCCCTAACAACACTTCTAGCGCATGGTGCTGACCCGAATGTTTACAATAGCCGCAATGAAACACCATTAGATTTAGCCGCACAGTACGGTCGCTTACAAGCGGTGCAAATGCTCATACGGGCCCATCCTGAACTCCTTCAGCCGTACAGTGCTCAGTCGCTTTTCTCGTCACGCCACACGGTTGTTAGCCATTCGGCACTGCATTTAGCCAGTCGTAATGGTCACAATAATGTGGTTGAAATTCTGCTTGCGGCCGGTGTAAATGTCAATTTATTGACACCATCGGGCACGGCACTACACGAGGCCGCCTTATGCGGTAAGGATGTAGTTGTCAAAACATTGTTAGAGGCCGGTGCCGATCTAAATGCTACCGATTCTGAGAATCGCACCCCGTTGGATATACTGCAAGAGTTTCCCCCGCACGTCACCAAGGGTATCATTTCAGTCATAAACAGTGAGTGGGAATCCATATTTGTTTGTATACTCAATACGAAACGAATTTTATATTCAACAGGCTTTCGCACAGTATACGATGGCGATCTGGACGAACGATATACTTTTAATAAAGCTGATGGAACACCTAACAAAAAAACCAATGGAAGTGGTAGCGAATCGATTGACAGTTGCTACAAAGATACGCCTTCAAAATGTCAGCTACTAAAATCGAATAAGTATGAATTGTTTTTGTCGTTTCTTCAAATTTGTATGTATAAATATATCAATTAGTGTAAATGTTCACCATAATTGTTTGTTCTATTAACCGAAATTTACCATTTTTAGTCGTTTTCACTAGTTTTTCATTGTTTCAATTGACAATATTGATTTTGTTTGAATATAATAAAAAAAATACACTACTCAAATTACAAATTCTTCTGTTGTTTTATTTTTGTGTTTCTTTCGTTTCTTACTTCTTCATTTTTATGTCAATGTTGAGGCCGGAAATCCATCAGTGCCCAGTTTAAGTCGTCCGAAAAATATTCAATGGGCCTTACCAATAAACATTTTTAGTTTCGACTCTAAAAGTCGAGACTGGTGTGACCACTTCTCTAATGTAACAGCCCCAATGCTTTTCTATTGAAAAAGTCGCATAAGTTCGGTGAATGCGTTCAGACATTTTAAGGCAGGTCGTCGGAAATCGTTGGGGTTTATGTCCCCTGTCGGTTATTTACTGATTTGTTATTTTAAAGTGGTGTAGGTCACAGTAAAAGTACACAATCAAAGAATTTATACGCACACGATAATGGTGGTAATACTGATGAACTACTAAAAATTACAGCTGTCATTAGTGTAAATTTCTTATAATTACATATAAAACATTACAGATAAAACTGTCACAAAAATGACTTTATTTTGACAGAAATGATCACAAATTGACCATTTAACATGCAGTTATATGTTTTCCCTATAGCAAAAGGAAATAGCTAAAGCTGGTCTCACAATAATTGTTAGTCACAAAATAATGCCAAATAGAATATCAGAATGCATGAAAATGACAGAAAAACAAATGCTAGTTCATAAACATTTCTTGTAATGGCGTTTTTCATTGAAGATCCGAGAGAATCGCCCCGAAATTCAGAATTGCTCTTTTGAATGAAATTCGCTGGAGCCACTTTTGCAACAATATGTGTTATTTCTTTTGCTATTGCTACTTTTTTGTTGTTTTCTAAAATAAATATTAATACTTTAATATGCCAAATCAATTTATTTCAATTAAACTTTACATTCCCACGCTTAATTATTGCATAATTTCGATTCACATAGCGCAAAATTTGTTTCCAACAACACAACAGACATTTCAATCCGCCATTTTGTTAATTTGCTGGTGAAATCGGGCTATTTTTTTATATCCCAGACACTTCTGTCGTTTTAAGAATTGACCTGGAAGTGCCCTTTTTTCTTCAATGAAACATATGTGGTATTCGATTGGGCGCTCTCAGGGCACTTTATTTTTTAGCTTTTTTATGTTCGTTTGGTACAAGAAAAAGCAATTTTTTTTCCAGATTTCAGAGCACTTTTACGAATCTAGATATTTTCTTAGATTTACCAATACAAGTGCGTTTAACTTTGACAACTGGTAGAGTTTGTTTACATTTTAGTGATTTTTTTTTGTCCGGAAAGAAAGGCATTGCACCGGGTGAATCTGTTTTTGTAAATTATTTATGTGTAAATATTTAGAAATCAATTCGGAGGGATATTTTGTATGTTTTACGAGTAGTACAAAATTTAACCAGTATATGGAAATCGCTTAGAAAAGTGTCGAAGACTACACATACACATATTCAAATCGCACGAATATCAACACAAAAAAGAGCAAGTGCCGTTCCTATGAATGAAAAGTTATGCTTTACGTGAACACCTGCCTTGACGGCTTAATCTCACGGTGGGCATACCCACATCAGTGTCCCTGAGAAAGACGTTGACAAAACGCCCCAGGACCGGTACAAGTACCAATCCTGGTGCAATTTATTGACTGTTTTAGGAAAGGCCGCAGTCAATCCCATTGCTCATGGGCGAGGCCCATCTGACACCTCTTCGTTCCTAAAAGAACGCCTTTTGTCACCGCTTTTGGTATAAACCACAGCCACCACGAATCCAACCGCTATGATGCTATGATGGGGCTGTTCCAATTTGGTACAGTGGCTGACCCCATCTCCCGTGGTACCATTAAATAGCTAATGGTAGAGCTTTCATAACCCAAGGGTTGCCCCAAGGATTACTACCAATTTGGATTGCCTTACCCAATCCGAGGGAGGTGCACCTCATAATGTCGGCGCAGGGACATAAGTCCACGAGACATAAGACCATAATGGACTAACGTCCCACTTCGGTGGGACATAAGTCCACTTTTTCATTATGGACTTATGTCTCATCGATGCGGGACATAAGTTCCGAAATTGTTGTGGATCTCCAATAGGCATCGAATACTTCAAATTAGGCGCACGCGAGTTGCTACCATTGTATTATGAAATGTGAATGGGGGGGCATGCTGCCCCCCTGCAACCCCCCTGCTTTTGTTTACAGTTGGATTATGGGGTGGGTGCGAGGTATTTTACTTATATTTTTTGTTGAATTTTAAAATTGTTGGGTGGGACATAAGGCCCAACATTTTTGCTTGGGACTTATGTCCCGCTTCGATGAGACATAAGTCCATAATCAAAAAGTGGAATTATGTCCCACCGAAGTGGGACACAAGTCCATTATGAACTTATGTCTCGTGGACTTATGTCCCTGCGCCCATAATGTCAGGTGTATAGAGCATCTTGAATTCCATATTACTAGCAAAACTAAGATAACTCTCACCTATTTCTTCTGGCACCGGTTTATTTTGTGAAGCTCCAATAAAGGCAACACAAAATAGGGGCAGTGCCCCGTGCCGTTCCTATGTTGGATTAGCCACACGAAATCTGGAATCTGAGAGCAAATCTGAAGAAGCCCAATCGAATACCGCAATAGAAAAAGTAGAACGAGCGATTCTAGATTTAATCTTTTCAAGGGAAAGGGAAATTCTTTTCTTCAATCGAAAGCGCCATAAGACAGCGGGCATTGATGGATTTTGAGTCGCGGCCGTCACATGTGCACATTTTTGGATGCTTTCTTTCATTGCGTTGGTTTTTAATCATTTTTCTGTTGGATTTATTTGAAAAAAAAAAAAAATACATGCATTGTAGATAACACAGTTTATGAAGATGATGTCGATTGTTTACATACAATTTTACACATTTTGGGGTGGTTCCGTAGAATTAAAATATTTCACGAATACTTATACGCTCAGAGATCTGACCTGCGACGGTTTTAGATCTTAGGATCAGAATCTTTCAATACCAAATAAAGTCAAGAAAGGATTTTAAGAGAACAGCGCTCTTAACACCAACAACATATCTGCTTTTCAAATTGCTTTTATTATTCTACATCCTTTAACAATTTTTATGCGCCTCCAACACAAAATAAAACACTAACAAAACAGACGTAGTCTCCTGAACTTTCTTTTTACTAATTACAAGAGTCATCTTGTGACGTTTTCCTCAAACTTCACCTAACTTAGTTGAGAGAAAATTCGCAGTTAGCTTCGTCTATAATTAGAACTCGAACGGCGTTCTAAAGCTTTAAAGACTACACCTTGCTTTATGCAACATTTTTGTTCACACATTTGAAAAACATACATCTACTGACTGATCGTACGAAGTCATTAGAAATTCGATAATAACGGACATCCCTACAATATTGCTTCAATGACATTGGAATTTTTTTAACTATCCTTGAAAACACTTGCTAACTTGCCCACTTTATTCTGTTACAGCGACGAAGTGGGCATTAGTCCTTCAGTTTCTGTAACTAGTTTTGACCAATCGATGCCACCCGCCGCTGCAGCACATCTACCACGAGATCGAGCTTCGAATGGCAACTTGCCGGAATTTTACGTACCAATGGCACCGATTAAGGTGCAACGATCTGCACCCAAGAAACCTCCACGTCGGAATCTCTCAATTTCGCCCACGCATATACAGAATTTCTTTCCAACTAGCGATCTGGTAAGTACTGCCAATGGGTTTTATGGCAATGAACTCGCCAGTTTAGACCCCGAATCATCGATACACTCGCAAAAACAGGGATCATATGAATACATTTGCACAGCCAGAACGGGTTCCGCGGTGTATAGCAGCAGTATGTCTAAGAATAGCTTTCAGAGTTGTGTGAGATCTTTATAAAAAATACTATATATTCCAGAAGAGAATCTTAGCAATTCAAATAAAACTACCCCTGGCGGCGGCAGCGGTGGTCCAAACAATTCGTGGTATGTGGAAATGGCACGACCGACGGAAGGAAAGCCTGTGCCAGCTCCGAGAAAACTGAAGAACCCCTCTCTGACGTATGAGGCATCAACTCTCAAGTCGTACAATCCCAATAGGAAACTGAAACGAAATAGGGAAAATTAGTAAGTGGTTGTGACCTTTTGTTGCTTTCGCCAAACCTGATTTTATTTTTCAAATTTACTCGCACCAGTTTTGCTAAAGGTCAATTTAGTTTAACAATCAGCAGTGATAGCAATTTGCCAATGCCAACAACGGTTAGAGATGATGTAGCTGCTCCCAATAATCACTTTAAGAGGCCGCTAAGTCAGGTAGGTACTATTCAAGAGCATGCAAATCTTATTTTATTTTTTTGCAGCATGTAGGAACTTACAAGTTACAACTCCCACCCAACCGTCTTAAATTTATGAAAAGCGGACTGAAACGCGT
This sequence comes from Cheilosia vernalis, assembly GCA_949126925.1. Lineage (NCBI taxonomy): Eukaryota > Metazoa > Arthropoda > Insecta > Diptera > Syrphidae > Cheilosia > Cheilosia vernalis. Next base: position 17,894,739 of record OX421363.1, on the reverse strand, counting down.
GCGTCGCATCGATTTATCTCAGTTTGTGAAATCTTTCAGAATGGTCGTCTCCTTAACTTCTTAACAGAAGATCCTTTTATTCAAAGATGCCATCTTTATCTTCAGTCAATTAGTGCGTTAATTTATATCAAACTGATTTGATTTAGTTGCTTCTACCGAATCGCCTGGTTTGATTCAAAATTTAAATTCAATTAAATTTCCGTCTTTTGAATACTGTTTAAAAATATAGGCACTCGAATTTCGATCTTGTTTATAGTTTAAATAAATTCAAGCACGACTTTCTTACTAACCGAACCGCCATCCATTAACCAAAATTGTCTATTTAAGGAATACACATGCACAGCCGACTTCATTCAGCAAAACCTGAGTGTGGATTCCGGAAACTCGCCGCAAGACCATCCACTCTGTTTATCGCTCTGCAATTCAAGTGGCTCAATTAGCTCTGGCGTGTCTCTATCTGACCGCAGCGTGTCTACAGACTGTGTCGAGGAATATGTCGGCGATGAACCATTTGCAGGGCTGTTCAAAGGGTCTACGATGAATCTGAACAATGAGAGCAACTACTATTTGCCCAATGAATACCATCACTCGGGAGCTTTGCTACTCAGACACTCCGGTGGTGAGAAGAAAAGCGGATCCACTATAGATTCAGAGTCTTCTGAGGACGCCTTTAATAGTGGCACAGCGAGCAGGAAGAATAAGAAAGACAAACGCACATATGACGACATTCGAGGCAAATCTGATAACACGGGTGAGACTGGACGCTCTTCATCTGCAGCCTCAAATGAGTCTGCGGCAGGTGAAGCCAAAACAAAAGGCATTAGCAGTGGAGCGAAGATTCTTAGCTCATTCAACGAACAGGAGGCGTGGCAAAAACTATCCGAGATTATGGAAACCTTTGGAAACTCGAATGGACTGAGTTCGTACTTGGACTCGGATGAGACAGACCTAAGCGAGGATCACAAAAAGCTAGCAAGGCTGCTAGAGCAGAACGGTTTGAGGCACTTGGAACGGACCATGTACCAGAACGGCTACGACAGCTATAGGTTTATTGTGAGTTACCATTAAATAATTTTCTAGAAAGACGAGTCCAAAATCAAAGTGAAATATTTAACCTTAAATTTTTACATTCCTCATTGGTTGAGGTGCGGTCTTAAACCGAACTTAGCCGCCTTCAGTTGCCCAACAAACATTCATACACTGAATAACATTTATTTTTATTTATTCTCAAGAACGGGATTTTTGACGAGAGCGATTTGTCAGCCATGAACATATCCGGCCCAGATGCCAATAAGTTAACTAAATTAATCAAAACCCTACCGTATATCAATTTCACTCCACTGGTGATGGACTCTAGCTTAGATCATTGGCTTAAGAGCATACAGCTAATAGAATATAGTGACAATTTTAAGTGAGTTTTCAAAAATCTACACCCACAGATTTGGCATTTTATTGATTTTCAATTTGTGTACCTATATTTATTGCGTTAAAGAAAACACCTGTACAACAGCCTGAAGAGTGTCTGCGGCGTGTGGGAGATTGAGTTACAAACTGTCTTGGAGATCAATAAAATTGGACATCGAAAACGGATTCTACACTCTGTGGCCCACATTCGACAAGCAATAGAAGCAAACAAGTCAGCTGACAATGGCAAAACCGAAATCATGACAACCAACTTGAAGGGCACGCTGAGGCACAAACAAAAAAATAGGTAAGTATATACACCCGTCCGGACTTATGATTCCTAATCGGCACAATAGATGCCTCTTTATCGCCTTGGCGAGTCAGAAATTTTAAAATGATTTCTAATATGGTATTCTTCAGAATTGCTCTCAAATTTTCGAAGCGTCACTTGGGCTTTTTTGTGTTGATATTCTTGCGATTCGAATATGTGTAGCCTTCGACTCTTTTCAAAGCGTTTTCCATTCACTGGTTATATTTTATATTAAAACATTTGAAATTTGCGACCCGATATTTTATTTATACTGCGGAAAAAAATCACGAAAACCTCAACAAACTCCACTGGTTGTCAAACTAAATAAAGTGCACGACTGGGTCGAACGAAACTTTCTCGATACTAGATTAAGGAAAACAAAAAATTGGATATCTATCTCAAATGGCAGTTATATAAAATAACAATATAAGTTTTTAAAAGTTTAAGCTCTCAGTAATAGGCAATTGTAGCAAGTTCTGGCTAGAGGGCTATAAGCGGTTACTGTACTATTTTATAACTCACACGATATGGGGCATTAAGCCTATTACAAAAATATACCGTGTGAAAATACATAGATCGTGATTTCTGTAGTATTTTTTGATAAATAATTTAAAAAACATCTCATCTTCGAATTTTTTGAGAAAAAGAAAGTACGGGATCTTATTAATAATAACGGGTGATTATTTAAGAGGTTTAGAACTTTTTTAAAAAAAAAAACACAAAAAATTCGAAAAAATGAATGAAATATTTATTTGAATCGATAGTTTGAACCTTGCAATTTAATGTTTAAAGATAATTTCATGCAAATGTTGACCGCGGCTGCGTCTCAGGTAGCCCATCCGCTGAGTCCAATTTTGGCATACTCTTTCACACATATCGGCCGGTATCTCACGAATGAATGCATGGATGTTGGCTTCCAGTGCGTCAATCGAAGCGGGCTTGTCCCTATACACATTAGCCTTGACATACCCCCACAAAAAATAATCGAATGGTGTCAAATCGCACGATCTAGGCGGCCAATTGACCGGCCCGAAACGTGAAATTAACTGTTCACCAAACTCGCCTCGCAATTGCGCCATTGTTTCGCGTGCTGTGGGGCATGTGGCACCGTCTTGTTGAAACCACATATCATGCAAGTCAAGAACTTCCATTTCGGGCAAAAAAAAGTTTGTTATCATCGCTCGGTAGCGTTCACCATTGACAGTAACGCTGCGATTCGCATCATCTTTGAAGAAATATGGCCCAATAATGCCGCCGGCCCATAAACCGCACCAAACAGTGGCTTTTTCGGGATGCATTGGTAGCTGTTGCAATGCTTCTGGCTGATCTTCACTCCAAATGCGGCAATTTTGCTTATTTACGTACCCATTCAACCAAAAATGAGCCTCATCGCTGAACACAATTTTTCGATAAAAAAGCGGATCCTCGGCCAGCACGAATTTTGATAGTAAAATTCAATAATTTGCAAGCGTTGTTCATTTGTAAGACGATCCATGGTTAAATTGCAAACCAAACTGAAGCTGTTTGGCAGTGACACAAGGTACTAAACATACGTCAGCTGTCAAAACCAATGTTGCCAAAACCAAACCAGCTAAAAAATCACCCGTTATGTAGTAAACTCACCCAGGTGAAAATCGTAGAAATGTCTCAAATTTGGCCTAGTATTCATTTAAAATACCATTTAAGTTATCGAGTTATTGGATATCCTATGTTGTACCTGCAGATGTCCTCTATATTTTCGAACGCAAAGCGTGACAAAGAATAAAGCGAAACGAAACGAAAAAATAAATTACTCTTGTCCATTTTTTCCGGAATTTATTTAGTTATATATGTTGAAACAAATTGGAGATTGTGGGCCCAGGTGTCCTCTATAGGCCTGTGAAAAATGCACCAAAATATATGAAGAAGTTTCTAAGATTTTTGCATTTAAAGGCAGGTAGTCAAATGCATTCTAAGTCGAACAGAACTACACCAATTTCTTTATAAGATTATCAATTTTAATTTAAAAAAACTCACAAAATCGCAATTAAGAAATCCGAATCTGTAATGCGCAATGGCCGGCAAACGTTATTCGAACGAACAAAAACCAAATTCGCAAAGTGCAATATGGACGCTGAAACATAAATGAATGAAGAAACTGCGCAACTGAATCAAATGGCACAGTCAACGTGGACAGCGCCACCACACATGAAACAAAATTGGCTTCTCGATTGATCGATAATAGATGGCGTTACGTTGCGTGTCCATCTGACAGATCAATTGTGATACGATATGTTACATTCAAATTTGATTCTTTTTCTGGTTGTTGCCAAAATAAATAAATACAAAATGAAAAAAAAAATTTTAAAAAAGGAAAAAAACATGTCGTGGTCAAAATAAGACATTTTTAAATTTTTAATTTTTTTTTTCTTTTAAAACCCGTGCTGAGAAAATACCTTTCCAACAAAGTATAAATCATCAAAATCGGTTAGGCCAATCTGGAGTTATGAGATAACATCGCTTCGGACACTTTCTTTTATATATATAGATTCTTGAACTATTATTTTTTCAAATTCTAAATGAAATAAATAGAATGGTCGAGAACTTAACCAGTATTTTAACTATGTATTATGAGTAAAACTTCTCGACCATTCTATTTAGTTCAGCATTTAGAATTTGAAAAAATAATAGTTCGAAATTCAATGCCGAATTGTGGAAACATTTGCTATGGCTTTATTTCACAAACAATGTTCGGCGTTATTTCACTTTGTCAATGTGAAATAATGCCGAATTCTGAAATTCGGTGAAAGCGCAATAACGCCGAGTTTTGCAATTCGGCGTTATTTCAAGGCACCGAATTCCTGCAACCGTGAACGAGAAATACGTTACTGAATTTTGTCAAACAATAACAAATTCAGTCACGTATTACACGATCATGGATGCAGTAATTCAACCCCAGATCGAAAAAAATAATTGAAGTAATATTTCTGATTTTAAATTTGTTTTCCTTACAGGCCCGCTCCTAGACCACCGATTACCAGCTTAGAAATTCGTGCTCCAACAGAGCTGCTGATAGGCTTGCCCAGTAACCTGCACATCAAATGGCCACATTCAGCAAGCTCTCTAATATCGCACTTTTTAAAATACGAAGTCTACGTAAGAACTCAATCTCTTTTGCTTGAGCTGTTTATTTCATTCTTGCACATATTGCAGTACCTGGGTTCAACGGTTGTCAAAGAGCTCCGGGGGACCGAATCAACTCGAAAATCAATTCAGAAACTAAAGCGTGTAGGTCGCTCTTCAAACCTCGACAAGCGGTCACTTGTGCAATTGTCGATCTCGCGCAGGGGAGTTGAATTCATCGATGTAGAAACAAACGTTAGTTTTGATCAATTTTTCACACAGAAAGCATTTTAAGGCCCATTTTATTCACTCGAAGTTGAATACAACTTGGGGATTTTTATATGGGAAACTTCCCAAGTTGTGTTCAACTTCGAGTGAATAAAATGGGCCTAATTCTTCTTTTGAAGGCAACCATTTGTGAGCACGAAATTCGGAATATAAACTGTGCTTGCCAGGATGCTGACGACATGACCCATTTTGCATACATCACGAAGGACATTGAACTGAACACGCACTACTGTCACGTCTTCAATGTAGACAGCATGGTGAGACAAATCTATAAAAAAAAAACTGACAGTCTTTTGATCGCTTCTCTTTCCAGCATTTGGCAATGGAGATCATTCTAACTTTAGCCGAATCGTTTGAGGTGGCCTATCAGATGGCTCTGCGAAACACATCACTATCGAACAATAGGACTCTAAGCTCTGCTAAAACGAATTGATCAGTGGATACTCGTAGTTAATAATTAGAAATCGCTCAAAACCCGTAGTAGATAAAGCTAATTTAGACTAAAGGCCAGGTGTGTCAACTTATTAGCTACGCATAATTTTCAGTTTTTGTTTCCAAATAGTTTATGGCTTATCAAGCAGATGATGGCAAATTTCAGTTTAATCGTTTGCTTATTTTATATTGCGCTGAATTTCGAAAAAGTCATTAAAAAAAAGCAATTGAAGACTTTAATAAGAGCGAATTATAACAATCGGTGGTGGCTCTTTTGTTCCGAATAGTAATGGCATAGGGTAAATAACCGACGAAGAGTATCGCTAGTTGTTCCTCCGGCATTTTAAATTTCAAATTGGATTTGTTGTTAAATAGTGGCATTCAAATACGTTCACATCAAAATATATATAATAATATATGTAGCATGCTTTTGTCAGTGTACGCTTATACGCCTCGATTAAATACACACATCTAACTATTATTAATTGTAACGTAAAGTTTCGAGTTACAAGATTCAAAAGAGCAAGTTTCTATAAATGACTAACTACTAGTAACGTTTTGATTTCATATATATCATAAATTAATATCAAGCAAAATGTCATATTGTGTAATTAAATTAGGTAGTTTGTGATGGTAAGTATTGTATATTTTGTTAGTTAATTGTTTTTTTTTTTTTTTTTTCAAATCAGAAAACAAAAAATAATAGTAATATATATTTATTATTGTTTTATATATATTTTGAATTTTTACTTTTCCTATATATGAATTGACAAATACAAGAAGAGACTATGTATATTTGGTTGTTACATTGTTGGTAGTATAAAAAGAAAATAAAGACGAATTACGAGAAAAACTGACTTTTGAATGAGTTCCTTGGAATCTACGTGTCTGGAAAACTTTTTGGCAAATGTCCGCAAAAATCTTACGAACCATTGCACCGATTTGTACAGTGCTGTTCACCAGTGTCGTTGGGACTCTCTCTCATTTATCCCACGAAGCGTAGTCAGTTTTCCCATTTCACAGTACTTAAATTCCCTTAAAAATCCCTCGATACTTTTTTGCGAAAAATTTAATTTATAACCTTAGTATTAAAATCGCAGAACAATCTCCAGAGTAGTTGTATGGATTCAGCTGTCAAAAATATTATTCATACAAAGAAAATTAAACAAAGGTGTTTCATCTGCATTATAGGATTCCCGTTCAAAAGAATCCTCAGAGTCTGCCTCCTCTTCTTCCTCAGCAACCCGGCAAATGTCTATTTTTGTTGCTTCTTGAGTGAGAATATTGTTATTCTCATTTGTCATCTGATTTAAAAAGTCAACAATTGAAATAATTTGTTTGTCCAGCTTTCTAAGAGCCTCATCAATTTTGTCGTTTTTGTCCTTGAATTTTTTTTTTCGGGGGTTCAAAAATGTCAAATGTCCCATCTATGGACATAATAAATTATCTGGACTTAACTTGGTCCTCATCCAGTAAGACATCGAGAAACTTAAAAAAATTCCCATGTTTAGATAGCTTTCCACTAAGTCGACTGTTATAGCCCTCAAGAGCACTTGTTGTCCTCATAGAAACATCAAACACAGAAAAGGCTATTTGAGTTTCCTAATGAATGAAAAGGTTTTTTTTTTGTGTAAACGTATACGATTTATCTTAATATGGTATGAATAAATTATTTATAATTTATGAAATGTATACCTTCTTCATCCATTGACTTTTAAAGTACGAGAGAAATTCCTGAAAAATGCTTTGTCCATTTTTTCTAAAATGTAATGTGTCAAGAATTTCAAAAGCTAAATAGACATCTTGGGGTTTGATTAGCGGAAGCACTAGGAACTTTCGAAATAATCGGTTCGCTTCTTTGTTCTTTTGCAAGTAAGTAACCAACTGTGGAATTTTCGACGCTTTTCTTCGTACAGCTTGGCAGAAGTGAAACCAACATGTGCTGTATTTTACTCCTGGAAATACGGTTTGAAGACTATTTCTTAAAGCTCTTTCATAGTCCGTTACAAATGAGGTCGGTTGAAATTTGAACAAATTTGCTTCAACATATTGAAATACGTGCAAATAAGCTTGTTCTGATTTATTGCTCATAAGCACATAATATATGAAAGGATAAACCTGAAATGACAATATTGATAGTAAAAAATTCGCGCGAATAATAATAAAAATAATAGTAACAAATTCGCGCGAATTTTTTATTAAAATTATAGTAAAAATAATAGTTATAAATTCGCGCGAAAGAGCCGAGTTGCCCCTGAATCCTTTTGATCATCAATTACATAAAGTCTTAAACTAAAAACAAATATTCAAATAAACTAAGCCATTAAAAAGCAAAACAGAAAACAAAACATCGCCGCGCCCTCGCACAGGCAGATACAAGGCCGCTAATGTAACCAGTACAAACTTCTCCGACAATGAAAGGTTTTTTTTTTTCTATTTTTATCAATCAGAAGAGAAACGTGTATATATTGCACTGTATATATTTTCGGCAAAATTTTAATATTCATTGATGTAAAAAGTAAAAATTTATTTTTAAGGTGTGCGACTTTCTTTCTGCCTAATTATTCCCATGGGTACCGTTTATTGCACGAAGACTGTATTCCAGAGCCACGTATAAAAATGCAATGTGTAGGTACGGTGTTGTTATTGTTGGCATATATTCTTACACAAAAAAAAATAAAAAAAAAAAACAAACACAAATTCGCTAAATATATCACTCCCATCTAAAACAAAATGTCAAAGACACAATATTCTTGCTGGGCAAAAATATTAAAAATAAAGTGCACGACATATTTGCACGTATTGGTCATACAAGACTGCTCTTACAATTTAAGTTTGCTAAAATTTTGGTTCGTTTCTGTGCGTGTATCTATAATTTCCGATCGAAGATCCTCCACGGTATGGTTAATCAGTTTTTTTTTTTTTTGTTCTTTCTTAGTACGAGAGATTTAAAGCAAATTTTCACCGCCGGGTCCGACCTTGGCCTATACAAACGACCTTCTTACGTGCGTAAAGTCAGTTCAAGGTCTCCCTCCAATAGTTTGAGTTTGGGACCGGGTGGATTTGTGCTTCCTTGACATTGATTTTCACCGCAAGTCGTTTTTGAGTCGTTTTTTTTTTATAAATTCAACAGTTTTTCAGTTCAACTGATAAAAAATACCCAATCTTGTTAGAGTTGTAAAGGTCGTGCCCAAACATCTTACAGTTGCAATTACTTTGAACAAAAAGTAGTAAACAAATTTACAGCTGGGTTCAACTGCCAAGTGGGAGTTCCTTTCTATCTCCTTAAAAAATACTATAACAAACTAAACGTTCAATGCCACGGAGCCTATTCAAATTTGTCAACAAAATTCTGGTCAATCACTTCTGCAAGAGCAAAAATAACAAAAAAAAAAAGCCTGAATTGTCTTGTTTATAGGACGAATGTCTCACCCTAAGTGTGTAAAAATAGTCGTTTTAGAAATAAGCATAATGGCCAAGACAAAATAAGACGGTTCTCTTTTTTAAGACTTTTTATTTCTGGCGATGTGTATCGATCTATTCGTCTATTGAATACTGGTGGTTGGCCGCGCTTGCTGAGAAGGCTGACAACAACGAAGAGAATACCGAACGTGCTGGCTGGTTTGGTCGTTCGGACAAAATGTGTGTTGTATGGTTTTTTAGTAGCCAAGTCTTCAGAGATCTATTCCGTTTAGATTGAGGAGCGAAAATAAAATCATCGCAAAAATAAAGTCGACCTTTTGCATCGCTTGTCTCGCACTTGTTACTATCACCTGTTGTGCTGCAACAAATTACACAAATAATAAGAAAAACGTTGTAGTTGTAAACGAACAAATCAAATATTCGTATCAGTGCTGTTGCTACAATAATAAATCTTGCTGTGTGTTTTCGTCCCTCACAAACGAATAAACGTAAATAAAGTTCAGCGCATCCTACTACTATTACTTTATTGCTTTTAAATTGCAACCCTTGACCAATATATTATTATTATTACCCTTGATGATATATCGAAAAAATCCGTTGCGAATAATTGATTAGTATTGGTGAAGGAATCAAAAGGCCGTCCATAATAACACATTTAAATATAGATTTTTGTTAATCAAAATATATATCGGTAATAAGAAAACAAAAAATATATATTTTACATATAAATAATAAAAAAAATTAAATAAAAGGTGCAAGACACTGAAAAGTTTTGAAATTGTAGCAGTGAGTTTGGGACGAGTGCAAAATGTCTTCGTCGTCTCAGCGAAATTCGGCAAAAAGTCTACAACAACAATCAAATACAACAACAACACAGTCGTCATCAAGTGGAAATAAACAACAGAAACAACAACAACAGCAACAGGAGAGCAAATATTGCCAAACAAAAGAGCGAATTGTCGATGGTAAGTAAAGTATATAAAGCAAGTAAAGTAGGTATACCGGGATTCGATCGAGAAGTTTTATTTTCCTGTCGAAAAAATACAGTCTGTGCAATGTGCACCCTTGAAGGGCGGTCATACATTTATGCGGCTCTAAGACAGTGTTCCGAGTTCCGACATTGACCTCAAAGCATAAATGTGCGGCAAATAATAATAGGTACGTTCTGTCTATTTTCAAATCAATGTCAAACATGTGAAATTATCTTAAAATACCATGAGTTCGTAGACGCTCATGAATGGAAGGAACTTTGCGTTTTGGCTAAATTATGATGTATAACGTTTCAAAAAATGGGCAATTTTGCAAATTGAAGTACTTGTTGGAGGATTTTTGTTTTCTGATTGAGGTTAGAAATGTTTCGATAGGTTTTAAATAATTTTTTCGAAATTTTTTCTTTGTTGAAAGGACTACAACTATAGTTAGTACTGATACTGAGAAACCACTTGCTGAAGCATGCTTTGTTCGAAATTGTGTACATTGTCGATAGTGGATTCGTATGATCCGATATGGGGTAAACAGGAGTACGGAAGTGGGCGGTGCTGTTATAAAACAGAACTGACTGAAGCTCCCAGACTATTACCAAACACGCATTTATTTTGTTTATAATAGATAAAAGCATTTTTCCAAAAAATTGCGACCTAGATTTTGTTGTTTGCAATCTCTCTCTTGTATGCTAACCTAATGGAAAATAGTAGGTACAAGGGCCTACTGAAGAGAAAAGGGTCGTAGCAAGGCCGCCTGGGGAATTTTTTTTTAACTATTTTTGTTTTTTTCATTTTAATTGAGTAGACAAAGCAGAGATGGAAAATGATTTTTTTTTAGATTGTACTACTCACAAGTTCAAATTGTGACTTTTAGGACTCAAGTGCAACTTTGTCGTTGTGAAAATTCGTAGCTATGTGAATATTAAGTTAAATATGAGGACATACTTTTTACTACATTATTTACTTAGCTTAGCTGTGTTCGCATATCAATAGTTGTACACTTCTGTCCATGTTTCCAATTAATGCTCCGGGGAGGGTTTTAAGGGATAATCACTTCTTTTATCAGCAGGGGCATAGAACAAATTATGGTCGGAACGAGCCAATTACTAGATGCCTCAATTCATTCAATGTTGTTAGTAGACATATGGATTTTCATATTTCGAGAGAACGCTTCAAAAGCATTTTATTTAGATTGCTTTCAAACTAATGTCAATATAGTATTTTTATCTCCTAATTTTTATTTTTTTCATTTTTTCCCTTTACATTAAACTTAATGTATTATATATATAAATTCGTAATCTGTAAGCTAAGCTTGTTGATGAAATAAATAAAAAAAATATATTTTCCCTCCTTGGACTTGAAATAAAACAAATGGATATTTTGAAAACCTTTTTGGTGGCATAGCATATGATATGACCATAATAAAAATTAATAATAAACAAAATGGCGCTGAATATTGTATCTACGGAAATCGATTTCTGCATAAATTTGTGTATGACAAAATTCTTTCTATACAAGTCGGTAGCCTCTGTACAAAACATTAAAATTGGTACATATTTTAAAGATTTTAAATGTTCAAAGTGTCGGCTATAGTAAGACCGAGGGGGCAGTAATCAGGTGTATTCAAGGAACTTTTCTGTGCGTATTCAAACGAATTCGCATGCAATCACAAGTAGAAAATCTGTAGTCAAGGACTATTCAAAAATATTGATTACTTCCCCCTCGAGTAAGACTATCAATTTTTGAAATTTTATCAAGAAAAAAAGTATAATTGCGACCTAGAAAATATTTAGTGTTAAGGTAAAAAATGATTATTAGTAAGGCTCTTTGTGTAAATTCAGAAACGTCAAACATTTGCGCAGTGATGCGACTGACGACTGCTTATTTGCAATGGTGATGCGATATGCACAGTTTATGGTGATGCGTTGCTGATTGAATATGGCGTTTGAAATTTAGAACGCGTTGTTTACTTCAAACATTTTAATGTCAAGATGGAAGTTTTGCTACTAAAAGTTTTTGTCGATAACTATGATCGTAAAGACGATAAATTTATTTTTTTTTTATGTGTGAAAATTTCTAAAACTAGAGACTATCCGCGGTACTAATAATCATTTTTAGTGTCCAGGCTAAACTTTTCGAGCTCACAATGGCGAAAATTTCCATACAAAATTGCATATTGTGACCTAGGAAATATTTAGTGTGAAGGTTAAAAATGGTTATTAGTAAGGCCCTATGTCAAAGTTCTGGAAGAAATTATGCCAATGAGTATTTTGCAAAGCATTATGAGCATCATGGTAAGTGTGATGCTTTACTGAAGTTACACTTTGGGTCGTATGAATAAAAACTAGCATTTGCTTTGAGCAAAAGGTTGTAGCAAAGTAAAAGCCCTTAGCAAATGCTTTGAATCGGTATGAATAAAAACCTAGTTTGCTAAAGTAAGTTCGAAAATTCGAACATAGCATTTACTTCGCTGTACGTGTAGTACTTGCCTTGCAATTTCTGTCAAACTTGACAAGTGACAACTGTCTGGTGGTTTGTTTATTTTGAATTTATTTTCAAATTTTTGTGGGAAAATTGTCAAAAGTGAACAAAACTTTAAAAAAAATAAGAACACCAAGATCTTCTCCAACACCAACCTAAATACATATCTACATTTTTCAATTGTTATTAAGCCATGAATTTTGAAATGTTTACCTGAAACCCCGGATCTCCTAAATAGGTACCTTAAGAAAGATTTCATTTTCTGGATATATTTGAAAGAGCACCACCACGCGTCTCAAATCTATCATTTAAGAAAGTATTAGCCAAAATGTCCACATTTTCACGCGTGAAACGGAACAATTGCTTAAAGTTATTGTCGTCACCAATTCTTCTTTGTTTATACTGTTTTTTATTAGCACGAACGTTAACAACAAGATGTAAAACAGGTATAATGTGGAAACTTATCGCATCCATGTTTGGTCTGGTTTTCCTGCACGAACAAAACTTAATTTATAAACAAAACATCAAAAATTCACAACGCTTAGATTTGTCTTATGTTAAAAAGTTGCGTACAAAATATTTAGCAAAAGGTCTGAGTCAACTAAATAGCAGACTCAGAATTTGCATAGCATTTGCTTTGTCTGACAACTTTTATTCTTACCGATCTGAGTAAAAGGTCAATGCCGCCGCTTTTCGAACATGTCAAAAGTGGGAACTAACTGAAATTGGTTTTTATTCATACGTAAAATATCTACAGTTAAATATAGTTAAGTATCTGCCATTGCCATATGCCTAAAGAGAGTGTTTAGGAAGGAATTCGCATAACAAGATCTTCTAATGTTAAGAGGGAGAGCATTCCAAATACGAATGGCATGAACGAAAAATTGACGCTCTGTACATGTGTAATTATACCGGGGGAGAACTAACGTTAAAGACCGACTGGATTGCGTAAAAATGATTTTATTATACAAATAAGGTGGTTGTTTAGAGGTTATAATCCGGTGAAGGCATTTAATAGTGCAAAATTTTAGGTATTGTTCTAATGAACATCCAAGAATTTTTTTGGAGTGAGCAGAAACATGGTCATACCGTTTAAGGCCATAGACATAGCGAGTTATATTGTTGAACGCAACATTTAGTCTTCTCTTAACATTAGCTTTGACGGAGCAGCAGATTTCGCAACCATAGGCTATAATGGGTATGAGAAGAGATTTTGCTAACATTAGTCTAGTTTTAAATGGTGTGTAGCTTTGGGATACCGATAAATTCCTGAGAGAACCATACATTTTACCAATTATGGTAGTTACATGATCATCCCAACTTAGCTTAGAATTAAACCAGATGCCGAGGTTCTTAGCCTTGCCAACATACTCGATTGGATTATCTCCTAGGCAAATAGCCGGTAAACGACTCACATCTAATTCAATTCTGCCGATGACCATGCATTTCGATTTAATAGGATTAAGTTTTAAAAAGTTTTCTTGAGACCAGTTTAGAATCCTTTGAAGATCGTCGTTCAACTTTAACATAGCCTCAGAAGTTTGGTCCGGCTTACAGCTGAGGTACAATTGAACATCATCTGCGTACATATGACCCAATGAATATTTTATTACTTTTGGGATATCGTTGACAAAGAGCATGAAAAGAAGAGGACCAAGAACGGAACCTTGCGGAACACCTGCCAATATTTCAATAAATTCAGAAAAGATATTTTTAAAGAACACAGCTTGTTTTCTTTCTTGGAGATAAGAGAGAATGAATTTTGCAGCGGAATCTGAAAAACCATATAACAACTTGAGTTTATTATGTACCTAATATGATATGTTTGACTGTGTCGAAGGCCTTGGAAAAATCTAATAGCGTAAGAAATGTAACTAGGTTGTCGTCTAAAGCTATTCGTATGTCATCAGTGACTTTGAGCAGTGCGATTGTACAACTGTGCATTGATATCTGATATCTGTTACCCCGCGTTACACGACCCCTCTGAATTAATGTTCATTCGTTCAGTATATTAGTCAGTAGCCACATTGGCTGTACTAATAACAAATTTATGGAGCATTTTTGACGAGTTCTTGCTACTTAATTGCATCTTCTTAGGCCCAAATAATACATTATAATATACATATTGCCAGGCACACCTTTGTACTTGCTTTATTTGCATGAGGTAAACAAATTCAAACTCAAACGCAGTAGTGGATAAACAAAATAAAATTATTGGAAGTAAAACTTTAAAGCAATAAACATTTTTAGTCTCGACTTTAAATTTACGGAAGCTCACAATTGCGAAATTTGTATAGAAAATATAGCCACTGTAAACTACTTTAATTTAGAGTCGAAACTAAAAATCTTTATTGCTAAGGCCCATTGGCTTCAGCTGGTAACACATATATTTTCCATTTCATAGATGTACCATATCCACCTAGCCACAAGCTAACGGCGGCTGAAATTTTCGACACCAAGAGTGGAGAGCCGAACTTTGATCTGCTAAGAAAGCACTTTGTTCTCGAGGGCCGAATTGAAGAGGAGCCCGCTCTGAAAATAATACAAGATGGCGCTGCTCTGCTTCGCGCCGAAAAGACTATGATCAACATTGAAGCCCCCGTAACAGGTATTTGTTTTTGTATTACTATTTGGTGAATTTTTCACTACTTACCCAACCCTGTATGTATATGCATAGTGTGTGGCGATATACATGGACAGTTTTACGATCTGGTAAAACTTTTTGAAGTCGGCGGATCGCCGGCCACCACAAAATATCTATTTCTCGGTGATTATGTCGACAGAGGTTACTTTAGCATTGAAGTAAGAGGTATTATTTAAGACAAGATGCGAGCATTTAGGTAATCACGATATATTGGATTGAAATTCTAGTGCGTTTTGTATTTGTGGTCGCTCAAGATATGTTATCCAAACACTTTGTTTTTACTGCGCGGTAATCACGAGTGCCGTCATCTGACCGAGTACTTTACCTTCAAACAGGAATGTAAGTGCAACACATTTAGACAATGAACCATAACAATTGAGTTGTTTTATTTTTATACAAGGCAAAATCAAGTACTCCGAGAGGATATACGATGCATGTATGGACGCATTTGACTGTCTTCCGCTAGCCGCACTTATGAACCAACAGTTTCTTTGTGTGCATGGAGGGCTCTCGCCCGAAATTCATACACTAGATGATATTCGAAAGGTACGCCATAAATTGAGGTTTTTAGTTTTATTAAATTTTATGATTGAATGGTCTACAGTTGGATAGATTTAGAGAGCCTCCTGCTTATGGACCAATGTGCGATATCCTTTGGTCGGACCCACTGGAGGACTTTGGCAATGAGAAGAATGCCGACTTCTATTCACACAATTCGGTTCGCGGTTGTTCGTACTTCTTTAGGTAAATGTTTTTTTTTTATATTTTATTTATGTTTGTTGTCGCTTTTGAATATAAAGAGTTGATTTTTATAATTTTAGCTATGCAGCATGTTGCGATTTCCTGCAAAATAATAATCTACTATCTATTGTGCGGGCACATGAAGCCCAAGACGCAGGGTAAGGGCTAACCTTTTAAAGATCAAGCCGACTTCACTTGGGGTTATTTGTGCATATCTTTCAGATACCGGATGTATAGGAAGAATCAAGTGACGGGCTTTCCATCGCTTATAACAATATTTTCGGCGCCAAACTATCTCGATGTGTACAACAATAAGGTGAGTGGTCTACACCACAATAAGCAAATAATACCACGCTTTACCAGTTTGAAGATGCTCCCAGTCTATATGTAGTTGGATTAAGTCCGAAAACGATATAGGGTTTGCCAAGATAATGTTGAAATCTTATATTTGTTTTTTTTTTCGTTAAAGGCAGCAGTACTCAAGTATGAAAACAATGTAATGAATATAAGACAATTCAACTGTTCGCCTCACCCGTACTGGCTTCCAAATTTTATGGACGTGTTTACATGGTCTTTGCCATTTGTTGGTGAAAAGGTACGGAAACTGTACAACGGCAGAGACAAAACCCTAAAACATGATATGCCTGCTTTTTCAGGTGACCGAAATGCTAGTGAACATACTTAGCATTTGTTCGGATGATGAACTGGTATCGGCGGAGGATGATAAACTTGAAGAAGGTCAGTATATGCGAAAGATTATTGTAACAATTTTTATAATTTAATATTCCTCTGAAAATATAATCAATTAGAGCTCAGGAAAAAAATTACACTTCTCCCAGTTAGGCCTGGTAAGCAGTTTGAGTTTGAGTGCTCACGCTTCGCAACTATATAGGAAGAAGAATTCCTATTCCTATGCATAAATGCAGAATGCTTAACTCTACTTTTGAGGGTGTTTTCAGTTTTTCGCTTGTTTTAATCTCACACAAAAGTCTATTGTAGTTTTCTTTTGACCATGTTGCAAATTTTCTTACAGCGGGTAATGTGTCACAACTTAGGAAGGAGGTTATACGGAACAAGATTCGAGCTATTGGAAAGATGTCGAGGGTTTTTTCAATATTACGGTGAGTCTTTGACATTTTTTTTTAAAAAAAATGTGAATAATTTGTGAATAAATTCATTTCATTTCAAAGAGAGGAATCAGAATCGGTTCTACAGCTGAAAGGACTTACCCCAACCGGTGCCCTGCCAGTAGGTGCGCTATCAGGAGGAAAGGATTCATTAAGAACCGGTAAGATTGACACATGCACATGAAATTGAAATCTTCTATCGCAGCTTCTTTATATTCGACCATTCGCAGCATTGGAAGGGCTTTCTCCCAATCAGAAAATCACCTCTTTCGCCGAAGCCAAAGGCCTGGATGCCATCAATGAACGAATGCCTCCGCGCAGGGAGCCTGTCTCAACAATTGCTAACAATAACAATAGTTCGGAAAGAAAAATTGCGGCTAAATCAATTTCATCGTCTATTAGCAGCAGAAAATACTCTTCCTAGTTTATTATGTAGGTAATTAAATGATTTTAATTTTTATTTTGTCTATTTTCTAATTTAATTAGATTATGAATGGCTAAACTGTGACTGTTGTTTAACTGATAAATTATTTTTATATGCATTATAGAAGAGTATTGTATTGAAAATACATTACAGCAACTGTACGAATAAAGATAAGTTAAATTTCATGATGAATAGACTGTCAGCGTTTGTTAAATGGACATACGACATACCACTTCAACTCTCTCTCTTCTTCCGGAAGCTGCTGTTGGCAGCAACACTTTAACTCCTCCTGGAGCATAGGGCGACAACCAGGCCCTTCCATCTCTCTCTGTCTGCAGCACGATACCTCAGCTGCTTCCACGATCGCAAATTTTGGGACCGAGCTTCCGTCAAAACAGTTGACCTCCATGTTGATCTTGGTCGAGATGTTGGCGGAGCATTTCCACGTTTCACATGCGTACAGCAGTACCGATTTTACATTGGATTCAAAGAGTTTTAACTTAGTGCGAAGCGTTATTTTTCTAGAGTTCCAGACTGGAGAAAGGATACCAAATGCACCACGAGCTTTATTTATTCTATTTCTTATATCCAGGTCGTTCCACCATCGAGTGATACATAGCTACCCAGATAGTTGAACTGCGTAACCTCTTCAATGGTCTCCCGTCTCAAGATAACCTGCTGTTGATGGTCTCGGCTTGTGTGCATAATTTTTGTCTTGTTGGCGTTTATCCTTAAGCCAGCCACCTCCCCGTTCTGTTGCAGTGAATGACACATTTGGTTAAGGGCACCAATGTTGTTTGCCAGGAAGCAGATATCTTACCACTTCAACTACTCCCTTGCTAATCTTCTTTTCAAAAGGTTTTTACGGTTAACCAGGCGATTCGTCTCCGATACAACGATTGGAAGTCGTTTTCGTGGAAAACGAGTGCAGACTACTCGTTTAGAAAACTGAAATATGTATGGGAAAACTTTTCTTTTCTATGAAGTTTTCGTGTGTTTTGACGAAACCCCGGTTTTGGGTTTGGTGTCAAAATCCTATTAAGTTGAGCTTCACTATTGCAAAATGTATTTCTCCAAATTGATTGATTGAACGAACAAGGGAACATCGTGGTAGAATCGGTGCAGGGAAATAAGTCCACGGGAAATAAGTCCACCGAGGGACTTAGTACCCACCAAGGGGGAAATAAAACCATTTTCGTGAAGTGGACTTAGTTCCCATATAAGGTGGGAAATAAATTCCGAAAACTCAGAGTGGTTTTATTTCCCTTTTAACGTCAAGTTGGTGTTATTGCGCTCTCAAACTATGAAATCTGTATGGGGGGGCATGCTGCCCCCCTGCAACCCCCCTGCTTGGATTTACTGTTGGATTACGGGGTGGGTGCAAGGTTGGTCTTATTACTCAAATTTTGTTGGCGTTATTACGCTTTGTCGGAGTTACTCCAATAAAAGATCGTGAGTTTGTTGTCCAATTTAGTTTGGACGTAAGTTCCCCCTTCTTATTTTTGAGTGTGTACTAAGTTCCCATCAGAAAGTGGACATAGTTCCCACCCTACATGGGAACTTAGTCCACTTCACGAAAGTGGTTTTATTTCCCATTAGAAGGGAACCTAGTCCCTCGGTGGACTTATTTCCCGTGGACTTATTTCCCTGCACCGGTAGAATCGCAGTCGATGCTGAGGATATGGAAGAACTATTTACTTCTGCAGACTGTTTAACGGCGATGACGACTTAAATTCCGCTGTCAGACAGAATGAACCGTTCAACCTGGACGATGAGGATCAACAATACCGTCCACCCGACCTGGACGAGGTGAAGATAGCTATATCTAAACTGAAGTCCAACAAGGCCGCTGGAGCAGATGGCCTAGCCGCCGAGCTGTTCAAAGCGGCAGGCGATGACTTGGTTAGGAGCATGCACCAACTCATCTGTAAAATATGGTCGGAGGAAAGTATGCCCGATGAATGGAACCTCAGCATTGTTTGCCCGATCCTTAAGAAAGGAGACCCTCTGAACTGCGCCAATTACAGAGGTATCAGTCTTCTAAACATTGCCTACAAGATCTTATCTGCCGTTTTGTGTGAACGCCTGAAGCCTTTCGTAAACAGCCTGATTGGTCCATATCAGTGTGGCTTCAGGCCCGGAAAGTCCACCATAGACCAAATATTCACACTGCGGCAGATCTTGGAGAAAACCCAGGAACTTCAAATCGATACCCACCACCTTTTCATCGACTTTAAGGGCGCCTATGACAGCATTTATAGGGAAGAACTATACAGAGCAATGTCTAGTTTTGGCATCCCTGCCAAACTCGTCCGTTTGTGCAGGATAACGATGGAGAATGCACGCTGCTCCATCAAGGTCGGTAAAGAACTTACCGAGACCTTCGATGTCAAAAAAGGATTTAGACAAGGCGATGCGCTGTCATGTGACTTCTTCAACATCGTTCTTGAAAGAATAGTGCAAAACCCAAACGCCAACACCAGAGGCACTATCTTTCAAAAGTCCGCCCAGTTACTCGCATACGCCGATGACATTGACATAATTGGCAGAACGCAGCGTGATGTTAATGGCGCGTTTGTGAGTATTGAGACTGAGGCGGCGAAGATGGGTTTGGCGGTTAATGATGGGCAAGACGAAGTATATGCTGTCAACTAAAAAGGACACCCAACACCGACGGCTCGTACAGAACGTCACAATAGACAGATATAACTTTGAGGTGGTTAAGGACTTTGTCTACCTAGGCTCCGCTATGAACTCAGACAACGACACCAGCGCTGAGGTTAAACGTAGAATTACTCTTGCCAATCGCTGTTTCTTTGGGCTAAGAAGGCAATTGAGTAGCAAAGCCCTCTCTCGAACAACTAAAGTGACCCTTTATAAGACCCTTATCATCCCAGTTCTGCTATATGGCGCAGAGGCATGGACTTTATCAGAAGCGGATGAGGTAACTCTCGGTTGCTTCGAGAGAAAAATTCTTCGTGTTAATTTTGGTCCCGTCTGCATTGACGGTGAATGGAGAAGGAGATTTAACGACGAACTGTACGGGCTGTACAGCGACATCGACCTAGTCAGAAGAGTGAAGGTCGAACGACTGAGGTACCCGAGGGAAGGCGCAGAAGAGGAAGACCGCGACTCAGGTGGCGCACGCAAGTGGAAGGGGACCTTAACCAACTTAGCGTGCGAAACTGGAGACAGATAGCTAAAGATCGCGCTGGCTGGAGACTCTTGTTGGTTGAGGCCCAGGTCCACCCCGGACTGTAGCGCCACCTTAAGTAAGTAAGTAAGTAAGATTGATTGAATTATTCATCAGGAACAGGAATCCCCCTTTTACAAAAAATTGAATGAAAAAAAAAAAAAAATAGAATATTAAACTAATATCGACGCAACTTTGAAGCCACGATAGTTTTTCAATGACGCAACTTCGAAACGGCGCAAAGCGAGGTTTTAGAGGGATCGCTTCAATTACCAAGTCACTCATACTCATAAAACTTTGCATCAGTTTGTTAATAAGTAATTGCTGTCGCAAAAGCCGTTTGCTGGCAATTACGAGTAGGAGACTGATATTTAGTTAATGGAATAAAAATAATGATGGGAACTAAAGGCCAAGAAGTACACAATTGCTGTTTTAATCAAGAACGAAAAGGGTAGCTTAGGCTGAAAACACACCGGATGAAGCAAAACGTTTTTGATTCGAAAGTCAATAAAAGGTTTTTTATTTGAACACACACCAAGCGAAACAGAATGTAACAAAATAAAACGTTTTGTTTTCTTGTTTCGTTTGGTGTGCGTTGAAATTAGACAAAACAGAATTTGCGATTTTCTTTTAGTGTTGTTCAACATGTGGTCGGACTCAGACGATGAAGTTGTGCCAATTTTATTGAACATTTTTGAAGCAATTGACGAAAATGACATAGCTTTTCTACGTCCATATTTGTTAAGATTTCCGCACAGAGTAAACATAGAATCAAATAAAGATGGAAAGTGCAACGAAAGAAGAAAATAAAAACAACGGAATTGAAATTTTGTTTCGCAGAAACAACAGCTATCGGCAGCGAAAATGTTTCGTTTCATTTGGTGTGTGCTGCGTAGGCAAATCAATCCCGGGATCCCGGATCCCGGTCGATTTTTGCTCTTCACCGGGATTGGTGACTGGCAATCCCGGGATTTTCGGGATTGATACTTTCTGTTCCTGAAGGAAATACCTAAGTAATTTTTGATTTTTAAAATTTAGATTCGCAGAGTTGTTGTGTACTTCAAGAGGTCGCCGACAAAAAACGATGAGATTCTCCAAAAATATGTTAAAGCTGAACATGGAAAAGAGCTATCACTACTTTTAGTCTTTTGATTATGCTAGAACGATTCGTCCTTCTGAAAACAAGCATTCAAAAGGCCTTAATTGATCTCAACCATTTTGCTCAGATAGAAGATGCTGATTTTGATTTAGCAGGTGAAATCGTCGACGTTCTTACTCTATTAAAATTAGCTGTTGAAGCAATCTGCCGTCAAGAATCAAATCTGTGTACAGCTGATGCAGCATTAAGATTTTGTTTCGATCAATTGGCCAGCAAAAATACAATTTTGGCCCAAAAAATGACGATATCTTTGTCAGAAATAATCAAACAAAGACGGCGCACGGAATTAACTGGGGTTTGCTAAACTATCTCCAAAATCCATCAACACAATATTCTGGTGAAGTATTCTTGTCACCTAGTCAACCTACGATAAAAAAAAACAGATAAAATCACTAATTCAGAGACTTACTGCTACTAACCAACACCAAAACATTTCTAGTGATGAAGAAGAAGAAAACAGTGCAAATTTATTGGAACCACCCATCCAACTTACACTAAAGCAGCAACTACAAGCCGAAATTAAAAAAAGTATGCAAACCATTGCACCAGAAACACAAACAGAATCGGATTTACCAGCGTGCATAAGAAAAGAGTTGAATCTCTTTGAAAATGGAGGTACCCGAGGACACCATCTAGATTTAGTTCATAAGTATTTACTGTCCATTCCAAGCGTAGAAGCAGAGCGAACGTTTTCAGCGGCCAGTTATATTGGCAACAAATTTAGGAGCCGGCTTGGAGATGATACTCTCGATGCCCTTATTTTCCGGTGTTTTTATTTCCAAAGGTCGAATGCAGACCAAGAGCAAGAATAAATACCTACGCCCTTACATTTTTTTCATTTTTTTTTTTTACTTTGGAATTAATTTATTTTTTTTATTTTGTAAACCCCTTGAATTGAGGTATTTTTTTATTTATCTTTATCAAAAATTATCATCTTAAAATTTTTTATGGAGTGTAAATATTTCTTTGTTTCGTAGCAATTAAGTTTATATTAATTTAAATAAACTTTTTAAATTTTGATTTATTTTAATAATAAAAAAGCAGAGCATAATAGTTACGCTGCTTTTTACTTAAAAAGATAATGCACTTTTAATTAATTTCTACATTTTTGAGAGCACTTTTTCACCCGTGCATCGATTTTTGGTTTGATTTCTTTTTTTTTTCCAAAAAAAAAAATATACTGTCCAATCCCGGGATACCGGGATTCATTTTTTCAAATCCCGGAATCCCGGGATTGAAAATTAGCTTCGGGATTGAAATCCCTAGTGCTGCGCCATAAGAAAGTATGCAATTATCGACAACGACGCTGATTCGAAACAGTTTTGTTGCATTCGGTGTGTGTTGCTCGTATACAAAGGCATGTATTTTCGACAACCACAACCGAAACGTGTGTTTTGTTTCGTTTAATTTGGTGTGTGTTGTCTCACAAGGAACCATGTTCTCTTGTTTTACGGAACAAGAAAACACGTTTTGCTTTATCCGGTGTGTTTTCAGCCTTAGACGCACTTCGATCAATATAAGCTACCTCGTGTTCACCGCATGCACCTAGTCAGGTAAATCAAATGTCTCTTTCTTTATGGGGAGGATGCGAAAGAAGATTCAGGCCCGTTTGCTGATACTACTCATAGCGATTTAAGTTCTACCATTGTATATAAATCTAATAGTACTCTCATCAGACGAATTTTTTTATTTGGGCCTCTGCTCTGTAGAGGGCGTATGGTCGCATGGTTAGCAAAAGAATAAACTTTTCTCAGAGAAGAATTGTTTTGAGTGAGCGAAAGGACGGAGAACGACAAAAAAACACACATACACTCTTGTCGTGGTACCTCGTGTGTCGTGTCGTACGCGTGCCTACCTACTTGTTTTGGATTCCTTTGTGGCACTGTGTCTCTGTGATAAATGTGACGTGACTGGGAGCAGAATCGTTCGTCAAGGGCCTAACCCATAGAATCCGTCGCGTCCGTTGCGTCGACCGATTGCCGTATTGGACGGAACGAACTGTCCCATAGAATCCGTCGCATACGCTAAGTGACAGTGTTTTAGTACTCTATACCTATTTGTCCCAAGAAACGTGGGAATTTTTCCCTTTCCAACGTAGTCAAATTCCCTTTCAAATAAGGTATTTTTTTGTGAAAAAAATTAACTTTTAAAAGTAAAAGTTATATTATACGGATAAATAATCACATTAAATAACCTTTGGTATAAAAATCGCATTTTTTTAATATCATAATGACTTCTTTTTGGTACTAGAAAATTTTGATATTAAAAATCTTGCTGAAAGGTGATTTAAAAAAGTTATTTTTTATGTACATACATGTGTTGATTATCATGGTGAAATCTAGATAATTATTTTGATGAAATTTAGAAAAAAAAATTTTTTTTTAATGTTTTTTTAGATTTTTCTTTTTCCCACTTAAGGCTTTTCGGACATCGAAATTCCCCCAAAAAGGAAGAAATCCCACAATATAAGAGCACTAGTGAGAGCCGATGACAGCCTCTCTCACGCGCTCAATATTTCCACCAATGAAAAGGAATCTTCTCACGATGTGCCAATTGTCAACGGAGGCGACGGACAGAAAAGTAGAAAGTAAACTTACTTTATCCGTCGCTCCGGCACGTGCGCTGCTTATGGGACACCCTCCATAAGAGAGTGTGTATTCTATCAACCTGTCAGTCGAAAACTTTGCCGCAACGGACGCGACGGATTCTATGGGTTGGGCCCTTCACACCCGTGAGGTTTATGAGATATGATCGTGATTGTGTTGGTTAATGGTTGGCTGCAGCTGTAGGTTGGCAAGACAAGATGAGATATCTTTCATTTTTCTATATTTTTCGCCGAAATGGTGATTGGTACATTTCCGAAACGTTGCTACATTTCATTATTTCTTTGAAATAAGCGACGTTTCTTTGTTTTGGGTTTTGCTGCATAGGCCCGTTTGTTGAAAGGTGGATATGTAATGTACTTAGATTATTATTCTTCTGGTTTTGTAGCTACATAATGTACCAGTACCAGGACATAATTTTTGCATTTAATCTCATATAGGTCATTATCAACGCTCAACCCAATCGGAAGCTAATAATTATCCGAGGATATCCGGAAGATTTTCGTGATCTTAATCTGTGATCTACCTATATGCCTACGTTTACCTAACCTATTCCGAAAAAATAAAGCGCACAGACCTAGTTTTTCTGCAATCTTCCAGTTTTTCATAATTTTTGAGGAAAAACTTTAAACGTAAAGGGTAATTATGTTTCTCAGTAAAAGATTAATAAAATTGCACCATACTGTCCTCCGGTTAAGAACAACATGGAGTGCATTTGAAAAAATTTCGTATCTAGCATATGGGTACAAAGCGATGGAGATTTATAAAAACATTTTAAGCAAATATCCTTTTCTTCGTCGTGAAAATGTGCCTAAGGCTTGTGAAATAGTTTCATATTGACAAACGTGCTTACATCAGAGCTTTTGGATTCTTTTGCAAATTGTATTCTCTATTTTCCTTTAATCTTTTTGGGGTATCAAATAAAAAACGAGATATAGTCGTCTCAATGCTATTTGCTTCTAATGTTTTGTTATTTGTTTGTCTATGGGGAGATGGAAACTGCGAGGAAGAGGCCTCATTACCATCATTAATATTTAGAGGTAAACTATAATCCCTTATAAATGTAATTGGTGAAGAGGTTTTATTTACTAATAATGGAGGTGAATCATTTTGAATTTCTTCTATCACAGTAGCAACTTTTAAAATACCTGCACTTTCCCTAAAATTTATAACCCCAAAGCACGGGTCACCAATTACAGTGTCAGTACATTTACACACAGCTATAGCTGACATTGGATTTGCATTTTTAGTAAGGCATTTTCGTGTCCCCTTTGTTATTATATCTTTTGGGTAAAAATGTTTCTCGCAAAAATAGGCAGTTTTTTTTTTTCAAAATGTGTGTTCCGAGAATGTTTTAACCAAATTTCCTTTCGGTGGTCATTTGGAACTTGAAAAAATGATAAGGAAAACGTTTTTTTTACGCTGAGGCAATGAGTGTAGGCATCTCTAACAGGCATTTTTATTTAAAACTTAGGGCGTATGCACTTTAAAATAATAATAATTGTATTTTAATTAAAACAAGCACACCAGTGTCTTTTCTAATTGTTACTTTACTCTTTAAAACATATTCAATTTTTCAATTATGCGAAACTTATAAGAAACTTCTAAATGTAAATTAATAGCTTTACTTTAAAATAAAAGGCAAAACACTTGTGGTAACTTTGCTTCCCTAATGCTTTTAAATCAATTTTTGCCTATGTCCACTCTTTATATTTAGTATTGCAAGAACAACTTAGTTTCCAGCGGAAAGGGCGTGGAAATCCTTTTATTGGCATACCTACTTTAAACATCCAAAAAATTTATATTTTCGCCCAATTACCCTAATAATCAGACAACCCAAAAATTGTTAAAGTTAGGAATTTTTTAGGCAACGAGCTCTGTGACACACAAACATCCATAAAAAACATACATCAAAAAAATATCACCAACAAGCAAAGATCGAAAGAAGAAAATAAATAATTTGTACATGCAAACGAGATGAGATGATACACAAATTATCTCATATCTATTTGTTCGCACAATCCAGAAAATTGTGTTGCACTTTATGCGTACACACACAACTATACGAGTATACGCAGCAGGTACATTCATGCGAAGCGAACAGAAGTGCTTCTGTGTTCTTCTCTTTTTTTACACCATGTTCCCACCAAACTGAAATCGCGAGATTTCGATGAACTTTTACCGAAACCTTGTAAGTCGTTCCCACCGAGTTGAAGTGATTTCATAAGTCAAAAACTGTCAAATTTAAAGTGGCTGTGAAAACAGCTGTTTGTTGACGCAAAATAATAATACCAAAAATGAGTTCTGAACAAATTAAGGAAATAATTGCAGCATTTATAGGCGATTTCGCAGTACAAAGAAATCAACTCAGGACAATGCTAAATGTACAAGTTCTTAGACTCTTACAATTTCGATTCTTCTTTCATATTTTTTTTTTTTTGATTGTTGTGGCGTTTAATATTTTGACACCTGCAAATGAACACAAAATAAACCAAAGTTCACTATAAAGGCTTGTTCGATTTGATAACCTCTCATGGATGGATGAACTCAGAGGGATTTCAAATAGATTTCGCTGAAATCGCGAGATTTCGGCATCTCAAAAATATATGGCGAAATCTCGGAGATTTGGAAAGATTTTACGAAACCTCGGGGTTTCGTTTGGTGGGAACATGGTATTAGATCTAATAACAAATCCTGTCATTTGTAGCTTATAGGGGTGGTTCATTGTGTTTAGTACTTCGTTTGGTTCTCTCTTGCCTTTTTCTATTCTCAGTGACAGTAATTGGTGTCTGTGGTAAGTGCAAAACTATGGTTGCCGTCAATGATAGGAAAATAAAGTAATCGGGCCTTTGCTCTATAGAGGCGCTAGTGTCGATTTCCTCTGATGAGAGTACTATTAGATTTATATACAATGGTTCTACTTAAATACCTTATGGGCTACTTTTTCCTTGTCATAAACTGTCACATAAGATTTTAAGGGGAACTTAAATCGCTATGAGTAGTATCAGAAAACGGGTCTCAAAGGTGGAGTTGCCTTTTTTGAGAGAGTGCCCTACCCGGCAAGTTGAAAAGTATTTATATCCACTCTGCTGGGGTGTCCCGGAAAGCAGCAGATGTGGTTAGGATTACCATCACCCTAAGAGAAAATATGGAATAGAATTTATTTCGAAATTAATAAACAACGAAAGGCAATTTGGTGATTTATTTTTATCAGTAATTATCTGCTTTATTAGAATTATTTAACAACCCATTGTTATCGCAATTAAACACTCGTGTAATTAAAAAATAACCAATTTTGGACTAGCCTCCCATACCAAGAGATCCAATTTGCAAAAATCAAATAAAATACATAATACTATGGTCACTAGGTACGTACATACAATATTAATTCTCACATCAAATTGTTTGGTTTTTCAGTTTTGTTTCAAGTTGTTTTTCTTAATCATTATATGAAACAATCGCAGAAAGAATATTACATTATGTAGTTATTAGCAGATTAAAATAGTTTGCAATTTTCACATATAATTAATTTACAAAATAATAATTTATATATTACATTTGTGTTATTGTGGTTTCTGTGTTTACTTGTATTTTATTTAGAATTATATTTAAATTGAACTTATACGACTAATTTAAGTTTTTAATCACGTAATTCACAATCAATGCGAATATAGCAAAACTTATGATCGCTATCAAATTCGAGTATATCGAATGCCAATTGCAGTAACTATCGGAGTTGGAATTTCTGTTTGTATTGTTGGTGTTTTCATTTTTGGAATTTTCATTGAAATCAATCTCATCGATGAGTGCTAACGGGCCATTAATGTCGTTGGTGTTGTAAGTGGTACCGTTTTGACCGTTTATGGTGACGCCGCCATTTGTTCCAACAATGAGTTGGTTTCCACTTGTCGCCTGCAACAGTTGCTGTTGTTTTTGTAATCGTGCATTGATTTCATCGCATATTTCCGGGAATAGCTCACGAAAATTTGTATTCTTCAAGTTGAATGCAAGCGACTTTTTGGCGTACTGTTGTTTCTCGTATAATGAACTTTCGGTTGAGCCGAGAGTCGGTGTGCTCTCCAACTAAATTTCGAATTGAGAATAAGAACGAATTGAGCAAAAAATTCAAACAGACTTACCATAAAGCTCAACAGTCCGGTCAATATAGTTCCAACTGACCAAGTTGGGTTCCATGTGTCTGGATGGAAATCTTTGACAAAACAAAAACAAAAAAAAAAAAAAAAAAATGATTAACAAAAATTAATACAGCATAAGCAACTTGTTTGTCTTAAGTTACCTGATATACTTAGACAAAGTCGAGTGTTTGTTTTAAAACGACCATTAGGGGTTAACATGTAGATCGAGGGCGGTTTGAATGGAAACTCTCGAGGGAATAACAGTGTTCCGTGATAGTAACCGCCTTGATATGGTGAATCCTCGGGACCTTTAACCACATAATGCCACTCGAGCAGATTCGATGGCAACGGTTCAGCTGTTATATAAGGAACTGGGTCGCGTTTAAGACGCAAATAGTCTTGTTTCATTCGCGACATGGCCGTTGGTTTGCGATTTGTCATTTTCTTGTTTTGTTTGTATGTCTCTGGTTAGATAATAATAATTTCAAAGTGCTTCGAATGCTGGAAGAAAATTTAGAAAAAATTCGTTTTTGTATTTTGGTTTATGTACAATGTACATCGCGCGCGCAGAATGGTACATATCTTGCTGCGGACAAAAGAAAACAAAACATAACGAAATGCTCTTTTGTACTTGGAAGATGCACAATGTTGCGGATGAGGATGATTGCTGATGGTTTAAATTTGTCTTGTCATGTATGTGTTTTTGTTAAAAGCTTTAAACTTCCCACTAAAAAGTGCCGACTAATAATCTCGAGAGTGAATGCGGCGAGAATCTGGTCCATTTCGCAAATCATAGTGAAAGACATTTTCCGAATCAAAATGGAAAGGAATTTATTTTCTATTGCTAACGAAAGCGAGTGTGCATAGGGGCATTGAGTTTATATACATAGAGGAACCACGAGAGCTTAGAACAACCTCAGTAGATGTCACTACGTACACTACATCGAGATCGAGAATGTGTGTGGAACATGGTGGAACCCATTCACAACCCCACGAAGGAACTTGCAAGTGCGAAAGCAAAGAAAGAGCATGTGCATATTATCATTGTGTATTCATAGACGTATCCATGTGGCGTGTGAGGGGCTGAGGGCTGATTGATTTTCTCGAAGTAAAAAAGGGAATTGTATTTGTATATGTGTATGTGTTTACTTGTCGATATCTTTGCTGGTTCTTATTTGGTTGTTATTTCACATTTCATTACCAATTTCGGTCTTGGCTTGAGAACACGTAATTTTATTTTCAATTTCAGAGATGCCGGCTGTGTGTGCATACACGAATTGTTACAATGCTTATAGGAGTGGGGGCTTATCTTTTTTCAGTTTGCCCAATGATTACAGGCAAGTGCTTTGGGTTAAGCATTCAGGCAATGCAAAATTAAGTAATTTGGCAAAATATGGAAAGAAAAATGTAAGGTTTTGTGAAAAACATTTTTATCTTTCAAATTTGGTTGTGCGTGGGACAAAAAAAAATATCACATCGGATTGTGTACCAATTTCTTCGCCTAATATATGTTCTTGTTCTGAAAATCATAGGGATACAATGTGTGAAGAACTTATGAAAGTATCTTTTTTGGCAGAGCAGAAATTAAATGAAGAAAAAAGAAACGATCTTAAACGAAAACATCCAGCTGCCCTAGATTGCCCTTTATCCTTAGATGAAGATAATTTCTTATCCTTAGAAGGAAATAGATCACCACCCGGTCCTAGTTTAAGAGTTTACTGTAATAGAAAGCTAGAACACTATTCTTGTGACTCAGAAACAGGGCTTCAGTCTTCGCCGAATAAAAGCGTAGATGTACCAAAAATCGCCAAGTCATCTCGCATTCCACGATTTCTTTTCAGGTCTCCAAAGAAATTTGTCGAAAGTGATGATGAAAAAATAGAAAAAAAAATAAATGAAATGTTCAGTACCAAAACCGATCCTGTGAGAATATTTATTTTATCTCAATTAGTACATAAAAAAAATTGTCAGTGGAAAAATGAAGAAAAAGATTTATATTTAAAATTTTTTTATAAATCTCCGGTAATGTACAATTATTTAATTGAGATTGGATTTTTGTTACCCTCTATTTCAACAATTCGAAGGTGGCATTCAAATATAAAATTTTCTCCAGGAATATCTCAAGGCATTCTTGATTTGTTAAAAATAAAAAGCACTTCCCTTTCAACAATAGACAAAAAATGTGTATTGTTGCTAGATGAAATGGCTATAAAGCCTGAATTGGAATATAATTCGTCAGAAGATATCATATATGGCTTTATAGATCACGGCAGTTTTGGTCGGAAAAATGTCATTGCTACACATGCACTTCTTGTTATGTTGAGAGGGTTAAATTGCAATTGGAAACAAACTATAGGCATTTTTATAGGAAACGTTAATGGAGTGCTCTTAAGCAATATTATTAAGGACTGCATAGCTAAGGTAACATCTTTAGGTTTTGAAGTTAATGCAGTGAGCACCGACCAAGGAAGCAATAATCGAAGTGCGTACAGAATTTTAGGAGGGACAGTTGAACAGCCATATTTTAATCTGAATGGGAATCAAATTTTCTTACTCCATGATGTACCACACCTTGTTAAGAGCGTAAGAAACAGACTTTTAGTTGCTGACATTCTGACTCCGGATCGAGTTTCTTGGAAAATACTCGAAAAATTATTTGATTCTGATTCAGGCACTGTAAAACTGTTGTACAAGCTTACAAAGGAACACCTGCGACCAAATGCATTTCAGAAGCTTTCTGTAAAATTGGCAACACAAATATTTAGTTGCAAGGTAGCAATGGCAATTTTTGCGGCTGTTGCCAATAACTTCTTTACAGAAGCTGAAAAAAATGTGGCAATAAGCACAGCAACTTTCATTTTATTTATGAATAAGCTTTTTGATAATTTAAATAGCAGCAGTAAATATGCCAGGAATCCAGATAAGAATTCTATATCATTTATTAAATCCGATATTTTAGTAAATCTTAAGGAATCGTGTGAAAAAATATCTTTATGGAGGTCCGAAGGAAAAATGCAAGTACCACATTGTTTTGATGGACTCCAGCAGACTTTAAATGGAGTTCTTGGAATATGGGACCATATTTCGAAGGACCCAGAACAAAAATACCTTATAACATCCCATCTTAATCAAGACCCTCTTGAGAATAATATTTCAATGCTTAGGACAAGCAGAGGATCATATGAAAAGAATCCATCAGCTGCCCGGGTTTGTAAAAATTTAAAATTGATATGTTTTCAAAACTTAAAATCCTCTTCGCTCAGCGGGTATGAATGTTCTAATTCTATAAACTTACTCGATCATTCAAGTTCATCGCAGTTTAAACAAAGTATGGATTCTGAAGAAGCCATTTTGCTCAATATAAGCGCAGCTGATGACGAAATTCGGGATGACGATGAAAACGATCTGCAGGACATTTTAGAGTTAAGCATTGAAGATAAAACTTTACAAAGCCAACATCTACAAAATTGTGCCAACGCGTATGTAGCAGGGTGGTTAGTAAAAAAGATAATGGGTAAAAATCAGTGTAATGATTGCGCACAATACTTGAAAGAAACTCAAAATTATGAAAAAAAAAAACAGCTGAATTGATAAATCTTCGAGCTTACAAGAACTTTTGCTTGACAACACCATCCGACATCTTTGAATTTGATTTGAAGTCGATAATTGGAGTGTTTGAAAAGTACTTTAAATACTTTAAAAGCAAAGAAAGCGTGTACAAGCAAATGCATTTAATTCTTTCCAAAAAAATTCAATTAAACTCTAGTTGTTAAATTCATTCCGATTTTATAATGGGCTGTATCACAAAAGTTCTTATAAGGTTTACTGTAAAGAATTTTAATAATTCCTTAAAAAATCTTAATATAAAAAAAAATATATTGAAAGCTTCAGGCACTGGTAAACTAAAAAAAACTAACATGAGAATGATTAATAGAAGTTCCATCACAATCGCCCGAAAAAAAGTTTTTAAGCCATCCAAAAAATTTTTGTAACTGATTGCCAACGCTAAGGGAAGATGTCACTCAATTGAGAGGCAAGGCGAATTTACATTAATGTGGTATTCGTTTGGGCTTCTTCAGATTTGCTCTCAGATTCCAGATTTCAGGTGCCTAATCGAACATAAAAACTTCACTTGCTCTTTTTTGTGTTGATATTTGTGCGATTTGAATATGTGTAGTCTTGGACACTTTTCTAAGCGATTTCCGTTCACTACTTAAATTTTGTATTAAAACATTAGAAATATCCGTCCCGATTGATTTCTAAATATTTATTTATAAATAATTCACAAAAATAGATTCACCCGATGCAATGCCTTTCTTTGCTGGAGAAAAATATCCATAAAAATGTAAACAAACTCCATCAGTTGTCAAACTCAAACGCACTTGTATTGGTAAATCTGAGAAAATATCTAGATTCGCAAAAGTGCTCTGAAATCTGAAAAAGATTGCTTTTTCCTGTACCAAACGAACATAAAAATTGCTCTGAGAGCAAAAAAAGTGCTCTGAGAGCGCCCAATCGATTACCACATAAGAATTACGTTTGTAGGTACAAACTGTTTTATTCCTTTTCAACATCAACCCATCGTTATTGAATAACCCACATGACTATTTAAAATTTCAATAGAAAATATAAATTTATTTCGCCAATCGAATTATGTAGGTACTCATTTATCTTCAATCGCGTACCTCAGAAAATATTTTTACAGCGATACATATCCTTATCCCAACAAACTGTTTTTTTTACGCTTCGTCTGGTGCTAACCTGCTCTGCTGCTCATGCTTACAACACAAACAACCTTTTCCTATATATAGGTATGTAGTTTGTGCTCATGTTTATGAGAATACCGCACAGTCGAGTGTGCTTGTGTTGTCACATTCCAAATTATCCACAATCCAGAATCCACATGGTTGGATTTGAAAATAAATGGTAATGTGCATAAGGGGCAAATAGAGACGCTATCTGGCGAGGAGTTTACCAACTATTTTCATTTCGTCGAGGTGGTTCCTCTATGTATATAAACTCAATGATAGGGGCTATGCAAGGATGATTTAAATGCTCGTGAAATACACGCCAAGACATCGCATTACTGTCAATGGTATCGGGAAGGAGAGAAGACGATTTCATTATATAATTGCATTGCCATCATCAGCTTTGTAAGGGCAAGGAGTTTTGTCGAATGAGGCAATAAAAAGCCTAAACATACTTTGTAATATTTTTCGTCCATGAGGGAGATACAACATCTTAGCACAAAATGGACCACAAAGGAACCAGTCGCTATATAATGATAAACCACATGTATTATGTGATTGATAAGAAACGTAGCGGTGGCGAACACGTGCTTTCAGCAATCAAAGGTAAGTTGATAAAAACAAAAAAATATATACATCTGTTGGAGAGAATAGGGCGATAGCTGCGGGTGCACCATACCCACACAGATTTGTGAATTAGAACAAATTGCACTGCAAAGAAACATATATTTTCTAGACGTGTTACAACTCAAGTATGTTTGATAAGAAACGTCGCTGGTTTGAGAATGCAACTTGATCGCCTGTATCAATTTGTAATACTCGCAGTAGGAAACGTATACCTACTGCAGATGGTCGGACCAAAATAAAATAATACCTTTGTGCTTGGTATTATTTTTTGTTGCCACAACGAAAATGGTAAATTATCGTATAATTACTATAAACCATATCATCAATCTTATTTATTTATCTAAACAATTTACAAATTGTTTACATATTTGAAGCTTCGGGGCATCAAGACCATTAGAAGCTGTTTCTAGAGTTAAATAATTATACGAAAAAGGGGGAAAGAAAAAATAAGAATATCATCAATCTTTTATTGATAAAAAATCAAGCGCATGCCACCACAGACAAATTTTAGAAATTCCGGCGAGAGAATTATTATATACAATTTCATCTGACAACTGAATTTGTCTTGTGTTAATAAAAATAAAATAAATTGTATTGCACCTCATATTACCGACTCTTTCGTTGTTGTTGTCCTGTTATAGACAAACGGATGTTGCCACTCAAAGTAAATGTTATTTGCTTGGCAGTTTCAATTAAATTTATTCACAACAGTTGCTTCAAGTGTCGTCTACCTATGGCCAGTCATGCGAGCAAATGCGATTCATTGCACTTGTTGTTGTAGAAAGGAGTTAAAAATCAATGCCTCCGACACCATTGAATGGCTACACTCATTTCTCCAACAGACAAGTGCTTACATACTGAAAATATTTTTGCAATTTATAGTAGGAAGGTATTGGCAATGCAATTATTATAATTATAAATTTAATATTGAACCTGTTTTCAATGCACTGCACCTGCAATTCGCATTTTATAAGGACAAGTAAACAAATATGACAAGCAATATTATCATGTTCAACAGCGTGATATATGATATAGGTATGCAGCGGACCCAGCCAGACGAATCAAAATGGGACAAGTACACCGTCAAGTAACTTAATTCATCGAATGATACACTCTTTTCAAATTTTACTGCATATATATGGATTTCATTCTGAGAATGAAGTGTTGACTTTTTCTAAAGTCAACCACATTCGAGACAGGCAATCACAAGTCCAGGAACAATTAGAAAATTATTTTAGAAATTTTGTTTCACTTAGATTTTAGTTGAACACAAACGTGTTTTTTTTTCCATACTTACTTGATTCTGGTTAGTGGTATGTAAGGTATTAGATAAACTTTGCAGTTCACTGTAAGAAATGGAAAACTGCAGGGTGAGGGATGATAAGTAGGCTATGATTAACTATTTGCACAAATTAATGATTTTCACTTGATTTGTTTGCTTTAGAGTTTAGACAAAACGAACATTAACAGTTGGAGCGGAATTAATGCGTATTTCGAATGGGTCTCTAGTAAACAGAAAAAGTCAAATTTTTTTGATTACAACACGAAAACAAAAATGTCCAATATTTTCTTGCTTCTAAGTGTTGTCATCACAAATATACATATGAATATGTATTTAATTCACGGCTGACATTCGTTTGGAAAAATAACACAATCCACACGATAGCTTCCACAGAATAACCGATTTCTACTGATTTGAATCCGCAAACACAATACCCGAAGTACCTACGTCAAACAACAACGTGGCGCATTTGGTCTAAAGGACCATTCACATGAGTGCAAATTGCGAACCACGAACTGGCGAATATTCGTCGATTCTGACACTTCATTTACATGAAAACTTTTTTTAGTCGCAGGTACCCGCGAATCATTTGTATTGTTGAAGGTTAAGTTCGAGCGAATTTTTCATTCGCAGGTTTGTGGATCGCGACTGTTTTATGTGGATTGTGAATAAAGTGTGACAGTTAGCGGCAAGAATTTTCAATTCGCGGAAGAATTGCTGTAAATGTAAATTTCGTTATTTTAATCAATCAAGTCTCGGTTTTTTTTAGATTAGGTGTTGTACGAATTGAATGTAATGCTTTTTAGATTTTAGATATTTTATTTCGTACATAAAATTTACAATGGATGTTTGTAACCGCACATTTTACAATACATAATAATTTAATAATGGTAATTATCTTTCTATTGAGATATGATGGTGTTATTTATAATGACATTTTACATAAACACAAATCGACTTTTGAGGAAAGTACGAGAAAAACCTCAAATTCAAAAGAAATATAATGCTTTTGTGGTAAAACAAATAGCAACTTTCAATTTATAAATACAGATAAATTGATTTGTTCGTAGTTCGCGCTCATGTGAATGGTCCTTTATTAGCTTTTCACACATAACCGAAAACCGTGTTTTCCTCGAAAACTCGTCCGTGCATTCACACCGACCACCAACTAGTTTTCGTTTGACGTTTCATCAGCTGTGAGACAGTAGTCGTTAAACTTCGGTGCAAACTCTTTTGGTTACAAATTTCGATCGCAATATTTAACAAACAAAATGAATTTAGTGCATTTAAAAATGTTATTAGCCCATCAATTAACTGTGGGAAATGATTTTAAGTTGTGAGTCTTTTTGCTGAATCTGCTGAATATTGCAAAAGGTGTGTTTGTTTCAACAACCCAACGATTGGAAGTCGTTTTCGTGGAAAACAACTTTAAACGACTGATGAAGTTTTCGGCGTGGTGTGGAAAATGCTATTAAACCGCATTTACACCATCACGCACGCGTATTTTTGCAACAAAACCGAAAAGAGAGATCCGTTTATCCACCAGTCAATGCTTTTGAAGGCGTTAGAATGACATCACATATCAGACGCCTAAAGTGTCATGGATGTTCTACCCATAATTATAGATACGTAAAACGGAAATATACACAGGTTCCGCCCACCAATATTTCTACAAATTCCTTCAAAACATTTCAATATCTGATTTGAAACACTTGAAATGAGAGTGGTAATTAGTTTAAGTAAGTTCAACCAACAGTTCATCAATCAGTTACATGGAAAAAATAAATAATTGTCTGTCCATCATTTCCGGAAGCCATATTGTATTATAGGAACGCGGATGCTGCATTTACACGGTCACACATTCCTATCACGCAAAATTAAAGGGATGCTAAATACTAAATAGCCGTGAAACCGAAAGGGACAGCATTACCTAACACGCAAAAAAACGTGACACGTATTTAGGTCGGCCATCTTGTTTGCGTGATGGGAATTATAGGAAAGCTCTGCATGTTGATATTTTTGGTCGCAGTGGCTTAGTGGTTAGTGTGTTGGACTACTAAGCGAGGGGTCCAGGTTCGAATCTCGCAAAAACCCAAGTTCCAACTCAGGGTTTTTTTCACTGCGCCACCTCTCCCGAACGTCTGACAAACATCCGAGAGTATAACTGTCATGAAAGAGCTTCTCAATCGGCCCGTTTGGAATCGGCATAAAATTGTAGATCCCTTCCATTCGTTCCAAAAATTAAAAAAAAAAAAACTCACACAAAACGAATGGTTGCGAGAAGCTAGGCCCTGGGTCCCTACAGACCTGTTGCGCCAACTATTATTATTATTATTTTCACCACAAAAACAATATAAATAATTAATCTAACGTCTTATTTAAAATCTCAATAAATTTACAATTACATAAATTTTCCCGCGAATGGAAAATTCTTGCCACTAACTGTCACACTTTATTCACAATCTACCTTTTAACCAAGCTAAAAACGAATTCGATTTGAAAATAAAAAACACCTGGTCCGCAAAACGTAGGTACCTATGGCGTTTCCACTCACTGTACCTATCGTGTGTTTACATCCGAATAGAAAACAAGAATCGAGAGACTGAGACACTCAAAATGGTTTCCCCCTATTTCGGCCATTTTTGTTTCGCTGGGGAAATCCTCTCTCGCTCACTCCATAAACACAACAAACAAGAAACAACACACACGTCTGGGAGGCAAATAGAAGTTTAGATGTATTTTAACCTCCATCGGTGGAATCGCGTTTTCTTATTATCGTAACGTCGTCGTTGTGGATTTTTTTTTGATTTTGTTTAATATTTTTCCGATTGTATTATGTTGTGTGTTTTTATATTTAAGTTCGATTAGATAAATGTATCCTTCCGTTATTAAGTACGTGTGTAAACAGTTGTATATACCTTTCTGAAATAAATCAATCTTGTTGCTAAACTGATCGTATTCGAATTCGTCGTCGTCATCAAATGCCCAACAACTCGGAACTCGCTCGTATCGAGTACACCAGCCCTTGGATAAATAATTATTTTTTCTTTCTACGAATAAAATTGTTGTTAAAATAATAGAAAATTCTTTTACGGAAGTGTCAGCCTTATAATTGTTGAATGCAATTTTTATTGTATTGTGCGCCTGCTTCGTATTATGAATGTTTTCAGTTTGAAACTTAATTATGCAAATTCAGCGCTAGAGTTTTTAGTGGATTCATCAAGCATGCAGTTCAGATTGGATAGACGTTCAGCAGCAATATTGTAGCGGAGAAAACGCTTATGTGAAAAAAATACACTCATTAAGTTGTAGATATACGTGCCTCTCTCTTCCCGTCCGCCCCCTATAACAGGATTACTACTTCTTACTAAAGGAATTAACAACACAAGCAGCTAAAAAAAGTGGTAAGACGGGATTTTGTCTACTATCATTATTTATTAGGTATGTATTTCTATTTCTACAGGTTGCCATTGCTATTCGCTTTTTCGAATTCAACGCTAGCTAGCTAGTTGGTTTGGTATTGGTATTAGCGGAAAACAGGGTTGAATGGCAGCAGGTGTTAAATAGGTTTTTAAGTAGGTAGTGTTTCTTTTCTGAGAAACGAACTATTGTTTCGTATTAGTTACTTTAGTGATAGTCATGTGGGGAAGTCTTGAGTCATACTAATTAGGACGTAAACAGGCTACCTACTTATTCTAAATTCTGTAAAAAAAAAAAGATAACTCTAACCACATGGGAAGTGGGTCTTAGGCCCGTTCGCTGATAGCGATTTCAGTTCCACTTGAAATCTTTTGTTACAGTTTACAGTCCATGAGGAATTTAAGTAGAACTTAAACCGCTATGAGTAGTATCAACAAACGGGCCCTAATATAGTTAGATTTGCAGTGCATTCTGTATTTAGAAGACTGATAAAATTGCTTCAGTTCCTTTTGCATGTGATTGCAGAAGCACTTCCTCTAGAGTCTAGGTCCTAGTTTGAACGAAACGGCATTGGAATACTTACTCCACTTTGTTTGTTAGGCAATTCAGTAACACTAAAAAAAGGGTAAATCCTGGAGCAGTTCTTTTGCAGCCTATAAGTAAGTGGAAGTACCATCTACACAAGTAGGCTGTGTACGCAGGTAGTAAATTATAATTCATTTGTTGCACACTACCTACGTATTTTAACATTATTTAACAGGAAACGCATGTAATTCGTGTCTTTCAAGCGTCTACATTCGAAAGAATTCCTCGCAGTAGCCACTATTGTGCTAGGGTGCGCCATAAATGTAACTAACCAAGCTGTGAATTTTTACTGTATAGGCTGGAATATTTTAGTGTCTATTAGGTACAACAATATGTTTCTATACTAAAGTGACAGTGATTGACAAGAGTCATTCTTCATTAGATATCTCGGCTAGAGTAATGTTCTTCTTGTGGAGGAGACGTTAACTAGAACGACACCAAGTGTTTATCTTTTTTTCTGGATCAAACGCTGTACTACCTACGCACAAGCACTCCAATGTTGATATGTTTTTGTATTCCAATTGTGCATATAAATGGCATCTGCATACAGATTTTGAGTTCATTGTTGGGAGTGCATCCTCTTATATGAAGATCACAACATACCAAACTTGGTTAGCTTCATCGTTGACGTCAATTATTTTTTATTTGTACATTTGCGCTTGGTCGTCGGATGGTTTTTGTAATTGAAGTCTATCTTTGCAAAGGTATAGGGCTGTTCCTATACTTTATGGGCCAATATTGGCGAAATGTCACATTTGTCGCAGTGCGATAAAATTCGCGAACCAATAACCGACACGCATTAATGCAGCTTATTCTGTGATATTTTTGTATCAAAAGTTTAAGTTCTGTTTAGTGTACAGTGTATGCAATTGTTTATTTATTTATTTATTTGTTCGCCTGTTCTGGACAATACAATTTTAAATGTAGTTGTAAAACAATTATCCCAATAAAGAACTTTGCCCAACGAAACGTAGGGTTGAAAATAATGGCATATATTAGTTTTAATATTCGCATTTTGAGAAGAATTGGCCAAAAAGCCGAAAAAAAGACATACACGCATTTTTGTTGTTAGGCTTTTAGCAACGCTACAAATCCAATCGAACATAAGTTGGAAACAAACGGAAACAACATACCTACCTACCTAGACCGATAAACATGATGCCTACTGTGGAAAAAGTTATTGAAAAGACAGCTTATGATCAGTTCTTTAATTTCGTAGTGAAAAATAACATTTTAATGGAAAATCAGTCTGGTTTTAGGCCTGGTCATTCGTGTGAGACATCGCTAAATTGGCTTATCATGAATTTTAAGGAACAAAGACATGAGGGTAATATAATTGTATCAATTTTCCTCGATTTTCAAAGAGCATTTGAAACTATAGATCGTGATATTTTAGTGAAAAAATTATGCACATATGGTGTTAAAGACAATGAACTAAAATGGTTTAAATCGTATCTAAGCAATAGAACTCAAAGAACTAAAATAGGTAGTGCTGTATCATCAACTGCACAAACGACATTTGGAGTACCGCAGGGTACCATATTTGGCCCATTGTTGTTCCTGCTATACATAAATGAAATCGGTAAAATACTGAAATACTGCAAGATCTCCTTATTTGCAGACGACGCCTTGATGTTTGTATGTGATAAAGACATAAATGTGCTTAGAGAAAGGATTTCAATTGACTTAAATAATTTACGGCAGTGGCTTGAAATGAACAAGCTAAAACTAAATGTTAATAAAACGAAATGTATGGTGTTTAACAGTGACTGTAACTTGAATATAGGTGTATATGGTGAAATTATTGAACAAGTCCATGAAATTAACGGGTGATTTTTTAAGAGGTTTAGAACTTAAAAAAAAAAAAAACACAAAAAATTCGAAAAAATGAATGAAATATTTATTTCAATCGATAGTTTGAACCTTGCAATTTAATGTTTAAAGATAACTTCATGCAAATGTTGACCGCGGCTGCGTCTCAGGTAGCCCATCCGCTGAGTCCAATTTTGGCATACTCTTTCACACATATCGGCCGGTATCTCACGAATGAATGCATGGATGTTGGCTTCCAGTGCGTCAATCGAAGCGGGCTTGTCCCTATACACATTAGCCTTGACATACCCCCACAAAAAATAATCTAATGGTGTCAAATCGCACGATCTAGGCGGCCAATTGACCGGCCCGAAACGTGAAATTAAATGTTCACCAAACTCGCCTCGCAATTGCGCCATTGTTTCGCGTGCTGTGTGGCATGTGGCACCGTCTTGTTGAAACCACATATCATGCAAGTCAAGAACTTCCATTTCGGCCCAAATCCTTCCGCAAAATTTTCCACGTAGTGCTGTAACAAAGGCCTAACTGCTGGGAACGGCGCCGAATCGACATTTCGCGGTCTTCTGTCACACTAGCTTATACGGCCGCAATATTTTCTTCACTACGCACAGTACGTAAACGTGTTGGTGGTTTAATGTCCAACAAAGTAAATTTGGTGCGAAATTTGGTCACAATCTTCCGAATAGACTGCTCAGAAGGTCGAGAATGCCGATCATAAAATGGAAGCAGCGCGCGATGAACATTTCGAACCGAGCACGAATTTTGATAGTAAAATTCAATAACTTGCAAGCGTTGTTCATTTGTAAGACGATCCATGGTTAAATTGCAAACCAAACTGAAGCTGTTTGACAGTGACACAAGGTACTAAACACACGTCAGCTGTCAATCCCGGTGTTGCCAAAACCAAACCAGCTAAAAAATCACCCGTTAAGTATCTAGGCATAATACTGGATAGTGAACTCAAATTTAAAAATCCTTTTAATTATGTAACAAAAAAAATTTCCCTACAATGTGTGCAATAAATGTCTACAA
Source organism: Cheilosia vernalis (assembly GCA_949126925.1). Taxonomy (NCBI): domain Eukaryota; kingdom Metazoa; phylum Arthropoda; class Insecta; order Diptera; family Syrphidae; genus Cheilosia; species Cheilosia vernalis. The sequence continues at coordinate 17,852,762 of OX421363.1, read as the reverse complement.
TACATTAATAAAACCGCACTTTGAGTTCTGCTCCACAATCTTGTTTATGGGAAATGGCGAAAACATAAGACGACTCCAAGTACTGCAAAACAGAGCTATGCGAATAATTCTTAAATGCAGTTTTTACACGCCAATTGAATGGATGTTATCCTGTCTTCGTTGGATGAATATTAACCAGCGAATCCACTTTAATGCAATAGTTTATGTATTCAAGATGAAGTACAACTTATTACCGAACTACCTATCAGCGAATTTGCAATTTATTCAAGATGTCCAACCCTACAGTTTAAGATCAAATTCGAATTTTCGTTTACGCTTCTACAGAGATGAAAGAACAAAAAATATGTTGATGTACAGGGGGTTAAAATTATTTAATGAGCTTCCAAATACAATAAAAAATGAAAGAGTTTTCCGAACGTTTAAAATTTTGTTGGCTCAACACATAAGATGTCAGATTTCATATATTTTGTATATAATTGTTATTGATTAGTTTAAGTTCTATAATTACTATTTGTAAATTAATAGTTTTATTAACTAAATAAACACATACATACATACATACATCACTATCATGAACTGTCAGGCATTTGACAGTATTTTTCTACAACAAAGCGAATGGTTCCCAGTTCAACTGTCGAAAAAAAAAAAAACATGAACAAAGAGGTACTTATTAATATACGTACCTATTGCGTGCAATTTTAACGAACAAAACCTGTGCAGCTGTGCCTCCTTATATCCCTTAACCATGATCTAAGCAGGAATGACAAAAGTTCTATGCGATGAATACAACCTTTAAACGGGCTAGAGTTTGACAGAACTACCTTTTAAAAACCAAAAATTAAAACATTTTCAAAATTTCGAAACGCTTTTCAGAAAAATATAGGCCTGCGCATTCTGACTTAGGTAGTCAGAGTAATGTTGGACTTGACCCATTTGATCTTGTCAAAAGACCTGAAGAGGAGAGGCGAGTTAGTGATGCCATGTAAAATATCTAATTGTAAATGTTACTGTCAAACTAAGTACATAAAATAATAAAGTAGTTAAAAGACCTAGACCTATAATGTTATGCAGTTGAAGTGAGCAGCTCTGGGATAGTTGTCAGACTTCTGCGAAAGGTGCCGCAGTGGATAAAATCCTTGAGACGGACATTATTGCATTGTGGCAAGCTTCAAATCAAACTCAGACCTAAATTTGTATGTCAAACCTATCACTGTTAATGGAAATCCCACCTACATACGTAAATCGGCCTGTTCACCTTTCGAGTGTAGCGTCAACCTCGTGCCTGTGCAAAATTTAGTGCAAAATAATGACTTTCCACCCCTTCAAATCACGAACAAGTGAGCAGCCCCCCGAATGCACTTATGACACACGCCACTCGTCGTTAGTCCAAGTTTCATCGGAATTGGCATATTAATAATTTTATTACAAAGTCCACCCCTCACAGACAGCCAGGCGCGCAGATATTGTGCACACATTGGTCGGCAGTCGGTCGTTGGTTGGTTGCCCTACGACTGACAATTTCCTATTAAGTTACACATCTACTGGCGAATGATCTTGTTGACCCTGAGTCAACTTGGCATATTACTTACCAAGCGGTCCACTATTAGTCAAACAGAAAACGAATGTAGGTCATTCTATTTGGTTACTCACTGGTGACTAGACTCGCACAATTCGCATATCGCATAGCCCTTACCACTTGACATAAGGGTGGGTTATGTCTGTTATAACCAGTGACTAATCGTCATTATTGTGAACCACACCTTTTGCTAATCATAACCTCTTTTTTGGTGCTGTTGTTTCTGTTGAAGAACCAAGTGAAAAACACGTAACACAATACTGTGAGTCAATTATGTCACGCTACCTACTTGCACTCAGTTGTATCTGTTTGCGACGGTTGTGCTCGCTTTCCCTTCTACGTGACGGTGACATAAATTGCGCTTAATCGGCATGAATTAAGGAAACTCGCTCGTCTGTGTGTTAATTACTTTCGAACATGTCTAACAAAAGTGCGAATTTTGGTAAAAACGCCCAGGGTTTTCCCTAGAATCAATCTATGACGTCCACCAAATATCGTATCACATTTTCCAGCAAAACGAAACAAAAATACCCATCGCCACAACTTGTGTACGTGTGGGTATGTTTTTCGACAAGTCAAGTCGGTTTTATGCTCAGGTAGAGTAAAAATCCATCATTAATAAAATAAAACATGTTTTTCCGTCTCTTTTGGTTTCTACGGTCTCCTCAATACCAGCCCATGCACCGCTCTGCTCTGTTGCTGCTGTGCCTGTGCCATTGTATCAATTTGATCCAACCCAAGCCCCGTATAAATGGCTGGTTCCTTGGCTGCCTTTGTATGTGTGTTATGTTATTGGACCCAAGCTATGACATAGGGTACATTCGATTCGTTTTCTTACACTCTGTAACAACAGTCGAGGTTTTATCTACAAGGTTAGGTTGATTTGAGTCATGTCCGCCATGTCCGTCATGTAAGATGCCTTTCACTTCTATGGGCTTTGACAACAATTCAATTCCTTTGCTCTGTCAAAAGCTAAATGTTGACATAAACAAACATATTTTACGAGCGAATGTCAATGGAATTTAGAGTCAACTCCCTCATCCACTTGTGTTTACAATTTGCTTTACACATTATGTAGTACACTCGGACTTGTTCGACTAATTAAGCTAGTTAGTGGCTCACCGTAGAGAGTGCTTGCTTTGTGCTGCTATCAATTTTTTTAGCCACGCTAATTAGAAATATGAGACCACCAGAATGCAAATGGGACAGTGTTTTAAAAAACATGTGTACGTGTGTATTACCTTCCTAGTTGTTTGTCGGTTCTACATCTGTGTAGGTTTTCTTTGTTTTTTTTCTTCTTTATTATTCAATCTATCTCCCGACTTTTTCCTTAATCAGTTTGACAAGTTTGGCTGGTCACATGTAACACACAAGCATCTGATATTATGTTTGCTTGTTGCCCATACACGAATAGGAAGCAAATACAAAATATCGCTGTATATGCAAGCGCGGTTAATGGAAGAGGCGGGCAAACCGGTTTCCTTACTTACAAGGTGTCTTATAAAACGTGATAACCTGAAGCAGATATAGGTATTCATGCATGAGATCACTTAGCAATCATAGATAGACTGAACGAACGCTTGTTTTGTTATGTTGGATGCAGTGTGCATATGAATGGGAGGTGAATCTCGTGGTCTAGCATTCGATTCTATTTTAATGTATCATCAATAATTGAATTGGTAAACCAAACCTACTTACAAAAAGGGGACACAAGACCTAGATGCATGCACACACACCAAGTATTCGTACGATTGAATGTGTGCACGCGCCCAGCACCCTAATGCATCAGTAGTGCTTTCTTTTATGTAATAAGTAATAGGTAACTAGCGGAAAAATCACACCACCGCTATATTGTTAATCAACAAACGGAAAAATAGGGGCCTACTGAGGTAAGAGTAGTCGTCCAAATTGATTGCGCAACTGTTAAAATAAAAGTTAATACGGGCGGCTGCGAATAGCGAACCTATTTAGATTTGGTAAGAAAACTTGCAACAAAAATCAAATAAAAAATGTTGGCGTAGAGAGTGTATTCCATAAAATATTCTAATCACGCCTTCGTTCGTGTAAAAAGTTTATAACCGTTTTGTCAGGGCATTCTAAAGATTTAGACCAGCAGTAGCAGACACGGACACTTGCAGATTCTGCATCGATGAAAATATGACAAACATACTATGCGAATGCGAATCAATATCTGGGTACACTGAAAAAAAGGTACATCATAGGGTGCCGTGACATAAGGCCAAGCGTCATAAGGCCAAATCTCGAAATTTGGCCTTATATCCCTTTGTGAAAGTGACAAAAAACCAAATTCTAGCATTTGGTAATATGACACTTTGAGAAAGTGTCATAAGGCCAAACTAGTTTGTGACATTAGGCCAAATGAACCAACAACAACCCACTTGAAGTGGGTAATAGCATCACCAACATTTTATGAAATTATTTTCCACCTACAATTGAGAATTTGTTGATGTTAACTGGAAAACAAAATCAAATTATTTGCATACACCCAAACTCGCAACAACTCACATCCCTAAACAGAGAATTCAAGCAGGGGGGTTGCAGGGGGGCACCATGCCCCCTTATACATTTTCCACTGTTTATTAATCGTATAGTACGATGATCAGAAAAATCACAAAACCCAAAGTGACATAGTGCCAAATTGGCTTTATGACACTTTACCTAAGCGACATTATGCCAAATGCAATAATTCGGCCTAGTGTCACTTTCGCAAAGCGTCATAAGGCCAAATTTCGAGATTTGGCCTTATGTCACGGCACCACATCATAGCAATGAAAAAAATCATCAATATAATGAAAAAAATCATCAATTTTAGTCCAGTGAAATTTTTCGTTGCTATGATGAAACCGATTTCATCAATATGAAGAAATTTGAAAATTATAAAATGTGTTCATCATTCATCAACTTTGTTCATCAATGTTATGAAAAATTCATCAATGTGATGAACCGAAACTGCCGTCCAATTTCATCAATGTGGTGAATGTGTCCATTCTATTGACAATTTTGTTCATAAATATGATGCGCACTTTTTGTGTTATCACTTTTGTTTTTATGTGTTTGTAAGTTGGTGCACACGAAAAAGAAAATGTGAAATAGAAGTACTTGTACCAAATAAAACGTAAACACATAACCTTTCTTCTTTACTGAGAATGGTAAAATACCTAAACGAACATAATGTCATGGAAATGGTAATGGAGGCAATATTATATGATTTTAATAATTGAATTTCTGCGTATCCGAATGGAAAATATTCCAACGACAATCACTTTTACCACGAATGTCAATAAGTTGTAGTGGCAAAAACTCACGCGCTCAAGAAATATTGAGGATTTATAATATTTAATTTTATTTCGGAGCTAGTTACTTTTATTTTTCCAGGAAGTTTTTTTTTTTTTTTTTATATTGGATCCCAATTAGAGTCAGAAAGCGGCCATTTGCCTGCCATATGCATTTCTTGAGGTATGAGCACAGGGTGCATGTAGATATATATTTGTGTTTGAAAAGTGTTTTGCGTTTTTTGTTATTTAATCGTAATCAATATTCAATTGATCAATTCTCTTGAATTTTATAATTTCAAGCATCGAGGAGCATGTACCTACCTAAAAAAATTGGTTGAAAAATAATCTTCAATTGATTTTGAAAATATAGTCAAATATGCGCCTATACATACTTTCTTAAAAGAGGCATAATAAGGTAAACATAGCATTGTAGTTTATTGGCAATACTTGTTACCGAAGGCAAATCGGTGAAAAAAATTCATGACAATTCTAGCTCTATTTCCATTTATTTAATGCTATCCTTACTACCTACCTTTTATAAGTATGCATTCTCAAAACACCTACAACACTTTTCAATATTTACGTCTTTTTTACAAATTAAAAAGCGTCTAGATATGGAAAAAATACGCAATTTTGAAAATAAGTTTTAAGAGCAAAAAATTTATGTCGAAAAACGTTCGTTTACAAAACATCGTTTAAACGAAAGTTGTAAGTCAACACCTTTGTGTGTGCACATCTATGAGACAGTACCTACTTTTCGAATAATATAACTTTCATTCTACAGATTACATAATAAATACTTTAAATATATACATATATGATAACATTTTATATAATGGGAAAATCGGGATTACCTTTTTAAATTTCCACCGTTTTTATTGAATTTTTCACACTTCATTATCAGTCGCCCGTAGTAAAAGCTAATTAAATGTTTATTCAACGGCAAGCAATTTTCAACACAATGTTTAAGATAGAAATGAATACTTTTGTGGGCACATTAATTAAAAAAATAAACATATTACTATCTATACGATGAAATTTCTAAATCACTCTTCGAAATGTTGACTGTTGGGAAGAATTTTGTTGAGCCGACAAACAAAAATAGACGAAAGTTATCAGATTAATATAATAACTATTTGAAGATAATTCATTTATTTTTAATGTGCTAAAGGCTACAAAATTTGTTTTTTTTCTTTATCTTATCTGCCTTGTAATCCAAGCGTCCAGTCGACGGTGAGGTTTGGCTCCAAAAGAAAGTTTCTTCATCGGTTGACATTCACCCGATTCAAGGAAAATGGCGGTGGTTTGGTGTTAAAAAATGCCGATTGAAAATGTTAAGCTGTTAAGTGAAGCTGTGCATGGGCAACAGTTGACTCTTTTAAGATATTCATTGTTCATCGTTAAACCATTCACAATTTTTTTTTTGCCACCCTGTGTAGATACTTTACGCTTGATCATATGTCGTGTGTGAGTATAAATGCTGTACCAACTTCGTGTGTGTACACCTACAGCATACATCATATTAACAATCTGTACATCACATTGAAGAAAACGATAAAAGAAATTCATCAATATGATGATTTCAATTTAATTTGATTTTTTTCATCAATATAACGATATAAACTAAAGTCTGTTTTTTTGATGAACGCGGTCATCAGTATGATGAAAGCCGTCATCAATACGATGAGCGCCTTTATCAATATGATGACAATTCAAAATTTGGCAATCGTACTTGAATACGATGATCCCATACATCAACGAGACGAATAAATCATCAACTGAATGAACAAATAACTGAATTCATCGAAAGAAGTGTTTTCGTCATATTGATGAAATGTTTTGATGAGATGATGAACGCAGCTCACGAAAAAATACGCCAAATTCTTATCAGAACTCAAAAAAATTGATGAATGCACTTTCTTCATATTGAAAAACGGTTCATCAATTGTCGAAAAGTTTTCATGAATTTATTCATCATATTGATAAAAATGACGTCATATCAATGAATAGCATGTTTATGAACGCCATTCGTCAATATGACGACGTCTTTTTTTTCAGTGTAGGCGCTTCCTCCAATATCTAGTGGAGATAGACCCCTAAAAAGGGCTACTCTGAGGTGAGTGAGTGTTTTTTTTTTTTTTTTCAATCGAAAATGTTCCATTGGAGTTAATACTAGAAGTAGTCTAAAATAAGATAAGCTTGTAGGACGAAATTAGAATAAATAAATAAAAAAATGCAATCGGTTCCCTAGGGATCGCAATGGGCCTTTTGGTTCCCCATGAGACCTCACTAGATAGATAGATAGATAGATAGATAGATACAAAATTTATTTCGAATAAATTCATGCACATAATAAGCTCATAACATTATTAGATTATTTACATATAAGTAGGTTAAGTATAGATTTAAGAAATAACTTAAATGACATTTTATATTTTGTGTACTTTAAGTATCAAAAATAGTGTCAAATGCCACTTCAATGTGCTTTACAACATAAGATATTTTTTTAATGGGTGGAGTGACCCTTTAACAAAAGGTAAATAAATAAAAAATATACATAATCACAAAGAAAGATAAAACAAAAAAATACAATACATACTAGCAAATTTGAAAAAATAAAAAGATATCAAAAAGAAACTTTAGTTACACCAGAATGTCAGAAAATATGGATTCTAAGCTATCATAATCAAAATCAAAAAGCCAAGCTCTTACGGATTTAACAAACTTTCCAGGAAATGTCAATGACCTTATTGATTGCGGCAGCTTATTAAATAGGCGGTAAGATGAAATCATATAAGAATTACGAAAAGCAGTAGTACGAAAAGCGGGTATAGATACAACATTCGAAAAGTTTCTACGTAAATTATAGTCCGAAATTAGTCTGCAATTAAGATTTCCCGATCTCATGAAAAACGTTTTTAATACTTTGAAACAATACAAATGACGGACTGGAAGAATTCTCATATCACGAAAATATGGATAACAGGGATGTCGACGATGTTTTCGGCATATTTTCCTCAATATGTTTTTCTGTAGAATAAGTATGGGTTGAATTTTATTCATATAAGAACCCCCCCAGCACGCAATTCCATATTGAAGCTTGGAATGAAAAATGCCATAATAATAATAGTTAGCAATAATTTTTGAGAACATATATTTTGTAAGTAATAGAAATGTCTAAGAGTATAACGAAAATATTTCCTTAAAGACTCTGTATGATTAGCAAAGCTCATCCTAGAATCAAAAATGAGGCCCAAGTACTTAAACTCATTAACTTTTTCAATTAGAAAACACTTTTCGCTGCAACTCACAGTGCTGCAAAAAGTAGTGGAAGGAAAACCGGTAGTTGGTAGTTTATATCTTTGACACTCCGGTGAGTGAAAGTAAACATCTACATTTGACTCAACAGAGTAATACATAGATAAACTAAAAAACATAATTTTGGTTTTAGAGCTTATGAGTAAGCTGTGCTCAGCGAACCAGATCCTTAATAAATGCAGATCCCAGTTGATATCAGATATCAAATTCAAGACACTCTCAGAGCCATACGAAAAGCCTACATCATCTGCAAAAGCGGTAACTGATCCTCTAAAACATAGATTAAACAGTGAGTTGATATAGATTAGAAATAATATGGGTCCCAACACAGAACCTTGAGGTACTCCCAGATTGAAAAATTGAATTTCGCTTCTGGTTGCGCTAATCTTTACCCTTTGAGATCTATTTGAAAGATAGGACCTAAACCAATCAAGAATGAAGCCACGAAATACAGCTTTCTCAACAAGGTAATGTGGTTAACCATATCAAACGCCTTCGTGATGTCAACAAATAAACCTGCAGTGAACTTTTTGCCATCAAGGTTAGAAAGAACGTTAGAACAAAACTGTAGAAGCGCATCTTCAGTGGATTTTCCCCTTTGAAAACCAGATTGCACAGGACTGAAGAACCTAGTCTTATTTAAAAATGATACTATCCTATCCTTCACAATTTTTTCAAAGACTTTACTAAAAACAGGTAGAAGTGATATTGGTCTATAGTTGCTCACATCGTCTGCTGGACCTTTTTTAAACAGTGGAACCACGTCTGCACATTTAAGGTCCTTTGGTAAAACGCCTTGAGATATACTACGGTTAAAAATAACTGCAAGTATCTCAACTACGAAGCAAGCTATACGCTTTACAGTTAAATTTGAAATGCCATCGAAACCGCACGCATTCGAATTTTTTAAAGAACCGATAGCTTTTAAGACTTCAAGACAAGTTATAGGTTCGAAGGCAAAACTATTAGTTTGTAGAGGTTCATCACAGTAACAAGAATTCGAACACACAGTGCAGCTCAATTGGTTTTTCTGTGTTGGAACACTCCTTGCTATTGAAGTATAGTAACAGTTAAAGGCGTTGGCGATGGAAACATCATCAGAAACTCCACAGTTATTAATACGAATTACAGTAGGTTTCTTTGCATACGAGGACTTGTTCAAAATATTATTGACTACCTTCCATTCGCTTTTCACATTTCCCTTTGCTAAAATAAATTTATTACGAAAGTCACGGCAAATTGGAATTTGTTTTTTCAGTTGAGAACACAGTTTTTTGTAACTTTTTCTCAACTTAAGATTGTTGGGATGCTTACAGACTTTGATTCTAAGCTTGTGCTTGATCTTAATTTTATACATTAGTTGTCTTGTAATCCAAGGTTTTAGTCTATTCACATATTTTCTCAGAGGCACTGTATAGGTACAATCACTTATGTGCTTACAGAGGGAATCTACGAATAACTATCTCATACTCCGCTTTACCTAACCTATAATAGGTAATGCTGCCAGTTTCCAGTGGACAGAATATAGTACCAAACGGAGTACAGGTGACATTGACTATACTTTTGAATGATATTATGGCAATGAAAGGGATGTTTTTGATGCAAGCGATACGTGACAAAATCTTCATAATTCATCTGACGGTTCGACCCCTTATCACGGTTTTTATACCGAGTCGAAAATAGCTCAAAAACACACAACATTACAGTCAGGAACCCTTTTGCCAACGACCATACCACGCTGGAAAATCGGTTCTCGTCAGATCACCGAAATCAAGCAGAGTTGGGTGCGGTTATTACTTAGATGGTGGACCGCTTGGGAACACCGCGTGTCGTTGGCATTTCACCAGGTTGAGATGATTGCATTGTGCTGCATGCGGTTGGGCTACTTGCTTTGAGGGTCAGATGGAGGGAAGAAATATCCTTGCACTGTGGACAATCAGGCGGGGTGATCAGACACATGAAGCAAAAAACATTACAACAATCATTGGCACTGGGATTGGCTGGCAGAAGAATGAAGATCTTGGGACATCATTGGGTGGAGACCCCCAGTCGATAAAACAGATTTTCACATAAAAAACAGATGCTAGCGGTAACACTAGGAATCGAACCCAGGGAAGAACTCTGAAGAAATTCAGAGAGTCTATCTGAGTAAAGATTTATAGTGGTAGAGAGACGAAGAGAGACCCGTCAATGGTGGTCTTGGTCTCTGGTCTTGTATGTGTATATAACCCTTTTGCGTCTTAAAAAAATTGGTTTCCTAAAACTCACACACGACTTGCTTTTGTGCCATTTGTGTGGTCAAGTGCTGCCAACGCATTTTTAAGTAAAAAACCTGGGGGCTGATCGTCTGGACGATTTCGTTTTTGGAATTTTCACGACCAAAATATAGTCCCTTTTCATTTAATTTATGAAGAATGCACTGGAATGCTTTGATGCAAACTATGTAGTTGTTAGTTTGGGAGGTCTATCGTTTCGACGGCAGTTACGTGATCAGGGCCCTGGTGTTTCTGTCAAAAATTACACTTGCGAGATACCCCTTTTTCTTTGGCGTGAAGTTTTAGCGTTTAAAAAAAAAATACAAAAAAAAAAACTCTGTAAGATTATTACGGCACTACCATTATAAAATCTCGAGGTAGCTCTGCCAAGCAAATCAAGCACTTTTTATACAAATCACGTACGCGAAGAGTCCACAAGTACCAATACAGCAATGAAATGCCATTATCCGATGTTTTTGTGGTCGCGCTCTGCAGGCGGCCGACAAGTGAATTCCCTCCTCTTCCTCTTGTCCTCTTTTTTCATTTTTTGAGCTTCAATTGTTTGTTTATTAGAAACATGCATAGCATTTATATTAAATCATTGTTGGATATCGGTAAGAACGCTTTCTCGCATATGGTACGCAGAAACTTAATTCCAATCGATTCTAAGTTTAGACTTTATGAATCTATAGGAGTTTAATTGCAAAGCTATAAATCGCCAACACGAGTATTTAATTTATATTAACGAAATAAACAAAAAAGAAGAAAAAAAAAAATCGAATTTTTGCCTAAGCTGGTATGATTTGTGTTTGGTTTAAAAATAGCCCTGCTCGAGAGATTTGAAATACCACACTGCTGTATCTACCTACCTATGGAAAACGATCTGTGAACTATTTTTAGGAAGGAAATATTAAATACGAAGAGAGGCTAATCCGATGAGAAGAGTGGAACAGAGTAACCTGGAGAATGTTAAACTGTGTATTATAAGTTGCTCGTAAAACAATTAATTGATCAAAATGCATCCAGCGGACGTGTAGTTTTAATTTTTTTTGGTACAAGATGCTGGGAGCTGCCAGTATTTTATGAACCCGGAAATTGTGCTCACGAATGCACAAATATTTTCATACTCATGTGAGCCAAGCATAGTATACCCGATTGCTTAGGTTAGGGACTGTTTCTGGGCGCGTCGGTTAAGCGACGTGTTAGTGTGACTAGACTGCAGATGGCGCCGCAACTTGATCCGATTGCCTTCGTAAATTGCCAAAAAGGCTTATAATCAGGGAACGGATTTTGTTGACAATGCCTTTTTTTGCCTTTTTTGTTGCCTTTTGTTACCCATATTGCCCTTTTTTGCCTTTTTTACCAATATGTTTTTTTTCTGCCTTTTTTGGCCATATTGAAAGTTTGTGTAAACTTTCTTTTTAAAGCCTAGTATGCTGTTCCAGGAAAGCTAAAATTAAGCGCCCCTCCAATGTTTCTCTCCACCACTTCGCTTAATGTTCGCTTAATTTTGACACTCTAAGTTCCGACGTAAAAAAAAATGTGTTGGCATAGCTGATTGACTTGCTCTGTTTCGTCACTTGGAACTTTCTAAAGAAATGTCTACATTTTAAAAGAAATTAAATTAGCTACAAAGAATTTCTTTGTGTTGAACTAACCATTCTCCATTGGTACTGTTTCGTTTGAAATTTTGTTGCGAATGCCGATATTTTCTCTGATCTGTCAAAATTTAGCTGTGGAAAAATGTATTTTGCATTAATACGCTGGCTTAAATTCTGTAGAGAGTGTTCGTACAGCGGCTCAGAAATTTAGCTTGAACTGCGATCTGCTTGGCTAAACTGCTTTGCTTAATTTTATCTTTGGAGACATTTTTGTATGGGAGCTTAATTTAAGCGCGAGCAGCATACTAGGCTTAACTACAAAATTTAAATAAATAAAATCGCTGAAACACCACCGAAGTTTGCACGAATTACTAATCTCGCCAATAGAGTACTCTGGTGCTACTAGAATGTCGCATTGCTGTTTACGAGTTACCATGGAAACAAACCTTTTTGGGCAAAATGCCTGTGTTTAGTTTGGCTTTTTAAATAAATTTCTTACCAACTACAAGTGCGTTTGTGTGTGAACTTTCACTGTGTTTGCACTAAGCACCTATATTCTACTAGTGTTTTGTGTCGTGTTTGCACTATATAATTTTTTATTTCTGCTATATTTGATACAGCTGTGTATATACGTCTGATAAAAACCGTTAGACATCTGTGAGGTACTTTCCCGTAAGTGCGAACGCTGTCATCTATGTTCATATTTCTCTCAGTGATTTCCTAATTTTGTTTGTGAATAAAGGTGAACATGCCCAAGAACGCGTGCAAAGATTTAATTAAATTAGAACAATTTGTGATAAAGTTCGAAAAAGATGACTTTTCCACCGATGGAATGGGATCGTTAAGAAACTGCAAAAAGCAAAAGGACCAGTAGCTGAAGCTGTGGTGAAAAAGTTCAAAGCCGTCTTTTCTGCAAACGAAGGACTCAACAGCATCCGAAAAATAAATTGTGTTGTAAATGGCGCTGACTCCAAACTCCCTTTAAATGATGCAGTCGATGACGTGACATCTTTTAACTGGGCTCCACTCGTCTCTGCCCATGTGGACAGGTCCTTCAGCTCTTTCAAAGCTCTTTTGAGGGACCATCGCAGACGTTTGTTGCCAGAACATTTTAAAATGTATAATATGGCTTTTTTGCTTTTTAATAAAAGGCATTTATGCCTTTTTCACAGATTAGTATTACCTTTTTTTGATTTTTTAGGTCAACAAAATCCGTTCCCTGCTTATAATAAACGAACTATTCCGAAATCACATCGAATGCATTGCACGCAATCACAGATGCTAGGCTTCAGTCACCTCGAACTTTGCATTCGATGCCGTTCCTATACAATACATGACACAAACGAATTGCGCCACATACTGCTTCACGAATGAAACGGGGTGCCAGTTTTTTAAAAACGACGTATTAAAGTACAAAATGAAAGACAACTTCCCGCTTCATTTAAGGAAAAGTGGACACGCGAACTTTTCCGAATTATTTGCTTAAGGCGGCTGTCAATACATTAGAAACTACAGACTGTCTGAGTCCGCGCACGGTAGTCTTAAAACGGAGATTTTGAGTTCCCTGTCGGCTGGGTTTCGAAGCTGCTCTTGGCTGAATATGATGTTGATATTGTCGATGTTGATAAACCAATGTGGTGGCGTGGTTTTGGATATTTAACACAATATCAACCTCCTTGTAGAGATTTCAAGTTGTTTGCGGTTGTTTTGTGAATCCAACTTTTTCCAAATTGACAAAAATCCGTCGAAGATTTACATTTTTCAAAGGTTCGCGATGGGTCCGCTAAGGGTCATTTTATTCGCTATCGTTCAACTTGCCGATAACTCCGAGGCTGATTTGAAAGAGAGAGTTGAGCGGCAAGTTAAAAATCGCTTTTACATACTTCTTTAATTCTCAACCTCTCAGTTGAAATTGAAAAGTTGGCGTACTTGCTGTTTCAGAAAAAGTCACTAGCTGCTTGCAGAAGTTCCCGCAAGATTGACAAATGCTTTGAACACTCGTTTCAACAAACAATTTACGCCAATTGAATTGATCCAAATGCATAGCAGCGTAGCAACGATTAATAACTGGGTTTTAGGTCGGAATTCACTTGATCTTTGTCATGGGTGTAATTCACGCGATCTTATGAAGATGAAAACAACGAGACGCCAAAAAAATATGCAATAAATTCCAACTCTTCCACGGTACACAATATCTTTTCCAAGCGCACGGCAACGAATTCATTGTAAGATGAAGCACGATCAATGTCTTCCGCTTTGAAAGACGAAAACGATATATGAAGTCGCGGTCGTTCCATTTTTCGAGTCCAACACATGATGGCTGCCGAATTAGACGATGGCCAGAAATAATTTTAACGATGCATCGTTTCAAGTTTAAAAATTAATATTTGATTATTTTCTCCACTTGTTTTGAAGTTCTCACAGTCAAAAACAGAAATGAGAAAAAAAGAACTAACATTTTCAATCTCAACAAATAAGTACAAAAATCTTTTATAGTACAAGAAAGCTCACATAAATATGCACATCAAATTAATTTTTTTTTTGTTTTTATCCGAGGGTAGGTGAAAATCTTCCAAAGACACCATGAGAATAGCAAGCTTGTTCTCATAGCAGTGTCCGATTTTTACTGACAAAAACACCACCCTTCTAAAGATTTTTAGATACTACATAACTTATCAAGCAATTTTTCTATAATTAAATAACAATTTTTGACAGGTTACTTTCCAATGAAAGATCCTGCGTGTTCCGCAAATTAGACGCGGTTAATCTTATCTTGCCAAGTCGAACGGTTTCGTTCGTTGTAGTCGGCCCAATAAATTGGTCTCGTCCAATATTTGTCGGACTGTATTGTTGATATGTCCGATTAGTCGGTTTCTATGCTTTCTCGCTAAGCTTCTAGTTTCAGCTTCGATTGTCGGAATTCCGAGATCCCTATGGATATCGTCGTTTCTAATATACCATGGTGCTTGCGTACAATTTCTCTAACAACTTTATTTTGAAAAGTTTGTAGAATATTGACATTTGTTTTCTTGGTACAACCCCAAAGTTGTATACCGTAGGTCCACACCGGCTTTAGCACTTGCTTGTATAAAAGCAGTTTGTTCTCAGTACTGAGCTGGGAATGTTTTCCGAGTAACCAGTACATTTCTCTATATTTGATATCGAGTTCTTTACGTTTCATTTTCACGTGCGAACTCCATTTCAACTTTGCGTCGAGTGTCATTCCCAGATATTTGGCCTCGTTTGCAAAGGGTATTCGGGCCATATTTAGGAAAATTGGCAAGTCATTGGTTTTCTTGTACGTTTAGTTTCATTTAAGGCGATCCGCCAGTTCCTTGTCCATTCATTTATCTTATTCACTGCGGTTTGCAGTTTTGTAGTCGTTTCTTCGATTGTGTTACCTACAGCTAGGATAGCTGTGTCGTCGGCGAACGTAGCAAGGGTAGTGCCATCTTCCCTTGGTATATCGCGAGTATATAACAAATAGAGAAGCGGACCAAGGACGCTTACTTGCGGTACCCCAGCCGAAATTTCTTTTAGCTCCGAGTACTCGTTTCAATTTCTAGCCCGGAAGAGTCTATTCCCGAGATATGATTCTAGAATATCATATAGGCTTGCGGGGAGAACTTCTCATAATTTAAATTTCAAGCCGTCGTGCCACACCTTATCAAAGGCTTGTGAGACGTCAAGGAACACGCTTGAGCAAATCTTTTTCTCTTCAAATGCATTCTCGATTACGTCAGTAGTTCTATGTACTTGGTCAATCGTCGAATGCTTGGTTCTGAACCCAAACTGGTGGTCAGGGATAAGATTATTGTCTTGAATAACCGGTTGTAGGCGCCTAAGCAATATTCTCTCGAATACTTTGGAAATAACTGGAAGAAGGGAAATCGGTCTATACGATTTTACTTCATTTGGCGGTTTTCCTGGTTTTAAAACCATTATGACCTCCGCGACTTTCCATTGACTCGGCACGTGTTTTAGTCTGAGCGCAGCATTTATAACATGAAGAAGCTTAATTAATTCTTTCCTTGGTCGAGCTTTGAGAACTTCTCCGGTGATCAAATCATAACCAGGAGCTTTCTTAGGTTTTAGGGATTCGATTTCACGTTTTAGTTCACTTAGCGTTGCACTAGTGAGTGTTGAATCGTCAGGTTGTAATTCCGCCCTATTAGTATTGTCGTGGATCGCTTGGCCATCGTACGGTTTAAAAGTTTCTTTTAGATGAGCTGCAAAAACGTCCGCTTTTTCCTTATCTTCCCTTGCCAATTCATTTCGATTTATTCTAATTGGCGGCGCGGGGATTTTGGGCCCTTGGGTGCCCTTTACAGCTTTCCAAAGAGAATAATTAGAATCTTTTTTCGCTGTTAGGCTTTCAAGGTAAGAACTTATCGCACGATTTTTAAAATCCTTAATAACTGTCTTCAACAAATTGCACAAATAATTCAAATGGGCTTTATGTTGCGGAGCGCGACTCTGTTGCCATTTCTTACGCGCCTTCCTTTTTTCGTTGACCAATTCTTATTTCGGGAGGATATCGTAGCCCGTATTTGGCCGGCGTTTTCCTTGGATTAGGCGTATTATTCCAGGAGGCGAGCTGTACGATCTCGACGAAGCGATCAACTTCAACCTCAAGTTCATAGGGTGTCGTAAGTGGAACACTCAGTTCAACATTATCTTCTTTTTCGTTCCTAAAGCCTTCCCAGTTAGTTTTTCTACCAGTTAATCTCGCTGGCTCTATAGGTTATTGGCTAGTTTTACACTCAATGTTAATATAACCGGTGAGTGGTCAGATGATAGATCAAAGCTCTCTTCAACTTTAATGTGGTGGGTAGGTATTCCTTTCACGACGAAGAAATCTATCAGATCAGGTAGTTTTGAAGTATCAGTTGGCCAGTAGGTCGGTTTGCCCGTCGAGAGGAAATCGCAACTGTATTCCATACCTGCCTAATAGAGCATTCTACCTTTTCGCGAAGATTAGGAGCACAATTAAAATTAAATGAATGTTTAAATTATATTTATAGTTTAAATTAAATCTTAAATCATTTGACGTACAAATCCCAAGTTTTCTCTACAACTTCTACTATTTCGGGGAGTTGAGACTTGATAGAACCCAAAGTTGATTAACTTTCGGTTTTCGCAACTTCGGAATATCCAAAGTTAAGCGAGTCAACATTGAGTGAATGAAAGTAAGTTCTCAAGTTGAAAATAAAAATACCCAAGCTTTGTTTAAATTCGAGTAAATAAAACGGTTCTAAGTGCATTCTGACAGTTCTCCTCATAACCCTGCGACTAACATAACCTAACTAGTACAAGCTCACACTTTCTGCGTATCGCAATACGCACCAGCTTGTGACAGATGACACATAAGCACTGCACGTAGTGGGTTTACTTGAATGGGAAAATTTAACAAATGCGACAAACTGCCCGCGTTGCACTGGCCGCTAGATGAATAGCGGCAATGTCAATATCTATTCCCTCTAAAAATATTGCGATTTCACAAAAAGTGCTAGACGTCTAGCGCAAATGGTGAAATGAAAGTTATTTTTATATGGATTTTGACATGACATATTCATCTAGCGGCAGTGGAACTCGGGCACTGTCATGGTCTTGATAAAGCATAAATGCACAAGGCGATGGAACTAGCGTTGGCTTAGGGGCCAGACACATTGACTTTTCCACAGAGGTACGTTAATCGTTACTCTGCACATTTTTATTGTTTCTGTCATTCATGACGCCAACATGTAAAAGACCAAATCAAATGTGGAAAATAATCAATTCGCTTGATTTTCGTTGTAAAAAAATATTCAAATATTTGACGACGCTTTAATAAAAAAATTCAATTGAACCTTAAGAAACGCAATGCAACTTCCTACGTCTTTGTATTGTCAAAGCATGATTAATAAATGCAACTACAAACACACTCCATTCTTAGACAGGAAGCAAGCGTGTTTTTCTTATTTAAATCATTGACTCACTCCGAGATTACTCGCATGTTTCTTTTCGCCAACAAAAGCACGCAAAGTACGAGTACATTATGCAAGTTCGGCTAGATTAAAATTATGATGGAATATAATACTAAACGAAACTGAAACCGTACACTCCCATAACCTAGACAGACAGAAAGACAACAATTAAAACAATTAGTTACAAGGGTCTATTTCCATGGATTGCATTTCGCACTGTATTTTGTATTGCAGCGTCTAAACGGCTGCATGCTAAATTTAACTGTCATCTATGTATACATATATATTTTTTTTATATATATTAACACGTACTTGACTATTAATTTGCAGCAATTGTATAATTATTCGTGTACTGTAATTGTACTGAATTCATTGTATATATATAGTGTAAATGGTTTGGGGTACTATCGTTAAAATATGTAAATTGCTGGCAACATCCGCTGGCTGTCAGAAATTGTGCTGCAGTTTAATCGAAAGACAGGCTACTGGGCAAGAGATTGGCCCATCGAATTAAGGGCACCAACATGTCGAAACTTTGATAAAGAAATGAATTGTGTGTCATCCAAAATGTTGTAGAGATATAGGCTAAGGTTCTTGTGCCGACGTACATTGGCAAATGTATGTTGTTGTATTTTTTTTTTTTTTTTGCATTTTCCTCGCATGGCAGGTGTCATTCACGTCATGCCTAATGCACTTTTGTTGATATTAACTAGACCGAGACTCATTTGCAGGGTGCAAAGTATGATAACTATCTACTTTTTAAACAGCAATGCGAACGCTGTTAAATTCTCATGAAAAATGTGTATTGTGTAACCAAGAAAGACACGAAGCATACGCGAAGTTGTAAAGGAGAAGTGACTTTGGTTGAAAATCGGAGATAAGGTATCATCTTACTAGCTACTCATGAAGCAACATAACTGGTCGAATAATTCCAATTCCCCCGAAAGTCGAAAATTTCCGAATGGAGCCGGACAAATGTAGAGAAAGTGGAGAAGACTTACTCGATTTTTGACAGCTGTCGATGCAGGAGAACGCCTGTTATTCAGTTTTCATTACATTTTCCAGGAAATAACCAAGTTCAGAATGAGTGTTACAATTTACTACTTAGGTGGAGAGCTATAAGCGCGGTTCTTAGCTAAATACCCAGAATAGCGCAGCTTATACGTCATGTCGTTGTCAGATTCTATTACGTAACAGATCATATGTCATTGTCAGACTTTATTACATAACAGATTTGTCAGACTTTATTACGTAACATATCATGTCGTTGGCAGAGTTCACATTGTCAGACTTTATTACTTAACAGAAGTCATGTCGTTTTCAGACTTTATTACGTAGCAGATCATGCCGTTGTCAGAGTTTACATTGTCAGACTTTATTACGTAACAGACGTCCTTTCTTATTCGCTAATTTTGCTCGTTGCTTTCTTTGTCATATACACCCCTCTGCACTAATTTTGTTGAAAGCTGCCGCCTTTTGCTTAGCTTAAATCTACGACACTTCTACCTCGATGTTTACAAAAACGTCAATGGCAGTCGTCAGCAAATGCTTCTGCCGAATTCTGCCTCTTTTTTTGGCATGTGAGCTGCTCTAGTACGATGCTAAAGGCTGGTACGCAGTTCAAGTGAAATCCAATTTTTCATACAAATTTTTCACTGCGAAATGTCAAAATGAATTTTCCAAATGAAAATTTCACTAGGCGGTACGCAGTTCGAGTGGAAAATATCGCTTCCAAAACTGAGTCGTAGGTGGCGATACTAAAATCTCTCCGCAGCTATTTCACTTGGTTTTTATTGTCCGTCGCATTAATTTTTTGACATTTCAGCGTGAAAAATGATTTGTAGCTAGGATGCGGTCTAGAAATTTATTGGAATTTCAGATGTTTCCTTAAGAGAATAATAAGTGTTTCGCACTTATAAAATTGTTTTTTCATTGAATATAGTGCGAGAATGTTAGGTGTACAAATATTTGGTGGCATGGATGACCTTTTCCATAAGCAGGGTGCCTCAAGAATATTTTTCTACCCAGTTTTGTTCAAGCAATACCAGCAGATGATCTTTGAAAATATCTGTAGTTTCCATGCACTGTTAATTATTTAAATTTGACGACTGTCCTGGGTCTATGTTACAAATCAGGCATTATTTGCCAAATTGAAAACTATTAAAATTGTTATGAACAAAATACGAACCATTTTTTTTTTTTTGTGTTTTTGGAGGTTCGCTGGTAGGGAAAATCATCGAAAGTCATCCGAGAACTAGCAGGTAGCGAGAGATGCTTCGACAATAGGGAAGGCCTTTCAGCCGATCTAAAACACCTCCCGAGAGCAATGACTTTTGCCAACCGAATGTTAATGTGCCTAGCCATTCGACTAAACGAAAGATCCCTCGTTTGTAGAATTTCTGAACTTTTTTGTTAGAAAATATATTGACTTAGCTAATTTTTATAGATCAACATGTTTTATCCGCCTTAATCTCCTGATTATACTGCCTGTATTTATAAATTTGGTTGTTTCTAAGCTAACGTGGTTGATAAGCGTTGTGCATTTAAGGAACTTGTTCGACTTCTTTCTATACCGATTCAATATCTAGATCAGCGTTGTGCATTGAATATGACTTTGTTCCTTTGTAATATTTTTGAAAGACCTTCATTTTTTAGAAATACGTTTGGAGCGGTCATACCCACAACTGGTGCCCGTAGGTC
This sequence comes from Cheilosia vernalis, assembly GCA_949126925.1. Taxonomy (NCBI): domain Eukaryota; kingdom Metazoa; phylum Arthropoda; class Insecta; order Diptera; family Syrphidae; genus Cheilosia; species Cheilosia vernalis. The sequence goes on along the minus strand of OX421363.1, from coordinate 17,832,050 downwards.
CATACTGGTTGCAGAATTTGGTTTTATGGCAATAACTTATTGTTATTGTAGTCGATCACGGATGAATGTCTTCCAATAGGTCAATTCATTTTACTGTAGGGTGTAGGTATCACATGATTCACAAAAAGTGAAGTTTCCAATTTGTTTCTTCCAGCTGTTTTCTTGAACTGCAACAAAACAATTATTTTTTTGAGCTCAGTCACCCTGCATAAAGTTCTCCAACTAAAATCTCCAACAAAATATTTCACTCTCTATTTCACAGCACTTTTTGGAGAGGAGTGAAAATTTCACTTCACTCGATCAGCGTACCAGCCTTTATTTAAGAAAAATTTACTCATGAAATCGAAGTTAATGATATTCAAAAGCGAAAAATGTCCAAATGTGCTTCTTGTATATAAAACATCTCATTTAGATAGTTTTATTAACCAAACAAATTATATTATTCGACTCTTAAAAATATATAATAACTAACCAATAAAGTAGTTCGCAAAAGGTGTGTCAAATGAGAAAAAAAAAAAAACAAAGTGACAGCAGAGATACTTGTAGCAAAATAAACGGAATTTTATATAGCATAAATATATAAATAGGCATAAATTTGAAATTTAATAAAAATTCACATAAATGCTCTGAAATCGGAAGAAGATTGTTTTTTTTTTTTTTTTTTTTTTGTAGCAATCAAATATAAAAAGTGACCTAGAGCAAAAGAAAGTGCTCTAATAAGCCCATCGAATAGCACGTCATGTGTTTATTAAAAGTTTTAAAAGTAACTTAAATCTAATAATTTTAAAGTACTAGTAGGATTTGAATGGTGAAATGGAATATGCTCACTGCAAATGTAAGGCCGGGCTTTATGAAACACTTGAAAACATTTATAGAAGCTTTGTTGCCAATCCCGTGAGCTCTTTTAAACGAATACCTGAACATATTGTGCAACTACGCATATACACACAAATTTACACAGGACATATATATATTTTGTTTTGCTTTGGTCTAAACATAATTCCATAATTATATTCCAGCTTTCGGTAACAGATGTAGATTGCTATTGACGCAAGAGGCTCCTATTAAAAATCAGTTGCATTCAAAACTCAAAGAATTGGATATCAAAAATCCAAACATCAAAACTTATAGCAAACACAATATAAATTCTTATTATTATTATTATATATTATTATTATATATTATATATTGGAAACCGCATTGCATGAGGTAGTTAGCACTATAGAGAAGCCATTAAAAGATAAAGAATATACACTGGCGGCGTTCTTGGATATGGAAGGTGCCTTCAATAATGTCAAAACATGCGCAGTCAAGAGAGCACTACAGAATTCAAATGTTGACCAATCTCTTACTAATGTGATTATAAATTTACTTAGTGAAAGGAATATCAACGCGAAAATAGGTGACACAGAACTTAGAGTAACTGCTGCAAGAGGCACTCCGCAGGGAGGGGTCATCTCCCCTCTACTCTGGGTACTTGTCATTAATGAGATACTAATCAGATTTAAGAATATGGGGGTCACGGTAACTGCATACGCAGATGATGTAGTTTTGCTTGTAAAAGGCAAATTCTTACAAACCATAAGTGACCTCCTAGGGAATTCACTAAGAACACTTAGTACGTGGACAAAGCAATGCGGCCTTGGCGTCAATCCCCAAAAAACCGAGCTTGTCCTTTTTACAAACAAAAGAATAATACCACAATTCCAGCCACCAACTCTTGAGGGAATACCTCTAAAGGTGACGGATAGGGCGAAATACCTGGGTATGATCCTCGATAGGAAACTTAATTGGAAGCCGAATGTCAATGAAAGAGTGAAGAAAGCAGCTAACGCTTTCTACGCATGTAACCGCATCTTTGGCAGGAGGTGGGGACCAAACCCCAAAATAATCCTGTGGATGTACACGGCAATCGTGCGGCCAATACTCACATATGGCAGCGTAGTCTGGTGGCAAGTCGCGGGCAAGGCGACCAATCTCAAGGCAATGACAATGATACAAAGACTAGCATGTATAGGAACAACCAGCGCAATGAGAACTACACCCACAGCAGGTTTGGAGGCAATTCTCAATCTAACTCCTCTGGACCTATACATGGAAGAATCTGCTACCAAAAGTGCCTTGAGGATTAGTCAAACTAATACATGGAAATCATGCAATTTTGGGCACGCACAAATTCTAGAGAAAAACGTTGGGAATGATGTCACTTCCGACTACATGTCTCCCCATCTGAACTTTGATAGACCATTCACCTACTCCTTTCCGAGCAGAGATGAATGGAGAACAGATGAACCCACAAAGCGGAAATCGGTATCCATCTATACAGATGGATCAAAGATGGACTGTGGAACCGGTGCCGGTATATTCTGTGAGGAATTGAACATACACTGCTCCATCAGGCTTCCTGATAGCAGTAGTGTCTTCCAAGCAGAGATTCTGGCAATCGCGGAAGCGGCCCGAATGGTGTCATTGTTGGCAATACCACGTAAAGATATTACCATTTTCATTGATAGCCAGGCGGCTATAAAAGCAATATCTGCTATAGAAATTAAATCGAAGCTAGTTTGCCGCTGTCGCAAAGAGCTCAAGGTTCTTTGCTCGCAGCACTCCACGAATCTCTGCTGGGTCCCTGGACACAGTGACAAAGCCGGCAATGAGATAGCTGATGAACTGGCGAGAAAGAAGTCCGCAATGGATAATGATAGAGCACTACAGTCGATCAAGCCTCCACTATGTAATTTCAGAGAACGAGTGGAGAACAAGATTCGTATGAAAGCCAATAACAGGTGGAAAGCACTAACTACCTGTGAAGTATCTCGGAAGCTATGGCCAGCATATGACAAAGGCCGAACATTCAAACTTCTACAGTTTGACGGGCCATCGCTGTCTAAGCTGGTAGGGGCTCTAACGGGTCATAACTTCTTAAGAAATCACATGATGAAACTAAATCTCAAGGATGACGATGTATGTAGAGGTTGCGGAGACGAAGAGGTCCATGAGGACACACCTCACTTCCTCTGTCACTGCCCGAGCCTCTGTCACTTGAGGAACAGAACACTTGGAAGCTTCTACTTCCATGACTTACGAGAACTTTCAGATCTTTACAGGTTTTTGAGGGCATCAGGATGGCTGGACGGCATCGGGTAAATGCAAGAAGGATAACACAAGCTGACCATCAACAACACCGACGGTTAACCCCCAAAAAGGGTATCACAATGGGTCCACAAGGACCTAAGTGTGGTATAGCAGGGTCTACCCTGCTCTACCAACCCACATACCTAACCTAACCTAAACTTATGCTAAAGTGTACTATTTACTTGTATATGAATTCAGATATTTGGGAAATTACATTTAATAAATTCAATTGTACTTCTATGAAAACTAGAAAAATTAGTTTCAATATTTATGGCATTAGGTAATGTGTTAAATAAACGGCAGCCTTTGTCAACAGGCAGTGATTAGTGTGTTGGACTACTAAGCGAGGGGTCCAGGTTCGAATCCCGCAAAAACCCAAATTCCAACTCAGGGTTTTTTTCACTGCGCCACCTCTCGCGAACGTCTGACAAACATCCGAGAGTATAACTGTCTTGAAAGAGCTTCTCAATTAGCCGTTTGGAATCGGCATAAAATTGTAGATCCCTTCCATTCGTTCCAAAAATGAAATCTCACACAAAAGGAATGGTTGTGAGAAGCTAGGCCTATAGGGTCCCTACGTACCTGTTGCGCCAAAAATTATATTATTATTATTATACTTTGTCAACAATGCTATGTTGAGATACATTATTTAGGTAGGAAGGTAGCCGAAAGTTAGTTAGTATTTTGCACTTTATCATAAACTTTTAATCATGAAATAATCACGTCTCCCCCCATATAAAATTTAGTTTGTTTTCCTACAGTTGGTTTGACGTTAAAGTGAAAGACAAAGCACAGTTCTAAAAGGGATAGCTTCGTGAAATACTCTATAGCATTCTGTAATGTATTCCCGATCTCTATCACATTGGGGACGTTCGGATACCTAGTTTATGTAAAACGTCAACTAGATTGGTCGTGACTATGAATCCGAACGCGTTGACTAAGCAAGTTGAATTGTTTTTGTATTCTCGCGGTCAGCGTTACCTTTGCTTGATTTTTGCACTTTTTTATTTGGAAAGGCCCTTCATAATTCTTTAAAAAATTGTTATTTTCAAATAAGTACATTTAAAATGTAACACGGCTGGCAATCACTACACTATTATAGTGTTTTGCAAACCAATGGTTGTTAAATATCGTGTGAAAATTCTAAATTACCAGAGTGGCCTTAGAAATCACACCTTTTTCTCTCATCGCGCCTTTTTTCGACTCCTCAGAATTCTGCAACGGCCACTCTGTTTATTTTAAATTTGACTCTTCGAAATGTCAACTGAGTACGCAGGCAGTATTTTCTTGACTAGATTGGTCGGCTTCCCCTCCATAAACGTCAACTGCAAAAACTATACACGTGAACACTCTGGGCCAATAAAAACTGAGACGCATCTAGTCAGACAGCTGTCAGACTTACTAAACTACGAATCCGAACGTCCCCATTGCCTCACGTTTGGCAGCATTTATTTTACATATTTTGTATGTTTTTGCATGTCACACGGATTCTAAATTGACATAAAACCAATAGGAAAACAAAATGGGGAATTTGAAATAAGATTGAGGGGATCAGCGGCAAGATTATTGCGAACCTGGGGCTAGTATTGTCTCTGGTACAAAATTTAACTAAACTTGAAGTTATCCCCACCAAATAAATATTTTCTTTCTTTATTTATGGGGAAACCTAATCCGAATGTTGTCCTCTTTAATTTTTAGAAATGTAACTAGTTACCCTCTCACCGATATCCTTACAAATACATAAACAAGCTCCCTTGGACAGAGGGAACCATCGCGTCGGTCACACTCCTGGAGTATGACAGAAAACAGAAACATTATCAGAACAAAACGTGAATCGTCTTCTATATCATCCGCCGGCCACAAGGAACGCACACGAACCCTGACAATGCAGTTCAGCAGAAAACTGTACAAATAAAATCAAAGAGCCCTAAAAGAAGTCAATTCTCCGACAAAATGCAACAAATCAGCGAGATCATGAATAAATGTCAATCAATTACAATGCTACGATTACCATTCACCGCATTCGTCATCATCCTGTTATCAACAAATCTGTCCGCCTGGGCACCAGACATACGCCCAAAGCTCATGCCAAGTATGTTTTCGAACTCAAAAACTCGTGCGCAATAAACTGTATTTGTATTTGTATTTCCATATTTCAACTTTCAGAACAAGACAAAGTTATATCGAGGTATTTCGGCAACCACACTGACTACTTTAAGGTGCTTGACTATGATCAGACTACACTTTTGCTGGGCGCAAGGTAAGTTTTGACGCAGGTAGTGGCTCCATGATAGACATCTGTAATTTTGTGTGTTATTTCTATATATTTTGTAAAGAAACGCGATTTACAACATCAGCATAAATGGTCTCAGAGAAAATTACAAACTGGAATGGGCATCATCGGATGCCGATCGCGAGCTATGCGCCCTTAAGGGAAAGCGCGAACAAGACTGTCAGAACTACATTCGGGTGTTTGCTCGGACAAGCGATGGTCAGATAATGATATGCGGAACGAATTCGTACAAGCCTAGATGTCGCTACTATACGGTGAGTGGTAGCGTCACTGACGAACGATCATTCGAAGTGATCAAAGAAGTAGAAGCGCAGGGTCTGTGCCCGTACAGTCCGACACATAACAGCACCTACGTGTATACAGACAGTCAGTTGTATTCGGCTACGGTTGCCGATTTCTCGGGTAGTGATCCTTTGATATATCGCGAGAACCTCCGCACCGAACAGTACGATCTGAAGCAACTGAATCAGCCGGACTTTGTTGGTGCCGTCGAGAGGAATGGATACGTTTTTTTCTTTTTCAGAGAAATCTCAATGGAGTACATGAACTGTGGAAAGGTATATTGTGTGATCAAGTGTTGCGCCACTTGTGTTTGCTATACCTTCTTTTTGAATTGCAGGCGATTTACTCAAGAGTGGGAAGAGTTTGCAAGAACGATCGCGGTGGACCGTATACGTTGTCAAAGAGTTGGACATCGTTTTTGAAGACGCGTCTCAACTGCTCTGTTCCCGGGGAATATCCGTTCTATTTCGATGAAATTCGTAAGTTTTTTTTAACAAAGGAACAAAATGAATCAGTGATTAGCTCTTTTTTGTTGTGTAGAAGCGACGAGTGTAATCATTGAAGCGGCAGAAGGAGCGGGCAATGGTAGCGACTTAATTTATGCCGTCTTCACTACATCGGTTAATGCCATACCTGGGTCAGCGATTTGTGCATTCTCAATGGACGACATTCTGGGCGCGTTTGAAGGGCGCTTCAAGTCTCAGAAAGATTCAAATTCCAACTGGCTGCCCATCCAGACGGAAAATGTGCCAGAGCCCCGACCTGGCCTATGTGTAGATGACTCGCGTACTTTGTCAAGTACGTCGGTGAATTTTGTGAAAAATCACCCTCTGATGGAAACGGCTGTTCCCGCATTATACGGTCGCCCGCTGCTGACAAAGGTAACCATGGACCATCGTTTAACGTCAATTGTGATCGATGCGAATGTGCCTGCACTGGATAAGGCAACCTACAATGTTATATTCGCCGGAACAGGTATATTTTCACTTATCTTTTGATGAAATGTATACTCGTATACTAAAAAAAAAAAAAATATTCCACAGACAACGGCCGAGTAATCAAGTTCATTAACATTTCACCACCAGTCGACGGCCATGGACAATTGCAAACCGTCATCATTTTTGAAATGCAAGCCTTGCCGCTGGGAACTCCAGTTCGAGAGCTTATTATCTCGCACAAAACTGAAACGCTCATAGTGGTGTCTGATGGAGATGTCACCTCTGTCCCGCTGCATCATTGTGCAAACATTTTGCGTTGCGAAGACTGCATCAACTTGCAAGACCCCAGCTGCGTATGGGATGTGAATAATCACGAGTGCAAAGCACTTGCCAATGTCCGCGCCCTAACTCCCATGATGATGGACAGCTACATACAGAGCCTCAACACAACGACAAAGAACACGGCGCGCATGTGTAGAAAATACGGTGATGTTGGCAATCGAGTGGACGTCAGACATGGCCCATTTGTGTCTCAGTCGACACGTGGCACTGTATCGGGCATTGGAAAAGCCTTGCCATCGTTTGACGACGCCGACAGCAGTGAGGGTAAAACAAAAGCAGCACTGGGCGGCGATGAGGGGTTTATTATCGGAACGTTTAGCAATGAGAATAAAATTACCCTAACATCTGTGGATCCCAAGGACTTGATGAATTCTGTGCCAGGTGTGTGTGTTTGTTGCTGTCTGTAGTCAAGATTTTCTTCTAAATCTCTCTGTATATTTTTTTTCTGCAGATTCATTAAATATGGACGAAGGCATTGATGATGAAAAACGTTTACAATTGGCTGGCAAAAGTTTCTACTGGATCCTCATCGTTATAGCCCTAAGTTTGGTGTTCGTAGTTGGAATGGTCGTAGGCTACGCATCCCGTCGCATATGCAAAACGTCTGCATTACAAGGCGAACACCGAAACCAACTCAATACGTACGCTAAACATTACCATTCAAGGCTAATATAATCATTTGTTTTGTATACATTTTGCAGAAAATCCCGACCTTTTAGCAACCGAAACAGTGGAAAAGACGTAAACCTCCTGGTGAACTCCAACTCGTTTGCCACAGTACCTTGTAACAACAAAAAGGACAATCTCGAACAGGACTTTGTCGGTGAAAAAGACCGAAGTCATGAATGCAAAAACTCGACGGAAAATCTGGAGAAGGAGATTCCATGTAAGACCTCAACATTAACAAAAGTTAAACGAACATACATTTAGGGTGCATTCGCAGGCCTAACCGAATTTAAAAATGGTTCAAAATTGTTTGTTGTACTGGTCAGCATAACAAAAGGACGAACCGAACTAGCACAATTTTTGCACAGTGTCGACTTTTCGGTTCGTTGTTTTGTTCGAAGATCTTTACAAATATTTAAATTTAAGAAAACACATTTTACATGATGTGAATGGAGCATGAGGACCGTTCCGATTTTTTTTTTCTATTTCCAACATATCTTGGGAGCACTTGTCCAATAATTTCGGACTTTTCTGTTCTGACAACTAGTGAAAATTACATTTTATCTAATCTAAAATAAAAGGATATCAGAGTCGACAACGATTTTACTGATGGATGTATAGGTATACTGATTAGTGATTAGATTACCTTAATTTGGGAAAAAGATACATGCGGTTTCTTAGTGGTAAAATAGGGTGCCTTCATCGGTCTGAATTGGAGTAGCTCATGCTCGAACATTAAGCTCAGTACTTTCGGCCCGTGAGAATGACGTTAGAAATCAAAATTTGTTTAGTAAATGGGAAAAGAAAAATGTGATATATTATGTTTTGTTAAAATATGTAAAAGATGATATATTAAAACGGATTTTTCTGATAGACTAATACATAGCTCCTTAGAAGGAGAATTAGGCATATAAGACGGAATTTTTAGTAAAATAAGACCACATTCTAGGATGTCATGTCATTTCCAATAGAAACTGGGGAAAAAAAATTACCTTATGATCGTCACACAAACGCAATATGGTTGAGGAACAACGTTTCTATTATACAGTTGGTACTTCTTCAGTTATATTGACTTGTTTTTGCATAGACCTAGTTGAAAACCGTACAGTATTGATTATCGCGAAGATCTACTACATAATTCGATTCAATCGTTGCGTTGTTTGGTTTAGTACTTGCAATGCTCTGCAAATACTCTCGTCACGTCAGACTGACTGTTTTTTATTTTTATTCTCTTTTTAAGTTGTTTGTTTACTTAGCTTGACAATGACGATCGGATTCGTATTAATTGCGCATAGTAGGACTTCGGGTATTTCTGTTGAGAAAAAAGTGGCTGAACACCCTTCCTATCACAACTGTCATCTTATTCTAGATCCAAGCCCCAATTTTAAAGAAATCCCATAAAACCGACCTTGTCTCATTGCAACAGCGAATTTCATCAGCACACAGGAGTCCTATTTCTCAAACTACCAAGTCGAAACTACATAAATTTTTTCTCGAAATAGAAACCGAAACGAACTTTCCTTTAGTTTAGAATTAAGCGTGGAAATCGTTTTCAACATATTTTTCATTTTGTACATTCCTAAGGGGAAAATAAGTCTTCATTCATGATACCTGGTTAAAAAACATCTTGTTGTTTATATTTCCTTATAAATTCAAGCGCCCCAGCTTTGATGATCGTTTGTTTTCAGCTCCAGTTAATTTTTTTATATAAATAGTTAATTTTTTTGTTTTGTATGTGGCAATTATTATTTAAGAAAACCTAGGTATTTCAACTCTTTTTATTTCCATTTATTATTAGTGTATGAAATAAATTAATCAGCATTAAGGTGAACAAATTGTGTATTGTACAAATTTTTATTTAAGGGTGGGATATCATTTTAAATAGTTTAGCAAATAATGGAATGAACAAGAAAACAAAAAGGACTAATAGTCTGTAAAAAATTAAATATGCCTTAGGTTTTAAACGAAAGATGAAAATATTTACACAAACATCTGTTTCATATTTTTATAAAATATACCGACAAACAAAGTAAAAACAAAAAAAAAAATTACGAAATAAGTTAGAAATATAAGTTTACAGAAATGAAACATATTTTTTGACACAAAGTTCTCTCGAAATATACTCCCGAATGATAAATGTTTGTTTATTGTAAAAGATTAGCCTAAGGAAATATCATAAATGCATGCAAATTATAATAATTTATAACAAATTAAGAGTATGTGTGTATAGTACATATAATTCAAAGAATATAAGAATGGAAATATTATTGCGACATGCACGTGGATTTATCAATATATATATATATATATGTCTATATATTTTTATTATTCAATGCTAGGCTAGGCTGAACAACAAGAAAACAATTTTAAGTGCAGGAGAAGTATGAAACTAACTTCCTTTTTTTTTCAAATTATAAATTTCAAATTTACGATGTGATAACATATTACAAGCAAATAAAAATAAGTTAGTATTAATATACGAAAGTTTGTCTTTCAATTAAACAATGTATAAGACTAAAAACAAAATATATTAATATAACAACAGGATGTGTGTTTTATTACCTAGTGGTTTTGGGGCTATACATAAAAACAGTGGAACGTTGGAGTAGGCTCCTTTGGTGAATCAGAGATTCAAAGGAGTATGCTCGGGCGTTTCATTTCATTCTTTGAAATTGACAACAAACCGCGTGTAGAATAATGCCCCTATTACGGAAGACAACTACAACCAAATCATGGTTGTCTTTCTCCAATTGATAACAACTAGTTGTCTGTCAAAGGACAACCATCATCCTATAAGTAGACAAGTAATAAAACGGTTGCCTTTTCAGTTGTGTGTATGTATTACGGAAGACAACTGAGTTGTGTTGGAGTTGTCCTGAATGTCAAAATCAGACAACTGCTTATTATCAGTTGTGTTGCATTTTGCGAACGAAAAGGATCACCTTTTTTTATTGAATTATGGACAAAAAAACGTAAGTAGGAATAAGAATTAAAAAAGGATAATAGAATGTGTGTTTTTAAAAGTTTAAAAGTCACCAAACCAGCGCAGTTTGATCGGCTGATAGAAATTTTACAAGATCAACCTAATCTGGCCAGGGGTAAAGGACAGTTTGGTTCACAAAAAAAAAATTCACGAAGATTGGGAACAAATAGCTTTGGAGCATAACAGTATCGGGCCACCTTTAAGGAGAGGAAAAGAATGGCAAAGGGTTCGTTAATAATGCGAAATAAGAATTTTTCTACATACAAAATATTTTTGCAGGTTTGGATACATTACAAGGCCAACTTGAAAAGAAAACTGGCTGGCAAAGCCTGAAAACAACCGGGGGTGGTCTATCGGAGCAGGTGAGTATAAGCCAAATGGAAGAGAGTGTGGTAGGGTTGGTTAACAATAGAAACAGCACTAGCATAAATCGAGGATGCTTATAAAACCATGTCGGTCCCTAAGGCTGTTCAAGTACTCGACGCTGAGAAGTGGATCTGCTCCAGAAAGCTGCAACAGATTAACATTCGTCAGTCGCAGCACGAAGGCTCAAAATTATCTTCAAAATTTGGAAAGTATCTGCGCTGACATTGAAGCTAGCAATAACAACAGATTTGAAGAAGAGCCGACGAATTGGATGGAGGAACTACAATCTAAAGACTTCCCGCCCTGCATGTGAGGAACATAATTAAAGCCAATAGCTGGATATACAATTTTTATTATTAATAGATGTAATTGTTTAAGTAAGTTTGGAGTTTTATTTCGCCAGTAGGCCCTGCAAAATGTCCTTAATGTCGGTTTCTACCTCAACGTCCTTCAAAACAAGCAGAACCTGTGCCTCCATGTCAGACAATAGCTGCGGTTTTTTGTACGTGATTATCAAAGTGTTGAATTGGTGATGTATGGAAATATTACTTTGCTCTAGCATCAGGTTGCACCTCTGCGGTTCGGGGACACTTATTTCATTGAAGTATTTCTTCTTCGTTGTGCGTTTTTTTTTAAACTTTTTCGTTTTAATTGCAAATACTTCTTCGTTCGATTTCAATTTCCACAAATAAATTCACAAAAATGACATGTAACAGCTGATTTCGATTTTCAATGTGCTCCTAAAAGGTGGCAATTTATTTTATAAAAGGTTTGTTTGACGTGGGCCCTAGTGCGCACTAGTGCGCACTGGGTTAACCCTAATGTGTTCGAAATAGCACTGAACTCGCCCTGGTACTGAAAACCTGTGTTTGACATGGCTTCTAGGGCGCCCTAGTTGTGCACTGAACTGACCCCAGTTATTTTGTCGGGGCAAGAACTCAGTGCTGAGTTGCGCTGTCATTTCGCTTGCTGCTATTCGTTTATTTGAATATCGTAATAAAGATAAATACAATAAATTTGATATTCAAAGGGGAATTGTTTGAAAACAATAACGTTTATGGACTAAAACCTTATTTTAAAGATAAATGGAATGAAACAAATCGGGAATCAAAGCTGATTACATTTTTTAGTGCATCGCATATATTGCAAACAGTTTTATCAACTTGTTTGCATTATGGCAAGCACAAGATCAGAATTGAGTTCACTCATTTTTAACAATAAACAGAATAAAGTGTTATCATCTTCGTACTTCGTTCACCAAAACATAAGTATTTTTCAAATTCAAAAACTGCCAGACTTCAGGGCAGCATATTTTGCGTTCGATATGATAGCCGAATTTTCAGGGTTGTGCAGGTTTTTGGGTAGGCGGGAAAATCAGCTGACACTTCTCAGTGCGCACTAGTGGGCACTAGTGCTAGCCACGTCAAACAAACCTAAAGACAACTGAAAATAGTTGTCTTGCATAATACGAAAAATTTGTTTGGTTGTCTCAAAGTTGAGTTGTCATGGAGACAAACACAACTAAGTTGAGTTGTCTTCCATAATAGGCACTTAAATCTTCATACTGGCAACAGCAGGAGACCAAACCGAAAACATAAATAAATACAAATGATCGAAGTCGACTCTTGGTGGTTAAATTCGAATCAACCGTTCCGGTATAAAAATCAACAATCGAACGCCACATCGACCGAGGTGGCGAGGTCTCTGGAAGTACTCTGCTTAGTTCACAAATGCATGAATTGGCATCAATGCTGAGAACTTTGATTTGGGCAGCTTTTTCTGCTTTGCAGTGCATTTATTGAATGGGTCCAAAAAGTTGTCATTTGCCTTGGGCCTACACTCGTTCAAGATCCAACTGAACCATAGGAGCTCAAAGTGACCATGGACACCGCCATTTGTTCGCTGACTGATCTTCGGGGCATTTGTAAGATGACACCAATTTTGGCCGAGAATCACTTCACCTATGAGCCGTTTTTTTTGGACGTGTGTCTATGTTAACAAGCTGTATATGCGGAGCCGCCCAACCACACCACACAAGGTCCATCGGATGACAATGCATTCACAAAAAGTTACATGTTAGTTAATTAGTGATAATGAACGGTACGTTTTTGAAAAAAAATCGGTACGGCCATTTTTTTATTCCGGAAATGGAAATATGGAAATGCTTAAGACGAAAACAAATTTTAGACCAATTCTTTGGGCTTTTTTGTAGCAACTAGTAGAAGGACGTCAATTCAGTTAAAAATGTTGAATGTACATTCATTTAATTAATTAAATTGCGTGACAACAGGTAAGAGAACTAAACTTTCAATTTCCAATTCGTACCCATTAACTATTATTATTTATTGAGTTGGGTATCACTGGCAGCGACATAAGGTGGTGATTACACTCTACTTTCAATTCAATAGTTGCTGTAACTGAATGTACCCCGCTTTCGGTGGGTGCCTTCAGTAAAGAATTGCTGCACACAAGTTTTACGCCAAAAATACGTTATTTCAAGTGATATTCATTTTTAATTAAATTTATTTGAATTTAAATTGAAATTCAATTCAATTTAATTTTTAAGGTTACAGCTGATCTGTTCGCTGATTATACGAAGTAGGCGGGAGTGCATTTGGCTGGGCGTCACACACAACTTTTTTTAAACTCCTTAAACTAGGAAACAACTTTGAGACTCGCTTCCTACGGAGAGATTTTCAAGTGGAATATAAATCATATATCGTCTCCAGGATAAATGCAGCAATATAGAAGGGTGAAGAAAATTATATGCCGGGGAAAGGCAGACGTCATCAAAGCCGTCATGTTGCGAGTAGTTCTCAATAATTGTCTTTTAAGCACACATTTTGTGGAAACTGTCTGTCTAATGTCAACTTTCCGTGTCGTTCTTCCTGTTTTTTTTACAGGTTTTCGAAATATTTTCATACAACGCAAAGTACATAGGTACTGGAAAGTGTCACATTTTCAATCGTTTGACATTTACGTACGCATTTGAGAAGGCATTTTCACTTATCGATCGGAAAATAGCGAAATTACTCTTAAAATTAGAAAATTATCAATGAGAAGATTATTGGATGACAATGGAAGCAATGCTACGGAGTTTCCGCCAACGGCTAAGTAAAAAATCAAACGACAAATAGACAAAGAAAATAATAATAATAATAGTTGGCACATCAGGTCTGTACGGACCCAGGGCCTAGCTTCTCGCAACCATTCGTTTTGTGTGAGTTTTTAATTTTTGGAACGAATGGAAGAGATCTACTACAATTTTATGCCGGTTCCAAACGGGCCGATTGAGAAGCTCCTTCATGACAGTTATACTCTCGGATGTTTGTCAGACGTTCGCGAGAGGTGGCGCAGTGAAAATAACCCTGAGTTGGAATTTGGGTTTTTGCGGGATTTGAACCTGTACCCCTCGCTTAGTAGTCCAACACACTAACCACTAAGCCACTGCGACCACAAAGAAAATAGTTAATGAAAAATAATAAGCTATCTATTTCGCATCCTCTTCTTGATTTGGTATTCCAAACGACATTCGAACGTACAAAACAAATAGGTAATACCTCTGTTTGTGTCTGCAAACTCGTGCAACTGCGATTGCGGCCTGAATTCAGCCATCTCATGTTCAGGCATCGCACATGACCCGTTTACACATACCCAGCAAACTTCTTCACTTGTATTGTATTGTTTGCAAGACATTTTGTTCGTCCATCCTCGGTACTTGTCGTATGTGAATTTCGCAAAAAATTACTTAATAAAAAGTAACAAAGATTGTAAAAAGTCGCAAATTAATGCTTTATACATCGTAAAATATACCAAGTGAAAAACAATTCAACCACTTTCATTCAGAAAGTCAATACAGTTCGGTATGTTTTTCACTAACAGTAAATGTGGTCCATTGTCATAGGCGTAGTATATAGAGAAGCGACAAAAAGAACAAGAACGGACAGAAAAAAAAAAAAAGGAATATAAAAAAAGTGCCTTTATGTGTAGGCAGGGTTGCTGGCTGCAGGCATTATGTACTTGGTTTATCCCCAGTTCTATTTTTTAAGTTTACTGTTTGCTCCAAAGTGCGTTTGCTTCGTGTTTTTAATGTTAAATAAGTTGTTGTACATCTGTTTGCTAAAAATCGAAAAGAACAAGAAATTTTGTCGGCCGAAAAAGAATCTCTTTTGCCTGGTGCATTGTTCATCACTGGCATGTGAGGCAAGTCCTCGGGTGCACTTCTCAATTTATTTTTATTCATAAAAAAAATTAAAACAATGTGGAAAAAAGGACTTGATATTTTTCGTAATTTGTTTTTCATTCAAGAAAAAAAAAAAAAACAGAATCCAAGTTTTCAATAGTTTCAGTCAGTAGTTGGACCGTTCTCACATTCGATATGTCAGAGAAGAACGGGGCTATATCTGCTCCCTGCGATTTGACAGCTTGGTAGAATTTCTTTTATATTTTTAATTTCTCCTCGCCTCTGCAGTGTGTTATTTATTTATTTTGTATTATTTCGTTTCTGAAATTATACGCTCTTCAGTTTGAAAAATGTCAAACTGCGAGTATAGTTTGGTTTTCTGTGATGATATAATTTAAAGGAGATCTATTGAAAGTTTTAAATATTTTTTTTTATCGTACATTGTTCTGTGCTTCCGATGAACAGTGATCAACAATTTTAGTAGTTTCCCGTTTTTCTTGAAAAATAACTGTTTTTTTTTTTTTCTTTCTTGGCAGTTTGCTACAATTTTTTTGTTTCATAAAAAAAAAAAGAAAAGGGATTGACCCGAAGGAGTCGGTCTCCTAGAATCTGTTGTTCTCTCCCAAGTCCAACCCCATACGTGTAGCCCTGTGTGGTGGAGTTGTATATCGGTTCTATTGTGACGTTAATATGTGCAAAAGTTAACAATAAAAATGAATTAAATACATTAAGGCTGCAATCAGTATCAGATATTTCTTTCATTCGCAGAATATCAATGATTTGGTAAAATAAAATTGAATAAATACAGAGAGGGAATTTCGAACGGAAATTAAAACGCATCATCCATAAAAGATGACTACGTCGGAGGTAAGTGCATTTTCGATTGAGAAACCTTTTTGTGTGTGTGTGTGTGTGTGTGCGTCGTCGTGTGTACTGTGTTGTGGACTTGTGGTACGTCTACCTTTCGTCTTGCCTCCTATTGATTCTAAATCGATGATTATAGTTGCCCTTTGCCAATATTGTGTTGATTTTTCGTTTTCCCGAGAGTCTGCAATTCAATATGGACAAAATGACGAACCGAAGAAATACCAAGAATTTGCATGCGAATAAATCAGATGGCTTGTTATTCTTGGATTGAAATCGACACGACCGAGAGTGTTTTGTTTTCAAAATGACGATGTGTGAAGATTTCAATTGAATACTGATCAACTACTCGCTGATAAGTCGCAGATGCAGTTAACGTGCAGATGCGTTCAGTTTGTTTACTAAAACCTTGAAACTTCTTCGTCTTCAAAAGTTGTAATCATTTTCTCCAGTACAGTGAAGAATAATAAAGGACTTTTCTACAATTTTTTGAAAGCTTTACCTACATATTAACAATATAAATTCCAGTGCTTAATCCAAGTAAGTACATAGTAACTAGTGCATCATTTTGGATTTTCGAATACTTGCCTGCCGGCAAACTTTACAAGTACCCATCTGTTGACTACTTCCGTTGGTGAAGAAATTTCAAGTCATTAACACCTTCCTTTTCAATTCAGCCCACATGACATGTGGTAAGTTCTAGAATTTGGGCGACGACAAAGCGCAGTTGCACGAAATGGTGTGTACATTTTATTTGATATCGGACATCATAACATTAAAGACATTGAAATGCAACTGGAGGTAGTGATAAAATGTGAACGGTCTAATTAGTATTCTTTCGCAGGATTGTAGGTAGACACATTAGATCCACCTGTTACAAAACCTGTGGCCGTTTTAGTTTAAAGCGAACAACCATTTATCCCCTTCGACAAAGCGAGTTTTTGTTCTTGTTCCCTGTTTTGCTTTTTCTCTATAACTTAAGCTGATAACAGTCTGGCCGTGTTCAGTACTTAATTGTTTTTCTTTTAATTTCAAGATTATTTTGTTCGCAAAAAAAAAGTGTTGATCAGGCAGGCATTACATCTATCTCTAATCTTCTGCTAAAATTCATTGTAGATATGCGATTGTTGTGCGACTTAAGCAACTACCGCAGATTAGCTTCAGAAGTGTTGCAAAAAGCCTGTGAATTCAATTGTTTGAGTACACTTTGCGACTGTTTTACTTAAGCAACTTGTACAGCAGGAGGAGGACATTTTCTCTTGGAAAATGTGCTATTTAATAACGATAGAAAAAGCAATGCAGACTGGGTGCATTAAAAGAAAGCAAGGTTAAGCTGTTGTAGGCAGTGTAGCAAACTTGGTGACAAAGCTAAGCAATCGGTTTTCAATTTAGTTTCAGTCCAACTCAAGCTGCCGAGATGAGATTCTATCGATGTTTCCTGCTACGACCATTGATCATATGGGGAACATTCGTGTGGGCAGCCCATCTTCTTCTTACTGCTTCGATGGTTTGGTCACGTTAAACACAAGTCCCCATTTAATAACTGACAAGGGCGGATCCAGGATTTATTTCTGGGAGGGGCACAAATGCCAGATAGGTGAAGGGTGTGCCCCATAGTATTGCATTTGAATTTGTCTTTGGGATTCATTCTTTATCAATGGCATACAAAAATAACAAAGAATAAAAAATACTTTTTATAAAGGTTTAATAATAATAAAGTTTATGGTTAAAAATGACAGTTTTCTTTTATGTTTTCTGCTGAAGATATCCAGTAATTCGTCAGGGTTCATCTTTGAAGCAATGTCTTGATGGATATGCATTAAGGCTAGTCCATTCAGGCGAACTTCTCTCATATTGCTGCGAAGATATGTCTTAAACCGGCGTAAGGTGGAGAAAGATCTTTCGGCAGTGCTGGTTGTCACAGGAAATGTGCACAGTAATATTGACAAAGGGTTCTTATGTTTGGCAGAGTCGTTGCTTTTTTATAAGCTTCTGCGATTGCGTAAAACGAGAATCGCTTAAGATTCAACGATACTCGTTTTTTCAACGACTGACATTTAGCAGTCGTATGGCTTTTTTCGTTTTCGTTCAGCTGTTATAAAATATTATTGCGTGGCAATGGATGTGCTCATTGGCTTTATGGAAAGCAACCCACTAAAAATTATTTGCCCAACAGCCAAGCTAAGGCGAAGTCTAAAATACTTTCTTTACTCTCCACTATCCAAAAAAAAGTCGCAATGGAAGAACATTTTTACAATAAACTTGAAAAATAACGGGTGATGTTTTAGCTGGTTTGGTTTTGGCAACACTGGTTTCGACAGCTGACGTGTGTTTAGTACCTTGTGTCACTGTCAAACAGCTTCAGTTTGGTTTGCAATTTAACCATGGATCGTCTTACAAATGAACAACGCTTGCAAATTATTGAATTTTACTATCAAAATTCGTGCTCGGTTCGAAATGTTCATCGCGCGCTTTTTTCGAAAAATTGTGTTCAGCGATGAGGCTCATTTTTGGTTGAATGGGTACGTAAATAAGCAAAATTGCCGCATTTGGAGTGAAGATCAGCCAGAAGCATTGCAACAGCTACCAATGCATCCCGAAAAAGCCACTGTTTGGTGCGGTTTATGGGCCGGCGGCATTATTGGGCCATATTTCTTCAAAGATGATGCGAATCGCAGCGTTACTGTCAATGGTGAACGCTACCGAGCGATGATAACAAACTTTTTTTTGCCCGAAATGGAAGTTCTTGACTTCTTGACTCTTGGTTTCAACAAGACGGTGCCACATGCCACACAGCACGCGAAACAATGGCGCAATTGCGAGGCGAGTTTGGTGAACAGTTAATTTCACGTTTCGGGCCGGTCAATTGGCCGCCTAGATCGTGCGATTTGACACCATTAGATTATTTTTTGTGGGGGTATGTCAAGGCTAATGTGTATAGGGACAAGCCCGCTTCGATTGACGCACTGGAAGCCAACATCCATGCATTCATTCGTGAGATACCGGCCGATATGTGTGAAAGAGTATGCCAAAATTGGACTCAGCGGATGGGCTACCTGAGACGCAGCCGCGGTCAACATTTGCATGAAATTATCTTTAAACATTAAATTGCAATTGATTTCAAACTATCGATTCAAATAAATATTTCATTCGTTTTTTCGAATTTTTTGTGTTTTTTTTTTTTAAAGTTCTAAACCTCTTAAAAAATCACCCGTTAGTACCAAAAAGTTGTTTATAAACTAAATTTTTGACATTTCACATAGGTGTGAAGTTGGTTGCGCTACAAAAAATGAATGTATTTTCGGTTTCAGTTGGCAACATCTTTCTAACAGCTTTATCGTTTTACATAATCGGTCTTTGTTGTGACTATCGTTTTCTTTATTATCGTTTATTTGCCGCTCGTTTCGTATTACATAATAGGGCCCCAGGGCTCTAATCGCGTAAGCACAAAACGATCGAACGACATCGTCTCGACGATACTTCTACATCGTGTAACAAAAAAGAAACGATAATCGTCGAAACGATTGGACGATCATCGTTTTTTGTTGCTTCACATTAGTAACTCAAACGTCAAATACCCTCGTCGAAACGATTCGATTGAAGGATAGCTATTTTGCCATCGTTTTATCGTTTTTGGTCCATTTGTTCAGTTTAAATTAGGTCGGGGAGAAGTATAAAAACATATTTAAAGGAAGAAACGCACTCATGTTCTCTTGGTAGCGACTCGATCTAATTCGAGTTGTAAAAGAATGCATTCCTTGCAAAAAATAAATGGTTGAGTTTCATTAAGGTTTTTTTTTTCTTGCAACTCGAAATGCAACAAAAAATGCCAGAAATTTATTTATTGGCGTTTTAATTATTTGAATAAATACATATCTATATAATATGTATATACATATCTATCATTTAACACTTCACTTGAATCTTTATACTAATTACTAATAGATTCCTTATTCATTACTAGCTACCTATCCAGTTCTGCATTAAATGCCCAAATCAATGTCAATCCATAAAAACAAACAAATTCAAGAACAAAAAGACAATTTCAATACATTTTTTTGATTTTTCAGCTGTCAGAGTTTGTTTACAGTCATTTTCAAACTGTTTAAAATTAAAACGATGAACGATTCGATTGAACGACCAGAGGATGATGTTATATGAAGCAAACTAAAAACGATATAGTTGTGTTCAATCGTTTCGACGACTATCGTTTCAAAAATTACGCGATGAAAGCCCTGAAATGTATTATAGCACGTGAAAATTTTAAATTAATTTTTTTCTTTTCATTTGCGACTGTTAATTTCATTTGAATTTATTTATTCGTTCAACTCATCGAGTGTTCATCTACCGTAAGACTACAACGTGTACAACATTCGAAAAACTGAGCGTTTTTTTTGTGTCTCCAACTGTGGTGTTTTTAAATTTACCTCAAAAAACTTGATTCAAATTAAGTTCTGATTGCGTTGGTGTGGCCTATACGACTTTGCGTTTAAGCTAGAAATTTTACGCTTGCGCCCAAAGTTTCACATGTGTTTCTAGGTAGAATATGCAATAGATTTGGGTAATTTTTCGTCTTGATTTCCATGGAAAAGTGATTTTTATTTTCGCACATAGGCACACTTCGCCAGTTTTGATTTGGAATGAGCAAGCAGTAATAATGCAGTGCTCTGGGGGGGGGGGGGCCTGTGCCCCCCCCCTGGATCCGCCCTTGATAACTGAGTTCCCTATATTATCAGTGGAAGTAACTCAACAACATCGAAGCCCTCTTTACTTGATTTGTGCCATTTATTCAAAAAAATAATTGAAAAACTTAATGTGGAAAATATATAAATGCGTTCTATTCACAAAGCATTGAAGCAAATCGATTTACTCAAGCCAACAATGAAAGCATTCACTCGAGAAATCAATTCTCGCATAGAAGTGTTTATGTTTTCGTTTCTACATCAATTGGTTTGCAAGTTTCATCAAGTAGTTTGCTACTCGAAAAGGACAGCGACAACAGCAGCTTATCTCCATAATGGTAAGCGTTGAGACAAATCTTTTATTCAGCTGTGTCTTATTTGAATTCGAACCTCAAGACCGTGCACACAGTATTTGCGCGTTACGAATAATTCTCGCCTGCCAAATCAGTTAACTAGTCAAAAAATGGTATTTTAGTGTTTATCCCGCCATCGTGCTTGCAAACTTTTGAAAGGAAAACGGGTGAGTCACGTTGTTGTTTGTGAAAATATTATTAGTGCATCTGAATAAGTCTACTCCTTGAATCCCGGTGGGCTGGTTTACATAGTCCCATGTAAGAGGCATATAATATGCCTGCCTAACTTCAGTATTGTGTACTACGGCCACATTGAAAATAAAAACCAATGATGTCTTAAAACCATAGCGACTTCAAAGCGGCCGATCATTGGGTTTCGAAACGATAGAGATTACCTTTGGGTATGCCATGAGGCTGGGCCTAGCTAACACGGTCACATGCAGATTGAGGAGCTGCAAGACGCAGAGGGCAAGTCTCACTTTCCGTGAATGTCAAGCAATTGTTTATTTGTTTATTTATTTAAGTCTACCATTCTACAATTTCCAGACTATATAATTTAAAGTAGATTAAAGCACATCGGAAAGTGGTTGGGGGGGGTTGGCTTAACAAACAAAACAAAATAAATCCTGTATTAATACTAAACCACGTTCCCCACTCCTGGAGACGCGCTAGAGTGGTGTTTATACCGAAGGTAGGCAAACGCGGGCACGAAGCCGCGAAGGACTTCAGGCCAATTAGTCTAACCTCCTTTGTTCTGAAAACTCTAGAACGTGTCCTAGACATCCACATGCGAGGCTTTCTAGTAGAATCATCGCTATCCAAATCACAGCACGCCTATCTCAAGGGGAGATCTACGGAAACGGCTCTCCACGAAGTAGTGCGGACAATTGAAAAATCCTTACACTATAAAGAATACACCCTAGCCTCCTTTCTAGACATAGAGGGAGCCTTTAACAATGTACACATTGAAGCAATTCTGGAATCTCTGAGTGAGATGGGCATAGAGGAATTTATTAGTCAATGGATAGTCTCTATGCTAAGAACAAGAATCATTCAGGCAACACTAGGCAACAGCCACTTAACCAGATTTGCCCATAGAGGAACGCCACAGGGCGGCGTAATATCTCCCCTACTTTGGCTAATGGTTATAAACAAAATTCTTGCAAAACTTGACAGGGAACGGGTCAAAGTTGTCGCGTATGCGGATGACGTGGCGATACTAGTGTCAGGGAAGATTCCCTCCGTGATTAGTGAAATTATGGGGGCCGCTCTAGAAAAGGTAAACAGCTGGGCTGCAAGCTGCGGCCTCGGCGTCAACCCGAGCAAAACTGAACTGATGCTGTTCACCACAAAAACCAAAATACCCGATTTTACCCTCCCCCGTCTAAATGGTCAACCACTCACACTATCCTCCAGCGCTAAGTATCTGGGCATAATGCTTGATAGTAAACTTAACTGGAAACAAAACATTGAATACAGAGTAAAGAAGGCGAGCGTTGCCTTCTACGCCTGCAGCAAAACCTTTGGAAAGAAGTGGGGACTTCAACCAAAGATGACCTTATGGATGTACACAGCTGTTGTGCGTCCCATTCTCACCTATGGTTCACTCGTATGGTGGCCCGCGTTGAGTAAGGGATATAACCTTACAAAACTAAAAAGACTGCAAAGAACAGCCAGTATAGGCACTACGGGTGCAATGAGGTCGGCCCCAACGGATGCTCTTACTGTGCTCCTGCATCTTTTACCTCTCGATCTGCACACCAAAGATACTGCACTATGCAGCGCCATAAGACTCAGGGAGTCTGGGTGCTGGAGTGCAAGGCCGTACGGCCACAGCAATATCCTGGACTCGTTACCAAACGGCACGGTCACGTTTCCAACCGACTACATCACACCACAACTTAATTTTAAGAAAGGCTTCCAGGTAAGTTTCCCGTCCAGAGCTCAGTGGAAGGGAAACGAAGTAGTGCAGGGTTTCGACACGGTCATATACACTGACGGATCTAAGATGAACTGTGGTGTGGGGGCCGGGGTCTACTCAGAATCACCAAATATATCAGAATCATACCGTTTGCCGGACTTTGCCAGCGTTTTTCAGGTGGAATTACTGGCTATCCGAGAAACCTGCGTACATCTAGGGCGTAACACTACTTACAAACAAAACATCGCTATCCTTATAGATAGCCAAGCCGCCATCAAAGCCATAAATTCGGCTACCATATCCTCTAAACTAGTGCTGGAGTGCCGGAACGAGCTCGCCCGTCTGGGTGAACGTTTCAGTGTCACACTTCTCTGGGTACCAGGGCATAGTGACATAATAGGCAACGAGCGGGCAGATGAGCTGGCCAGAAGGGGGTCAGCTCTGCACAGCTCACTCGCGGCAAGTGTCCACGTCCCACTAGGAGTGGTCAAAGGACAAATTCATTCATATTTCCTGCAGAAAGCCAAATTCCAATGGGAGGGGTTGACCAACTGCGTCATTTCAAGGAAGATATGGCCCATATACGATCAGAACAGAACAAGGAACCTGCTAAACAGAACCCGCCCAGATATCGCCAGAATTACGGCAATAATCACGGGGCATTGGCCAATTGGAGACCATGCGGCCAAGCTCGGGATCCCACACAACACTCCTGCCGCAGTTGCGGGAATACACATGAGAAAGAAACTCTCTTCCATTTTTCTGCAAATGTCCGGCACTAGCGAGAGCCAGACTGCGCACACTGAACCAACCTTTTTTTTGACAACCTTAGCGACATTTCGGGTATAGGGATATCAGACATAATACGGTTCCTCAACTCCACAGGCTGGATATAGGCACCGAATGCTTCGCACCCAAACAAACATCACAAACTAGGTAACACGAGTCGTGGTAACAAAAAGGCACATCACAGTGCTACTTGGGTTCCTAGCGGGACCGCCACTTCTACCTACCTACCTTAAAAGCGAGCGTTTGGGCGAGTTGATTCAGCTTTTAACCGTAATGGTTCCTTGGGAATGGCGATGGGTGACGCTAAGGTGACGATCTGACAACCCTACTCAACCTAACCTAACCTAAGGGGCTATGAACATCCTCAGTAGACCGGTCCATCTACCAATGAACTGAGTTTATTGGCAAAAGCTGGCTTTGATACAAGTGAAATCTTTCTATTCTAGCTTCTCATTGCAAACTGAATAAATTATTAAATACAATCGAGACCAATTGAATAAAACTTAATCAAACTCACTGATAATGAACTCACCCAAAAGAAAGCTGCATCAAACTTGTTGCAAAAAGAATCTGCTTGGCCTCAATGGTACACAAAACACTTTAAAAAACATTATTTCTTAATTTTTAATTGTCCTTTCACCGATTTGATTGGATTACGGAACACTTGCACTTGATCGATCAGAAAACAAAAAAAAAAAACTCCCGTTATAACGTGAAAAAGGATATATTGTAGTAATGCTTTATCAAAAACCTGATACTAACAATTTTAGTTTGTATAATACACCAAATATTGACCCGAAAACTGGAAATTTGTAATTTAAAATTTTTACTTCGAATTTGTCTGACAGACACCTCAGTTCGTACGACGCACAACTAAATTCATTTGCACCGTCCTGTATCCCAACACTTAGCACAGGCATAAACCTGCAAAGTGGTGAATGAAGTATTGCGATGAACTGTTTTGACAATCCAACGGATGAACAATAAATAATTTGTTAGAATTGCATTTTATAAGAAGATAAAATGTGTTCCCACTTTAACTACGATCGTGATAGATATTCCACTAAATTTTTGTCATGAATTCACTGCTCCACTTGTCTCTACCCCCCAAATTTTCACACGATAAATAGTAGGATTATGAGTGAGTCAAGTAGTGTCGGTCGAAAGTTGAGTGAAGTGGCTCAACAATACACCGACATACAGCTCCAATGTGTCAGCAAGACCAATAAGCTTGAGAACTTTCTCGCTACCGCTACACGGTTCGCATTTAATTTAACAAAATATACGCACTCCGTTTGCAATAAATAAATTTATATTTTCGTTATATTTTCTCTTGTCTGTAGGCCACAATGAACGATCAATTTCTTTAATAAAATGCAACTACTTTATTGGCCAATGTGGGCTGCACAAAGACCTACACAACTACCACCACCAGCAATTAATGTTCAATATAAACAACAACAACACGAGCAACAACACTTGCAACCAAATAACGAGCGATTCGCACTGAAAATCAATAATATTTGCGTGGAAAATTATTTACATAAACAAGCACCAAGCAATAGTAGTAAGATTATCATGCCTCGTCATTTGTAAATCCATTTTGGGAAATGAACTTTAGTAAAAGTCCAAAGAAGCACCACTCATATTCGTCTGAAGAAGAAGAAGAAAGGGTTCGACTCAAAGGAAACGGTCAAAATAAGAGTAAAAGCTTCGAAGAAACTTATCAAAAACACTACCAACAATATTCATATTCTAAATCGAAATCTGATATTGAACAGAATAAAAGTAGTTTTAATAGAAAACACAAATCTCTGATACGATTTAATATACTAAATGGTATCTTTGGCAACCGATCTTTAGAAAATTTACAAAAAGCCAACTCAACATCGAGTGAGATCACATCACCAACAGCTGCTACAACATCTCAGTTGCCATCTGTTGTTGCGAAATTTCAGAGGCTTGATCAGTACCAACAACGCAATAGCGTAGATAGTCCTAATCTGAGTGAAGACGGCAGCGGAGCTTGTGAGCAGCCAGTCAGCAGGGAGCCACCCAAACCATCCCTGTTAAGTCGTTCTCTGTTCAATATATCGAGTATCGGCCTGATCAGTCAGCACTTGCCATTCTTTGACGAGCAAAGCCGAAAGAGAAGCCGAGACTATTTCGTAAACAGCAGCACCTACAAGCCCGACAGCCTTCCTGATACACCCGAGCTGCAATCGACGCTGTCGCTGTCTGCTCGCATTTCTGGTTATAGAAATCAGGTGTACAGCGATAGCAGCAAGTGGAATGTCCCAACTGTACCGTTACCAACGGCAACAGCGTCTCTCACCACACTAAGCGAAGAACAAGAATATGAGTACAGTAATTTTACCCAGCATCCATTGTTTTATTTGCCGTCGTTTCAAAAGAACTTCACCACGAACAGCAATCAATCGGAGCAGCATTCGCTGTCATTAGAACGAACAGTGTCGCCGTTAATTAATTTTTCTAAACGATCCAGCGTTTCGCTACCATCACCTCCACTCCGTAGGAAAAATTCAACATTCGACGACTGCTACTCGATTAGACAATCAACCATTGAGAATTTAGATCCCTGTCAAACTGCTCTGGACAAATGCTATCCCTTTGATTACGATCCTGACCTGCAGCCAACTATTGACGCAGGTGGCGGATATATAGAACCCGAATTTTATACAGACACGGAATATTTGGAGGAAGAGTTTTTGGAAGAAGAAGAAAATTCCGAACCAGAATATCTAGAGGCAGAATATTTAGACACAGACGAACTGGATGAGAGTGAACAGCTATTGACCCAACAAATCAGTCAATGCGGATCATCGGCAGGCAGTGTGGCTAGGGCTAACGAAATGTTGGATTCATCCTTATCAGAGCAGCAACCAAAACAGCCTCAAAGTCATATTTTCCGATCTAATCAGAGTCTACCCAACAGTAAAGTTGTAAATCATCTTGAATCATCGGACTACCAAGCGGCAGCCGCCACCAGCCATTCAGTTGCACCAAACAAAGTCAAAAATCAGGGTCTAGCTAATAGTAAGGTTGTAAATCATCTTGAATCGGACTATCAGTCGGTAGCCGCCAACAGCCATTCAGTTGCACAAAGCAAAGTCAAGAATCTGAGTGTAGCGAATAGTAAAATTGTTAATCATCTCGAGTCGGACTTCCCAGCGGTAGCCACCAACATTTTGGTTGTACCAAGCAAATTTAGGAATCCATCACCTTCTTCATCGCTGCCATTGAACAAGGGCTGTGCAATACATACACAGTCACTGAATAACAATAATAATTTGAACAACTCGACGACTTGCAGCACCATCTGCATTCCCATTCGTCGCGCCATAAACTCAACAGCATCGACGACTGTGTGCAACAATAACATCAATCGTACAGCTGAGGGCGGTTACACTACAATTACGACCAGCTTGAATTTGAACGTAAAAATGGTTGGCTCGGAGCAGCAGCAACAACAGTCGCATCACATCCACCATCATCATCATCACCATCACAGTTTGCCGGCGGTTGCAGTTGGTGCTGGCGGTAATGCTGTGCCGTCGACAAATAACGGAAGCAGCAGTAATAGCAGCTCAACTATTGGTCACCAGTCGTTGTCCTATCTGAATGCTGATGCTTTGGCTACTGGCACGGTGGTGGTTAGTGGCAATGCCAGCAGTACAAATGGCCATGGCCATCAGCCGCATCATCTGCAGTCGCTATCAATTGAGCCGAACAATGGACTGATAGATGACGCTGATCCAGCGTTATCCGGAGGCTTCATCTCATCCACCGCAAGCACATCACTATCGTCTATAGGTGAGTCACTCTGTTATACATTAGCTGAATGTACACTTTTGCATCCATATAGGTTCGGGTTGTAGTTCATTTTATCTTGGCTTGGCCACAATTCAAATTAGTAATTTTGTTTCAGCTACTTGCAATTCATCTTCAATGCCTGACAGCGTCGTCTGCGGCAGTAGTAATGGCACGATTTCGGTTCTCAATTCGGCCGAGGTTTCACCACAAGCAAACTGCGCAAACAGCATTAGCATGTCATCAATCGTACCAATTACATCTGCAAGTTCGCTCTCGTCGGCGACAACGTCGGGGACCACAACTGCCACCTCTATTACAACCAGTTTGGTACGAGTCGATGGCAGCACCTATCCTTTTCACGAGCAAATCATTATGTCGGGCCAGCAAAAATGCGCTCTGCAAGAGAAACCCAAGCCTTTGGTTGTGTCGCCACAACAAGTCATGGTACTCTATATGCACAAACTGACGCCATATGAACGTACTGAAATTCTAGCATACCCGCAAATCTATTTCATTGGTGCAAACGCAAAGAAACGACCGGGCATCTTCGGTCCAAATAACTCCGATTATGACAACGATCAAGGGGCCTACATTCATATACCACACGACCATGTCGCGTACCGATACGAAGTGCTAAAAATCATCGGCAAGGGTAGCTTCGGTCAAGTTGTAAAGGCGTACGATCACAAAACGCACGAGCATGTTGCCTTGAAGATGGTGCGCAATGAAAAGCGCTTCCATCGCCAGGCACAAGAGGAAATCCGGATACTACATCATCTACGCAAACAGGACAAATACAACACCATGAATATAATCCACATGTACGACTATTTTACATTTCGTAATCACATGTGCATTACATTTGAGTTGCTCAATATAAATCTTTACGAGCTGATCAAGAAGAATGGCTTCAAGGGTTTCAGTTTGCAGCTGGTGCGAAAGTTTGCCCACTCATTGCTGCAGTGTCTGGACGCTTTGTACAAAAACAAAATTATTCATTGTGATATGAAACCGGAGAACGTGTTGCTTAAACAACAGGGACGGTCCGGCATTAAGGTAAACTTTTACAAACAAAACCAATGCAAGCCAAAAGATTTCATTTCTTTTACAAAATTTTATCTCTTTTTTTTTTTTCTTAGGTTATTGATTTTGGATCCTCGTGCTATGAGAATCAACGAGTATATACGTATATTCAGTCGCGCTTTTATCGAGCACCCGAAGTAATACTGGGCGCAAAGTATGGAATGGCTATTGATATGTGGTCGTTGGGCTGTATTTTGGCAGAGCTATTGTCTGGTCATGCCCTGTTTCCGGGCGAGAACGAGGACGATCAACTTGCTTGCATAATCGAGGTGCTTGGAATGCCAAACAAGAATATTCTAACCAATGCGAAACGCACAAAGAACTTCTTCAATCCAAAGGGTTACCCGCGGTATTGCATGGTACGAACAATGCCCGACGGCAAGGTTGTACTGATCGGCGGTCATTCCCGTCGTGGTAAACCTCGCGGTCCGCCATGCTCAAAAAGTTTGTCGAAAGCATTGGATGGTTGCAAAGATCCATTGTTTCTGAATTTCATCCGCGGGTGCCTTGAGTGGGATCCGGAGAAGCGTCTCACACCTGCTGAAGCGCTCAAACACCCATGGCTACGGCGAAGACTTCCACGACCACCAAATGGCGAGCAACTACCAAACGCTAGTGGCGGTGGTGGAAGTAGCTGTGTTGGTGGAATTGTAGAGTGCACCAACAGTGTGGCTGCGTTATCGGCGAACGCATTGGTTGTAACATCGTGTGCAACGCATTCCTCGTCAAGTATTGTTTCCGCTGATGCCAATGAGCGATGGGTCAGCAGCAGCAATAGCACCTCCAACATTATCGCTGGTAAGGTTAAAAATGCAATACAATTGCCTACTACAGCTGCCAACGGCGGCGGCGGCGGTGGCAGCTCATCATGTAGCAGCTCTAGTAAAACATCATCATATAATCAATACACAATGAGTTTAAACAATAGCATAGTGCAATCTCAATTCAATGGCACCAATTCAGTGCCAGCTGATACTGTCCCCAAGCACAATTTGTCAAACAGCTGCAGTGTCCATCCGAATGGGCCTGCTGTAGGTAATCCATCATTCGCTCAACCACATCAGCCAGTGCTTCTCCAACGGCACATATACCTAACACATCCACATCATCATCCTCACTCACATCAACATCCCCATATGGAGCATCCTGTTTCACATCAGCATCCAAATGCAGGTAATGACAACAATACCAACAATAATAATGCCAGTAGTAAGCATAGGGTCCTTGCTTGCCAATACGACTTGTAATCATACAGCTGGGCTTTTTGATTGACACCAATCGTAGTTAGGTAAGGATCAGAATTGATATAGTATAATATTATGTTGCGATTGGCTGGCAGTGGGTTTTATTTATTTTTCAATACACATCCCTATACAGGAATCGAGTAATGTTTTCGCTCGAAATTCTATATCTCATTTGAATTTCGGTCTATGCATTTTTTGTGCGTACAAGTCCAATGCATTTATGTAGATGCGAACTGTGTCATTTTAAGCAAATTATTGCTGGGAGTGCCCTTCAAAGACGTGTAGTTTCAGGAGTGTTTAATAATATTCACGTAGAGTATAAAGTGACATTTTTAAATAACACATTATAACAAATAACTGCCAGTGATTGCGCCTAATCGCATATCACATCATCTAGTTTTGAATGATAACATTTACGACTCACACAACACACATCCAATACAATTTCTCACGAATACACGCATAGCACATCGAAATTTGAATAGTTAGCGCATTAGCAGTAACTACCGACATGAACGTGGGCTTAGCAACGACATTTTGATTATACATCAACGTATGTTGTAAGTTGGCTCGGAATAGAATTAAAACAGACATCTTCGAACAGGTCGACTAAGGCCCATTTTATTCACTCGAAGTTGAACACAACTTGGAGATTTTTATATGGAAAACTGCCAAGTTGTGTTCAACTTCGAGTGAATAAAATGGGCCTAAATGGTCACATTCGCATCGCAATTATATAGCTTTCCCTTCTGTTCATTAACGCTAAGTCATCGCACTAGTTTGCTAACCTCAGGCGTCAGCGAATTTCATGCTACCTCTGCAAAAGCGCATCCGCATCAAATCAGGGGCCCTACTCTGTATTTCGTTCCGAAAGTGAAAATTTTCGAAAACGAATATTTCGTACTCTCTATTTCTAAAGTGGAAAGAAATTTACTACTTTTGGAATGACAATTCCGAAAGTGGAATTTTCGTACCTGGTAACTCGTTTATGAATGTCGAAAGCATTCGAAAACGGAAAATTTGTTTCTACAACCAATGTGATGACGGAAATGACGACGAATGTCTTTAAATGTATGTTTTTTTTTATAGAAAAACTTAGTTTTAATAACAATTCAAGCAAATAAATTTAATTATAGTGAATCTTCGAGCAGAAAAATGGACACAAAACAGAATTTTTGAATTAAATATTCACGTTCATACGAGAGACTCCATTCATGTGAATCATGTGCTGCACCACCGTGCTTTGCATTTACTGCCCGTATGAACAATTTCATGGTCACATATCTATAATTTGTAAAGGCTCTTTCATTATTTTATGCCCAAAACACATGTGCAGAAATTCTGTACGCAGCGCAGAGTTCAGTGCTGCAAGTAAAACAGATGTGCAGAAAATTGTTTGGCATCCATTGCATCGGCTAATATGGCAACTGTCATTCGCCGACTAAGCAGCTGATGTGTTTACATCCAAAACAAAAACAAACACAACCAGCAGTGTCAAAAGCCGATGACGCCAAATACTTGAAATTGCAATTTATTTCCTTTTGTGTTGTGGTATGTTTGAATTTTGCAGCAAATTTAGAAATAGAGACATGTTGCAGTACTGCAGTGAGTGCAGAATTTACGTGTGTCTATAACCATATCATCATGTGTATTCTAATCTTGCTGCGCAGTGAGTTCTGCACATGTGTTTTGGGCATTACGAAATCATGAAGATTATGTTTTTTCTTACGTTTTATTTCACTCATTTTAAAATTAATATATTTTTGACACAATACTTTTACTATCGCACTGCACAGACATTTGCAACAGCACTTGATGTTGTTTGTTGTGCTAGTTTCAGGATAGTTGGAACTGCAGTTGATCTTAAAGGAGCAGAGTTCATCATAAAACATACAAAAAAGCGTTCTTCGAAAGGAGAAAGTTCTGAACAAAACTAAAATAATAAACAATAGTTAAATAGTGAAATGAATCTTTGCCACCAATACCTAAAATTTTACATTTTATCACACATTTTCATTGTATTTGATTTGTCCCGTATAATTTTTCGTTCAATTCGTTCTTTATTATTTTCTGCATCCATCCAAAGTGCAACTGAATCCATTTTTTTGTTTTATTTTTCTTTCAAAATCGCAATTTTGCCTTATCCGCCTTGTTTGTTATTTGTTTTGAATTCTTGACTTGGCAGATTTCATGAGAACTAATTCGAGACTCGAAACAACCAAAAGGGAAAAGTGTTTTTTTTCCGTTCCGAATGTTTAACAGAGTACAAAATCAAAAGCGGAACGAAAAGCACTTTCGAATAGAAATGACTTTCGGAACGAAATACAGAGTAGGGCCCCAGATCTTAGACAATTTCCAGGTTTGTCCACTGATGGACGTTTCTGAATTCACTTTAATGGCCATATTACCATATGGGCGCGGTGCTTTATGTTACTTTACTTAGTCTGGCTCGTAAATTTTCGAGTTCTATGAATCGCAGGCATGCTACGTAGTTCTACTATTCTCTTTTAAGCAAAACCGTTGCTTAAACGAAATTATCGGCTCCACCATTGAGTACTGACAGCCGCATATCTCCTGCCAGGAAGGGAGAGCTACCTAAGCGATTAGATGCCAATTCTTCAACACAACCGAGAAGTTGCGCTTTATTACTTTATTTATCATGCTTAGTCCGTTCGAAACGGGCATATTGCTAAATGTTTCTTATCAAAAGAATCGTATGCACCATGCTCATCAACTCCGTCAAATACATTGCTCGCTAAAGTAAAATAAATACTGCTCCTGTCATCCAAAAACACACACACCCTTTTACATACGTACATATTTGAACTTTTCTGGCATTTATATATACAAAAAATAGGTATAAGCAGTTATACAAGCATTCAGTTATTGCGTTTACACGTTATTACTCTTCTTCAATATGTACAACAAAAACTGTATTAGTTATTATTCTATTAAGACTTCATACTCGTTTATTACCACCACCATATTTTATCACTATACCTTTTACCATAAAATAACTCTCTATCCTTCTCTCTCTCTCTCTCTCTTTGTCAAAGAAAAGCTAATACACTAACAAAACATTTTCGTTTATTTTTATTCCCTTTCCCGACAAAACAAACATTAGGAACTTAAAATCAATGGCGCGATTAAATAAAACAGGACAACGCGATATACTATATAACAAAACAAACAAAATACATAAGCAAGACACACAATAGTGAAACTAATCTACTTTCATTTCTTACTAAAAATAAATTAAAAATATGGTTACCTAACGGTTTTATATAGTCAAAGAAAACAAAAAAATATCGCAGGACAAATTTGTGTACTTTTTGAGTATTTATTAGGATTACATGTGTTTTTTTTTTTTTCGTTTCTTTTCATTTTTTATTTTTCATTTTATTAATAATATTTGCTCAGACATGTATATGTGTGTATAAACATATAGCGCGGTGCTAATAATCATTTTTAGCGGCACTTTTCCTGCGAAACTACTCCCATTGTGAGGTGGCACGAATTTAAGACGGTCGAAATGATTATTGGAGCGGCCGATATAAAACAGAAAATGAACAAAAAAAAATTTAAATAATATACATTATTATTGTAATAGGCTATAATTAATTTATAAGATAACAAAAAGCAAAAAGGAATATACGTTTTTTTTTTTTTTTGTGATGATGGTCTCATTATTAGATGTATGTATTACAAATATATATGTATTGATGTATGGCTAACATATAAATGTAAACCTACTGTATTTGGTTGAAATATTATATACACCATAGAAATAGACTCAATAATATGTACTGCAATAAATGTGTGTGTGAATAGAGCCTATTTTAACGAATCTACTTTAAACTACCATAACACAGTTGTGTTTTATGTTATTCTTTTTTTTTTTAGTTTAAAATACAGCAATGGTAACACTTAATGATTTTAATATTGACAGCTTTTAGAAAACAAAAATGAAAATTATGTATAAATCTATTCTCACTGCCGTAAATTGTAAAACTAAAAAAGCGCTTGCAAGTTAAGGCCCTGCTTCTACTGATGTCTTCTTCAAATGGTGATAAAAATGTATGGTTTGATGTTTCGTAAAAATTTACACTTAAATTTACACAATGACTGTGGCTATAGTTATTTTTTTGCGGCGCAGCATAACTTTCTATTTTATTTTGCATTTTCCTTGCCATTGCTGTATTGTAAATAGTTATTTTTTTTTTTTCTTTTATGTATGCAAAAAAAACAGGGCTCTAGTAAATAAAAACATGCTCTCTAACTTTCTTTATAAAAAAAAAAATAAAAAAATAAAAAAAAAAAACCTTTAGAAAGTTTTATTTTCAGTTTCATAGTTGAAAACGAAATTATTGTTTTGGCAAGTTAAACTTATTCTGAATGATGATTTTCTTTTTTATATGAAAATATAATTATCGTGTCTTATAATGTTCTAAAAAGAATTTTTTGAAAACAAATATTACTACTTAAGCGTATTTTTAGGGAACTCAGCTTACCGATAAGTTCACATTTAGTAAAATGGAAAAAAGTCTACATTTTAGATTTCCATCAGCAAAGAAGTTAAACACAATTCAGATTTGTGATATCTTCTAATTAAAATTAAAGTAATAACAAAAAATACTGTACAATATAGAAACACATGCAGACTACCTAGATTTAAAGATATAATGTGTTCCAGTTTTTCATTTTTTTCCTCGTTTACTATTTATTACTGAAAACATAAAAATGTACTGCCTTTTCTTTATGATATCCAACAACAATAAATTAAAAATTGGTTACAAATGTTTTGGAGATTAAATGTTTATAAATTAAGATTCGAAACACGAAACGTGTACAACTGAAATCTACGAATAATATTTGAATGCTTGCAAGATGTAGGATAGACCAGCTTTAATTGAAAATATTCGCAGAGGTACTGCGGAAGTTTATTAAACATTAAATTTTAATTTAGCAACATAGTGAAATCGGAGAACTAGTAAGGAATTAGACTGTAGATCTAGAGGTGTTGTTCCAGAAACTTTACCAAGTAAAAAGATGGGCAACTACGGTACAAACAAGAACGCACACTATCATTCTCACCCACACCTACGAGGAATGCGGTTTTCATACACTTGTGGCAGCGTTTCATTATCCATAACATAAATTGAGTAAATATATTGGTGTTCTACTAGATGGGCGGCCTCATTTTGACAGGTTTTGAGCTTTAGCCCACTTCATGTATCCTGTGATTGTACGAGCAAACTCCTTTTACCACATAAAAGTCAACAGAAACAAACTCATCAGATCGGGTATACTAATCTGTCAGTTATTCGGCCCTAGCGAGGTATCCGTCGGAACGAAAAATTCTCCGCAGCGCATACTCTGTCGGAACAGCAAATCGCATTCGAGGTATCCGTTCTCGGAGAATATAATTGAAATGCGATGACGCATTGAGTTCGCATTCTCGTATTGTTTGTTTTTCGCTAGATTTTGCACTGGAAACACAAATTTAGTCGAAAAATACAAACAAATTCGTTGCTATATTGTTTATTATTAATTTATTTAACACTTTACCGCAAATCGTGAATAAATTCCGCGACTCATTGTACTCGGAGGATATCGTAAACAAATTCCGCAACCAATTTCTCTCGGAGGATATCGGAGTCTAGCTGTCAAAAATTAAACAAGAAAATGCACTTCATCGCACTTCAACGTAATTCGCCGATATGCGTTGCAAAATGTCGGAACAATTCTCCGAACAGTTGTTCCGAAGAATACCTCGCAGCAAAAATCCTCCGAATCGTATAAAATCGGATAATTTTCCGTTCCGACGGATGCCTCGCTAGGGCTTATTGTGTTTCTTTCGGTTCTTGTTTTTTTTTTTGAAACTTAAATCAATTCTATACGAAATCCAAAAGTACGAGAAACGCACACAAGAAATGCCTCACCTCACGCGCCCTTATCCCTCCTAAAAAAAAAACAAAATTCTGATCATCGACACACTGAATTTCATGTACCTACATAATTTCTTTTTATGAACGAAAACATTTTACAC
This sequence comes from Cheilosia vernalis, assembly GCA_949126925.1. Lineage (NCBI taxonomy): Eukaryota > Metazoa > Arthropoda > Insecta > Diptera > Syrphidae > Cheilosia > Cheilosia vernalis. The sequence goes on along the minus strand of OX421363.1, from coordinate 17,796,043 downwards.
GAAGAACTGATCTTTGAAAGATAAGAGAAAACAAATTTAACAATTTATGAACGGCATCGAATAATATCTTTAAGCAAATATATGAAAATTACAGATTTTCCGTTCTGATTTTGTTCTTGTTTTTTTTTTTAGTTTTTTTTTTATTATTTTAAGATTAATATAATAATAAATAGATTTTTGTTCCTTCATTAAAATTAGAAATAAAAGAAAGCAACAAAAATATATATATGAACATAAATGTGAATCACTGTATCATCATTTAATTAATCAAATAAATATGCATATTCTTTAATTGATTATAATAATACGCAAGAGCAGAGGCAAATTGTTGAACATAATATGAAATTCACGAAATAAATAAAAACGGTGACAGGTAGAGAGACTAAAACAAAGTAATCAGTAAGATTGTAATAACACACAAAACAAAATATGTATGAAACAAAGTGAACACACAAAAAAAAAAAAATAAATAAATAATTGATATAGAAAATGTTAAATAATCTAAATGTTTGTACAGTTACTGAAGTCGAAACTAAAAATAAAGAATATTTACTATATGAATGGAAATTCTTGTTTTGGTTTTGTAGTAGGTCAAACATTGGTGTTGTGGATTAAAGCAATGCTAATGAACAGGACGCTGATTGCCGAGGCGGACTGTGGCAAATGTGTCATGACAGGGGTAAACAGGGGCTGCCCTCAAGGTGGTGTTCTGTCTCCCCTTTTATGGTGTATGGTAGTTGACTCTCTCAATCTTCCTGGCACCTACACACAGGCCTACGCGGATGATGTCGCCGTTCTGTCTGTCGGTTCAGACCTAGGGACTGTCTGCTCTCAGGCGCAGAGATCCTTGGGCTTAATCGATGATTGGTGCGCAAGTAATGGGCTTTCAGTGAATCCTCTTAAAATCACGGTTGTTCTCTTCACGAGAAGAAGGGATGACACTGGTCTGACTCAGCTTGTGCTAAAAGGCGTCACTATCCCGATCTCCGATGAATTCAAATATCTGGGAGTAATCGTCAATAGATAGCTTCTTTGGTCCAAGCATGTTGAATCGAAAACCGATAAAGCGCTGTCAACTTTCTGGCAGTGCAAAGGCGCTTTTGGCAAGACATGGGGCTTATCTCCTAAAAGGGTCCTTTGGATCTATACGGCAATGGTAAGACCACTTCTCTCATATGCATCGGTTGTATGGTGGAACAGGCTTTCGCGGAAACGTGTTACTGCCTCTTTTGCCAAACTTCAAAGAACGGTCTGTCTTGGATGCACAGGGGCCTTCCCAAGCACTCCGGGCTCTGCTCTAGATGCTATGATGAACCTCCCCCCTCTTGATATGTTTATCATGGGGTGTACGCTGAAAACCATCTCTCGATTAAAGAGAGGTGGTTTTTGGTACCACACGCATTGGAATTTTGAAGATCTTGTGCGAGAATTATCCTTTGGCCCCTGTCTTATGGATATGCCGTCTGACGCAATAACACCCGAAACCCTACTGCGACAAAACTACCAGGTCAACTTTCCTCAGGCAATGGAATGGCTTCGGCCAGACTTTGCGCCTGGGAAAGAATTCCATCGTGTATTCGCGGACGGCTCTAGAACCGAACAGGGATCTGGTTCTGGGGTCTTTGTAACCATGCGTCTGTCTTCCAAGCGGAGATTTTCGCTATCCTTATGGCCATGCGCTATATTGTGAGAAACAGGTGGAGGGCTAGAAGCATATGCGTTTGCAGCGATAGCCAATCTGCATTAAAAGCACTGTTCAACCCTCTTACCTCGTCTAAATTAGTGCTTGAACTCAAGCTATCTCTGAACCTAGTCGGTAGGCTAAACACAGTGAATCTTGTTTAGATCCCAGGTCACACTGGCATCCATGGAAATGAGATCGCTGATGAGCTTGCCAGGCTGGGATCAGAAGAAGCTCTCTCAGGACCTGAACCGGCGTTGGGTCTGTCCGCATCTGCAGTTAGGTCATCCATTGATACTTGGGTTTTTCGTGAACACGAGCGTCGGTGGCGTGACTGTGCGGGGTGTAGACAGACCAAACGACTGCGTCCGGACATCTGTAAAAGGTCTGCGTCTTTCCTTCTGTCTCTCAGGAGAATTGACTGCAGACTGCTTGTGGGTGTCCTTTCGGGCCACCAAGCTTTTGCCAAGCATTTGAATGTGTTGGGCTTGAGCGACACCACCATCTTTCCTGCGTGTGGAGAGGACGACGATACAGCGGAACACTTCCTCTGTAATTGTCCCGCCTTTGCTCGCAACAGGTGGCGGATCTTTGGGGCTGATGTGGTGAGTGCCGAACGTCTAAGCTCTTCATCACTGAAGCTACTTCGCATCTTTCTTCGAAAGACGAAAGTAATGTAAGGTGTCCGTTTCGGCAGTACAATGGACCAGTAGTTGTGTCTGAGTGCTCCATCGGATAGTAACAACCTCCGACAAAAAAAAAAAAAAAAAAGTAGGTCAAATGTCGAGAACGTGCTATCAATAGCACAACTCTGTTTAACGTTTTGACACTTTTGTCATTTTGGTGTTGGGAACTTAACATGTGTTTTCCAAGAGCCAAACAAAACTCAGAAAAAAACATTTTCTTAAGAGTTCACTTCCTTCAGCACTAGCGTTTGGAAGTAACTTATTATTATTAAAACACAAACTTAACCGTTTTATTTGTTTTGAAAGCGATTGCACAACTCACACAAATCACCGTTTACAGCACTATTAACCCGCGAATGCAATTAGAACACTTTATCAATCATTTATTGAACAAATTTAAATACGAAACACAGTGGTTTAATCTTACTGTCAAAATACAATTTCATGTGATGCTGTCAAAGTTGGAATGTATACTGGTATTGGTAGTATTGCTAGTAGAATTTGAAAACGTTTACTTTTGTGAAAGGACATGTTGCAGCAATAAGCAGATGAGAGCTTTTGCCATTTGATCATGAAATTGCCCACAGAACTTTCGAAAAGACAATCGTTTGTGTACTTTCAGCATCGAAAAAATTGAAACCGATATTTTAATGTGAAATTAGTTAGCGATTGCTTTAAACCACTAATTTGCCATTATTTAATTGTTCCTTGGAGAAGAAATATACATTTTAATTTTTCTTTATTTTGGTTGGAAAAAACACTTAAATCAGACTAATTGAAATAAATGGGAGGGATAAACTTTTTCTTTCGTAAGAAAAACAACAACAGATTTTAAATCTGGAATTTAGTCATTTTACTAAAACTTGTTCTACGAAAATGAAAAAAGAAAAGGCAAGTTTGAGTTGAATTTGTTTAGGCTGAGGTTCGGAAAGAGTTCTACGCTAATTTGACAGCCGTCAGGTGAGTGGTCCTCTGACACAGACATTCTACTAAAATGTCGTTTCACTCGGCAATCCACTAATTCTGTAGTCCAATTTGACAAGAAAACTGTTTCTGTTTGAATCCACAAGAGTATTGGTGAAATGCGAAAAAATAAACTACGTCAGCTGTCATCTGGTATAAAATACACAAACTACACTTGTGTGAGTGCTTCTTGAGTGGATTCTTACTTCAAATCGAGAAGCCAAATTCTCGCCTCAGAATCACCAGAAGAGTATTTTTTGTACCAATGGAACGGTTTCAGAAGTATATTTTCGATTCCGGACTCTCCCGGATGCTTCTTTTTGCCCAATGGAAAAGGACATAATAGGTCTGTTCCTTTACTTTTGTATAGTAAAAATGGAAGTGGTGGGGATATATTCTCTCACAGAGAAAGACACTTACGAAAAAGTTAAGGAACGCTTTTGTAGTAATTTACGAAAAATTACTGATATATTAGGTCTGTTCCTTTACTTTTAAATCTTACGAATTTTTACGAATTCTTACGAATTTTTACTCAATACCGTTCCTTAACTCGAAAAATTTGTAAAAGAGAGCGTCGTCGAGAGAGCAAGATATTACCCCTCAACTGAGAATCTTACGAATTTTTACTCAACAAATTTCTTGGTGTAAGAAATTTGAAGGGCTGTCAGTCACAAAACAATTAACAGCTGATTTGAAATTTCTTGTCATATTTGACATTCGATTGAATTTGTTTTGATTTCTTGCGTTCTATTAAAATGGTATCAACAGGTGGCAAAATAAATATTGAATGTTCTCCCCGAACATTCCATCATATTGAAAATATTCTTTACCACTACAATTTATGGAATTATTTATCTGTCATATTTGTGATTTTTCATAGTTTACTACAAAAGCGTTCCCTAACTTTTTCGTAAGTGTCTCTCTCAGTGAGAGAATTTAACCCCACCACTGCCATTTTAATTGTCCTTTCCATTCTTACTACAGAAGTTAAGGCTGGTACGCTGATCGAGTGAAGTGAAATTTTCACTCCTCTCCAAAAAGTGCTGTGAAATAGAGAGTGAAATATTTTGTTGGAGATTTTAGTTGGAGAAATTTATGCAGGGTGACTGAGCTCAAAAAAAAAATTCTTTTGTGGCAGTTCAAGAAAACAGCTGGAAGAAATAAATTGGAAACTTCACTTGTTGTGAATCATGTGATACCTACAGTAAAATGTATTGACCTATTGGAAGACATTCATCCGTGATCGACCACAATAACAATAAATTATTGCCATAAAACCAAATTCTGCAACCAGTATGGACCTACGGCCACCAGTTGTGGGTATGACCGCTCCAAACGTATTTCTAAAAAATTAAGGTCTTTCAAAAATATTACAAACGAACAAAGTCATATTCAATGCACAACGCTGATCTAGATATTGAATGAGTATACCTAGAAAGAAGTCCAACAAGTTCCTTAAATGCACAACGCTTCTCAACCACGTTAGCTTAGAAACAACCGAATTTATAAATACAGGCAGCCTTAATAAGGCGGATAAAACATGTTGATCTATAAAAATTAGCTAAGTCAATATATTTTCTAACAAAAAAGTTCAGAAATTCTACAAACGAAATTCTACAAACGGCTATGCACATTCACATTCGGTTGGCAAAAGTCATTGCTCTCGGGAGGTGTTTTTGATTGGCTGAAAGGCCTTCCCTATTGTCGAAGCATCTCTCTACTAGTTCTCGAATGACTTTCGATGATTTTCCCTTCCAGCTAACCTCCAAAAACACAAAAAAAAAAAAAAAAAATGGTTCGTATTTTGTTTATGATAATTTTAATAGTTTTCAATTTGGAAAATAATGCCTGATTTGTAAAATAGACAGGACAGTCGTCAAATTTAAATAATTAACAGTGCATGGAAATTATACACATTTTCAAAGATCATCTGCTGGTATAGGCTGGTATGCTGATCGAGTGAAGTGAAATTTTCACTCCTCTCCAAAAAGTGCTGTGAAATAGAGAGTGAAATATTTTGTTGGAGATTTTAGCTGGAGAAATTTATGCAGGGTGACTGAGCTAAAAAAAAATTTATTTTTGTGGCAGTTCAAGAAAATCTTAGGTTACCTATAAAATAAAGAATACTCCAATATTCAACTCTCGCAATTTTATTTTACTAGACAAGAAAAACAGCTGGAAAAAACAAATTGGAAACTTCACTTTTTGTGAATCATGTGATACCTACAGTAAAATATATTACCGCCTAGTGAAATTTTCATTTGGAAAATTCATTTTGACATTTCGCAGTGAAAAATTTGTATGAAAAATTGGATTTCACTTGAACTGCGTACCAGCCTTATTGCTTGAACAAAACTGGGTAGAAAAATATTTTTGAGGCACCCTGCTTATGGAAAAGGTCATCCATGCCACCAAATATTTGTACACCTAACATTATTGCACTATATTCAATGAAAAAACAATTTTATAAGTGCGAAAAACTTATTATTCTCTTAAGGAAACATCTGAAATTCCAATAAATTTCTAAACCGCATCCTACAAATCATTTTTCACGCTGAAATGTCAAAAAATTAATGCGACGAAGAATAAAAACCAAGTGAAATAGCTGCGGAGAGATTTTAGTATCGCCACCTACGACTCAGTTTTGGAAGCGATATTTTCCACTCGAACAGCGTACCGCCTAGTGAAATTTTCATTTGGAAAATTCATTTTGACATTTCGCAGTGAAAAATTTGTATGAAAAATTGGATTTCACTAGAACTGCGTACCAGCCTTAAGGGAACAGACCTATTATTCAGCCTTTCCAATTCTTACACCAAGAAATTTGTTGAGTAAAAATTCGTAAGAGTTTCAGTGGAGGTGTAATATCTTGCTCTCTCGACGACGCTCTCTTTTACGTCAGGATTAGTAAAAAATCGTAAGATTTAAAAGTAAAGGAACACCCTAATAGCATTGCAACGTCGTTTACTAATTACACAAGATAAAAAAATACTAGGGGTGTCATTTTTAAACATTTGCACGAATAGGAATACTTAAACCACATAAGTAGAAGGAGAGTCCCATAAAATCCATCAGACAGATAGTTTTCTGATTGTCATGGATATTGTTATCAGTGCACACAAAAACAAGGAGTTATTGGAATAAAACTCATGTTGTCGGAATTTGTAGTACCCAAGCAATAATTGAAAACTTGTACCGATGGTACAATTATGGTGTGTCTAATTCATGCGTCGCACGTTGTAAGCTGCCGCATGTATTCTTTGCATCTGTCAGTTAAATACGTAGCACGAATTATTATTATTACTAGCTATACCCCCCCGCTTCGCCCGTGCAAAATGTGGTTTCATAACAGTTTTTGGAAAAAAGATCTAAGAAATTTGCTATCTTGTAGGGGGCCATTTTTTCGCAAAAAATATATATTCTCACAAGTCATAACGCTTGAGTTGGCCAATAACAGGATATTTCTTCCCACTGCATAAAATAATTTGTCTTCCTTCCGTTATTTTAACAGGTATTCGTTTCAAATGTTAAATCATTTTCTTGCAGTCTCGTTTACATTTCGCACCCTATCTCTTTCAATCCGAGTGCCCCACGCGCCAAAAGCGGATACAATTATTGTATCAGTTAATACATGTTCAATGAAATATTGAAACTAAAAATTTGTTAAGAAACGCATATCATAATTTTAAAATTGAAAGCTTTCTTTTACAAAAGAACTCACAAATAATAGCGATAAGGCGGACTAAAAAGCATAAATCCTGAGGTAAGACTCAACTACTATTATTATTTTATCCTTTGAAAGTCTGAATTCCTTTGTTTTCAAAAACAATGTATTTTTTATTATGGTCATAATATTATGTCACCAATAATGTTTTCAAAATATCGACTTATTTTATTTAAAGGCCAAGGAGGGAACATATTTGTTTTTTTAAATCATGAGCTTAGTAAATATGTAGTAAAAAGTATGTGGGCATATTTAACTTAATATTTATATACCTACGAATTTTCGCAACGGCAAAGTTACACTTCAGTCGTTAAAGTTACAATGCATACTAAGAGTAATGATTGCATTGCACATGCAAGTACCTATATGAGGTGTATATGATGTATAGGCCGCTTCAGGCTTTAATGAGATGCCATCTCTCTCCTTCCTATTTAATAGACTATACACTATACACACCTCCGTTTGTGCAGAGAGTAGAAAATAGTTCTTACCACTTCAAATAATAAATCGTTTTCCCTCTTATTACTATTACGGTACCATGTGATTTGAGAATAAAGGGCATATCCACTCACCCAGGTGAAAATCGTAGAAATGTCTCAAATTTCGCCTAGTATTTATTTAAAAACCATTTAAGTTATCGAGTTATTGGATATCCTATGTTGGACCTGCAGATGTCCTCTATAAGGTGGCATTTACTATATTTATTTTCGAACGCGAAGCGTGACAAAGAAAAAAGCGAAACGAAACGTCCATTTTTTTTCCGGAATTTTTAGAGTTATAGATGTTAAAACAAATTGGAGATTGTGGGTCTAGGTATCCGCTATAGGCCTATGAAAAATGCGCCAAAATATATTACAGGCAGTCAAATTCATTCTAATACCATGTTCCCACCAACGTGATTTAGCTAAATCCACTTGATTTAGGTAAATCATCTCATAAATTACGTGATTTACCATACATTTTCGTGATTAGCAATTACGTGATTTAGACGTGTTTAATTTTTAATTACGTATCTGTCATCGCAAATCCACACAAAATAAAATCGAACATACCTGCAGCGCTTTCAATTCAATTCAATGTTATTCAACAAACAAAAAAAAAACACACAAATGTCAAAAATATTATCCCAATTCGAATTTTCTTCGTGTTTCGGTGTATTTTGGTATTTTTATTAAGTATTCAACAATCATAAATTGTTTTATTTTTGGCAGAGGTGTGATAACAAAACAAAAACGACGAAAAAAAAAAACTACCCTCTCCGAAGTGGACGAATTCTTTCTGCTGGATGTCAAACTAAATCACGTAAAATTCGGTGGAGACGCCTTTCGTGATTTATAAATCATATGAGCTAAATCACGTTGGTGGGAACATGGTATAAGATTATCAATTTTAATTTATAAAAACTCACAAAATCGCAATTAAGAAATCCGAATCTGTAATGCGCAATGGCTGGCAAACGTTATTCGAACGAACAAAACACGAATTCGCAAAGTACAATATGGACGCTGAAACAGCAACGAATGAAGAAACTGCGCAACTGAATCAAATGGCACAGTCAACGTGGACAGCGCCACCACACATGAAACAAAATTGGCTTCTCGATTGATCGATAATAGATGGCGTTACGTTGCGTGTCTATCTGACAGTTCAATTGTAACGATATGTTAGGTACATTCAAATTTAATTATTTTTCTGGTTGTTGCCAAAATAAATACAAAATGAAAAAAAAAAAAAATTGAAAAAAAAAATCGAAAAAAAAACCTGTCCGAACACGCTGGGTGGTCAAAATAAGAGATTTTGAAATTTTAAAATTTTTTTTCTTTTAAAACCCGTGCTGAGAAAATACCTTTCCAACAAAGTATAAATCATCAAAATCGGCCAAGCCGTTTTCATGTTATGTCGTGACAACGGAAAACGGGTTTCATTTTTATATATATAGATTTTTACTGACGTTAAATATACTTACGCTCGTTTAAATCACTCAAATCAATAAAAAAAACCACTTCGCATTTTTAAATAGTTCAACAATATATTTATGTTTTGAAGTTTGTTTCATTATTTAATTTTGTTTACATTTTTTTTTAAGTTTATTTTGCATTTTTAAAAATTTAATTTACTATAGCTAAAGCTATAGATAAAATAGATCTCGCTATCAGCTATGTTGAAGTAGGCCAAAAAATGTGTGTTTTAATAGATTATTTACAATAAAAATTTGTATTTTTTTTTTTATATAATTCATTAAATTTAGAAACTCCTCGATTAAGTGCGGAGTAAGGAAAGTTAAGAAACTACATACATACTCGTATCTTCCCCCCAGAACAGTTCTCAAGTAAGCATAATTTCGTATATTTTATTTCATATTATCTATATTCATCAATTTATCAGGAGCTTACTAGTTGTGTATAATGTTTTGTTTCTTTTTCTTTTAAATATATATAAAATATAACAAGTAAAAAATAGAAACAGTTTTTGGGCAAACAGCAGCATTTAGTAAGTACTCAAAACTATTTTATATTCGGAAAATATTTCCTGCTGATTATTGAACAAGCTATATGTAAAAAAAATCAAAAAATCAGGACAACAATAAAGTGAACGAACTGGCATATGAATTTAACGATTAATCTCAGATTGAATGGTTTATGTAAAAAAAAAAAAAAAACAATAATTATTAATAATAAAAGATCGGGAAAGGAATATTAAATCTATTTTGGCGGAGCACTCCCATTCACAAACGATGGTATGTCACTACAATCCATTTGACTGTCATCTTGGCTGTTGTTGTTACTGGACACTGACGCTGATACTGATGCTGCTGCTGTATCTGCACCAACTCCAGCTGATATCATTGTACTTGATTCTGCTACCATTGCAGATGACATAGATGAGGACTCTGCGTTTGAGGCATTGCTGCTGTTGCTTGCAGCATTGCTACTCAGAGCCATACGTTGCATTTGACGAATAACAGTTGCGGCATAATATGCTTGCTAATAATAATAAACAATTTGGACGAAATAATATAAATGTTCCTTAAGATACAAACCTTCCAGCGAGACTTGGCAAAATTCTTTTTAAGCTGCTCGGACACGGTTCCATGGATATTCTTATTGCTAGCAGCGTTGCCGGATATCCTGGAAAAATTGCAATCGCCCTTAGAGACCCATCAACATAAAGTAAAGCCGCTATAAATGTCTTACCAAGCATGCGCAAGTGCCTGCTTGCATGTGTAGCGTTTCTCAACATTGACGCACATTAAATTTTGAATAAAGTGTTTAGCAGATTCACTTATCTCATCCCAATACGGCGAATCGAATTCGAACTCACCTACAAACAACACATTTGATGGAATTAAAAAAAAATGGATGTGCATGCTGAAAAGGAAACCCTGGCCGGCACTCATGAGTCGAAGAAGTACCAGATTACGACATTCGCTTGATTTCGGTGCAAATTTGACAGCTTGTCGAAGCCGCAACGAGTATGGGACGAGTTGTGGTTTCGATCGGAAAGCAACGACGACAGACAGAAGATGGTAACTATAGGGCATATTCAAAAATCTATTTATCTTAAGCCGACCAGATTGGTCTGGGCTAGATGCAAAATAAACAAAGACTACATTGGTAGGTAAATTCAATTTTCCTATGTTAGCCACATATGCGAACTGTCAACTTAGTACTCGGTCACGAATTTCTTGACTAGATTCATCGGCTACTATTCTACAAACGTCCACTGAAATAGCAGCTCATATGACCGATCTTATGTCGTTTTCCATTGGGACCACCAGAAATCTTTTTCAGATCTCAGATTTTACGTGGCGAATGGAACATGCAACGTAATTGTTCTGCTTTTGTAAATGGATTAGTGCGTTATTTGACAACAATATCAGCTGTTCGAATTGCATTTGTTTTTGCAAAAATCACAAATGGATATCGACTTGAAAAATGTTTCCCCTATTGCACATACAAATGGAGTATATTTGGTGATTCGTAGTCTTCAGATGACGAGGAAAACTATGAAGATAATTGTTCCTTCTAAATTATATCCATGGCTATTAAATATATTTCGTTATTTTGGTTTGCACGGAACTTCGCCCATTTGGCTTAAAAGCAAACTTCTTAAAATGACGTAAGACAGCTGTGCGAAGTATATTGGTATTGTGATAGTGTGTGGTCGCAGTGGCTTAGTGGTTAGTGTGTTGGACTACTAAGCGAGGGGTCCAGGTTCGAATCCCGCGAAACCCCAAAATCCATCTCAGGGTTTTTTTCACTGCACCACTTCTCGCGAACGTCTGACAAACATCCGAGAGTATAACTGTCATGAAAGAGCTTCTCAATCGGCCCTTGATCCCTTCCATTCGTTCCAAAAATTGAAAACTCACACAAAACGAATGGTTGCGAGAAGCTAGGCCCTGGGTCCCTACAGACCTGTTGCGCCAACTATTATTATTATGTGGTATTCGTTTGGGCTTCTTCAGATTTGCCCTCAGATTTCAGATTTCGTGTGCCTAATCGAACATAAAAACGTCACTTGCTCTTTTTTGTGTTGATATTCGTGCGATTTGAATATGTGTAGTCTTGGACACTTTTCTAAGCGATTTCCATTCACTACTTAAATTTTGTATTAAAACATTAGAAATATCCGTCCCGATTGATTTCTAAATATTTATACATAAATAATTCACAAAAATAGATTAACCCGATGCAACGCCTTTCTTTGATGGAGAAAAAATTCCATAAAAATGTAAACAAACTCCATCAGTTGTCAAACTCAAACGCACTTGTATTGGTAAATCTGAGAAAATATCTAGATTCGCAAAAGTGCTCTGTGCCTTGATTTTGTGCGGTTTTTGAGGCGATGTCGCTAGGGAACGGCCCGAATCGGATTTGAATGTGTGAGTGAGCCGCGCGCTGTGACCAACGTGCCCGTTGTGCAATAATTTGGTACTTTTTTCGAGGATCCTGATACAATTTGTTGCTACTGTATCCCTTTTTTTAGTTTGAAAAGGAACTTTGCAATTTTTAGAAACACTGTGATTTTCAAATGAATTTTAGTAAAATATAACGCTGCTGTTTATCAGAACACGATTATAGTGTTAGGAGAGCAAACAATTGTTAAATATTGTGCGAAAATTCTAAAATTGCAGAGTAGCTTTAGAAATGACACTGTTTTCTTTTTTTTATTTGTTACTTTTCAGAATTTCGCAACAATTTCCCGGACTGTTAGAGAAAGGTTATACATTTTGGTTTTAGTTTCACAATACAATAGACTATAAAAAGATCACTCTCTCACAACGTTTCTTTTATAAATAAAGCCAAAACAACCAAATAACATTAGAATTAGATGTCTTTAAGGTTGTTCTGCGGGTAAGCTAGACAGTACTTTAGATGCAATTCGTTTTCAAATGACAAATTTTAAAATGAAAACCTTTTAGCTTTGATTTTTATTTATAAATATATAAAAAATTAATTGTATTTTGTTTATAAATTATATCAATATCTACTTTTGAAATCTCCTTCAATTTAGTTTTAAAAAGTCCATATAAAAGGGGCGATGAAAGAAAAGTGTGCCTTTTTCTGACGCTGTTACATAAATTTAGTATTTTGTAGTATTTACACTATTTACGCGTTATTTTTTTAACATATTCATTTTGAAATCACAGTTTTCGAAAACTTTTTTAAGTACAATTCACATGAGCGCGAATTGCGAACAAATGAATTTAATTGTATTTATGAATTGAAAATTGATTTTTATACTATTTACCACCAAAGCCTTAAATTAAATTAATCTTAAGTCTAATCTAAAAAAAAATCGGACTCTCAATCGATTTAAATAGCTCAATTTACAATTATTACAGCAATTGAAAATTCTTGCGGCGAACTGTCACACTTTATTCACAATCCTACATAATACATTCGCGGATCCACAAACCCACGAATGAAAAAATTCTATCGAATTTAACATTAAACAATGATTGAAGTAATTGAAGTGTAAAAAAATTCGCTTGTTCGCAGTTCGTTCGCCATTGGCTCTCATGCGAATAGTCCAAAAATGTGTATTTTACAAATAATAAAAAGGAACAAAGGAACAACAAATTGTATTAGTGTCCTCGAAAAAGGTACCAAATTGTCGCACAACGGTCACGCTGTTGTCATTTCTTCTCATCCGACATCCTTCTCGCTACCTAAAAAGGTCGCGTGTGGGAAAGCTCGCCTGGAATTTGCAGGAACAAAGCGATATAAGAACAGGAAAAATTGGAAGTTGTCAGTTCGCGACGTCACTCACACATTTATAGAATCCGCCTATACGTGAACCCTTTCCGACACCGCCATTGCGGCAAAAACCGCACAAAATCAAGGCACTGAAAAAGATTGCTTTTTCCTGTACCAAACGAACATAAAAATTGCTCTGAGAGCAAAAAAAGTGCTCTGAGAGCGCCCAATCGAATACCACATTAGTATGATAGTGTGTGTAGATCTGAAAAACTATCGAGATCTGCAAAAAGTGCTGTGAATCGAAAAAAAATATTGATTTTTGGTCCCAATGGAAAACGACATGAAACACATCAAGTCAGACAGCTGTTAGACTTACATTTAAAATACTGACGTTTTGAACCAAAGATAATGGAATACAGAGATATATAACTTCCCAGTGGAAGGGCGGCTGCCTACAAGCTGTTTTCCAGAAAAATTCATGAAGTCACACACACCTGCTCATTTCTATTATAGTATATGTGAGTTCATGAATTGGACTTTGATGCAAGAATTAGGTATTCTCTATTGTGTATTTCACTATTTTTTTCATTTTAATCCACACCTCCACAAAAACCAAACAAATTGAAAACAAAACACAAAATAATTAAACACCGCGATACTCATAAAAGCAAGATGATTCGCGGTCGTCGATTAGTAGCCTGCTTTTTTGTTGGTCACACGTATTCACAGACGGGGGTTGAAATTACAAAAACAACAGTGTAAACAAATGGGTTTTGGGGGGATAGACGTACGAAAGATAACCATCTCTTTTATTCATTCATCTCTGTTTTGATCTATTTCAACTACGTTGCCAGTTATGACAGTTCAAAGGAGGCGAAGGTAACCGAATTTACAATAGACAAACAGAAGACTGCATTTGGTTTTCACGGTAAATTTTAATTCTGACATTCGTTTTCCCTTTCGACTCTGTCTGTTGGTTCAGTCAAGCAAAGATAACAAATTGAAACAGAATGCCGTAATCTCATATTACGCTCAACTTGTGACCACCGGCACTTACCTTTTAATATCTGAGCAAACAAATTGGCATCGTTTTCATCGTAAAATGGCGGATAGCCACATAAGAGAATATATGATATGACACCTATGCTCCATACGTCTACTGCCTTGCCATAAGGTTTTTGCGCTAATACCTCTGGGGCTACGTAGCCGGGCGTACCGCACGCTGTAGCCATTATTCCAGAATCTTCCATTTTCGATAATCCAAAATCACTAATCATGATTTTACTATCCTCATCTGCGCTATAATATAAAAGATTTTCGGGCTGTAATTTTAAAATGAATTAACGAAATTTGTACTACTCCAATCGTATCAAGGTGTTTACTTTGAGGTCTCTATGTACAACGCCTTGTTCATGCATATAATCTACAGCTTCCAAGACTTGTCTAATCAAATCGGCAGCGTCCTTTTCGGTATATGATCCTTTTTCTACGATGCGATCGAAAAGCTCACCGCCGGTAACTCTGTTATGTATAAAATGAGTAAGATTTCAAGAAAAAACGGTTCCTCAAATACGCTTCAAGGTTTTAGTGGGTTTTTTTGATAAGAACCTCGAACGAATTCGGGCTTCAATAGGCGTTTTTCTTTTCATATTTAGAGAACGTGAAGCATGCTCTGAAACGGAAACGGACGTGCGCAGCGGCAGCTGTCATGTGGCTCTATACAAATAGACGGCTCAGTCAACACAGACGTAATGGAAATGAAAGAAACACGAAAAGAAAAACGCCTACCCAGATTGCAAATTGCAAATCGTAAACAGATCATTTGCTTAGGAAATATACACTAGTCGGCATAAGTATTTTGACAAAATAAAAATAGTGAATTTTTACGTTTAACTTTTTCCTTTTTATATATAACTAATTGAAACTTAAAAATAAAAAAAACAAGATTTTTTCATAGAAACGTAAAAAGATATAAATTAATTTGTAATTTCATGTGTTGGCATAAGTATTTTGACAAGAATATAAAACTAAGAAAACATTGTTTAAACTTAACAAAAGTAAATAAATGGAGACTAAGTTTGTAAAATTATATCCTCCTTTGGCTTCAATAACTTTTTGAAGGCGTCTTGGTACCGAATCCACTAAAGTTTGGAGAATCTCTGGAGATATCTCTTTCCAAAGAGAAGAGATCTTAGAAATTGTCTCCTCCCTTGTTTTATTTAACGAAACTGTTCTTTTGCGTTTCAAAATAGACCAGACGTTTTCTATAATCTGGGCTATCACAGAATCCGTCGTATTCGGAATTTTGCTACGAACCCCGAAAGAACTATCATAGAATCCGTAGTACGGGAAATTTTTTGCTACGAATTTAGTAGGTGAAATTGATGGATATGAATTTCGAAATTCCTAGCAAAAATGTACTTTACGACGGATTCTATGATAGTTCTTTCGGGGTTCGTAGCAAAATTCCGAATACGACGGATTCTGTGATAGCCCAGAATATTTAAAGCCGGCCTTTAAGGTGGCCAGTCCAAAGTGTTAACCCCAACATCTTTCAAAAAATGTAGAAATCTTTCGCGCTTTGTGGCACGGGGCGTTATCCTGTTGCAGGATAAATCATTCCCCAATAATCCTTACTCCAGAAGTAAAGGCATTATCATTTAGGATCATTAAATATTGGTTTTGGTTCATCGATCCGGTGATAGGAACCAAGTCACCCAGTCCATTATACGCCACACATCCCCAGAACATGACAGAGACTCCGCTATGGCTCACTTTTTGACAAACGGGTCGTTTCTTTTGCCCAACTACCTTTGGCAATCCTACAAAAAAATTGTTTTTTGAAGAGTTACACTTAAAGGAGCTTTCATCTGTCTATAGAACGCTTCTCCAATACTCCTTTGGCTTGTGTAGATGTTCCTTTGCGAAGGCCAGTCTTTTAAGCTTGTTTGCCTTCGATATATACGGCACTTCTTAGCTTTAATTGTCTTAAAATCTCCTTTCTTCAAACGTCGTTGGACAGTGCGCTCACTGATTGGGTTCTTGGCCGTCAAATTCCATTGATCTGCAGCAGATTGAGGCTTCAGAAAAATGTTATTCTTAAATTCCCGTAGAAGGACTCGGTCTTGAGTGGGCGTTGTTTTGCGCTAAGCTCCTGATCTCGTTAAGTTACTTATGTCGTCATGTTTTTTAAACTTATTTATTTGATAGTGCACAGTTTGACGCGACACATTAAACTCTTTTAAAATGTCTTTTACTGCCGTTCCAGCGTTAAACTTTGCTACCATCGAAGATCTGGTAACGAAACTCAACTCTGCCTTTTTACCTATGGTTTATAACACCTTGTAATCAATATGTATTTTTTATCAGCGTTTATGATCAATTAAAGTTAAATACAAAAGTTGTTTGGCTTTAACGTGCAAAAATAGTGCAAAAATATTTACTCAAAGGTTCCGTCAAAATACTTATGCCGCGCAAAAATTTGATGTCTCCATGAATTCTTATCAGCAGAATGAAAATGGAAAAGGTAAACGGTACAAAAATAGATTCTTTCTTTTGCGCATCATTTTCGCCCCGTTATTTAACGATACTAAGCTAAGCTTCATTCAATAGCCAGAAAATGGTTTCCTCAAAATACTTATGCCGACTAGTGTATATGCCCAATTCACATCATAAATGAATACAAATAATAAGAATACTCACAATTCCATAACTAAATAGACTTTCGATTTGTCCTCGTAAGTCTCCAGCAATTGCACTATATTTGGATGCGTTAGCCTGGCAAAGAAAATAATACAGAAGCAAGTTACAACACAGTGTACTTTGTAATACTTGAAACTTGAGTCGTGCAGTGCAAACAAACAAATTAGGTGACAATTATTATTATTAAATACTAATGATTATTTAGTGCGAATATAACTGAACAAATTTAGGTTAGCATGTTCTGGAAAAAAAATTTGGATTGTTATGGATTTAAGTAAATTTTGTTTTTTTTTTATTGCGTCATTTATGAGAAAGTTTACCAAATCTGGATAAATTTTTGGGTAAATTTGTATCCGTGTTTGAAACAGTTTTTCATAAATAGGTATATATATTTTTCATCAAAGGAATATATTGAAGGCGTAGGATTAGATATAGTAACGAGTTACTGGTATTTTATTAGATTTATCAAAAATTAACAAATAAATAATGCAAATCATAAAACAATAAATAAACTCGTAATTACAGCAACGAGATGACGACATAAGGATAGGTGATCAATCGTGTTAGTTGTCAAATAAAAGTGGATATTTGGGCACTTGTAAACAATATTTACATGTTTTTACTGCTAAAGAGGATATTACGAGTAGGTATGAGTGAGTTTGGTAACGTGCAGCTTTTTCTATATAATTCGTGTTTATATGAGTGGTGTGTGGGAAAAAAAAAAATAGATATTGTTTGGACCCATGATCGTTATCCCATCATCTGTTTTATGTTTAAATATGCAAACTCACCGCGGTCCACTGGGTCCGTCCGAATCATTTTGATTAGCACTGAATCTAAAGAAGAGAGAAATAGAGAAGAAAGAAAAAGGAAAGTAGTTGGAAATAAAAGAACTGAAATTGTTTCTTTTTTCATGTTTAAATGGGTTAGTGTTATTTGAAAAATTTCGTTTAAATTAAACAGTCCGCCAAACGAAACTTATTTCGAAAACCATGAAAAAAAAAACCAAAACGAAATGAAAAGCATACAACTTTGGGGTACGGTAGATGGCTCATAGTATGTACTCTTGTGTAGTTCAGTAGGTATCAAAGCAAAATTATTCTACAGACTCGCAAACTATCACTAAAAATGATTTAGGAATTTTTGCTCATTATAGTAGAAAGCCTTTTTCGCCTGCCTTCAATATATTCCTTAAATATAGCCCATTCCGTGAGGAAAGAAGATTATTAGCATATTTTCGGTTTCCATTTGTTCTATGAAATTGCAATTGTTTGTTCCTTTACTACAAAGTGGAAATATTATTTACATGTAGATGTGAGATGCTGAATGAACAAGTCATGCATAGTTGCTATTTTATATAAATAAAAATAATGTTTAGACTATGGAGTAGATGAATCTGTATTTCTATCCAAGTTAAGATAGAGAAGAAGATGATGAAGAAGAAGAACAAGCTAAACAATATATATATACTACTAGAGAAGATAAATAAAAGCAACCAGATTGAGAGAAAATTCAACAAAAGAGAAAGCAAATCAATCTATATCATAACCTCAAAACGAAAAACCCTTAATAATTGTTAGAAAAACTAAAGGGAACTTTGACATGATTGAACATTTTCAAACCAGTGGTTGTGGCTGCTATTTAGAACAATCTGCAAAAGTGTGTCTTATAGCCTTTTCACACCAAACCGAAAATCGTGTTTTCGTCGAAAACCCGTCGAGGTTTTCGTTTGACGTTTCAATCAGCTGTGAGACACTAGTGCTTAAACTTCGGTGCAAATATTTGGTTACAAATTAATGAATTAAGTGAATTTAAAAGTAATATTAGCCCATCAATTAATTGTGGAAAATGATTTTAATTTGTGAGATGTGACATTTCAGCCATTCTGCTGGTTTCTTCTGAATCCCTTCCATTCGTTCCAAAAATTAAAAACTCACACAAAACGAATGGTTGCGAGAAGCTAGGTGCAAGGCCCCTACAGACCTGTTGCGCCAAATATTACTATAATTATTGTGTTTGTTTCAACAACCCAACAATTGAAAATCGTTTTCGTGGAAAACGACTTTAAAGACGTTAGGTCTTATCGCCCAAAACCATAACGTCCAAATTGAAAGATGTCATAACGCCCAAAACATCACTAGGCAATTTGTTGGTGGAAAATTCATGTAAATTCATTTAAATTCATTGGGTGATATGACATTGATTTTGGGCGTAATAACATTATTTTTGCTTCAAGTCGCGTTGGGTCTTATCGCCCAAGGTTAAAGAACCCACACGCATGAAAATCAGTTATTTAAAATCAACCACCTTTCGGTTAAAAACTACCAAGTGTTATTGTTAATATAGCTCTTACAGAGTTAGTGGATTAAAAATAACCGAATCAACTTGTTTAACGAAACTCGGTTAAAAATAACCGATTTATCAATTTCCTCTCCAAATTTTCTCGGTCGTTAATAACAAACTAACTAATAAAAACAGAGTAACATGGTTGATACCAACTAATAAAATGTGCTATTTTTAACAGTATGATTTAACCTTTTTAACTCGATAGTTTTCAAAAACAAATACTTGTTTATTTTCTACAGAGACTTAGTTAATTTTAACCCATTTTTTTTTTAACCGAGCAAAAATTCCACTCGGTTAAGGTCAAAATTTCTGCGTGCAAGTAAATAAATGTCACAATGCCCAAAATCCGTCACATCGCCCAAAATATTGAGAAAGAAAACGTCAAAAAGCCCAAATGTATGGACAAATCGCCCAAAAAAATTGCAGAAAAATCTCGACTTTTAATCCCAAATTCTGACTGCTATAATGTAAAAAACAGAATAACATATTAGAAAATATTCTTGCGCGCAGCGAGGAGGCGCGGCGCAGCGCGACGCTAGGGCGGCCGGCCGCCGCCGCTTGCGCGTGCCGCTTCCGCTCCGCCCCTCCTCTTCCGGGCGCGGTAGGTGATAGTATTACTTCGCACAAACAATTTCAAACATTTTTCTGATGCCACTTGAAGAATTTGTATCACTTAAAAGCACTGCAGGACTAGAACATTGTTTTTTTAATTTGTTGTACTACTTGTACTATTTTATTGTACATATTTTCTTGGTCACCATGGTTATGCATCAAATTTTTTTAATTTCGTGCAGCTACCATCCGAAGTTTAATAATAATAACAAACGTAAAATGAATTACCCTCATCCACCAATTTTTTTTTGTATAATTGCTTTTCGTTTTTTAAAAAAACTATTTTGAAAATAACCCTTTTACCACTTATATATTCAAAATTTTCGCACTCCATTTCTTTTCCATGCACTTCACAGGCTAATGACTTTTTCAACTGTAGCTGTATAGCCTGTAAAAAAGCAGCAATAAAATAACGGTTTCTGTAGAAAATGACAAAAATGAGAACGCCCAAACTAAATTTTTGCATCTTGTTTGATATTAAACAGAAGTAAGTTTTCTGGTTTTAAAAATGTCATAACGCCCAACAGCTATGTCGTAACACCAAAACTTAATAGCAAGAAATATTTTGGGCGTTATGACATTTCTAGATTTGGGCGTTATGACATTAGATAATTACTTTGGGCGATATGTCATTCTATTTGGGCTTTGTGACGTTTTATTCCTTTAAATTTTGGGCGATGTGGTGGCTTTTGGGCGTTATGACATTTTTCAATTTGGGCGTTATGGTTTTGGGCGATAAGACCTAACGCCGACTTTATCGTTTTCAAAACTGAAATATGTAGGTATGGGAAAACTTCTGTTTTCGTAGAAGTTTTCGATTGTTTTCCCGGTTTTCGGTTCGGCGTGAAAAGGCTATTACTTTGATTTGGCATGCATGTAACGACTAACGATAGGTAATTAATAAAATGTTTCAATATACGTCTGTTCCTTTAAAATGCTGTACCCTAAACAAAACAATTTGTAAAAAAAGAACAGCTTTGAGAGAGCGTAGCTATATCTTTAGTAAGTAGTTGTACCTATTTTTAATTCAAAAGACAAAATTTGGGTGTCAATTGGAACTGACACTTCCTCTCAATTCGTTGAATATTCGTTTTTTAATTCGCCTCCATGATCTATATATAGATCATTGATTTACTTGGTTTACAACAACAGTTGGAACTCGTATTATTGTTGTAAACCATGGAAATCAACGGTTTATTTAGATCATCGCAGCATAATAAAAATAGGCCTAATGTAACAGTTTTTTTTTTTTTCAATTAAATTTGCCGTTTTAAAAGTCTACAAATGCGTAATATCGTTTCGTTTTACTTTACTTGATTGTATTGTTTAAAAGGTTTTTTTATTATTATTGTTTGAATTAATTGTCATAGAATTAAAGAAAAACAAAGAAACACCCTACACTTCTACGGGTTGGAATGTTATTGCTGAGATTCCCATTTTCTATCTACCACACTAGTCCACTACAAACGATTACAACCCTTTTGAGCTCAATGAGAGTGCAATCATTTTTAATCAATTGATTTAAATTATAAGAAGATGGCAATCATTTCCAATCATCACCATTAATTTGCATTCATTTTTCCACTCAACACCAATCATTTGCATTCATTTTTAATTTATCGCCAACCTGGCAGTCTTTTTTCTGCACAATTTGTAAAATGTCCATGTTTATTGGGATTTGCGATTTTGGCATCACAATCTTCCGTCAAAGACTATTTAAAATGTTGCACTAGAACTAAACAGCCTGTCAAATTAAAACATGTGAGTACAACCACTCAAAACAACATTTTCTTTTTACAACATTGTTTAAGAAATAGTTGTTCTGAGAGATTGGAAGTTATTGTACTAGAGCTGGATCTGTTTTTGTATTTTATGAGTGTCATTGCTTTGGATAATGCAATGTGCCGGTAAAAATTCTCTTAGCTGTTTAGAGCTTATTA
The DNA here is from genome assembly GCA_949126925.1 of Cheilosia vernalis. Taxonomy (NCBI): domain Eukaryota; kingdom Metazoa; phylum Arthropoda; class Insecta; order Diptera; family Syrphidae; genus Cheilosia; species Cheilosia vernalis. The sequence continues at coordinate 17,774,183 of OX421363.1, read as the reverse complement.
TTTCAAGCGCCGAATTTTACTCATTTTCTTTTGAACGAGACCTAGTTAAGCTTAACGATCGCGATCTGGCTGCGTTCAAAAAAATAAATAAGTTCAATAAGTCTTCGCAAGGAGACCCTCTAAACTGCGCCAACTATAGAGGTATCAGTCTTCTTAACATCGCATACAAGATCCTGTCTGCCATACTGTGTGAACGCTTGAAACCTTTTGTCAACGATCTGGTTGGTTCCTACCAGTGCGGTTTTAGGCCCGGTAAGTCCACAACCGACGGCAGATCCTGGAGAAAACCCAAGAAGTCCAGATCGATACTCGATTTTAAGGCCGCATATACGACAGCATTTATAGAGACGAGCTATATAGAGCCATGTCTAGTTTTGACATCCCTGCCAAACTCGTCAGATTGTGCAGAATGACGATGGAGAATGCTCGCTGCTCCATAAAGGTCGGAAACAATCTCACCGAGACCTTTGATGTCAAAAAAGGATTTAGACAAGGTGACGCGCTGTCGTGTGACTTCTTCAACATCATTCTTGAGAAGATTGTGCGAAACTCGCAAGCCAACACCAGAGGCACAATCTTCCAGAAGTCTGTGCAACTACTTGCATACGCTGACGACATCGACATCATTGGCAGAACACAGCGAGCTGTCACTGGTGCGTTTGCAAGTATTAGTACAGAAGCGGCTAAAATGGGCTTAGTGGTGAATGAGGGCAAAACAAAATATATGCTGTCCACAAGAAGGGACACACAACACCGACGAATCGGACAGAACTTTACGATAGATAGCTATAATTTTGAGGTATTTAGGGATTTTGTCTACCTCGGCTCCGCTATAAATTCTGACAACGACATCACATCAGAAATCAATCGAAGAATTACACTTGCCAACCGCTGTTTCTTTGGTCTAAGAAGGCAATTGAGAAGTAAGGCCTTGTCAAGAACCACTAAGGAGACTCTATATAAGACCCTCATCATCCCAGTCCTACTCTATGGCGCAGAAGCATGGACGCTATCAAAGGCGGATGAAGATCTCCTTGGTCGTTTTGAACGCAAAATTCTTCGATTGATTTTCGGTCCCGTTTGCGTTGACGGGCTTTGGAGGAGGAGATTTAAAAGCGAACTCTACGAGCTGTACAGCGACATCGACCTGGTCAGAAAAGTACGCATCAGTCGACTAAGATGGCTATGACATGTAGAGCAAATGGACACCAACGCTCCGGCCCGCAGAGTCTTCGACTCCAACCCGGAGGTACAACGCAGTAGAGGAAGACCTCGCCTTAGGTGGCGCGCGCAAGTGGAAGGGGACCTCAACCAACTTGGAGTGCGCAGCTGGAGGCAGTTAGCCAAAGATCGCGCTAACTGGAGAGGCGTATTGGTTGAGGCCCAGGTCCACCCCGGACTGTAGCGCCACCTAAGTAAGTAAGTTAGTAAGTCGTCGCATATATAAGAACACATCGGATGTAAGAAACAATTTTTTGGTATTTCAGAGGTTTCTTATATCTGTTTCTTACTTCTGTCGAAAATGGCAGAACATGTACGACAAATTCTTACTGATTTTGAAGAAAATCATTGCCAGACTTGTCACGTAAGTAAAATGCTCTTTTGAATTCAATAGTCATGTACCTATTAAAAACAAAAACAAAAACTGACAGTTATGTGTCAAACCAATTACCGCTGAACCTGTAGCTCGTAGCTATATACCCGTTGCCAACTGTGTCCTGGAAATACTTAAAGTTATTTAACTAAAAGTAGAGTGTGCTAATGAAAACTGATTGTAATAAAATATACAGTTGAATAAAAATTATTATAAATAATAATTGTAATTAAGCATAAGGTAGCAAAAGTAAAAATTGTAGAAAAGCGAACTTTTTTTTTCAAATGCGTGTGCTTCTTTAGAAACTTCGTTAAATAGCTTTTTAAAAAATGGTTTTGAAATTCACACAAAGAAGAAAACAAGAATGTTTTACAATTTAATATAGAATTGATAAATGTATACATATATTATATTTATTATGTACTTGTTAGAATAAAAACGAGTTAGATGGTATGGATTGTCACGCACTCACCTCCGTAGTACTTTAATTTCATTTTCGAGCGAGTCTTCTTTGCCTTTGAGCGCTTTTTTATCAATTATCTTTACAGCAAAATGTTGGCCAGGATTTTCTTTGCTTTCGGCTAATCGTACTTCTGAAAAGGCACCACTGAAAAATAACAAAGAAGATTATTTTTTTTATATTTCGTAAGTGACGGCAGTTTTCGAAACAAGACGCATTGAAACTAACTTCATTCAACAAACAATTATAAAACAACTAGTCGAGACTATGCCAAAAGTGAGAATAAATTTGTTCCGAGCTGTCAAATTGGCCAGAGTGTTATCTAGACCGGACGTTCTAATGGGCATTTGTTGCTGTTTTGTGCGTGTGACTTTTGTCTATGACTCCTATGTCTCGTAGAAAGAACCGGGGGCAGTTAATCCTCAGATGAGGGGAGGGTGGCCGAAGCAGCCATCCCTTCGCCTGTAATCCTCAGACAACTCCTTGAACAAGTGAGACTGGGGATAACCATAGGACGAGATGTTTTCGGATGTGCGACGGGTGACCGAAACAGTGAACCCCTCACTTTTAATCCTCCGACATCTCGTAGAAATAAGGTGAACCGATATGTATTACCGGTGATGGTTGTATAACCGCCCTTACGTTGTGTACCTTACTAAGGTCCTAATAAGGTTGGTCAAGGATGACCGGTGGACAGTGTGCCTTCGAATATGCGGATGGTGACCGTAACGGTTAGACACTCGCTTTGTCCTCTGGCAGCTTGTCAGGGAAGGGCGGATGTTGCAAAGAGCATGGTAGTAGTGGTGATTGTAACAATCGACCTGTTTGCTACGCATGATTGCAGAGTGTCTCCAAGCACAAAGGCTATACAATATGAGACCCCCCCACTCGTAATTCTCTTGCTGCTGATCCACTCATATTTTATTCGGAATCCACCATTTGTTTTTCCTATGCAAATTACCGTAAATCGGCCGAAGTTGGAGCGGTCGATGGCAAATATGAAAAATTTATTGGAAACATTGTCTCTAAAGAAAGAGAACCACCTGTTTAGCGAAAGAAAAAAGAAAAGTGTCCCTTGATCCAGGTCACGTATTATGTTGGATTTCAGAGCACTTTTTCGAATCTTGATGTCTTTTCAGAGTTGAAAATTTACCAACACAACACAATCACACAACAAAGTGGTACACAGATGGGTCGAGAACTGATGAGGGAACTGGGGGCGGGAGTTTTTGGGCCTGGAACCAAATATTCTGAACCAATGGGCAAAAGAACCAGCATCTTTCAGGCTGAAATCTATGTCATAGACAGGTGTGTCCAAATTAACCTCGACAGAAACAGAGTCAACTGTGATATAGCTATAATGTCAGACAGCCAAGCTGCTATTATGGCACTTAACTCCTACATCATTAAATCCAAACTTGTATGGGAATGCCTACAAAAACTTAATGAACTTGGTAGGAGAAACAATATAACTCTCTGCTGGGTGCCTGGCCATGTAGGAATAGAGGGGAATGAAATGGCCGACTCCCTAGCAAGAAAGGGAGCATCAGAAACTTTCATAGGTCCTGAACCATTCTGAGGAATAGGGGATCACACCCTCAAAGAAGAATTTAGGAAACTAGAGAAAGAAAACAGGGCAAGAACCTGGCATAACACTCAGGGCATGACGCAGGCCAAGAAACTTCTGGGACAATACAACCGGAAAAGATTCCAAGCCTTCATCGGCATGAGCAAAAATAACCTTCGTATCCTAACGGGCTTCCTAACGGGGCACTGTAGACTCAAGGAACACCTCAGGATACTGGGTATATCTGAAGAAGGTCTCTGCAGATTCTGCGATGAGTCCAGTGAAATCCCAGAACACCTGCTGGGATCATGTGGGGCACTGACCCACAAAAGACTGAAATACTTGGGCAAGTACCAACTATCTGATGAGGAAATACAGTCACTAGAGCCAGCTCTTATCCATAGATTCTTAAAGGAAACTGGACTGGAGAGAGTGCTATAGGACGAATTTCTTCCGCCAAGGAGAAAGAAGAGTACTAAAACCTCTAGAATGATTTCGAAAGGAATTATACTATGAGGGGAACTCTTTTGAGGGAATAGACCACTCTGAGGCGTAAGCAGGGGGTACAATAGACCAAAAGGTCGCAGTACAATAACCCCTCTCAAATAATAATAATAATAATAATGTGCGTGTGAGTTCGACAACTAGTGGATTTTATCTACGTTTTCGTCCTAAGCGTAACATTACATCGGGTGGATTTATTTTCGATCATACTTTGCACAAATGTTTAGATATCAATTCTTGCGCCAATTAAATATTAAAGTTTGACAGTGAATAGAAAACACGTATCAATATCAACAAAAAAATACGGGTTTTGATTTTCCATTGGACACACGAAATGTGAAGTGCGAGAGCAGAATCCGAAGAGAACAATCAAAAATCGCATTAATGGCTATTGCGGTGTGAGGTTATGCTTGGAACGACTTTTGTATTCGCTGATTTGTGGAACGCCAACAGATGTTGATTGCGAAAAATTGAGAGAAAATAATACCAATGGCCTTTCCGGCCGTTCAAATCAAGTTATCAAGTTATATTGCAAAGAAGCGTCCGGGAGAGTCCGGAATCGAAAAAAAAAAAAACATTTCTGACACGGTTCCATTGGCACAAAAAATACTCTTCTGGTGATTCTGATTAGAGAATTTCGCTTCTCGATTTAAAGTCAAAATCCACTCAAGAAGCATTCACACAAGCGTAGTTTGTCTTTGTGTATTTTATACAAGTCAACTGACAGCTGCCTAATAAATTTTTTTTTTGGCATTTCACCAATACTCTTGTGGATTCAATCAAAAGCAGCTTTCTTGTTCCATTGGACTACAGAATGAGTGTATCCCCGAGTGAAACCAATGGAAAACGACAACAGTATTCGAATGAGGCCTTTGTAAAGGCTGGTACGCTGATCGAGTGAAGTGAAATTTTCACTCCTCTCCAAAAAGTGCTGGGAAATAGAGAGTGAAATATTTTGTTGGAGATTTTAGTTGGAGAAATTTATGCAGGGTGACTGAGCTCAAAAAAAATTAGTTTTGTGGCAGTTCAAGAAAACAGCTGGAAGAAACAAATTGGAAACTTCACTTTTTGTGAATCATGTGATACCTACAGTAAAATGTTTTGACCTATTGGAAGACATTCATCCGTGATCGACCACAATAACAATAAGTTATTGCCATAAAACCAAATTCTGCAACCAGTATGACCCTACGGGCACCAGTTGTGACCGCTCCAAAAGTATTTCTAAAAAATTAAGGTCTTTCAAAAATATTACAAAGGAACAAAATCTTATTCAATGCACAACGCTGATCTAGATATTGAATCAGTATAGAAAGAAGTCGAACAAGTTCCTTAAATGCACAACGCTTCTCAACCACGTTAGCTTAGAAACAACCGAATTTATAAATACAGGCAGTGTAATCAGGAGATTAAGGCGGATAAAACACGTTGATCTATAAAAATTAGCTAAGTCAATATATTTTCTAACAAAAAAGTTCAGAAATGCTACAAACGAGGGATCTTTCGATTAGTCGAATGGCTAGGCACATTCACATTCGGTTGGCAAAAGTCATTGCTCTCGGGAGGTGTTTTAGATCGGCTGAAAGGCCTTCCCTATCGTCGAAGCATCTCTCGCTCCCTGCTAGTTCTCGAATGACTTTCGATGATTTTCCCTACCAGCAAACCTCCAAAAACACAAAAAAAAGTGGTTCGTATTTTGTTCATGACAATTTTAATAGTTTTCAATTTGGCAAATAATGCCTGATTTGTAACATAGACGGACAGTCGTCAAATTTAAATAATTAACATTGCATGGAAATTACACATATTTTCAAAGATCATCTGCTGGTATTGCTTGAACAAAACTGGGTAGAAAAATATTCTTGAGGCACCCTGCTTATGGAAAAGGTCATCCATGCCACCAAATATTTGTACACCTAACATTATTGCACTATATTCAATGAAAAAACAATTTTATAAGTGCGAAACACTTATTATTCTCTTAAGGAAACATCTGAAATTCCAATAAATTTCTAAACCGCATCCTAGCTACAAATCATTTTTCACGCTGAAATGTCAAAAAATTAATGCGACGGACAATAAAAACCAAGTGAAATAGCTGCGGAGAGATTTTAGTATCGCCACCTACGACTCAGTTTTGGAAGCGATATTTTCCACTTGAACTGCGTACCGCCTAGTGAAATTTTCATTTGGAAAATTCATTTTGACATTTCGCAGTGAAAAATTTGTATGAAAAATTGGATTTCACTTGAACTGCGTACCAGCCTTAAATTTGTAATCCTTCACCACAATCGTCGGTTATCATATTCAATCTCATAGCCTGACGTAGTTATTTCGGGGTCAATGGAAATTCAAAGCAATTGTGGCGGAATCTTTAATACAAGACAACATCATGCATTTGATTTCTGTTTTGATTAAACCAAAGGAAACGTGTGGAAAACTTTAAACCGAACGCCATTATATTATATTTCCGGAGAAACCATTTCGTTCTAATATTATTCAACAACTGTAGGACACAACTATGCACTGGCACGTAATAACTTTAGAAAATATTTTTACTTCTTGACAGAGATTAAAAAAAAAATATGTTTGCGCCGCCACATTTAATTTAATATTATTTATAGATATATTAAAATTTCTACAGGAATTGTATAAGCGGAAAATACAAAATCAAATAGGTACTTACGTTCCAAGTAATCCTTGTAAATTATATTTGTCTTCGATTGAGATTTGTTTATTAAGATCCTTCGTTTCCTTTTTCGCTTTTTTACCCGAGTCCTTTTTGCCAAAAAGTGGCATTTTTAAAACTTTATCTCGTATGAAATTCACTTTTCTAATTTAAGATCTCTCTCGAGTGCCGGTTGTTTCTCGTGAGCTATTCACCTTTTGGACTTTCTTAAATATACGTTTACTGTACTGCACATTCACTATAATATATCGTATATACGGCACCTCGAATATTTTTGTATAAGACTTATGATCGTGACATTTAATTTATTTTGTAAAAAGTTTCTCTTATATGATGACAAGTAATTCTGAAACAAAAAAACCCAAACAAAATAAATAAATAAATAAACGAGGACAAACAATAAACAGCTAAATTCAATTCTGACTAAATAGATGTATTTCAATTTGGACCGATTGATGAGTTATCAGTAAAACACAACTATCAAGAGTACAAAAAGTAGCCCCAGTTTAGTGACATAACCCTGTCTTAATATGGGGAAATAGTAGTAGTAGTTCTCTAATCAATTGCACTACATACTTTCACCAATGAACATGAGTATACACACTTAACATTTGCTTTGATTTTTTATTTTAGGATTTATTGAGAAATGATAACCTAAATTTTTAAAATAATAATAATTATTATCATTATCTCCCTAGTTCGAGCTCAATCGCGCAAACGACTTCAAATGATTGCCGCGAGTGGCTGCGTATCTGTTGGTGTATGTACAGTAAATTTTAAAACTTTATCATCGTACATATACGCAGATTGTTTTTCTATGCAATAATTATTATAATCCGAATAGATTGGCAATAGCGTGCTCTGGTCGCATTAAACCACAGAATGTAGACTTTACTCGCCAGAGTCATAATTTAGATTGCATTGTAATGCAGTTACTGTTTAATTAGGTTAGTAGCGAGGAGTTTGAGCAGTTCATGCACTGCGACTACTTTAAGGAGCCCTCTGTATCGTGCAACAGGGCAATTGTTTTTGCTGCACATATTGTCAAGTCAAGGATATTCTTTGTGTGGATATACGGTGCAGTGGAATGGGGGAAAACAGACTGTTCTTTTTCCTCTGCGTACAATAACATGGATATAATGCAGTGCGAATGATTTATTGCATTGTCAGCGTCTTGGATAGTTAGTTATAGCCCAGGGAGTGTAGTTCCCAACTGTGTTGTCTGCATGGTTATTCTCCTGAGCATCCTACAATGGCGGCCCTTGTTTTATTGTTAAAGGAAAAAGTGAAAAAGTTCAAATTTCGAACACAAACGGCTCCAGGAAATAACCCCCCAAATAGAAAATGAAGAAACCCCCCCAAAAATGGGGAATAATTTCACTGTGAAATTATACCCCAAATCGAGCATGAAATAAGTCCCCAAAATGGTATGAAATAAGTCCCCAAGACGATATGAATTAAGTTCCCAAATAAGTAAGAAATCGGCGCGGGCGCCTTCTCAGCGGCGAGCGCGACGTACCACAGCGAATAACCCTGCCGCGGCCGCAAACTTTTCTAGTACCAAAAAGTAATCATTATAACATTAACAAAATGCGATTTTTATACGAAAGGTTATTTAATGTGATTATTTTGCCGCACAACATAAATTTTACTTTAAAAAGTTAATTTTTTCACAAAAAATGCCTATAAAAATAATTATTTAAAACGGAATTTGCGTACGTTAGAAAGGGATAAATTACCACGTTTCTTGGGACAAATAAGTATAGAGTACCCAAACACTCTGCCTGCCACCGTATGCGACGGACTCTATGGGACAGTTCGTTCCGTCAAATACGACAATTCGGCTGAATTCGTCGACGCGACGGACGCAACGGATTCTATGGGCTGGGCCCTTAACTCCCCAAATTGAATTATGAAATTAGTCCCCAAAAACCCATGAAATAAATTCCCAATTTCGGGGATTAATTTCATATGAAATAAATCCCCACCTCCATGCAAATTTTGGGGGGAATTTTTATTTTCTATTTGGGGGGCTATTTCCTGGAGCCCATGGTGTTATTCTCCTGAGCATCCTACAATGGCGGCCCTTGTTTTATTGTTAAAGGAAAAAGTGAAAAAGTTCCAACACAAACACCCAAACAAACTGCGCCTCTCCCCAACGTAATAACGCAGGCCTTGCCAGAGCCCTGTCTCAGAGCATTCGACTTTGGAAGACATTTTTTGAGTATAACGGCGCAACCATAGTTTAGATTTCTAAAAACTTTTTATTATAAACAAAAATGGCGTAAACTAAACAGCCAGAAATTTAGCTAGGCGAATGTACATTCGAATGCAATTTCCTCAGTTCTTTGCAACAGATAAAACTATACCGAATTTATTCTGACGCATGTTTTACAGAAGCAGTAAATATTCGATTTAGCTGTCAGTGTAACGCTTTAAACACTCAATTGATGTGAGAGCCTGCTCCAAATGAGTAATATTAATTACACCCCAACGGTAATCATGTCCACGAATTATATACCTACCATGTGATATCAGCTGTGAATACAAGTTCTCAAACTTGTAGATGAACACACTCAATTACCAACGTACATGCTTTCATTATCCCTAAGGCGTATAGTGAAAATAAAGTCAAAATGGCAATTAAAATGCGAATTGTTAGCCATAAGCTGCTTGCTGAGCAAAATATACTGTTGGGCTGACATCATTCGGAAAATACGGTGAATGAAGTGTTTGCAAAATGCGGATTGGTATAGAGTTGTGTTTCGTGTGACACTGCACCCGACTCGGTACAGCTATGCCCTATATGCCGGATCAAGGGCTCCCTCTTCGCGAAGCTGAGATTTCTCCTCTTTGAACTGTCGCAAGCTTTTATGGGGACGTTCAAGTATCTAGTTTTGTGAGACTGACATAGCTGGCATATGACATATTAGGTTTGTTCCCTTACTTTTGTAATAAGAAGTTCGAAGACTGTGGACGGTGTTGGTGGTGGTGTTTTCTCCGACAGACTAAATATTAGTCTCTCCTTCCGTCTTCCTGATCACTGTAGCGTTTTTCAGGCGGAAATAATGGCGATAAAAGAAGTCTTATCTTGGCTGAAAGAAAACGTGATATCTGCTAAAGATATATCTGTATCTTCTCGGATAGTCAAGCTGCTATCAAGTGCCTGGAATCAGTCTCTACAAATTCCATAACAGCCCAAAACTGTCGCTCGTCTCTCAGAGAGATGGCAGAACAATTCAATATTCACCTCTGCTGGGTGCCGGGGCACAGGGACATCCCAGGTAACTGTAAGGCTGATGAACTCGCCAACCACGGAACTACACTACCTATGCTTCCATTTACGGTTTCCTTAGGTATTCCGATCGCTACTTGTAAACTCATAATAAAGCTGGATGCCATCAATAAAACAAATCTTAGGTGGACAACCGGCTCGACATGTCTAGCGACAAAACAGATCTGGCCAAAGCTGGATCAAAAACGTTCTAGACACTTGATCTCCTTTGATAGGAAGCACATCAGTGCTACAATAGGTGTCATCACAGGACACTGTCTCATAGGCAGGCATGCAACAAGGCTTGGCGTTCTTTCAAACGATTTTTGCAGAAGCTGTCTTGACGAGGAGGAGGAAGAAACCATAGTCCATCTCCTCTGTACCTGTCCACCTCTCTCACAAAGACGAAAACTCCATTTGGGAGCTTTCTACTATAATGATCTGAACGATCTAAAAAACATAGACATTCGTAATCTCCTTCGCTTCATCAGAAGCTCCAATTGGTTCAACGAGTAGGAAGAATTGAATTTCAGATTCATGTGGTATCACAAGGGACCTTATATTGGTCTAAGTGTGTCTTTGTAGTAAGAATGGAAAAGACTGTAAACGTGGCAGTGGTGGGGAAAGATTATCTCACGGAGAAGACACTTACAAAAAAGTTAGGGAACGCTTTTGTAGTAGTCTATGAAAAATGGCAGATGCAATTAAAAACATTCAAAAAAGTAGTACGTTAAAATATTTGATTAGCTCGAAGAATTTGCAAAATAATTTACAAAATTAGCTATGAAAGTGATTCGGAAATAATCGAACTTCTTTTTGATGAATCCGAGTATGTGAAAGAGCTTGTTTTGATTAAACTACCTACTTGCATTCAAGAAGAGAAAAAAGTGACGCTGCACTAAAAATGACATGGAGCAGCATGTCTCTTTTTATAGCAAGGAATAATTTCGTTGCCTCGATAGTGACAAAAAAAAATCTTAAGGAGAACATTGAATATTATTTTTCCGTCTGTTGATACCATTATAATGCACACAAAATCAAAACAAATGCACGCATAACGCATATATGCCAAATGGGATAACAAACCTCAAAGTTTGTAAGATTCTCAGTGGAGGGGTAATATTTTGCTCTCTTGATGACGCTCTCTTTTACGAATTTTTCGAGTTAGGGAAAGGCAATGAGTAAAAATTCCTAAGACTTTTATGCCCAATTCACAATGTCGCGTTGAACGCGTGCGTGCGTCGCGTCGGTGCGCTTTGGCACGCTTTATCGAAATTTTACGATTTTAAGTGCCAAAGCGAGCGAGCAACAATTATTCTGTAAAACGAAATGCTGCTTTGAAGCGAATGCGCGTTGAGAGAGTAGAGTATGACAGATTAAAAGTTCGGTTTGTTTTTAAATAATGTACACAAATTTAGAGCAGAATTCAAATTTCAAGTATACTTCCTTTTATCTAATAACCGTAATTTTTGTACAGGAATCGAAAAACTATTCGCCGAAATAGATAAAAAATCATAAATAACATCATATCAAAGCAAAGAACTCAATATGGATACACTACAAATGATTAATATTTTGTTATCAAAGAAAAACATAAAAAAAATCTGTAATTGCTCAAGAAAAAAATAGAATTCGTCATTTACACACACTAAATTTATTAATCGGCACTGAAAAAACAGATAAAAAAACAGATAGGTGTTCTTTAAAATAAACATTTTTGGATCTGTGCCACTCCATCTAAGAACATGACATCAAATCGAACAAGTGCAAGCGAAACCTAGAATGAAATGCGAACACATCTGCAAACTGTCAAGCAAAAATTATGCACAAGATTTCAAAAGTGAGTCAAGAATATAATATATTCAAAAATTTTGTATTTAGATGTAAAAAAAACGTTATTTGGTAGGTATATAATCTAGTTTTCTTCGAAATCCTCCATTTCACGATTTAATTTTTAATTTAAAACTGTCAAACGCGCGTGATAATAGAAAGTAGCTCTTCTCAGACGTCGCGTTGAACTTTACGATCTAAAGTCGACTCAACGCCTGAAGCTGTATTTTTTGTGGCAGCATATGAACGATTTGTTTCTACATAATCTGTCAACGCGACATTGTGAATTGGGCATTAGTATAAATTAGTAAGATTTAAAAGTAAAGGAACAGACCTATTGCAACCCAAGCGGTTTTTGCTTGTGGCCACAGGTATAATGGCGTTATCGACCAATCTAGTTCTTGCGTTCAGGTAACAACTAGTCCAGACCAATCTAGTCGACACAACTTGGGGATTTTTATATGGAAAACTCCCCGAGTTGTGTTCAACTTCGAGTGAATAAAATGGGCCTTAAGATACCTAACAAGACTTTTAAACTTGCAAAATGCTGCAACTAATCTTGTTAACGACCGCAGAACTTTGGATGCGGTGCTAGGTTCCTAACGAAATTATTTCGCGATATATGATCGAACAAACAACCACGGCACTTTCACCAGTCATTACAAAAAATTAGAACTACATACTAGGACATCTTCCAAATTATTTTGGTTACAGGACAAGAAAATGTTGGAACACTCTTCCCACAACAATATAAGTTACAGAACGTTGCTGAAACGTAATAGGTTCGACGTAGTATATTTCAAAATCGAAAGAACAGGGTGTTCTCCAGTTAAATGTTAAAAGCTTTTTAATAAACCTATAGTATGGGAGATACTGTTTCACTTCGCTTGACTTTGTCTTTGCAGACATTTTCGTATGTTGACTTAATTTTTAGCACGAACAGTGCGCCGTACTAATAATCAATTTAAGTATCGACTTTAGGTTTACGGAAGCTCACAATCGCGAAATTTGTATGGAAAGTATAGCCACTTGTATTGGTAAGGGCCAATGTTGGGCTCCCGGAAATTACGGCAGAATTTTTTTTTTTTTTTGAAAAAAAACGCCAGAATATTTTTATTTAGTCAAAATTGGAAAAGGCACCATAACATTGCTTGGAAAACACGCCAGAAACGTTGGAAAGTAAGAGAGAAAAGTGTGGAAAAATAGCCAGAAAGTAAAATGAAAATTATGTCAGAAAATAAATGTGCGGTGCGACGCCCTACGACGAGCCGAGGAGCGAGCGGCGGGCCTGCGTGTAAGACGGGCGTATATTATTGGACTACATATTTACTTTATTTCTCACAAACTTTTATGTTAAAAAAAAAGAATTAAACTGTGTAAATGTAAAACCACAAAAGTTTTTAATAACTTTCGCCTTTTTATTTGTTAATTTATCAATATGTAACATTTACTATACGTGAACTTGAAGAAGTGTGTCTGCTACAATAATGTTAATGTATGTAAACTTGAAGTGAGTCTGCTACAATTTTCCGGCTGCATGGACATTTACATATAATTTTGTTGTCTATCTGCAAACTGCAACCAGGGATGGAAAAGTCGATACAATTGTATCGAGTTCGATACAAATGAGTTTGCTCTAGGACAAAAGTACAATTTGCCGTATTTCGATACAATTTATCTATCTGTACCTATCTTTCAAATTCTCTTGCAATTTGTGGTTCCTAAAATGGAAAATCAAATCAATTAACGAACTATTTGTATTAAGGACTTTTTGCAAATGACTTCTGCAGAAGCTGTAGAGACGAGGAGGAAATAGAGTCCGTGGAACATCTTCTATGCCAATGCCCAGCCTTACAGGAACGCCGCTAATCCTGTATGGGAACTAGGTTCTTCGAAAGTCTGGACGACTTGGCAGGGGTACCTCTATCAGACATAAAACTATTCCTCAACAGATCGAAGTGGTTTTGTTAGCCACATGTCCTTGCATGTACAAACAGGGTACTCACAATGGGCCTTCATGGCTTCTGGGTGAAATTTGCACGGTTGCAAAACCGGCCTCCCAACCTAACCTAACTAACCTACACAAAGCATTGACTGGATTCGACTTTTCATTAGAAACTCGCCCCGTTATGAGTTTCAAGCTCAGCACAAAATATGTTGAATATGAATGTACAAAATGAGAGTATTAAGCCTCTGAATAGCTCAGGGATTAATATATAAACTACTAACTGTTTCCGCCCTGCTTAGCAAGGTCCCTTATTTTGACAGTGCAGAATCTTAGCTGCCACATTGAAAGAATGTGAAGTTGCCGCTAATAGTTGTTGCATACTACCGAAAATCCAATTGCAAATTAGCACAAGAAAGGATTTCCGTAAAGAAAATCTCCGAAATCATGAAAATCAGACAAAACTCTTGACAAGCACGATCGCACTGTACCCATATTAAAATTTTTAACAAACCTTAGGGAAAATCAATTTCTACGAATTTTCCCAATCCCCATTTAAAATTTTCCAATTTTCTCACTGTATGAACCTTCCTTAAGGTAAGATTATACTACTGAATGCCAAGTGGTCATAAAATGCCAATTTCTGATAGTTCTCCTGTCAAAATATGTTCATACAATGTATGCTCTAGTGACCTGAATGCCACATTTGACCAGGCTGATTTTGACAGATAAAACTGCCCAAATAGCATAGTGTAATCGGACAATAAGCACGAATGCCAGCATAAAGTCCTATATACCCATATGCACTTTATTTTGTTGTCATCGGTGTTTGATGAGTTCGTAGAAGGCAAATATGACTATATTGACAATTTTAGTCATTTTGGTCTCATATACAGCTTTGATAATTGATAAATTAATGTGAACGAAATGTTCATTTGACAGCTTATCTGATGGTAATTTGCCTTTTTACATTTATATACATAATTGGCATACAGTCTAATCAAAGAAAAATTAGCTCAAATCGGACGACCCGTTCCCGAGTTTTGAGCGGCCTTAGGCATGCAACTTTTTTTTAAATATATTTTTTTTTATGTGTGTACAGTTTTGTTAAAATATTTTTAATTCACTTTCTTATACGCAAAATTGTTTTCAATACAATTGGCTCCATTTCAGTACAATCTTACAACAGTTTTCAGTACAAATCTAAAATGGCATTTTCCATCCCTAACTGCAACTGCTTGAGCTTGCAAATTTATGTTGCACTCAGAGCAGAGCATGGTTGGTTGGTTGGTTGCTTGCTTGGTGTAGGTGTCTGTATTCTCGTTACCGATGAGGGGAAAACACAAGTAGCGCATTAAACGAGTTTTCAAACCACAACTAACGGAACCTGAAATGAAGGGGGGTGAAGGAAGTTAAGAGAGCTCAAAACCAGCCTGTGGAGTGGAGTTGATTAGTTTTATAATCTTGTTGAAATGGATGCTTTGGATGGCCGAAAGGTCATCAAAAAAGCGATGATCTAGTAGTGCACTGCGTCTGGTTTTGGCTAGACCCGGACACTCACAAAAACGATGGAACACTGTTTCACTCTTGTTTGTGTCGGCTACATTGGGTATTGTGAGGGATGCCAAGCTTGGCTGCGTGAGTTCTTAAAGGCCAATGACCCGTACTAATTGCCGTTAGTCTGGCGACATCTATACGCGTTCTGGCTAGGAGGTTGTATGTTCTGGCATCATCGTAAGTTGGCCAGATCATCCTTGAAATGACACAGGCAGTCAGAGCATACTTTAATTGTTGGCATATATATTACCCACTTGCTAACAGTCATGCGAGAGCTGAGCACTAAGAGCTGTCATCATATTTTTATTGGTTATGGTTAATCGGCGTGCCAGAGTTGAAATACGACTTACTTTTCTTGGTGGGGTCTCTTTTCTTGTTCGGAAGCCGACCACACGACAGGTAACATATTCATAACCACTCTACTGTAATACTTTCTTTTTTATTTACTTATAGAATAAATTAATTGTTGTACCTACTAAGAGTTTCGTACAAAATTTCGAACTCGAGATTTTAATCAATTCTGACATTACGATGATAGAGGAACTCCAAAAAGTGGGTCGCAAAATTCTGTCCGGTCTGTCCGTCCTTCCGTCTGTCCGTCCTTCCACGGGCCTACAGCCTAAACGGCTTCCCGGATTACGTTCAAACCTCGGATTTGGAGTTTTTGGGCTTACAGCTCGGGAGGTGTTTTTTTTTTTCAAGGTAACCTCAATATTATGGTACTTCCCATATAAAATTTTCGTACCAGTTTGATTTGATCGAAAACGGCTCCAACGATTTCAACCAAAATTGATATTTAAGCTTAAGTAGGTGAGGTTACCAGGACTGCGTACCCAGTTTTTGGCTAAAAATTCGAAAAACGGTACTTTTGAAATTTGGATATATCTCGAAAACGCTCTATACAATTGTAACAAAGAATAAATTCTAAGGTAATGTGGTCATTTATAACTTAATAGCAAACTCAGTTTTTCTCTATATTATCGTACAATGGATTTTTGAAAAAAGGAATTTTTTAACATTTAGTTTTTTTCAGTTTACCGGAAAACGGCTCTAACGATTTCAACCAAAATTGATATTTAAGCTTAAGTGGGTGAGGTTACTACGACTGCGTACCCAGTTTTTGGCTAAAAATTCGAACAACGGTACTTTTGAAATTTCGAAATATCTTGAAAACGGTCTACCTATTCCTACGATTGTAACAAAAATTCATTTTTAAGGTAATGTGGTCCATTAGAACAACAGCAAACTCAGTTTTTCTCATTATTATCGTACAAAGGATTTTTGAAAATTGTATTTTTTAAAAATTTTGTTTTGTTTAGTTTACCTGAAAACGGCAACAACGATTCTGACCAAAATGCAGACAGTCAAATCAATGTGTTCAAAACTATTGTGTCCTTAATGTTCAATTCGAAGCACCGAAAACGCTAATTTTAAAAACTGCTCATATCTCTAAAACCCCAGCAACGCTTACAATAACAATAACTTATAATCCAGTTTTCACCTAAATATTTACGCAATAGTATTTTTCAAATTAAGCATTGCAATATTTGGTACTGTTTTGTCTGGTAAATTTTACAAAAACCGCTCTAACGATTTTGACCAATATACATATAAACGATAATATAAGTATTATTAATAAGATCCCGTACTTTCTTGTTCTCAAAAAATTCGAAAATGTGAGTTTTTTTAAATTATTTATCAAAAAATACTACAGAAATCACGATCTATGTATTTGCACATATGTATATCTACGGTATATTTTTGTAATAGGCTTAATGCCCCATATCTTGTGAGTTGTAAGACCTTATAAAATATATAGTACAGTAGCCGCTTATAGGCCTCTAGCCAGAACTTGCGACAATTGCCTGCTACTGAGAGCTTAAACTTTTAAAAACTTATATTGTTATTTTATATAACTGCCATTTGAGATAGATATCCAATTTTTTGTTTTCTTTAATCTAGTATCGAGAAAGTTTCGTTCGACCCAGTCGTGCACTTTATTTTTTTTTACAACGCCACAGTCACTGATGAACGAAAGCAACTAAATGACAACGCCAACAATCGTTCTGCCAACAAGAATATCTAATATTACTGTTAATTTGGTAGGTACAATAATTGCTACATTTTTTTTCAAAATAAATTCTGGCATAATTTCCTCTGACGTTATTTCCAGGAGCCCCAATATTGCTATACTACTAATAATACCGGCTACATTTTACCAACTCACAATGGCGAAATTTTCCATCCAAACTTAAGGACTATTCACATGAGAGCGAGCGAACGAATTGCTGAAATGCGAACAAACCACTTTTGATGCATTTATGAACAGAAAATTGTACATTTTACTATTCCAAGAGGAGGATAGTTAATTATCCCATCAAAATGTATTAAGAAAACATGTTAATAAACAGTTTAAATAACGAAATTTCGAATTGCAAACTTTTTGCCGCGAACGAATACACCCTTGGCGCGAATTGTCAAAGTTTATTCACAATCCACATCATTCAATTCGCGTTCCACAAACTAACGAATAAAGCATTCGTTCGAACTTAACCTCAAACTCAAAATGTTATAGAGACATTAATAACGGCGACTGTCATTGGATTCGCGGGTTTCTGCGACCAAATTTAAATGTATCATGTGAATGGACTGTCAAAACTTGCGAATATTCGTTCGTTCGTAGGTAGTTGGTCGCTCTCATGTGAATGATCCTTTACCCATTGTGACCTTAAAAGTGTGAAGTTTCAAAATGATTGTTAATAAGGCCCAATATTTTCACGTGCGAATCAAATTCAAATAAGTTTCATTTTTGATCTGTCAAAATGTTCGTTATGTTTCGGTCACGCCAGCGAAAAACGAGTAAACAGATTTCCCTTCAGTGCGATAAAATCCACCTTGGGATTTTTATGGAAGCTTAATTTTAGCGGCAACAGCGTACCAGACTTACATTTAGGCCCACAGTGGTTTATTTTATATCTACAAATTTGACAAGGTCGCCTAAAAAAAAAATTTAAATGATTGTAACAACTATTTCCTTCGTTCACATTATCAAACACAAACAAAATGAACACTTATTGGGACCTTTGAATACGAAATGCATAGCCATAGATAGCCGGCAGACAATACAAACGTATTCGGCTGTTTACAATAAATTATGCAAATTTAAAATCTGGCTGTCGATCTTTATTTGGAATGGGGATGTTTTTTTTTTTCTTCGTTGTTTTTTGTTTATATTTTCACATTGGTTATATAAACAAAATGTTCAAAAATGTTTAATTAGGTGTTTTTTTTTTTTTTTTGTTTACAAATGTTTTGTTTATATGACTAAAATTGCCAATAACCTGTTAAACGGACACATGTTAAATATTAAAACACCAAATGGAATGTGTGCAGCCGGATGGATTTAATTTTAATTTATATTCCATTGTCAATTGGCATTTTTAACTTTTACAAAAGATATCAAATGGAAGTATATGGTAACGAACAACTGCTGTTTTTTAAACACTCTGCACAAGTTCTTTAGTATAGAAAAAATAACTCCATCTTCAGTGAAGAAAATCCCAGCAAATAATGAACAAACAACCTGGCGACAAGACGACAACCACCGCACAGACTACAACCTACAAGAATTGATTCTAGGATGCTGGCTGCGTACCAACCCCCACCTACCGCACACGAAGGATGGCTCTGGCTCAAATTGCAGTGTGCGTAGATAAAACCATATGAAAATTAAAGTCACCACTAATGTTGTTATGGAAAACCAATTAAGGCCAAATTTTACATTAAGGACGACACACACTCTCAATCTCAATGCATGCATTTGCGCTGCATGTTTTAAATTTGCGACAAAGGATGCACAGGAGTGCACACTTTTTCTCGATGGTAGTGCGTGCACACGAATACGATTTTTTTCCCGTTTTATTGTATAAATATTTAAATAAAGCAAGAATTTCCTCAGGTTAACACACGGGTGGGTATATGGATTTTCGGTGGTAACTGCTGGTCTCTTACTGCCAAAACCCCGATGATACTTTTCTGATTAGAATCATAGCTCTTTTCTCCTGCGCTACGATTTATTTTATTCTATTTCTATGTTTTTCTTTGCGGCACTTATAAAATGAACATTGTACCTAACTTACCGAAAAAAAAAGAAACAAAATAATTACCACGAAATTAGAATTGCTTCAATGTTAGTAGCAAGTGTAGAATTTTCAAAAGAACTCAGTTGGATGATGTGATACATGGCCTACAGGGTATAGCTTTTGTAAAAAAAAATGTGTCAAAATCTCTTAATCACAATTTAATAAATATAACACTTCACTGGGCATTAGTATTTTTTGTATTTTTGGCTGGCACTCGGAAGTTTGAAGTTTTGTTTTTCGCGAACTTCTTTTTAGTTGTTCACACTTGACGATGATGGTTTGGTTCCTTTCTTTGCGCACACCATGTAACAACATGAAAGTCTTAAAATATATATATATATATATATGAAAAAAAGAAAGAAAATATCTTTGTATACCCGCAGAGGTTTTTTTTGCTCAAATCACAAATAACTCAACTGATTAACGAACTCACTTCTAGTTGACCGAATGATCGACCGATTACTCTATATGGTTATAAAGCACTAACCGTCAAGTAGAAATTCGTTTCAGAGTGACTCGTTTTTTAATTGTTTCTTTTTTTTTTTGTTTTTTTTTTTCGTGTTTTATTTTTTTTTCTTCTTATAAAACGAGAAATAGAGAGAATGAACAGAAAAAAAAATAGCAAAACCGAGACTCAATACAACTCAACTCAACTCAAGTTAGGAACAGACGTGCAGGCAGTAAGGTATCTACAAACTACAACTGCTACTGGCCTGGTGCATAGCAAAAAGCAAAACTAATAATAATAACAATAAAATTGAATGTGATTGCAGCTTCTTTTGAATGAAACGTTTTAACTGTGGAGACGATCGGAAAAGGAGTAGTTGGCGTGTAACGTGCGTATATCACAGATGGAATTAAATTAGGATGGTTTCACTTGCAGCTTCGTTTGATATTTTTTTTTCCCAGTAAAGTCTTTTACCCTATATCGACTGGTGGAGGCGTGGGAGCCGCGGAAAATTGGGCCAACAGCGGTACCGGTGTAAACAATTTATATTCATTTGTTTATGCTAAACAACGATACGCGTAGTGTGTGAATATTTTTTGGCTTTAAACTACGTATCCAGTTTGATTTTATATCGCTGAATTTAGACTTTCTGAATGCGCAGGATCTAATTATCGGATAGCATTTCGTTGTGCACAAACACAAACACACATACCTAGCATGTTGTGGGGAAAATAATGAATCAAATGTTCATATGTTCCCTACTTTGAAATGTAGGATAGTCTAATCAATGGCAATCAACAGTGCGCATTCCTGCTCTTAGATTGTTTCCTTATTAAGGGGAGACAGAGAAATGCCAATGCGCATCTTGGCCGGAGTTTGGTATACAAAATACAGTCACAAACATCGTCATGTATCTAATATGAAAAACCATCCACTCGAGGAGTTTTCGACAACTGTTCTAGTCCATGTATGATAAATTGATAAGCTTGCATATTCCTGGGTCGAATGGCAAGCAGCTAGTGTTGTTAGGACCTTCTCTTCATTTATCCCACGAAGCGTAGTAATTTTTCCCATATTTTGCCCATTTCACAGTACTTAAATCCCCAAAATCCCTCGATACATTTTTGCAAAAAAAAAAAAAGGAATTTGTATTGGGTACACGGAAAAAAAATTATATTAAATTCACCTTAAGTATTAAAATCGCAGATTGTTAACATTACCATGACTTTGGTGGTACTAGAAAATTTTCATTAAAGAAAATTTACATGAGGATATTTTTATGGAACCTTTTTTGTCGTAAAATGTAGATGTGTTGATGAAATTTCTGCTAAAACTTATAGTTTGAATGTTTTTTATTAGATTCCTAAAAATCCCACGATTTCGTGCTGTTTCCCTTTATCCCACGGAAGACTTTTTAGACATCGAAAATCCCACAAAAAGGGATAAATCCCACGATATAACAACACTGAGCAGCACTAATACCGCATACGGGATGTTTGTAATTTGCTTATGTGGAATTGTGGACCTTACAGAAAATATGTCCCAACAAATGAAGCCACCGTTTTTTTGAAGAAGTAAAACGCACTTTTTATTGATGCTTGCAATGCTGCCAATGCAAATAGGAATCTTTTTTTCTTTAAATTGCAAAGGAAAAGACTTCCCCTCGATTTGTGTTTGGAAAATCAATATCTACGTCCCTCCACATTTTTGAGGAGGTATACGCATGTGGGTATAGTCAAATGTTTGAAGAAAATCTATTACATTATTTAACTGCGGTTGATTGGGTAAAATTCGACGCCATATGGGTTGAAACGGCGAAGAACGCAAGCAGCTTCGAGTAAGTTCATTTTGGAACACATCCAGCGGACGTTCATGTAGTTTTCCTGTAAAATTCTGAAGGACATTCTATATTTCCTAGTCTTTAATACCATGTTCCCACCAACATGATTTAGCTAAATCCACTTGATTTAGCTAAATCATCTCATAAATTACGTGATTTACCATACATTTTTCGTGATTACTAATTACGTGATTTAGACGTGTTTAATTTGTAATTACGTATCTGTCATCGCAAATCCACACAAAATAAAATCGAACATACCTGTTATTGTTTCAATTTTTCAATTCAGTTCAATACAAATCAATTTTATTCAATAAACAAAACAAATGTCAAACAAATTATTTCAACGTAAATATTCTTCGTTTTACGGTGAGTTTTGCTATTTTTTTATTAAGTACATACAATCATAAATTGTTTTATTTGTGGCAGGTATGGGAACAAAACGAAAACAAAAAAAAAAAAAACTACCTGGTCTGAAGGGGATGAACTCTTTCTCCTGTATGTCAAATTAAAACACGTAAAGTTCGGTGGAGACGTGATTTATAAATCACATGAGCTAAATCACGTTGGTGGGAACATGGTATAAGGCCCTATCGTTATAACCGTTATAGCTGGTTATAGCCATACAAATTCGTAAAACAAGTAAAACGAACCCGTACAAATTATCTTAAAATGTTGCTTATGAATTGTAAGGTTTCCAGAAATACAATTTTTTAATTTTCCGATCTACTTGTCACTCAATTCCACAACAAAAAAACCAGATCATTCCACTGAAATATTTCATTTCTTCACTGTTCCATCTGTCAGGATTTTTTTCTGATGAAATCCAGCCAGTGGTGTTTGATTTGTTGTAATTGTGTGCGTAGGGAAGAATTTTCGCTATCACCACAAAAAAAAAATTATTTTCATACTAGGTATTCCAACTTTTTTGGTTAAAATTTACGTATGGCTATAACTAGGGACTCAAGTAGATAGTTGCAATCATGTATATAATTATTTCGAGAACTGGGGGAACACTTTGAGAGAAGTACGAAAATGTTAAATGGTTCACGTAAACGTCAACCAAAAAACCCATAATATCGTTTTCTATTTTAATGTCTTATCGAACATGCAAAGATATTTATTTGCTTTTGTAAATGGATTAGTGCGTTATTTAACAGCAATATCAGCTGTTCAGATTGCATTCGTTTTTGGAAAATTGTCAAATGGATATCCACTTGAAAAATGTTTTCCCTGTTGTAGATACGAATGGAGTATTTTTGGTGATTCGTAGTGTTCAGATGACGAGGACGACGATAAAGATAATAATTCCTCCAAAATTATACTCATGGCTATTCATGAATTTCGTAATTTTGGTTTTCACGAAACTTTGCCAATTTTTGGTTTGAAAGCAAACTTGTAAAATTACACAGCTGTTCAAAGTATATTGGTATTGTGGCAGCATTTGTAAATATGAAAAAATATCGAGATCTGAAAAAAGTGATTCGAATCGAGAAAAAAATTAAGAAAGTGATAGATAAAAAAAAGACATAAGTCTTTTGCTTCTGTCGTTGCAATTAAATGTCTGCAAATTTGATAATTAGAGGTAGGTACGTGGTATTTCCATTACACTGCATGACCCTGTTTTGACAGCTGTAACTGTCATGGATTTGTTTTCGATTTGACAAAAAAACAATTTTTTTTTTATCGAGATTGCTTTTCATGTTCGATTTGCCACAAAAATCAATCTTTTTTGCTTTTTTAAATGAATTATTTATTTAACGCGTATGGGATCGAGTTTTTATATTAAATGATTTCGAAATGCAGTACTATAAATGTGTGAAAATCAATTGAAATGGATTTCGAGTGCAAGTGCAAAAATGTAATTCCAATATAATTCAGATTTCATGTTCGATTTGGCAGCAGAAATCTGAAATCTCAGATCAAAAATCTGAAAAGCCAAATCGAAAACGTCAAAGTTATCTAATGACACACTGCTAAGTACAGCCTCACACTATAGTTGCAAACTGTCAACAGAAATATTCCGCTTCGCGAGCTACGTAACAAATTATCCTGGGGAAAGAGTTTAATGTTTTTGCTTACTTAAAATTTGCTAAGTGACAGACAACATTAGTAAGCAAAGTACTCCTTTAAAATTTGGCTCACCCGAATATGTTTGAAACCAAAAAAAAGTCAAACGACAGCACTTAATGGCAGATACAACATACAAGGCATAACCAGCACATACCTACGTAGGCATGTTTGAAATAAAAATTGCGGCGGGGTGGGGATGCGAACAGAGATAGAATGAAGATAACTTGTCAATTGTCATTTCATTTAAGCAGAAAGTTTACAAATATCTCATAATTATAAATCCGAATCGTTAAGTTCTACCTTACGTCAATATTTTGAAAAATAGTTTCGTCTGCGTCCGTGTCATATTCCATTTGAAATTGATAAAAGAACATTTTGCTTTAAAAATCGCGCGGGAAGTAACATAAATAAATAAATAATAAAACTTGTTTGTTAACAATCAATCGCATAGCATAGCACTTAATTTTATCTAACTACAAAATATAGAAGACTTATATGACAGATGAACTTGATGGATTATTCGCAAATCATAGCAACGGAAAAGAAATCGGATTAAGCAACAAAATTCATTATGAAAAGTGAAAGAATTCGGTAGATTTAGATTCCAAATATAGTGTGAAACCTGTTTATAGACAACAGTTGCAATGGAAAGCCGTGGAAACGACTCTCAAGCCCAAGAAGAAAGTTCACAGCTGTCGCTATCAAAGAGACAAAATCAGAACTGGTCGAGATTCTCCGAGTGGGTACATTGTATGTGCGTGGTAACCTTCGATCTGGAGCTTGGCCAAGCCATTGAGGTCAGTTAGTGTTGTTTTCTTCAGAGCAAATCGCTAATGCTTAATGTAATGCTACCTCCCGTGTTTATTTTTTATGTTTTTACTTCGATGTGAACGTGTCCATCGTTGCTTTTCGCTAATAGGTTATCTACCCGGAGAAATTTACTCCCTCTGAGCAGGAAAAAACCAACATTTGCTATTTAGCCTTTCCAGATTCGAACTCTGGTTGCATGGGCGATACTCAGTTCCATGTGCGGTTGCGACTAGCCCCTGATGCCAACTTGCAGGACAACAGAAACAATACGATGAACTTCCAACACAAGCGCTTCAATACGCAATGCATAACCGTCCAAAAGGCTGACAAAGCCCACTACTGGGGCTTTGTTTACTTTCGCCAGAGGAAAGAGGCGAGTCTGCCGCGCGGGTACTTCCAAAAGGTGAATATACCCACAAAACCGTTTCCAATATGCATGCGATTTTATTTGGTGTTTTTTTTTTCAGAGCTTTATTCTGCTCACGAGGCTTCCGTTTTTTAACTTGTTTTACGAAATTTTGTCACAACTCGCTCCCAAGTACTTCCGTGACGGTTTCAGTGCAATCGAATCGGCGTGCAATCAAATCTGTGACTGGCCACCTTTACGCTCGGGCGAATCACTCAGCCTGCAACTGTTTAATACAACTTATCAAATTGCCATTCCACAGGCGAACAGTAAAGGTGGTAATAACAGCAATCCTATGCCTGCGACGCCCACAATAACGCGCCACTTGGACAATCAGCGGCTGCATCCTTTGTCGC
The DNA here is from genome assembly GCA_949126925.1 of Cheilosia vernalis. NCBI lineage: Eukaryota > Metazoa > Arthropoda > Insecta > Diptera > Syrphidae > Cheilosia > Cheilosia vernalis. The sequence continues at coordinate 17,748,688 of OX421363.1, read as the reverse complement.
CGCAGGCTAAGGTCATAGCGTCGGTGAATGAAATTGATATATTTCGCAGTGTATCGTGCGTAATTACTCATATTTACACATTATGGGAGTTGGTACTAACGGCCGAGCCTATTGTCGTGATAGGTTCCTCCCCAGCGGACACATCGCATATGGTGCAGTCGCTTGTCTCGTTTATTGCTCCGTTGGAATACTGCGCGGAATCGCGTCCCTACTTCACCATCCACGACAGTGAGTTTAGAGAATTTACACGCGAGTATGGGCAATTTGCGACACCTCCATCGATAATTATAGGCGTGACTAATCCCTTCTTTGTTAAGCTTCTAAAAGAATGGCCGCACATGATTCGAATAGCGATGAGCGATAGCCAAATTAATTCGTTGCATACTTTGCCAAGGTCTTCTTCCTTGGGTGTGTCGTCGCCAAATCTAAGTGGTTCCTATCCTGTAACTAATGTGGTAAACTCGAATAAGCGAATAGGCTCGGCTGACCATACAACGGGCGTCATCACCAAATACAAACCGTTTCTAAAGAAGGACAAGGCCTTGATAAAAAAAATCCTCCTCGGAATAAATACTAAACGACCAGAACATGTACAGTCGGCACTGCTACGAAGAAACCTCCTCGAACTCACACAAAGCTTTATGATACCACTCGAACGGTATATGGCATCGCTAATGCCTCTGCAAAAAGACATAAGCCCCTTCAAATCGGCCCCAAATCCGAACCAATTCAAACAAGAGGATTTCCTTGCCACTCTAGAGCAATCGGGCCCTCATCTGACTTCACCCTTGAAGGGCAATTGGAAGGGCCTCTATAAACGGTTCTTCAATTCGCCAAACTTCAAGGGCTGGTACGAAACCCGGCATCGGGAATTGCAACAAACCCTCCAGGGACTGCAGCTGCAAGCACTCTCCGGGGCGGTAAGTTCAATACTATAGCCTTTGTCTTCACTACAATAGCCTATGTTTGTGTTAACAGGATCTCAATCAGTGGGCTCAAGGAAAACAGGAGGTGGAAATAATTGACATGATTATTAAGCTAAAGCAAAAACTCAACCTCTGCTCAACGGAAGACTCGCGCGAATGTAGGATAGCAAGCGATGTGCTACAGGCGAACGACAATATCGTCAGCAGCAGCAATCAGTTTACTGAAACACGACAGCAACTCCAACGTCAAATTGAGAGTATGAAGCAATCTCTACCTGATGACCTGAAGACTATACTCTTTGATACGTGATATGACGACATTCGACACAAATACTGAATATAATTGACATAACATGTGCATAACTTTAGCTAATTATATTTTTTTAGTTTCCTTATCGATTATTTTGAGAATTTTATTTATACAAACAAGAAATAAACCAACAGAAACGTTGTCAATTTTTCCTTTATACTGGCGTTCTTAACTTTGCCATCGAAATCCAACGAAAATGAAGTCGATCGTGTTGGACACCCCTCGAAGAGGTCCATAAACAGCATAAAACGGCACACTTGACTTGGCCACCCTCACCGGTCAAAGAATTAACCGCCTGAATAAACAATAACAGACTCATTGTATTAAATTTACTTTTATTAAAAATACTTTTAAGATAAAATGTGTGTGTATAAAATACTTTAAGAATAATAATTAATACTGATAATGCTTTCGTTAAAACTACATTTAAATTATAGACTTTATTAAGCAAAAATGCAACGCGTATTAAATAGAGAGCTGTGAAATTGTAAGATTCCGTCCTTCCTTCCTTCCCACTGCAGGTATTATTTGGCACTGCTGATGAACCTGCTGCGGATCTATCTGCCTACCTTAGTCGAAGGCAACTTTGCGTGAAAATGAGGTAAGTGATGATATCTCACTTGGATTTGAGTCCGATGGCAAATTGTTGAACTCGATTTCTTCGCTGATGATGTTTTCTACAAGGAAAATCAAATAAATGCGTGTGGCATTCGCTCCTGATTACGCTATGTCCCAAAGGAATCGAGCAATTTAATGCGGAGAACTCTCGCACGTATTGAATTAGGACAGAGCGTTAGTCTTACCATTGGATGCGTGATTTTCGTTGGGCCACTGCTTGTGACTGGGAGCGTACAGAATCAACAGGGTGATTATGTAAATATTCCACATGCCATAGACGCCAGTGAGGAAGGCCGATGTCATTTGAATTTCGATATTTTCGTCCCATTTCCAATGGCCTTCTGCCATCTGGCCCATAATAAATCCGGCAACAGTCAAAGCAGCACAGATTATCGTGGCCAGCATGAGAAACTTGAAGCGATAGATCAGTCCCTCGTAGTGCAGCCGACGAGCAGTGGACATTGACGGCAGCGACGTCTGCTTAATGCTGATGTTCACAAACACCTTCCACACCATGTAGCAAAGGAAAAAGAAGTAGATTCCAACAGAAATGCCAGCCAAAATGATGAATCCAAACTAAAGAAAATCGAAAATAAAAACTGAAGAATCCAAGGTAGATATGGGCGAACTTACAGCCAAGTTGGCACCGACAGGCTTCGTCCAAATCGAATAAAATGGGTTTCGCAATTGAACGCCACGTTCACATATATCAAAAACAAACAATGACATGCAGCCCACAACGACGGCGCTCAGATGCTTCCAGTAAATGCGTAGCGAGTTCTTTTCGCCAGAATCTTGGATCTTCAAATAAAATCAGTAGAGGAAACACGACTTGCGGAATAAACTTACCAACATATGCTCGCCAGCAAAAACCAACCAAAACGAAAGCAGCATGGCGTAGAAAATTCCCTGCCTGACATCGCTCAGCAAGAGCATGTAGGGCATTTCAACTGCCAACGTGAGGTACTCCAATGGCACTGCAATCAAATTTAAATTAAAAAACAACCAACCAATCGATGAACACACCGAATACGCATACAATTCAGGAAAGTCAGTGTCCCTCCCAGATAGATGAGCATATATTCCAGCAGAGCTGGTGACCGCTGAAGAATATGTACTCTGCGCCAGAACCAAACCATGATTGCCATCACGAAGGGAAAAAATATTGTCTTGAGAGAAACCCACACTTTGGTGAAACCTCCATTCTGGTAGATCGCCGTCAGTTGAAGTTCATGCGAATGCCCTATGTTCAGATTAAGTTTCATGTCAGTGTCTACCGGCAGTCGGATATTCAGTAAGTAGTAGTCATGATGAAGGGCGCCCAGTTCGAAAAGCGGAATCATTTCGCACGAGTAAAAAGTCTCTTGGTTCGATACCTAGGTGCACAAGAATTATGTCAAGCAATGGAACACTGTCTGTGAAAAACACTCACGTGAATAGACTTGCACTCGAGGAAGCGTTTTTCCAACGACTTTGCATATAATTTCCACGTATTGTCCGGGTCACCTTTGTTACGGTACGCCAATCGGGCGTCTATTGTCAGTTCACTACGGGGATCTACACAGTGGGAAATCGTCAAGCGACTGTCACCATCGGCGATTATGGACTCAACTCACCAACTAAGATGTCTGTCTCGTACGCAATATCCACTTGCAGCACCCCGATGAGATTTTGCTGCCATCTGGAGTAATCAAGCACTTGACCCTCGCGCGGTATTGGCATCTAGTGGTGGTATTCGATACGGTTAGATAAACAAACTGCATTCGCTGCAAAGCAAAGAATCTTACTTGAAACACGAACACTATTTGATTGGCCATCTTTGTGTAATGCTTTTCGATCTCCTCCTGCGGAATTTCGTTGCATTTTTCTGCTCCACGAGAGTAAATCCAGAAGCTGGTGTCATTCTGCCTTGCGTGATTATCTTTGCAAACCATTCCGATGATATTCTGGTGGCTAGCGGGCACTGGGGCTGTAGCAATGGAATCAGTCGTTTAACATTTATTCCTCGGTTCATACTTGAAAGATGCACACTTACCGATAAGGCCGCCAATAAGGAAACACACCACTTGACATATCAATAAAATTACCACCAAAACCGAAAGTTTTCGACCGCTTAAATTCTCTAAAATTGTTCCCGACATATTTTTTGACAAACTTATAACAATTAACGACTATGACAAAGAACCTGGGCAAGAGACTCACAGATCTAGCAATTTTTTTTCCTTTCAGCAGATAAAAGAAAGGGGATAAATACATAAAAGGAAAACGACAAATGCCGAACCGTTTAAGAGGTGCCGCCGGTAGTTTCTGTGGTATCTTTTATAAACAAAGCTAATTCCACCCTTGCACTCAGATATACAGAAGAAAAAGGACAGACATATAGTAAATTCCATTCGATTCCATTTCGTTCACCAAGCAAATAAAACGCATAGAGATAGAGAAATCAAATATAGGTACCTACAGAAATAATACAATCAGTGCTGCTGCTGCCATGCAGTAGTGTTGAGTGTTATTAGTACTTTAATTTTCTCGTACTTTGATTTTCTCATACAGAATTACAAAATTAAATTAAAAAGATGAGTAGGACATCAAAAATGCGAAACGTTTGAGAGCTGTTTAGTACAAAAATACTCAATTTCTTCTTCCCTGAAACTATTGTAGTTTTCCATTGGTTTCACTCGGGGACCCACTCATTCTGTAGTCCAATGGAACAAGAAAACTGCTTCTGATTGAATCCACAAGAGTATTGGTGAAATGCCAAAAAATAATCTACGGCAGCTGTCAGTTGCCTTGTATAAAATACACAAACTACACTTGTGTGAGTGCTTCTTGAGTGGATTCTGTCTTCAAATCCAGAAGCGAAATTCTCTCCTCAGAATCACCAGAAGAGTATTTTTTGTGCCAATGGAACGGTTTCAGAAGTGATTTTTTCGATTCCGGACTCTGCCGGACACTTCTTTTTGCCCAATGGAAAACGACATATATCTTTGAACTTTAGAATATGAATTAGCAAAAGAGAGACTGAAAGGAGAAGTTTAAATGTCTACTGGTTTACTGAGATTGTATAAAGCCTAAAAGTTTTAAAACAACCAACAAAATGTATGGCAAGATGTTTTACACATCCAGGTAAACACTGATTTCCCTAGCGCAAATGAAATGCCCAACATTTGTACCGCACTATTTATTTTTACGCACCATTTATCCTTAAGGACTATTCACATGAGAGCGAGCGAACGAATTGCTGAAATGCGAACAAACCACTTTTGATGCATTTATGAACAGAAAATTGTACATTTTACTATTCCAAGAGAAGGATAGTTAATTATCCCATCAAAATGTATTAAGAAAACATGTTAATAAACAGTTTAAATAACGAAATTTCGAATTGCAAACATTTTGCCGCGAACGAATACCCCTTGGCGCGAATTGTCAAAGTTTATTCACAATCCACATCATTCAATTCGCGTTCCACAAACTAACGAATAAAGCATTCGTTCGAACTTAACCTCAAACTCAAAATGTTATAGAGACAAATAACGGCGACTGTCATTGGATTCGCGGGTTTCTGCGACCAAATTAAATGTATCATGTGAATGGACTGTCAAAACTTGCGAATATTTGTTTGTTCGTAGGTAGTTGGTCGCTCTCATGTGAATGATCCTTAACACCAAAACCTGTCAGGCAAAAAAAAACACATTCTCAAAAAAGTAGCATTACAGTTTGAATGCCAAATGCAACCTCTCAACCGACCACCCTGTACTTTTGTTGAAAACGTATACGCCACCTACCTCGGGTATGTCAGTATGTGACATGAAACTACCAACGTGTACTAAACACCAACGCCTGAAACGATTGAGATGTCATCTACCAAAACATAGTTTTGCATATTATTTTCATTTTCACACAAAGCCTTCCGAAGATTTCGCATTCTGCCGTAAAATTGCTCATTGAAAGTGATTAAAATGAGTAAGCCCAGTATCAACAACGAGGAGGACTGCAACTCTACATTGTTCTACGCCCGAAATGAATACTACGTTGGCAACTTTATGGGATCCATTAACTTTGTTCTACCGGAGCAATCTGTAGCTGGAGCTGAACTTCTATCGTACATGTATCTGTCGTATCTGGCTATCGATTCAGGTCGTTTAATTGCCAGCGATATTAAGGAGAGCGACACAACGCCGCTTCTCGCACTTCGCTACGTACACGATGCGTTTGAAAACCCTTCGAAAATTGAAGACATATTGGAGCTATTGAATCAGAAGTTATCCGAAGACGATGAAACAAACATCTGGCACACAGCTACAGCCATTGTGTACTGCTACGATGACCAGTTCGAGAATGCTTTGAAGTAAATTGTGTGAAATATTCGTCTGATTTGTTATCGTTTTACATTCTCGTTCATAGAGTCCTTCATGGTTCAAGCAAGCTGGAATCTATGGCACTTTCGGTACAGTGTCTGCTCTCGTTGAATCGCATTGATTTGGCAAAGCAAATACTGGCCAAAATGCAGGAAATGAGTGATGACGCTACACTAACCCAACTAGCACAAGCATGGATTGCCATCGCCACTGGGACAGAACAAATGCAAGACGCTTTCCACATTTTCCAAGAGTTTTGTGAAAAATACCAACCTACGCCGATGCTGCTAAATGGCCAGGCAATATGCCACTTGGGTCAGCATCGCTACGAAGAAGCCGAGTCAGTGCTACGCGAAGCCTTGACCAAGAAGCACAATGACTATGATGCTTTGATTAATATGTTGGTTTTGTCGCACCTCAGCGGAAAGGGAACCGAAGTAAGTGAAAAAGAAAAACTGTTTGCATATTGGGAGTGTATTTTTTTTTTTTTCTCTTTTCTTAGGTTATTAATAGGTACTTGGAACAATTGAGGCAATTCTATCCCAAGAGTGATTTTATCAGCGATATGGAGAAGAAGTCGTCTGAATTCGATCGGCTTTGTTTACAGTACAGTCTCAGGGACGACAACAGTGTTGCCGTGTAATTACCACTTGCAATCAATTATCTCTTAAAGTTATAAAACATTTCATTAAATTGTACTCCAATAACAATCAATCAAGCAAATAAATAATAATTCTGAGGGTCAAGGAATCGTTAGGTTGTGCGGCAAAATAATGGGAGTGAATTGAGAAACCGCCAGCTGGGTCAAAAAAGGCAAATGGCATCTTTGTATCCTAGCCCAATCGACTGAGACCGAACCGTCGCGGATGCCAGAGCACTTGTTCTAGATTTTTTGTTCCAGTGTGTCCGTTTTTTTCTCAACAGTATTTAGCAGCTCAAACGGGTTGATGCTTGATGGATTTGCAAACCAATTTACATCCAAAGGTGCTTCTAATAGGTTGAAGGAAGGTTTTACGCAATATAAAATATCGACTGATGTTAAGAGTTTTTAAACTTCCACTAAAATGCAGAGACAAAAAAAAACTCACCATACATGTTACAAATTCCCATATGTCACCAAATTTAAACTGAATGGAATTAAATAGTTTATACACGAGCACACTTCACTTGGGTTTATTAGTTTTATAAAAAATCAAGAACGAAAATTCACCAAAAATTGCAGAAAGAAATGAACCGTTACTCACGCACAAGTTTAACGAATCCGATGAACCAAGTTTGTTTTAGAACCGATCAAACAAGTTCACACACGCAACACAGAAATCAAATGCGCACACAGAGTCAAAATAAAATAGAATGATGAAGTTGAATGCAATTATAGGCGTTTTTCTTTTTTAGTTCAGAGCTGAGCACTGAACAGAGTTCAAACATTATGAGCGCGCTCTGAACCATGCGTGCTCAGAGCGTTCAGAGGATGTTTTGTTTTTCCTGTATTTTTTGTCCTTCAAATGTGACTGGAAGTGTGCATGTACATGTGTACTCAGCTTTTTACTCAGGATGCTCCGTCAATTTATTCTGAGCTCATAGAGCGCGCTCTGATCATGCTCTGAGCGAAAAAAGAAACACAAATTCGAGCTCTGAAGTGTCTGAGCTAAAAAAGAAACACGAACTTTTTGTATAACAGTTCAGGTTGTGCTCTGAACAAAAAAAGAAAAACGCCTTATATAATTATGAACTTGATTTCTTAAAAAATCCGATATGCCAAATAATATTGCGAACGAATTGTTTTCGATATTTTCCACAGTGCTGTGCAAATGCAACATAAAATTGTACTAAAAGCACTCTACTGCTCAGAGTGCTTTGTTATAATCGAGCTAAGATGGCGATTATAGGCGTTTTTCTTTTTTAGTTCAGAGCTGAGCACTGAACAGAGTTCGAGCATTATGAGCGCGCTCTGAACCATGCGTGCTCAGAGCGTTCAGAGGATGTTTTGTTTTTCCTGTTTTTTTTGTCCTTCAAATGTGACTGGAAGTGTGCATGTACATGTGTACTCAGCTTTTTACTCAGGATGCTCCGTCAATTTATTCTGAGCTCATAGAGCGCGCTCTGATCATGCTCTGAGCGAAAAAAGAAACACAAATTCGAGCTCTGAAGTGTCTGAGCTAAAAAAGAAACACGAACTTTTTGTATAACAGTTCAGGTTGTGCTCTGAACTAAAAAAGAAAAACGCCTTATAACAATGTAATGTCATATTTATTGCTGCAATTTCCCCAAATTACTTTTAACCAAGACATTTATGATTCATTTTAATTATTTTTTGACATTAGACCTACAAATACAGTTGATTCGCCAATTTTAATCAAATAAGATGAAACTCCTACAGAAGTGAGACTTTTGTGACTCTCAACACATTTTTGATCGGATAAATTTATAATACATACATATTTATATCTCCATATTTGCTTGTAGCGCGGAAACAAGACGACGATTCAGTGTTTTTTATAATGCTCTATCCAATTCTGGAAGCGGTTTACTTTGATAAGAACTTTTTGCGATGCCTTTCTTTCCCTAGCAACACATCTTCGGACCTCTTTTTCTATGTACCTGCATAATTTCGGTTCCAAGCTGTCCAGCTCGTTAAGAAGACCCTAGAAGTTGCATATGAAAACATTTTTTTCTTCTGTGGACGGTTTGTTGGTATCACCATTAGAACAATATGAATCTGTCCGAGCTTGTTAATACCACTTGCTTGATCGGCTTTGGTATCTTTATTCTCCTGAATTTTGTCAAGCAACACTGGCGCCACACCTTCTATGTACCAATATATTTTGCTGGGGAGAAAGTTTCATTAAGCATTATTACGGATTGTATTCTATTCGCAGGGTCACCTTTTCGTTTGCTTTTGCTCAAACTGTTTTAGGGCTTGATTGGCTTCCGTCTGCAAGCGGCTCTTGCGATCCTTGAGATATGTAGGCGTGTTGTGAACGATTGGTCTCGCAACACAGCTGTTGTGGGATTTTATCTGTCAATATGTATATCAAGTTATTGTTATGAAAGTAGCAGTAGATACTAGCGTCCATGTTCTTATCGGGCATATTATTCAATTCTATTCTCTGCTATGATATTGTACTAGCCCTTTTGTTCATAAATGCGTCATTTGCCTTGATTACAAAATAAGCGCTGTTTCAATAAATGACAAGTATACTTACAAATTTATCATGAACAATCGAAACAATATGATTGAGGATCGCAAGTTTCGTAAATTGCTGGTAGTAGTCAAAGAATTTCCGTCGAGTGTTCTCGTAGCCCTAAAAAGCAACATATCAAAAAAATAGATTACAAAACAGAAAAGTGTTAGATGTCAAATTTGAACAGGTTTAAATTGCAGCACTATCAATAATCAATATGGACACGTACAGCAATCCATAGCTCTGCATTTAAATATGTCTGCTTATTTAGGTATGGCTGTACGATGTCAGACAAAAAATCCTTTAGTTGCTTAATTTGATCGATGATAATGTCATCGGGGAGCAAGTCCTTCCGAAGGAACATGAAATCACCGGCGTCGGCAAATTTAAGTATGTTTATTGCGCCTTCGTTTACATCAAAATATCCCTGTAAATATAAAATTTTCGTATTGTCAAAACCCGTCAACTATAATGGAATTACGTGGGCTTCAGCTAGTGTCAAACACAGAATCGCACACGCTGACATACACCCAAGTTAGTGAACCCATGTGGTACCATCGAACATGTCTTACAATCAACTTTAAAAGAAACATAAATCTCTTGTGGATATCCTTAACTTCCATGGATAACTTCTGCCGCAGAAGTACGCACTCTTTCAACTCATCCGATATGTTTACGCATTGCAGTTTCTTGAGTTTTTCATTTTCGCCTAGCATATCAGAAAAGGATTCGTCTTCAACGGCATTTAAATGCTGCGAAGCCACCTTAAAAATAAAAATTACCGTTAAAAAAGCTTCGACATTAAACTAATGTGGAATTCGATTGCGGGCGCTCTCAGAGCAATTTTTATATTCGTTTGGTACAGGAAAAAGCAATCTTTTTAAGATTTCGGAGCACTTTTGCGAATCTGGATATTTTCTCAGATTTACCAATACAAGTGCGTTTGATTTTGACAACTGATGGAGTTTGTTTACATTTTTAGTGAATTTTTCTCCAGCAAAGAAAGGCTGAATCTATTTTTGTAAATTATTTATGTATAATTATTTATAAATCAATCGGAACAGATATTTCTAATGTTTTAATACAAAATTTAACCAGTGAATGGAAATCGCTTGAAAAAGTGTCGAAGACTACATAAATATTCATATCGCACGAATATCAACACAAAAAAGAGCAAGTGACGTTTTTATGTTCGATTAGCCACACGAAATCTGGAATCTGAGAGCAAATCTGAAGAAGCCCAATCGAAAACCACATAAATGCCGTGTTTACGTCTAAGAAATGTTTTGTTTGCTGATAGACCATCGATTGAAACTGCTGCTCACGTGCCTTTTCTAATGCTCGCTGTTGAGTGACATAAAGAAGAAATTTCTTTCTTGTAATTTCTCGCAATCTCAGGATATCACTGTGAATACATCAAAAATATAGTCCTATATTAATTGATAGATGTACGCGTGCCAGTGGTACCACCTTTTGACATTAAATTTGCGAAAGTTGCCCTGACGGTTGGCATCTTCGGTGTAATTGGGGTCAATGGCTGTGACAACACATGGAGCCTTAGGGTTGACAAGATGTCCTCTCTGTGGATACAAAGAAAAAGTATGTAAGGACGATTTCAACAACAAGACTTACAGCATCCAAATCAACTATGGAGAGATTTATTTGGGGGCACTTTGCTTCCAAAAGGTCATCGGAACTGTAAAAATCTGAATGGCACGTAACGATTTATTAAAAATATAAAGCAAGCCTCTGAATAGACAAACCAGAATATTTTCTTCTTATTGTTTTTTTAATGCCTTTCATGTTTGGAATACAACAAAATACTCGTGAAACTTATCAAACAATTTTGTGTGATCAATAGGACTAGTTACTATGGGTCGTATAACAGGCATTTTAGTCCTTTCGTATAAATTACATAGGGTGTCTCGAACTAGAATTAACCATCAATTCTAGTTCACCTAATTTTAAGCTCGGCCCGGAGCGGCAAATTTAAGAGGCGGCAAAATTATTCTTAGATATAATGAAGTTTGAAACTACTATTCATCTGAAAAACAAAAAACGATATAGAATCAATGTTAGTTAACTTTATTTTTAATTTTTTATAATAACAACAAACAAAGTATTGCTTGTTAATTATGTTTGTTTTAATTCCTATTGTTTTCACGGTATTTTTTTTTGTTTCAACAACGAATCGAGAAACGAAATTGTAGCGGTAAAATAATGAGCGATTGTCGGAGTTCAAAAGTTCAAGAGTTCAAAAGTTCAAAAGTTCAAACGGTCAAAAGGTCAAGAGTTCAAAAGTTTAAAAGTTCAAAAGGTCAAAATTTCAAGAGTTCAAAAGTTCGAAAGTTCAAGAGTTCAAGAGTTCAAAAGTTCAAGAGTTCAAAAGTTCAAAGGTTCAAGAGTTCAAAAGTTCAAACGGTCAAAAGGTCAAGAGTTCAAAAGTTCAAGAGTTCAAAAGTTCAAAAGTTCAAGAGTTCAAAAGTTCAAAAGGTCAAAATTTCAAGAGTTCAAAAGTTCAAAACGTCAAAAGTTCAAAAGCTCAAGAGTTCAAAAGTTCAAGAGTTCAAAAGTTCAAGAGTTCAAAAGTTCAAAACGTCAAAAGTTCAAAAGCTCAAGAGTTCAAAAGTTCAAGAGTTCAAAAGTTCAAAAGTTCAAGAGTTCAAAAGTTCAAGAGTTCAAAAGTTCAAGAGTTTAAAAGTTCAAAACGTCAAAAGTTCAAGAGTTCAAAAGGTCAAGAGTTTAAAAGTTCAAAAGGTCAAGAGTTCAAAAGTTCAAGAGTTCAAAAGTTCAAAAGTTCAAGAGTTCAAGAGCTCAAAAGTTCAAGTTCTTTACTTTCCTGTGCGATTCGCTTTCGCTATGACAATTAATAAGTCGTATAAGGACAATCGCTTTCAATTCACAGAATCACATAAAGCGCAGTGTGTGCATTGTGCATGCTCGGCATTATTATTTTCATTGCATTAACGAATTTGGGCGGAACGAAGTTCGCCGGGTCGGCTAGTTTTATATGAAAATATAGATTATTGAATTTTTGATACATATCTGGAAAAGTAGAAAAATTGCGTTTGGATTTGTACGTAATTCGTAGAAAACTGGATATCACACATACTAATGGTTTCAGTCTATTCAGACAGAGTTTGCAGCTCAATACAGCCAGCCTATCGCCATAGGCAGCCAGCATGTCCTTTTTGTTGTTGTTTGTTTTGATTTGTTTTGATTTTTTGTGCAGCGAATTTGTTATTATTTTTATTTAGTGAACTATGAGCGCGTTCTCAATTTGCAGACTCTGTAGTCACAATTGTGATCTTTATGGGGGACTGTGTGCTCGGCTATTTGAAATTCTGTGCACTAATACATGTGAACATGTTAACATGAGCTCGGAGTTCATAGCTGAAGGACACCCACTCTTAATAGCAAAACCCTTTTAATAGCAACAAATTAGTCAGTGTTGGGATTCAAAAACGCCATCCTATGTATTACAAGGTCCCCGCTAAATAGGAATTTGATTAAAAACCCGATTATAAGCTCTACAATTTTATAGCCATGTGCAAGTGCAAGTGCTTTCATCCGGGTAGTACTGTATTTGACTAATAATAATAATAATAATTTTTGGCGCAACGGGTCCGTAGGGACCCCTAGGCCTAGCTTCTCACAACCATTCGTTTTGTGATTTCATTTTTGGAACGAATGGAAGGGATCTACAATTTTATGCCGATTCCAAACGGCTAATTGAGAAGCTCTTTCAAGACAGTTATTCTCTCGGATGTTTGTCAGACGTTCGCGAGAGGTGGCGCAGTGAAAAAAACCCTGAGTTGGAATTTGGATTTTTGCGGGATTCGAACCTGGACCCCTCGCTTAGTAGTCCAACACACTAACCACTAAGCCACTGCGCCTACACTGTATTTGACTAGCTATGATAAATTATTGAGAGCAAGAGAGCGTTTTTTTGTTCGCATGCATAAGCTTTGGCTATGAATGATGTATCAACTGCACTGCAACTACGCGCGTCTTATAGCTGAAAACGAACGAAGCGCTGCGACGTTGATACACGTGCGCAACGCGAGAACGTGACGCTCACGCCAGACCACCCAACCCAGCGTTGCCGAAAAGCAATACAAAAATAACCAAAAAACACTAAAGACAGTAAAACAAAGATTGGGCCGAAAAATGTAATTTAATAGGCCTAAATGCCGCTGTGTACTTCAAACACCATAAGAGTAGTCATAACCTCTTTAGCGCGTGTTTATTATAAAAAAAAAAAAAAAAAAAAAGCTCAGACCTAAGGACTGTCTGCTCTCAGGCGGTGAGATCCTTGGGCTTTATCGATGATTGGTGCGCAAGTAATGGGCTTTCAGTGAATCCTCTTAAAACTACGGTTGTTCTCTTCACGAGAAGGAGGGATGACACTGGTCTGACTCAGCTTGAAGTCAAATATCTGGGAGTAATACTCTATAGAAAGCTTCTTTGGTCCAAGCATGTTGAATCAAAAACCGATAAAACACTGTCAACTTTCTGGCAGTGCAAAGGCGCTTTTGGCAAGACATGGGGCTTATCTCCTAAAAGGGTCCTTTGGATCTATACGGCAATGGTAAGACCACTCCTCTCATATGCATCGGTTGTATGGTGGAACAGGCTTTCGCGGAAACGAAGCTACGCTACGTGTTCTAGACTGAATATTTCGTTGGTTGAACGAAGCCAGTTCCGACAAAAGTTCAAACAGACACAGCTGGTTGCGTTTCGCCAATAGGAAACGTCACACCCAAAATTGGACGATGTCGCCCCTATTTTTGATTGGCGCAACAGTTTGGGGTGGAGCATTCAGATGCATTGAGCACAAAATCGATATCCCAAGTATAAAACTCCAACACATGCATGGCATTGTTGCTATGTCCATCACTAATGCAAGACTTCTCTAAAGACGTCTTTCAGAGGAAGGAGTGTAACTGCCTCTTTTGCCAAACTTCAAAGAACGGTCTGTCTTGGATGCACAGGGGCCTTCCCCAGCACTCCGGGCTCTGCTCTAGATGCTATGATGAACCTCCCCTCTCTGATATTTTTATCATGGTGTGTACGCTGAAATCCACCTCTCGATTAAGGAGAGATGGTTTTTGGTACCACACGCATTGGAGTTTTGAAGAACTTGTGCGATAATTATCCTTTGACCCCTGTCTTATGGATATGCCCTCTGACGCAATGACACCAGAAATCCTACTGCGACAAAACTACCAAGTCAACTTTCCTCAGGCGACGGAATGGCTTCGGCCAGACTCTGAGCCAGGAAAAGAATGCCATCGTATATTCACGGACGGCTCCAGGACCGAACAATGATCTGGTTCTGGGGTCTTTGTGGAAAGCGAGAACATTAGACTACACTACCCATTAGGTAACTATGCGTCTGTCTTCCAAGCGGATATTTTCGCTATCCTTATGGCCATGCGCTATATTGTGACAAACAGGTGGAGGGCTAGAAGCATATGCGTTTGCAGCGATAGCCAATCTGCATTAAAAGCACTGCTCAACCCTCTTACCTCGTCTAAATTAGTGCTTGAACTGAAGCTATCTCTGAACCTAGTCGGTAGGCTAAACACAGTGAATCTTGTGTAGATCCCAGGTCACACTGGCATCCATGGAAATGAGATCGCTGATGAGCTTGCCAGGCTGGGATCAGAAGAAGACCTGAACCGGCGTTGGGTCTGTCCGCATCTGCAGTTAAGTCATCCATTGATACTTGGGTTTCTCGTGAACACAAGCGTCGGTGGCGACTGTGCGGGGTGTAGACAGACCAAACGACTGCGTCCGGACATCTGTAAAAGGTCTGCGTCTTTCCTTCTGTCTCTCAGAAGAATTGACTGCAGACTGCTTGTGGGTGTCCTTTCGGGCCACCAAGCTTTTGCCAAGCATTTGAATGTGTTGGGCTTGAGCGACACCACCATCTTTCCTCTGTGTGGAGAGGACGACGATACAGCGAAACACTTCCTCTGTAATTGTCCTGCCTTTGCTCGCAACAGGGGTGGCGGATCTTTGGGGCTGATGTGGTGAGTGCCGAACATCTAAGCTCTTCACCACTGAAGCTCCTTCGCATCTTTCTTCGAAAGACGGAAAAACTAAGTACAATAATATAAGGTGTCTGTTTGGCAGTACAATCGACCAGTAGTTGTGTCTGAGTGCTCCATCGGATAGTAACAACCTCCGACAAAAAAAAACCTAAATGCGACAAGTAAATTAAAAATTTAATTGATAATTTTTTATCTATGTTTTTAATGTAAAATGTAAATAAGTGTAAGTAAGAAATGAATTAAAATTTGTGTTTATTTTTATTCACATTGGGCCTTAGCAATAAACATTTTTAGTTTCGACTTTAAATTTACGGAAGCTCACAATTGCGAGAAATGTATGGAAAATATATCCACTGTAAACTACTTAAATTTAGAGTCGAAACTAAAAATGTTTATTGCTAAGGCCCATAAATGCTGGATCGGGCCCTGTGTGTGGGGAACACTGTGGCGCCTCAGTCTTTCTCAGCCAACTTCGGACTAGATAGTTTATTACATATTCATACATTTTGAAACTGTTATACCCTGAGCGAGGCTTCGAACCGAACGTATAGTGTCCAAAATTTCGCCAGATGTGTTTACGAACTAGACTACACCGTTCTTCGGTGACAGATTGTTTAGTTCATCAGTCTTTCGAGTTCGGTCATTCGGTGTTCGCGATCGTTACTTTTATTTAAAGCAATGTTGTTGTTAAATAAAATAAAATTCTTAAAATCAAATTGCAAGTGTGTTGTGTGAAATGGATGTGTTTGTGTTTTTTTTTTTTCTTACGGGAGTGCGTGGTCGTTGCGAATCCGTCGTATTTTTCATTGAATGCACAAAGAATTGTCAACCCGGTAAGTACACGAGGTAGATTTTTGAATTTTTCAAAATATTTTTGAGCTTTTCGTACTTCTTAATTTTCTCCTGGGCCACTATTTTTTTGCTAAAACCTACTTTGATAGTCTAAAAGCTTTTCGTTGGAGAGGTGTTTGACACGAAAGTTGCAGACTTTTCCGAAGTTCTTCTGCACCGAACTTGACTATCACTCTCGACTTACGCTCTCATACTCAAGACTTGTTTTTGAACTAAGGACGGATACGGTTACCGTTCTTTAGCAGTCGTGTGACTTTTTGTTCCACAAAGTTCTTAGATCAAGCCAGTGCGTGTCCGGGACGGTTTTGCGATCCTTAGTCAAATTGTTCGATTAAGTACAGTTTAGAAATAATCGTGGTGCTAAATGTATAATATTGCGTCCAAAACTTGTTTTTTATTGTCCACGTGAGTGTGTTTTTGGCTAATGGGAGTGCATAATCGATATTCGTCAAAGGGTACTTTTAAAACTCACCGGTATGTACTTGCTTTCTTAATAATTAAATATCATTTAGGAATCAGGCCTTCTTTCTTTGTTTCCGCTGGCGCTGCCTATTTTGAGGTGTTGTCCGATTAAAACCATTTCTTAAACTATTTGTCAGGAAACCATTTTAAAAAAAAACTCTGAAGGTTGGAAATAAAGTACTAGATTCTTGTTTGTTGTATTTCTTACTGGCTGAAAATGATAACAGTCCATCGCTGCATTTTGTCGCCGATGTTGCATGTCCTTGTGGAGGGGCTACAATTTGCTTTACCATTCACCATCAGTCGCATAAGTTTGCGCGTTCTGCCGAAATTCGCACCAACAGCTCGCCAACTTTGTCGTTGTCATTGGCGTGCCTCACCTATTCGTCTACCATAGAAAAGCTATCCACTGGGCTCTGTATGAGTGCAATTTAAGGTAGCCTTACATTATCCAACTCATCATTGTGTGCTCGTTTCTATATTGATTATTTGGCATAATACATGGTTGAATTGCAGCAAATAAAACGACTTTCGTACATTTGTCCTTGATCAATTTTATTATAGTTCTTTTCCTTATTATTATTAGTAAGTATAATGTAAATAAAATAACAAAGAAATATATACATTATATGTTTAATATGTTAATGCTTTTATATTATTTTAATCTGTTTTAATTGTTTGATTATCATTATAAATAATAAATAATAAAAGTTAGTTGTTTCAACAGTAGGTAAATTCTATTTCTGAAATGAATACTTTATCTTTATGTATGCTTTTGTGATTCGTTTGATTTATTTCACACTCGTCGAGCGAAATAAATTGATTTTCCTTAGTGAACAACATTAAAAAACAGGTTCTTCTTGTAAATAATTCTTGAAGGTAATAACTATTAAAAGTATTTATCATTCGTTTTTTTCTTTCTGTTTTTTCTGTTTTTGGCATGCATTTTATAAAGAGTTTTATTAGTTATTTACTTTGTTACTGGGGGACACCGCTTTCTGTGTTTTTTTTTTTATATATGTATATATATATATAAGTAAGATTGCAAACATTTATTTCACAGTTTTTGTTTTTTTTTTTTTTCTTTTTACTGAGAATAATATATAATATTTATGCCTTAATGTAACACACAGTTACCATTTAGAAGACTTACTTTTATTCTAAATAGTTTAATCACGTATAAATTCAAACGATAAAGTAAGAAATAAAAATACAAACGAAAAAACAAGAGTAGGTAAGTCAGATTACAGATGTTGCTTAGTTTATTTTTGTTTGTATTAAATTTAAACACTCATTTTAAGAGAGAGAGAGAGAGAGAGAAAGAGTGTGAGCGTGAGAGAGATGAAGCAATGGTTGCTACATAATCATAAGAACACTATAAATATTTTAGCCATTATTTTTATTTTCTTATTTCTTTCATTTTGTTGGTTTATTTGTTACGTATATGTATTGTGTCGATGACATATTTAAAATTTCGAAAAATATCTAAGTTTTTGTTTTTACTTTTGCTTAAGAAAACCATATTTAAAAAAGCACACAAAAATTTTGAAGTGTTCTTTTGTTTCTTTATTTAGTTTTAAATGTACATCAATTTTACGTATTCCGTTACACATTGATTAAAATTTGCATATATGAAATTAAATCTATCGTTGGTTTTTCTTTTTTTTTTTTTTCTTTTAAAAAAGAAAATTAAAATGTATCACCCTCAATTTTACCCTGTTCACAAGTGTTTTTTTCTTCTTCTTTTTTTTTTTTGCATTTTAATAATTACTATTGTATGATAAATATATAAATATATTACATATCTATACATTAACCTTATTTTTACATAATCGGTTAGCCAATCACTACTACGGGTTAAACATTAATTTTTTTTTAATATCTGATTGTTGGTTTAGTAGGTTCTCTTTTTTTGTGGAAGTTCAACTCATTGCCATACACGTTTTTTAAAAGAAGGTAAACAACCTAGGCGCGTTTTCGTTATAAGAATTTTGTTATTTACTCTCAGTACTAGTAGTTATCGTCTCAATATACATAATGTATATATATTTAACTGCTTAGAGTAGAAAAAAAAAATACGTATTTACAAAAAAAAATATATATATATATGTTTTCTTCGTAAACTTTTATTGGCAAACTTTTCAAACCATACTGTAGTTGCAAACAGAATTTACGTGTTCCTGATTTTGTGTTTTTAATTATATTACCGTACATTAGATTGTATTCATTATAGCAACTAGACAAAACTATCTTTAATTCTTTCTTTTTATTACAATTTGTTCTAATAAAATATGAAATAATATGTATATATTTAACTACTTCATTTACAAAGATGGCAAATATTTAAGATTTATTATTATATACCCATTAAATACTTTCGATCATAACTTACTATATATTAGGTATATCTCAAATTAGGTACTATGTACAGTATCAAACATTTATTTTGAATGTTTTCTTTTTCTTTTTTTTACACATATATTGTCAAATTATCTCTTTCGAAGCGAAAAGTATATAAGAATTATTACTATATTTCTTTTTGTTTTCAAAAGGTATGAAATTTAGTTTTTCTCAAAGTATTGTATAATTTTTTCGTTGATATTTCTTACTTGTTGGTGTTTCTTTTAATAGAAAATAAGGAACGTGTTTTTTTTTTTTTTTGTTATTATTTATTTAAAATGTTGCTTGGAAGAATTTTTTAAAACTTAATTAGATATTTTACAATTTCTATTTTATGATACACTTGTTGCTGTACCTTACTAACTAATAAATTATCTTAATATTTGCTTATTAAGTGCTATATGTTACCACATGCATTTATGCGCCTTCGGGGCATTTAAGGAAATAAGATATAGTTTTAATGAATATTTTTTGTTTGTTGTCGGTTTTTCTTTTTCTCATTTTCGTTTTACATAAAATTACATCTAGAGTTATAACACCTCTCTTCTTTTTCATTTTTTTTTTACAAGTTTTGGCGGGATTTTGCAATTTATATGTTATACTAGTTATTTTACGTGGTGACCTGTTATTCGCTGTTTTAGTATTTGCGCATTGTTCCTAGAGTTATTCTGTATAAAACAACAACAAGAGAAAATAACAAAATAGAGTACTAAAAAAACGAGGCTAGTTCCGAGACGAGAAGGAACTGTTGCTGTATTTTTTTTTTGAGTGTTTTGTGATGTTTTTTTGTTTTCATCTTACAATGAGATTGATTTTATTGGACTACAACTGCAGCTTCACTGTTTAGTGTTTTTGCTGCTTTTATTTTTGACGGCAAAAGAAAGTTTTAGCATTTCTTTCGGTTTCGTGGTGATTTGTTTTAACTTATAAACTCTCGGTTAAATTTGATGATTCTTTTTGTTAATTATCACAAATCTGTCATGTTTTCCGGTATCATTTTTTTAGTATATTTATGCTAGAAGAGAGTTCGTACTGTATAGATATATATATATATATAAAAAATAAAAAGGGAAATACAACGCCTTCGAAAATTGCAGTTACGAAGTTCTCTAAAAATGATGAATTTAACTAATTAACTAAATCTCAGGTAAGGCAAAATATCACCTGATTGTATAACGGTTGTATTTGTATCAACAAGATGTAGTCATGAATTTTTAAAAAAATAAATGCTTAGGATTTTTTTATTTTTTTTTTATTTTGTATTTTTTTTTTTTCAAGATGGCGTGTGTCATTAAGTAATATGATGATGAGAACCTTAGGAACCATTTAACCAGCGACTAATTCGTGCTTTTAATTTTGTCTCGCAAAATTATAGACGGATTAAGGTTATTGTTTAATTGTTTAATGATACATTTGAGCTAGAATTTAGTTTGGCATTCAGTGTGTCTTACCATGTGATTTATATCATTATGTACAATTTAGTATGATGGGAGCGGACGAGCTTAGTAGCCGCCGTATCCAATGTCAGGCTTGATTCTATCGAACATGGATGGATGGTTTGTAAGATAGCCAGCTGGTGAAGTGTGGCTGGGATGGTGAGCCGATTGGCTGGGATATCCCGATGTGTTTGTGTATGCGTAGGGGTAGTTGGGGCTGGGCATATGCAATGTGGGCGGCGGTGCTGGCGGAGGCGGACCAACTGCACTGTAAGCTCCATAGCCCGGGTGCTGAGCGTATGGATGATGGTATATGGGACTAACTGCCACCGGCATGTGCGGATCCATATACATTGGACTACCAGAAGCCGACGAAGTGATATGGTGCGGTGACGAGGCGGCCGCCGCTGCCATCAGATTTGAGTGATATGAATTTGTTGGATAGCTGTTTGAAGTGAGGCTGCTGACAGAGAAATTGCTTGCTAGACCATTGTAGTTGTTGATGTTGTTATTGTTGCTGTTTGTATTTGTGGAGGACGGACATGTGGTCGCCGTCGAGTATATCGGATCGGGATAGTGATGAGGCGATAGTATAGAGCTGTTCGAAGGTGGTGCTGACGATGGTGAGGAGGACGAAGATGAATTAAGATTTGAATAAGAGGGCAAGTAAATGCAGCCGATGCCGCCCGAAATGGAACTGCCGGCGCCACTTCCACCGGAGGCTGGTGACGGATAGCCCTCGTTGGATTCGCTTTTATTGCGGCATTCGATAGATCCGACGGTTGTGTTCAAGGAATTTGGAGTTTCGCCTTCGGCTACTGTTGGTATTTGATCGACTAGGGACTCCAAGCCCGACAGGCTTTTGGATGTCACATCGGACAGTTGTAAATTTCGTTGTTGTTGTTGTGGTTGGTTTTGTGCAGGCTGTGGTGTACTAGTGTTGCTATTGGACGTGTGTGGTCGAGAGGACACCATGTAATTAATGCTGTCGTCATTTGAGTTTGTTCCTCCAGTTTCGCTAGGTGTACTTCCCAGAACGGGGTTGCTGTTGTTGTTGTTTGCCGAGAGGTATGATTGATTGGAACTTGGATTCTGGTAAAGGTTGTGATAGTGCTGTTGAATTTGATGATTTGGTGCACCGCCCTGTTGTGGATCTCCGGTATTCGATGCAGGACTGGCGAACCGCAAATCATGACCGCTGTGCTCGTCGTTTGCTATGCTGTCGGAGCGATCATAATCGACCGGACCCATGGCCGGAGATGACGCCGACTGTGAATCACCCAGGTGTTCAGACGAAATGGCGGCCGATATTTCGGTGGACAAGTCTGAATGCGATGAGCCATAATGTGGCGATTTTGACGATTGCTGTGGATTGTGGTTGGGAGACGGCATATACATTCCAGGTGGTATGTGCAATTGGTGCTGTACGTGTTGCTGTAGAACATGATTATGCTGTTGCTGTTGCTGTTGCATATTATGGGAGTTTGAATGCTGCTGCTGCTGCTGCTGCTGCTGTTGGTGGTAAGCGCCGCTGCTACCTAAATTCGAATTGTTTGAGTTTGTATTTCCAGTCGGTGGGGTGGTTGGAGCATTCATGCCAATCGGGCAATAGGAACTCACAGTGTTTGGCGAATGCATTGGAGATGTAAACAGTCTTTGATTCTGCAGTGGCTGCTGTTGGGAAAGTGCTAGTGCGTTGAATTGATTACCATTATTCATTGCAAGGAGTTGATTCGCCATGCCACTGGGGCTATTGCGATGAAGACACAAGTCCGCTTTCGTGGCGTTGTCCATCGGATTTCCATTGTTACTGCTGCTATTGCTGTTGGAAGCAATATTCGGTCCAACGTTGTTACCAATATCGGTTTTTATTTTCTTTGGTCGGCCTCGTTTCTTTTTTGGTGTTTCACCATTCTCACCCATTAGTGTCAAGTTTAAGATATTGTTGTTACTATTCATCATCGTGTTTGAGTTGCGTGCCTTTTGTGGCACTGGGCCGTCCTCGCCATCCATGCCCTTTACTTTCTTTGGCCGTCCACGCTTTTTCTTCTCAGGCTGAACAGACTGATCAAGACTGCACGGCATGTGCATAACATTGCTGCAAAGGTTCATAGGAGTTGGTCCATTAATTCCTGGCATAACCATACCACAAGCACCGCTATTATCGCCGCTGCCAATCATCGGATGCATTGGTGATTCCTTGTGTATTATGTTCATGTTGTTGTTATTCAGATTTGTACTCAGATCTGTGATGTTTCCTCTTTCTGGTGTGCTGCTGTTACTATTGTTATAGCCCAGGCTCTGGTTTTCATTATTTAAACAATCGGGTGTCAAAAATGGCCCAGCTACTGGTGATGCGTTATCTTTTGACTCCGTTTCGCAACACTGCTTAGACTTGGGATCATTAAAGACAAACTCCAAATCGTCTATATGCGGTATCAGTCCGTTCAGGTAGTCGCGGAACTTCTTTAAAGCTGCGTAGAATGGTACCTTGTCAGCTGCACGAGGCAATTGAGCGCATCGAGCTGAAGACGACGGCATAACCCACATATACTGTTAAAGAGAGAGAGAGAGATAAACTTGTTGGTCAATTTTTGAAACCGACAAAAGTTTTAATTGTTTGTTACCGTATCTGTGCCTTCGACACATTCCTGTTGTCGTCCAAAATTGAAGTCCTTCTTGCCCGAAAAAACCTCAAATATCAGCTTTCCGTTGAAGACGGCTATCTTTGGTCGGAACCGCTTGAGTTTCTCCAAAAGTATACGACTACCCTCCTTGATCTCTTTCCGCGTCAAATCGGCTGAACCTTTTGTTGCCCTCTCCACCATATTAGTAAAGCCTATACCGAATTTCAGCAGTTTGTAATCCTCCTCCGCTGTCATCTGCTCATGGGTTAAACCAGACAAGTACAAACACTTCCAAAAGTGATTTCCCGGCCCAGCATAATGATGACCCTTATAGGCGGCAAACAAGCCCGGATTGATCCCAATCTGTTCGAATAGCATGGATTTCAAAAAAAACAAATTATATAACAAATGCACGCCTTGCTTAAAATGGGCGCACGCTGGTTAAAAACTGAAATTACACTCACGATAATAATGTCCAAATTATCCGTCAAATGGTCGGGTAGAGTTCGTTTTGAAACCTCCTCTTCGGGCATTCCATTGAATCGGTCGTGTTTCTTGCGCTCCTTTTGCAAAATCGGCTTAAGTATGCCGTCGGCCATTGTTCTAAAGTATGGAAAGCATAAAATCAAAACGCGCATATTGTGGTTTTGTTCCTTTTAAGCTAACTTACCGTGTTGCCAGTTCGTCTGCGCACTTTTTTTTGCGTCCACGCTTTTTCGGAATTGTAATATCACCGGGTATGTTGTCGGCATTTGGTACTTGCATCCGCAGTGCATTATTCGCATCAACAATGTGTTGGCCACTTGCCATCCTAATTGGTGACTGAACATCGTCGAATGACAGTCTTGGCGTTTCAGACGGACTTCCATAGGTCTGCTGCCGCAAGACCATAGAAATGCCGTTGCTAGAGGATGGTGACATCATGCGAATATTCGAGTTTATTTCGTCGTCAATAAAGTTATACGGATCGGCATCTGCATGATGGGGCGCCGACATGTCCTCGCTCTTGGGCGGAACCAAGTTTGTTGAATGAATTTGATGCTGGGGTGTCAGCGAATGGGAAGACGAATGCGAATTGGGGGTAAGTACATCACCCGCGCTGGTTTCATAACCATCATCTTGGCTTTCGTGCTTTACTGTTGGAGAGAGCCTACACAAATAGTTGAGTTAGCGAGAGGAAGAAGACCAAATAAAAACAAAAGACTTACAATTTATACCTGTTGTTAGGATCCTCGTGAAATTCGTCAATCATTAGATCATCAATGCAAGTTATTGCTGTGTGCTTCTGCTGCTGATGATGATGCGGCGAGGGGGGTTGTGGATGTGGCAGTTGGTGTATTCGTTGTTGTTGTTGTTGATATTGTTGATATGTGCGAATATGGTGTGGCTGTTGCATCGCTTGTTGATCTTGGTGATGCAAATAGGCCATTAGTTCTGAATGATGTTGCTGCTGTTGTTGTTGTTGGTGTTGCTGCTGCTGCTGTTGTTGTTGTTGTTGTTGTTGCTGTTGATGATGATGCAACATATGCTGTTGATTCTGGTGGTGTTGTTGTAAATAAAGCTGTTGTGGGTGCTGTTGTGGATGCTGCAGCTGATGTTGGTTCTGGTTAAGATGATGATACTGATGATGTTGATGTTGTTGTTGTTGTTGTTGTTGTTGTTGTTGTTGCTGCTGCTGTTGGTCTATCTGGTTTATTATATTCATGTTCGGTGGCAAGTGTTGCATTTTTCGATAGTCTTGCACATTTGGGTTTTGCGTCATTTGCTGATCGCGTATATTCTGCTGATGCGCTATATCTTCGACATTAAGGTCATTGCGTAGACATTCGGGAAATTGATGAACGTGAGAATATGGATCGTGCTTGGCACAATTCTCTATAACATCGTTACGTTCCTCAGGTGTCGGAAGACTTTGCTGACTGAGATGCTGTTGCTGCTGATTTAAATGGTGTTGCTGCTGTTGTTGTTGATGTTCAAATTCAAGTTGGTGCTGCTGCTGATGGACATGCTGTTCCAATGGATCGCCAGTATCCATTTCTTGGTCATCATTGCATTGTTCCTTTTGCTGCGGCGGATGTAACAAATGTTCCATTTCATGGTCATTCGAAGGTGATTTCCTAGGTCCTGAATTTGAATGATCATGTTGATGAATAACTAAATTTTCAGCTTCCATCTCTTCGATATCACTTATATTATTGGTAGCACAACCATGAGTTTCTCTAATATTAGACGGGGATAAAGCGGAAGAGGTTTGCGTTTGACTTTGACTGCTTTCCGGCAAATTCTCGTCGTGTGGCATGAATGATTTTTTAAAAGAACTTTCATCCTCCCCCAGCAGTAATGCAGTCGTTTGACTAGAAGGTACGTGGTTACTAGCTTCACAGTCATCGAAAGTATATGGTTTATTTTCGGTTTCGTTCGTTACTAAAGAACTGTTTTCACGAGGCGATGGCGATGGCGACATCTTGGCAGTATTCTCACATTCATGCTCTTTCTCTAATTCTAATGACCGAGGCGAACGAACTGCAACTAGTGTACTTTCGTAAGGTGACTGCTGCGATACTGTGTCACTCAAATTGGCATGCTCTTGTTTGACAATATCCGTTTCATCGTTGTCCGCAAAATTGGCTACATTGTCGCCATTATCGTTTATACTTTCCTCCATTGGGAAAATGTCGTCTTCTTTTTTGTGCTCTTCCTCTTTTTGTTCCTCTTCATCATTGTTTCCTTTATTGTTTTGTTTATCGTCACCTTTAGATATGTCTTCTGTTTTAGCACTACTAGCATTGCCGAGTAAAGCTGTCGAAGCTAAACTCATTAGGGAGGATACCGATAATGGTAGTTTATCATTAGTATCATTATGAGTATCTTTGGTAGAGATTTTCGTTGTTTCCTCCTCTTCCTCTTCTAATGAAGCAAAAGTTGGTTCAGATGTTGTATTCATAGTATTTGCTGTGCCTAACAGTATTACATTATCCCGGAATAAAGTTGCCACTTGCATATTTTATAAAATATTTCTCTGGATTATTCTTTTATCTTATAAATTATATTCACCACTTTTGAGTTTATATTTGAGTTTGTAATTGTAATAAGTATTAAATTTGCGATGTCTAAATTGTAGTTGAATGTTGTGAAACAACTCTCCATTTTCTTTTGCTATAATTAATCACGCAAGTAAGTTTCAGTTATCAATAAATCATTCAGATTCCCAATATCACTCTGATGTATTCTGTAAGCAAGAAAAACAAAGGAAAAAGTTCAATGGGCGTACTAAATGCATTAGGCTGTAGGGTTTTTAATTATTTGCTGAGGTCTGGGTAGGTTCCTTTACACGGTTTCGAGATAATAACTGGAAACAGTCAGAGATTTATGTCAATTCAGACTTGGAGGGTACAGCACCACTTTTTCCGATTTATGTCATTGCAGAAAAACATTGGTAGAGCTTTTAGAAAGCCAAGCTTAGCCTGGGAATGATTTAGTCTCTGAGTGCCCTGATTGCTTCTTGGCTACCTAGACATCGCTGCCATATACACTTTGTGTAATTTTTTGTCATCGAATTGGTCCGAACGCAGTTATTTATAGCGCACATTTCACATGGTACCTGGCCACGACACTCCTGCGCCGGTTCCTTCGTCCGTTCTCGACCGGAAAGTGACATAGAGCCAAATTGGTCTTGTGTCAATTTTAGAAAGCGTCACAAGGCGAAAATTTAAAAAAATACAACGAATTTTGATGTGTATCGAGTTGTTCTTAAGTCACTTCTGCTTGGGACAAATAGGTACCTACCAAAAGTGAGTTTTAGAAGTCACAAGTAGATGGTAGTAGTTGAGGTTAGGATGCGCCTTTTAACTTTGCTGATAAGTGTTCATTGAAACAAGCCTACCAATAATATTAATAGACATTTATCTGGGAGATACTGTTCAGCGCTGATACTTGGAATCCGGATAGATCGTAAGGTGGTTGGATAAGTCAAGTGCTCTTAACCAGGAAATTATTTTTTTTGAATAAGTCTCTTCTGAAATTCTTAACTTAATCATTATTGGATGCGTTCTTTACAAATGTAGTGCTCAACTTTTTAAACAAAGACGAAAACCCAAGATCAGAGTGCCCACTGAATGTATTTCTTTTCTTTCTATAGACATTTTGTTTGATAGAGTTTTGCACAGTGTAATAAAACGAAACGCATGCATTATGCCAAAGCAAGTAGGTACATGCAAAATTCACATATTTGCCTCAAGTTGTACAATACGAAAAATAAAAACAAAATGTTGTTGTTTTCATCGCATTACCATAGTATAGGTTTCGCGTTAAAAATATACACATGCATGTGAATATTGTCCATCTATTTTAAAACGTCGCATAAGGTTTCAAAGCAAAAAAAAAAAAAGAACAAATTAAATATCCATACGTTTATATAAATAAATATATGCACCTACATATACAATAAATAACAAAATAATTTGCTTTTGTGTATGCTATTTTTTGATCCAAGTTTGACTTGTGTATATATATATAAAGTAAATATATATGAAGAGATACACACTAAAATCGAAAATAAATCTACACTAAGTATGTATGCACCTTCTAATAAATGAATTTTGTTGTTCATACATATATATTGTTAGCACACAACCTATCCTAAACAAAATTGTTGCTCTTGCCAACGGTTATTTATTTTTCTAAGGGCCATACGACGAACAATATAAGATATAGTTTTTTTTTAGTACTGATGAAATAAATGTGCATCAATCAACATTGACAACCTGAAGTAAAAATGAAACTAGGATTTTTTTTTAATAACAATACATGCATATTGGGCTCATTTGAAACACTTGTCGTCTAAATTGGTTGGTAAAGTCACTTTTGATATGTCACCCATTTAATCGAAATGTCAACTTAGTAGTAAGTCGAGAAATTCGCGTGACTCCTTATTTGGCTTAAAAAGCCATTTATTTATGTTTCTTATTTATTTATTTATAATTATATTTGATTGTCTGATTTTCTAAATTTGATTAATTGCTTTTTAAAATTGTTAGCATTTGTAAGCGTTTTAATTGCATTGGGAAGGTTGTTGAACATACTTATCCCTTTGAACATTACGGTGTTTTGAGCGCGCACTGTAGATTTAAACTGTGGTCTAAAATTGTGTCCTCCTCTGAGGTTGTATGGTTGACTTTCACTTACATATTTTAAATTGTTAGTCAGATATTCCGGCAGCAAGTTATTTTTCATTTTAAATATAAATACTAATACACTAAGTTTAATTTGTTGCCTAACATTCAACCACCCTAGTTTGTTCAACATATATTTGATGTAGGTTAACCTATGGCATTTCAGTGTTACCCTCAAAGCCCTATTTTGAAGTTTTTGCAGTCTTGTAAGGTCTGCTTCTGTTGAAAGATACAAAACTGTAGTGCAGTATTGAAAATGAGGCCTAATAATAGCGTGACTAAATTTTCCGGCTAACCTTGCATAAACATCAACTCTAGACAAACGACGGCTGTCAGACATAGTTAGCTAGAGTTTTGAACGCCCTCGTTGTGTTAAGAAATTTAAATGAGGCATCAGAGTGAATGCCCCCCAGCTTCAGAGATGAACTCGGAGCTCAAGAAACATGCATTAGTGTGACATCTTCGCAGTGACACTTATCCTCGTTTTGAGGGGTAAAATAACTTTTCTTAAGAGCTCTTAAGGATCATTCACATGAGAGCGACCAACTACCTACGAACGAACAAATATTCGCAAGTTTTGACAGTCCATTAACATGATACATTTATGTCGTTTTCCATTGGTTTCACTCGGGGATCCACTCATTCTGTAGTCCAATGGAACAAGAAAGCTGCTTCTGATTGAATCCGCAAGAGTATTGGTGAAATGCCAAAAAATAATCTACGGCAGCTGTCAGTCGACTTGTATAAAATACACGAACTACACTTGTGTGAGTGCTTCTTGAGTGGATTCTGACTTCAAATCCAGAAGCGAAATTCTCTCCTCAGAATCACCAGAAGAGTATTTTTTGTGCCAATGGAACGGTTTCAGAAGTGATTTTTTCCGGACTCTCCCGGACGCTTCTTTTTGCCCAATGGAAAACGACATTAATTTGGTCGCAGAAACCCGCGAATCCAATGACAGTCGCCGTTATTTGTCTCTATAACATTTTGAGTTTGAGGTTAAGTTCGAACGAATGCTTTATTCGTTAGTTTGTGGAACGCGAATTGAATGATGTGGATTGTGAATAAACTTTGACAATTCGCGCCAAGGGTGTATTCGTTCGCGGCAAAAAGTTTGCAATTCGAAATTTCGTTATTTGAACTGTTTATTAACATGTTTTCTTAATAATTTTGATGGGATAATTAACTATCCTCCTCTTGGAATAGTAAAATGTACAATTTTCTGTTCATAAATGCATCAAAAGTGGTTTGTTCGCATTTCAGCAATTCGTTCGCTCGCTCTCATGTGAATAGTCCTTAAGTCTTACTTACTGCTCGCTGTAAAGATAATCAATTTTACATTTTCATAACAAAGCTAGGCATTTGCATCTTTTTATAAAATTGCAATGGCTGACTGTTCTTCTTCTTTTTGAAAAACTGCCCGCTTGAAAGAAGAAATCTCCCTTCATTTCGTGTCAATCCAACTCATCTTTCAGCTTGTGCCCATTACATGGTATTTCTGACATTATGAGAACTATAACTAGATTAATTCGTAAGGTTGTTTTACACAAAGACTACCACGAATTTTATGATTCTTTATTATTGAGCTGATCTAAGCTTCAATTTGAACCATGAAAACACCAACAGCTAACTTATTTGTTATTTGAAATTGTTATTGGTGAACAAAAATAACCTCGTATGTCCCATGAAATGTTTGAAATTATTTTTTTAAGACCTCGTAAGTCTTTAAATGTAAACACCACAAAAGTTAATAACAAAATGTTTTTCGGAATATATTAAAAATAATAAATTAAAAATATTATTAAACAAAAAAATTTTAACAGTTCCTTTTTTTAAATTTTTAAATCGGTTTTTTTGCGCCTCCTCAAAAATTTGCCATTTTCGACTTGCGAGTTTTTGAAAAAAAGCCGACGATATAGATCGCTCTTAAATTAGAAATATCTATTGAACTAAAGTGACCACATTTATTTGAAATAAAAGCGGGACAGATTTCCAAAATTTCGAAGGGAGTAGAAATTAGGTTATGTTTTAGTAAAGCAATAGAATAGTACGTAAAATAAACGTCAAATGACATATTTATTTAAAAAAAAATTTGACTTCATAACTGCATTGATGCGGCCGAGTCCATTACTTTGGACTTATGTTTTTGTCTTCCGACATGGCGAATTATGTCACTTTGTCCTCCTGCAGATATTGAAAATTCGCATTCGCAAACATTACAATAATGTCGATTTCCATTGGGATTTTACAGATTTGCTCTCAGATCTCAGATTTTTCGTGCCCAATGGAACATAAAACGAGATTTTTCTTCCTCCGCATTTGTGGTAGTGCGTGTTTGAAAAGTCAGCTGTTCTTAAATTGCAATTTATGCTTATGAAAGTCCACTCCATTGCGCCGGCCAAATGTAAATTTTTCTTTATTTTTCACAGACTGGTCTTCTAAATACGTAATTAATACACACTTTAAAGTTTGACAAAAGGCAAATGTTTTGGTGGTAGTGTAAGTAGATGTGAATCTTGCTCAGATATCGAGATTCGAAAATTGCTCTGACTCTCAAAAAAAGTGCTTTTTTTGCGGCCAATTGAACATGAAATCTGACAGCCAGCTGATTTCGAGAGCAGAAAAACTGCTCTGACTCTGAAAAAAAGTGCTTTTACTGTCCCAATGGAAATCGACATAAGCAAATGTGTTGCGTTTGCTCGGTCTCAGGAATGAATATTTTTTTGCTTTAGATCTTTTGAGAATTTACTATCCCTTTTGCACTTTTTGTTTGTTGCTTCTGAAGTGGATGTCATTCTATTTCTATTTATGTATAATGAAGCGATAATATTATTAAGTAGGTATTGTGTTAACATTTGAGTTTTTTCTTATTTACCTATCTACAAATATCCCTCCAATATGCTTCACTAAACAGCAAATTGTTTTGTTTTCGTTTCAAAAGTGACAGACTACAAGCAACAAAACTGACAATTCATTTAAGATGGAGTAGCTATACATGAGCTCATTTTCTTCCTTTAACAGCTCTTACGTTTGTTTTATATGCACAGGGATAATAAATAGTAATCATAAAATTGCTTTATTTTAAGAATTGTAGAAACATACACACATTTTTACAAAAGTAGTACCTATAAGGGGGACATTTTTTACAAAAGTTGGAAAAGCGGGACGTTTAGCGGGCCAGCTATGGCCGCGGGACAGAGACCTCAAAAACGTGACTGTCGCGCTAAAAGCGTATGGACGTATGGTCACTTTATATTGAACGCAATTCTCCTAAAAAAATGAGTTGTGTCCAGCGTTGTTCCAAAGTATTTTTTGAGTTGAGCCATTCTTCGAGCCATTTTACGAAAAAGTGAGCCACAATAGTTACATGAAAAAAAATTTGGGTTGTTGGGGTTGGATCTTTGGAATTATGTCTTGAAAAATTAAAGTATCTGTATTAAAAATTTGTGTATCCATACATTTGAATTTTTATTAACTATTAAAAATAATTTATTGCAGAAACAACAAGCTTACTAAATATTTTTATACAAATAGATCCCCATGATATTCTTATTGTGCTTCATACAAGTCCAGAATTTTACTACATTTAAATCGAATTCCTCCAACATATTTTGAAGTTCTTCCAGCAAAGTGTCCTTTTGGCATTCAAAAAAATGTGGAAATCGTGTCATAAGTCTGGTAAATTGAGTTGAGATAAGTTTAAAATTGTTCATATTACTTTTTAAAAAGATTGGATCCAAAACTTGAAATGGTGTTAAAATTGGATTGTTAAAATTAAATCTCTGTTTTTATTTTTAACAAATGTTTTTTTTTGTACGAAAGAATTGTGAGTTTTAAGCCAAATGTGAGCCATTTCTATTTGGCTCGGAGCATTGAGCCAAAGCTAAAATATTTGAGCCAAATTACCCAATTGAGTACTTCAGCACAACGCTGGTTGTGTCAAACCTGTCATTTCTAATTTCAATTTTAAATGATTTTTAAAAATGTCAGTCAAATTTTCCTTAGTGCGAGATAACTAGATAACGTAGCCATTTTTCTGCGAAATGTTAACTATAAGAACCAGAAATGCAGTTAAAAAAATTCTAGCCGCTTATCTATTCTTGCAATCGGAACAAGCGCTGAACACGGATCGGCGAATGTTGGGGGTTGTTTCAACGGTTTCAACTTTCAACAACAATCAACAGTTTGTTCTTTTTACATAAAGTCCCCGAGCGAATTGCAGTGAAACGCATCCGGATCAAATTCTATTCAACCCTTTCATATTATGCCCACAGCTGATCACAGTCTAGTACAATATTTAAAAAAGAAATTCTTAAAGGATCTCCATGCATATTATTTGGAAAGCAGGGTAGAAAGGGAATTTTCTTCTGCAACGTGAAATTAAAATGAAAATTAATAAAATCGTTGTACTTTTGACCCGGCATTTCTCTGGTCTGGCTGATAATGAAACAGAAAAATCGTGCTAAACACATGTACACACAAATTACATGTAGGAATACAGATTGTTCTCCTGTTAACAAATTGACGTCACCGTGCTTTATCAACCCGCACGAAATAAACCCACTGCAGCGCGTTTAATGTTATTAACAATGATGCAACTTTAGTTTCAGTTTTATTTGGTCTGTAATACAAATTTGACATATGAACTGTTTTTTTTTTTCTTCTTTTTTTGGTGTATAGAACGAACATTACTGCATGCAAATAGTAATAACAAAGATTATAACACACTCTCTGCAAAATATAGCAACAATTTCGTTAAGCTTCGGCTATTGCAAAAAACCGGTAATGAAAGATTAAGGGTCGACCACAGTTTCACTTTGCAAGTTCAGCACCAGCGTTACTTCCAATAGGGGAATTTTCTTTCCATCCTTAAATAGGTAAAAATAAAGTGACCAGATTTATTTGAAATAAAAGCCGGACACATTTCCAAAATTTCGAAGGGAGTAGAAATTAGGTTATGTTTTAGTAAAGCAATAGAATAGTACGTAAAATAAACGTCAAATGACATATTTATTTAAAAAAAAAATTAGACTTCATAAATCATAACTGCATTCATTACTTTGGACTTATGTTTTTGTCTTCCGACATGGCGAATTATGTCACTTTGTCCTCCTGCAGATATTGAAAATTCGCATTCGCAAACATTACAATAAGCAAATGTGTTGCGTTTGCTCGGTCTCAGGAATGAATATTTTTTTTGCACTTTTTGTTTGCTGCTACTGAAGTGGATGTTATTTTATTTCTATTTATGTATAATTAAGCGATAGTATTATTAAGTAGGTATTGTGCTATGCTAGCATTTGAGTTTTTTTTTATTTACCTATCTACAAATATCCCTCCAATATAATTCACTAAACAGTAAATTGTTTTGTTTTCGTTTCAAAAGTAACAAAATTGACTACAAGCAACAAAACTGACAATTCATTTAAGACAGAATATGCTTAGGATCATTTTCTTCCTTTAACAGCTCTTACGTTTGTTTTATATGCTCCAATTTATATGCACAGGGATAATAAATAGGAACCATAAAATTGCTTTATTTTAAGAATTGTAGAAACATACACACATTTTCACAAAAGTAGTACCTATAAGCGGGACATTTTTTACAAAAGTTGGAAAAGCGGGACGTTTAGCGGGACAGCTTTGGCCGCGGGACAGAGACCTCAAAAACGGGACTGTCCCGCTAAAAGCGGGACGTATGGTCACTTTAGGTAAAAAAATCAAATTTGACATAAAAATTCTTTGCACATACCTTTCCCTTTTTCTATTTATCCATTTTATAATAACAAATTGCACAAATCGATAATTAGTAATCACAAATCCATATCCAAATCAAAATCTGTATATTTTTCGTCGTTTCACAAAGTTTCTTTATATTTAAAACTGGATTTCATAATTTTCTTGTTTTCACTCATTTATATTTTTATATACAGTATTTGGATGCTGTTTTTGACATTTTTATTCCGCACGTAATATTTTTAAACGATTCGTACACACATCGTATACATTACAATTGTACCAAATATGTAATATGTATTTACCCAGCCGGACTAGTATACTAAGATTTAAGTCACACTCTGTAAGCCAAATATAAGGAGGCGCAACAAAATGAAAACATTTTTATTTCGAGAAATTATAATCAAAACAAAACGCTGAATAAGATTTACGAGGCAGTCAGTCTGATATTATTATTATTATTATTGTATTATTATTATTTTTATTACTATATCTTCGTGTGCAGTCCCGTTTAACATCCGCAAACTGGATGCGCACCTAATCACACACACAACAATGGATATAAATCTATATTGTGCCTTCGCTTATGTAGGTAGATAGACAGCTATAGCCTATAGGTAGGTAGGTAGGTAGGTAGATAGGTGTAGGCACAAGTATATAATGTAGGCAGATGAAAAAAAAAAATAAAAAAATAGAGACGACCGAAGGAAAAACGAAACAGCGCAATTTTTCAGCTGCACATATAGAAGAAAAATCGTACGTACATGTATATATTTATATACGGCGGCATATATAAATAAAAATAGTGATCAACTTGTAAAATTAGCACACCGAAATCACACGGATGAGTGCCACGGAGACCGTTTTTGCTACCAGCCGAGCACTACCGAACCGATACCGAACGATATGCTGTGCGCTTTTTGGCAATGGCAAAGGCAATATACACAATACACATTTGTCGAACGAGAGAAGAGAGACGATTCTTTCATTTCCTGCGTTAAGGGTGCTTGGCTACTTGGGATGGGAATGGGATTGGATTGGGATTGTTATTGTTAGTTGCATAGTTATTAGTTGCAAGGCTGTTGGTGAGTGTGCATGTGTGACTGGCACTGGATGAGTGGGCAACTGCGACACAAGGTGAGAGAGCAAATTTTTATGTATCATCAACACTTCTTTACGAAGCGCCGTGGCTGGCCGCACTACACTGTTAACACAACGCACACATAAAATGTGCTTATGCGGGTGTGTTAGTGCCGAGGATGGTCTCGTATATAAGATAGATTTGGTGGCAGCCACACCGAAGCGAAGACCGAACCGACAGCATTTCCTTTGGGTGTGGGGGTAAGTTAGTACAGGCTACAGGGTGATTGATTGTGTCTGAAATTTGCCCAATCTGTACAACCGTGATGTCTGTTTGTTGTTCCCCGAATGAATTCAAACTACTTTACACAGTTTGTGTTTTTCTTTTAAGGTACCTACTCTCCTGGACATACGAGTAACTGAGCATGAGAAGATCTGAAAACTGCGCCAAGTTGGGGGGTAGATTTATAGAGAGCACATACAAAAAATTCGGCAGGGATTTTGTTAGACAGCAGAAAGAATGGGAATGAGAAAAGTACCTTATGCCCTACAGATTGCTGGGTATAAATAGGAATGATCAAAAAAACAAAATGCGTGTGCTCTGACAAGTAACAATATTTGGCTGGCATAGATTTCCCCACTGTAGACGGCACCGGCTTACCTGCTCTCGCTCAGTAGGTAACCCGTAGCCGTGCCGTACCCGTAACCATGTATGCAATTTTTCAACATTGCGATACAACCTATCCGACTTTGAAACATAATATGCATGTGCCCACATACCTATATTTACTTTTCGTATCTAGTGCCTTTCATTGTTGCCGACTTGCCGTCGGTTCAAGTGCATGAAATTTGCTCATTTCGGATCAGAGACGACTGCTCTTATCTCGAAGTACTAAAACAAAGAAACAAAGCTTATATGTGACGTTTGATACACATCAACTCAACTGAAGCTGAAACTTCACAATAATTGTGTAGGTATGTTTCGCTGCAACCTTCATTATTAAACACGAATGTACACAACTTTGCTGATTGTCTTCAGTACTAGATGAAGTCGTCGTCCATATTTTCAGAGTTTTCGCATGAAGGGATGCAGAAGGGGGCAGCGACCATGTACCTTGCTGTCGGTATTATCAAGAGCGAAAAATGTTCATTTCTTGGTGAGCCTGTTCACTTTTTAATCTGAAACTTCATGTACATTTCGAAGGTAGGTAGGTATATTTGCGTTCATACACATGCATGCATGAAGTAGGTAGGTTCTTTTTATTCTGGGAAGCAGAGGAGGTTGATATACTAACACACTTTGAAATGAACCAATGATGCATTTAATTCGAAATCTTAAATAGTCAATAGTAGAGTGCGCTCGGATAGCCCAAGAAAGGGAAGAAAAATACCCTTCGATATACTATTAAAACATAGACATAATTAGACTCAGCTGCGAATCGAATTTTCGAACATACCTGCTCTTAACTTGTTTTTTTTTTTTTTTTTAATTTGTTTTTATCTTTTCTAAACACATTCTATCATAACTCATTTCAGGCAACACGAATTTGTAGTGAAGTAGCCCATTTAAGGTATAAATTACCTAAATATTTATTCTGTTGGAACCGTTTGTAATTATTTCATTCGCCGCACGGACTTTCGCACACAACGATTCAATTTCTGTGCGTTAACTGACTATGACTAAACTAAATTCATATTTTTGTTGGTGGGAGACAAGTAGAATATATAAAATATCTAAAAACATCGTGTACGTACGGTGCATACCATGACACTATGATCGCAAATGCAAACCCCAGCCCAGGAGTAAGAAGATGCGATAGATGTGATGTGAAATGAAAAAAAAACTTTTGAGTGGGATAAGCGAGAGGCAACGCCAACGATGGCATGCAGGCGGTATTGCCATACCAATTCGATTCAGTCAAATTTTCGAAAACGCTTACACCGAAGACCGAACCAATTCAGAACATAATTTTGTTTAGAGCATATTTTCACTGTAAAACATCATGTACGAGTGTATGTGTAGTATCAGCAGCAACTGGTACTTTAAAATATAAAACCATAATACCTATGTAAAGAAATATTCATAATATTCAACATATGTATGTCATTTCATGCTCAAAACATTTCGAAATTACGAAATTGGGATATCCAAGGTATAACCACGAAATGTTTTTGTTTCGTTTTGGAAATTGATAAATTTTTCATCAGAATAATCCGGTGTTAACATACTCTATTCGATTTACGAACTTTTACTTTGACAGCTAATTTCATGTTCGAAATTGCCTTGACAAGAAGTCACTACTTTTTTCGGATTCCGAAAAAATTGTATGAATAATCTTGCTTTAATGATTGTTCCTTCTAATAAAAATCAACCTTATTCAGCTCATGCGTTTCTAAAATAACGAATAAAAAAAGGAAACCACAATGGGTCGTATGAATAAAAACTATCATTTGCTTTGAGCAAAAGGTTGTAGCAAAGTAAAAACCCTTAGCAAATGCTTTGAATCGGTATGAATAAAAACCTAGTTTGCTAAATTAAGTTCGAAAATTCGAACATAGCATTTACTTCGCTGTACGTGTACTTGCCTTGCAATTTCTGTCAAACTTGACAAGTGACAAGTGACAACTGTCTGGTGGTTTGTTTATTTTGAATTTTTTTTTTTAAATTTTTGTGGGAAAATTGTCAAAAGTGAACAAAACTTAAAAGAAAAACAAGAACACCAAGATCTTCTCCAACACCAACCTAAATACATATCTACATTTTTCACTTGTTATTAAGCCATGAATTTTGAAATGTTTACCTGAAACCCCGGATCTCCTAAATAGGTACCTTAAGAAAGATTTCATTTTCTGGATATATTTGAAAGAGCACCACCAACGCGTCTCAAATCTATCATTTATGAAAGTATTAGCCAAAATGTCCACATTTTCACGCGTGAAATGGAACAATTGCTTAAAGTTATTGTCGTCACCAATTCTTCTTTGTTTATACTGTTTTTTATTAGCACGAACGTTAAAAACAAGATGTAAAACAGGTATAATGTGAAAACTTATCGCATCCATGTTTGGTCTGGTTTTCCTGCACGAACAAAACTTAATTTATAAACGAAACATCAAAAATTCACAACGCTTAGATTTGTCTTATGTTGAAAAGTTGCACACAAAATATTTAGCAAAAGGTCTGAGTCAACTAAATAGCAGACTCAGGATTTGCATAGCATTTGCTTTGTCTGACAACTTTTATTCATACCGATCTGACTAAAAGGTCAGTGCCGCCGCTTTTCGAACATGTCAAAAGTGGGAACTAACTCAAATTGGTTTTTATTCATACGAAACGTAGCAAATGCTTCGCTTTTGACATTTATCTTGAGTAAGAGCAATTTGCTATGTTTTATTCATACGACCCAATGCCGCAGCGAAATAAGTTATATTTATAATTGGTCAAATTCCTTTCAGGTTCTCTAGCTTTGACTTCTGTGTGCGCCAATTGTTATTTACAGCTACAATTATTACAAGTTGTATGCATATGACGATGGCCACACTTTCTTAGCTACGAACGTCATTTCCAAGCGCTCAAAATGACAAGGGTAGATTGTAACGAATATCTCTATTATTTTTACTCAATTACGGGACATTTACATCATTTACATGGTCAGAAAATGTGTTCCTAGAAAGATAACTCTTTGTTCTAAATAAACTCATAAGTCAACTGACGATAACGGCGGTATGGGACAGCATCACTAATACACGAGGGTCGATGATTTATTTTTATAGGTTTACCAGTATGAAATCCCCTTCCTGTCATACTCTGTGAGCTAAAGCAACTGGTCACATTCAAGAATCTAGTTATCTTAAGTCGACTAGATTATTCTGGATAAGATGTAACCTGAACGCAAAAACTACTTTGGTTGGGAGCGTCACTTTTCCATTAATTAATTGTGGAAAATGATTTTAATTTGTGAGTTGTGAAATTTGTACGGTCAGCCATTTTGCTGTATATTGCAAAAGGTGTGTTTGTTCCAACAACCCAACGATTTTGAAGTCGTTTTCGTGGAAAACGACTCGTTTTCGTGAAAACCACTAAAATATGTATATATATGTTTGGGCTTGGTGTGAAAAGCATATTAGAATTATTGTCGGCTACTCGTTACTCCTCCATAAACGTCAACTGAAACAGCTGCTCAAATGACCGATTTCAGCCAACCAAAACCGAGTTACGTAAGGTTTGTTTGACGTGGCTAGCACTAGTGCCCACTAGTGCGCACTGAGAAGTGTCAGCTAATTTTGACCCCTGCACAACTCCGAAAATTCGGCTATCATATCGGACGCAAAATATGCTGCCCTGAAGTCTGGCAGTTTTTGAAATGGAAAAATACTTATCTCTTGGTGAACGAAGTATGAAGATGATAACACTTATTTTTGTTTATTGTTAAAAATGAGTGAACTTAATTCTGATCTTGCGCTGGCCATAAAGCAAACAAGTCGATAAAACTGTTTGCAATATAGGCGATGCATTTAAAAATGTATTCAGCTTCGATTCCAATTTTTTTTCATTCCATTTATCTACAATATAAAGTTTTAGTTCATAAACATTGTTGTTTTCAAACAATTCCCTTTTGAATATCAAATTTATTGTATTTATCTTTATTACGATATTCAAATAAACGAATAAAAGCAAGCGAAATGACAGCGCAACTCAGCACTGAGTCTTGCCCCGACAAAATAACTGGGGTCAGTTCAGTGCACAACTAGGGCGCCCTAGAAGTCATGTCAAACACAGGTTTTCAGTACCAGGGCGAGTTCAGTGCTATATCGAACACATTAGGGTTAACCCAGTGCGCACTAGTACGCACTAGGGCCCACGTCAAACAAACCTATAGATAGCCATACAGCTGCCAGACTAATGTGGTATTCCATTGGGCTTCTTCAGATTTGCTCTCAGATTCCAGTGCCTTGATTTTGTGCGGTTTTTGAGGCGATGTCGCTAGGGAACGTTCCGAATCGGATTTGAGTGTGTGAGTGAGCCGCGCGCTGTGACCAACGAGACCGTAGTGCAATAATTTGGCACTTTTTCGAGGACCCTCATACTATTTGTTGCTACTTTTTCCCTTTTTTTAGTATGAAAATTCACTTTGGAAATTTTAGAAACGCAGTGATTTCCAAATGAATTTCTATAAAATATAACGCTGCTGTGTATCAGAACACGATTATAGTGTTAGGAGAGCCAACTATTGTTAAATATTGTGCGAAAATTCTTAAATTGCAGAATAGCTTTAGAAATGACACTTTTTTCTTTTTTTTATATGTTACTTTTCAGAATTTCGCAACAATCTCCCGGACTTTTAGAGAAAGGTTATAAATTTTAGTTCTAGTTTCACAATACAATATAGACTGTAAAAAGATCACTCTCTCACAACGTTTCTTTTATAAATAAACCCAAAACAACCAAATAACATTAGAATTAGATGTCTTTAAGGTTGTTCTGCGGGTAAGCTAGACAGTACTTTAGATGCAATTCGTTTTCAAATGACAAATTTTAAAATGAAAACCTTTTAGCTTTGATTTTTATTTATAAATATATAAAAAATTAATTGAATTTTGTTTATAAATTATATCAATATCTACTTTTGAAATCTCCTTCAATTTAGTTTTAAAAAGTCCATATAAAAGGGGCGATGAAAGAAAAGTGTGCCTTTTTCTGACGCTGTTACATAAATTTAGTATTTTGTAGTATTTACACTATTTACGCGTTATTTTTTTAACATATTCATTTTGAAATCACAGTTTTTGAAAACTTTTTTAAGTACTATTCACATGAGCGCGAATTGCGAACAAATGAATTTAATTGTATTTATGAATTGAAAATTGATTTTTATACTATTTACCACCAAAGCCTTAAATTAAATTAATCTTAAGTCTGATCTAAAAAAAAAATCGGACTCTCAATCGATTTAAATAGCTCAATTTACAATTATTACAGCAATTGAAAATTCTTGCGGCGAACTGTCACACTTTATTCACAATCCTACATAAGACATTCGCGGATCCACAAACCCACGAATGAAAAAATTCTATCGAATTTAACATTAAACAATGATTGAAGTAATTGAAGTGTAAAAAAATTCGCTTGTTCGCAGTTCGTTCGCCATTGGCTCTCATGCGAATAGTCCAAAAATGTGTATTTTACAAATAATAAAAAGGAACAAAGGAACAAAAAATTGTATTAGTGTCCTCGAAAAAGGTACCAAATTGTCGCACAACGGTCACGCTGTTGTCATTTCTTCTCATCCGACATCCTTCTCGCTACCTAAAAAGGTCGCGTGTGGGAAAGCTCGCCTGGAATTTGCAGGAACAAAGCGATATAAGAACAGGGAAATATTGGAAGTTGTCAGTTCGCGACATCACTCACACATTTATAGAATCCGCCTATACGTGAACCCTTTCCGACACCGCCATTGCGGAAAAAACCGCACAAAATCAAGGCACAGATTTCGTGTGGCTAATGGAACATAAAAACGTCACTTGCTATTTTTTGTGTTGATATTCGTGCGATTTGAATATGTGTAGTCTTCGACACTTTTCTAAGCGATTTCCATTCACTGGTTATATTTTATATTAAAACATTAGAAATATCTGTCCCGATTGATTTATAAATAATTATACATAAATAATTTACAAAAATAGATTCAGCCTTTCTTTGCTGGAGAAAAAAATTCACTAAAAACGTAAACGTTTACGTTTCCGTGAGTTCTTTCTACAACAAAGTAAGAGTGAATTTTTGTAAATTATTTATGTATAAATATTTAGAAATCAATCGGGAAGAAAATTTTGAACGTTTTAACACAATTTAAGCAGAGAATGGAAATCGCTTTGAGAAGTCTTGAAGACTATACACATATTCAAATCGCACGAATATCAACACAAAAAAAGCTAGTGCCCCTGGTCCCCACTGTCACCGTCGGGTTTTGGCTTGTGTAATTTTGGCAGCGACACTACATTCTGGTTCAGTTCATTACGTTTATCTTTGGGAGGATGGTAAGGGTAACATTAGGTCTGTTCCTTTACTTTTATATCTTACGAATTTTTACGAATTCTTACGAATTCTTACGAATTTTTACTCAATGCCGTTCCTTAACCCGAAAAATTCGTAAAAGAGAGCGTCGTCGAGAGAGCAAGATATTACCCCTCCACTGAGAATCTTACGAATTTTTACTCAACAAATTTCTTGGTGTAAGAAATTTGAAGGGCTGTCAGTCACCAAACAATTAACAGCTGATTTGAAATTTCTTGTCATATTTGACATTCGATTGAATTTGTTTTGATTTCTTGCGTTCTATTAAAATCGTATCAACAGGTGGCAAAATAAATATTGAATGTTCTCCCCGAACATTCCATCATATTGAAAATATTCTTTACCACTACAATTTAAGGAATTATTTATCTGTCATATCTGTCATTTTTCATAGTTTACTGCAAAAGCGTTCCCTAACTTTTTCGTAAGTGTCTCTCTCTGTGAGAGAATTTGTCCCCACCACTACCATTTTAATTGTCTTTTCCATTCTTACTACAAAAGTAAGGGAACAGACCTCTTATTTATGCGCAGAGAGGTTTCCACTTTTGTTTTAAATTTTATAGCACCACCAATGCCTACAATGATTTAATATCCTCTTCGCGTTGTTGTTGAAGGGCGTTAGACATGGCATGTTCTTCGCCTATATCAAATGCATTTCATGTACCTCCGCAGCTTTTTATGACTCAATTTTCAGCCGAATTTAGTACCTTTAGTAAAATGGTGTAGGTCAGTTCCAATTCAGCTCATTGGCTTCTTTGGAAGCCGTCTTTCAGCTCTGCTTCCATACTCACCAGTAAAGTAAAAATTCGTTTTTTCCCCTTCCAAAAGAAGTCACTTAACGCCTTTTTATTTATTTAATATTGAGTAATTTATTACTTCATATATTATGTTATTTCAGCACATATACATCCACTTTATTATTATTAATTTCGTTTTTATTGTAGAACATAATGTTTTAATACAGCTATGTTTTGGTTTACCTTTTTTTTTGCATAAAAAAATTTACATAAAAGACTTTAAGGTAAATAATGATTTTTATTTTTAATAGTAACAGTCATGATACATTTATTTAATCGTACCAGTATATCTTATTCTAAAAAAAAATGGTGTGACAAACAACATTTGTAAGAAATCGGCAAAAGTGTTATATGTACCTATTTGTATATAATATATTATATATTTCTCAACTTCAGTATGTATTTTTTTTTTTTATTATTATTATTTTTACTTATATAACGCATAAAATTGTGGTGTTATTTAGTTTAGAATATATGCATACACGTTTCGAATTATTGAGATAATCCGCAATCAAAAGTTTCATTTAAAACAGCATTCCTTTTTTTTTTTTTTTTTATTCTTTTGTTATCCAAGTTTCAAATCAATTACAATGTTTGTATTTATTTAATTTTGTGTTTTTGTTTACATAAAAAATTTTACAAGAAAGGAAATTTTTAAAACGTAGGATACCCAAAATGTATATATATAAATAAAATAGAACTATAAAATTTGTCTATTTGGCACTTTATGTTGAAAACTTTCTGTTTAGCAATAAGGTGCGCGGACATTTTTTTTAGCCATTATATCCTTTTGTTTGATGCGCGTCTCTCGTATAAATACTTAAGTACCCTCTTCAAATATAGACACATTGCCCTGTGTATTAGCTCGTATTGTTCAGAGTTTTGCACCATTCCACCACGTTGTAATCTTAAATTGCAAACAATACCAAGGATATCCACATAAATACTTGGAGTTTTTTTGATTGCTTCACAATACATATTATTTTTGCTCCGATCATGAAAAAACTGACTGCCATCCTTAATCTCTACAATGTACCCGCTAATATCTTCACTAGGAGCTTTAGAATTTTTTATAATCTTACCACTACTGTCTAATTTACTAAAAGGAAACGATTGACTAGGAAAACTTTGGAGATTGTCTACATCACTCGTGTTGCCATCACTGCTCTTTGAATTTGAATAATTATAAATAGTATTAGAGTTATTAGCTATAGCTACTGCTCGACTCAACTGAGTTGTTGCATTGCTTTTGTTTGGATTTGTATTCTCATGTGTCATCGTCATTTGCTTTGAGCAAGAAGAAGAATTTGAAGAGGAAGCCGAGGAAGAATTCGAATTTTCAATTGGGCTGAGAGCTACCGAAGACATTGATGCTCTGATTTGGCAAATGGCATTTAATATTGCTGCCATACAGCCGGTACGGCCAATACCAGCTGAACAATGGATAATTGGCAGAGGTTGATCATCTGAGTTTTCTGTAACGGAAAAACATGATTTGGCCTCAGTTTTTTCAATACTTTCGCAACAAAATTCAGCTTCACATTTACCCAATGCCAACAAGTGTTGACTGATCTCTAGCAAAACACTAATATCACTTGGTGAACGATGATCTGGCCAGTCCGGATACCAATAATGATAGCAAGTGAACCTGTGCAGCACTTGAACGCGTTTCTCATTCGCATTGTCATTGATTTCGAGTCGGTTGTTGCCACTGCTGACATTGCAGCAAAATAAGCAATTCAGCTGTCGTATCGAGAAGCCATTTTTCA
The DNA here is from genome assembly GCA_949126925.1 of Cheilosia vernalis. Lineage (NCBI taxonomy): Eukaryota > Metazoa > Arthropoda > Insecta > Diptera > Syrphidae > Cheilosia > Cheilosia vernalis. The sequence goes on along the minus strand of OX421363.1, from coordinate 17,703,827 downwards.
TAATGGTTGCCGTGTTCTTCACAATAAAATAATTCACCTTTGGCAAATGATCGATTAGTTTTTTGTTGTTTATTTCAATGCGAAATGTTTCTATGTTCAAGTGAGACGGCTTTTTTGCCAGGCTGTCAAAATACTGATTGTAAAAAATATCGACTTCCGGATTTTTTATCTGATCATTACCATTGGTAATGATAAACAGCTCGTTTTCATCAATGGGAAAGTATGCGGAGCACTTTTGTCGATTGTTCTCAACAAAGTTTGTCAGCATAACGATCTTTTGTTGGGCGCCTGCTAATTTCATTGACGACAATTTCGAAGGATGATGATGTACGTCTAGTTCAAGACTTGAGACCGGCTTCTTGATGTGAGCTTTTGTTGCTTTTGTTGTGTGTATGAGTTTTTGTTCGTCATGCTTGCGTATATTTTGGTAAACCATCAACCAAAAGTCATAGATGGTGTTCGGTAGAGGACCCTGAGTGGCTATGTAGCTTTTTTGTACGTAATCTGGTCCCTGAAAATAAAGAAGCAAAATATGAATTCATACTTATTACGTTTCCATGGAATAGGTGTACGCACTGTCTGGAAATGATCAATAATTAAATTGTTTTATGAAAACGTACCTTAATATAATTAGCGTTTATATACGGTGCTTCTGAGCTTCCCTCGTCCGGTACCAACTGCACTCTGGAGTGCTCATTCGGAAGAATACTCTTGTAGCGATTTTTGGCCTGTGATCCAAAAACCATAGGTTTCTCTTGATGATTTGTCGGCAGATCCCAAAATTCTTGATGCAAATTGCGCAGCAGTCGTTTCTGTTCATCCTCCAAGGGCAAATCAAATTGAACATCCGAACGCAATACCAATTTCCATTTGTCGTCCTCGAACTCTTCGATTTTCGGCACATTCTCCACGGACGTAGGCGACAATGCCTCGTCATCTTCGTTTCCGTAACTTTTCTCAAACATGTAGTTAAGCTTCATCAAGTCGTATTCATTTAAAGTATTCGACGCGTTCTGCAGCAATTGTACGTTCGCTAGGTAAATTTTGAAGTCCTCTGACGTTGTTTGGGGCGATAGTGGACGTGTCGTGATATTTCTGACGCCCGTGCAGGAGCACAAGTTGCTTTGTTTAAAATTTGACATGCAGCTGTCTGGAAGATTTATTTCTTTGGTGTTTGGTAAATTTAAACATAGATTGTCTATGCCTTGTTTCTTAAAATGGGTTTCCTGTTCCTCGCCGATAATAAGAGATAGCGGAAGTTGGCAATACGGCTTCAGATCGGACACCGATCCGAAACAGGTCTTAGTTGAGCTTCTCATGTGAGCTTGATTCAGCCTCGGTGCCATGTCGTTAAGATTGTTCAGATTCTCCGAGCTGAAGAATTTGCGGCCGGAATTTGCGTTTGAGCTCATTTGCATGCCGTATGCAGCCTCTTGTTGCTGTTGGCTTTCGTATTCCTCCTCCAATTGATTTGTGTTTATGCTGCTGAGGCTGCAAGCTGAGCCACGTAAATTAATATTTGACACCGCCAGAGCATTGCTGTGTAGGTTAATAGTGAGGCTGGTATTCGAACCTCTTCGCTCGAGAAGACCCTTTTTTGTTTTTGTGTGCTCAATGCTTTCGCTTTGCAAGTTTGCCGGCTCCTTCACCTGATGATGTTGTATTTTGAATGCGTTCTGCTGCTGCTGCTGCTGCTGTTGTGATGCAATATTAAGCGAGCTGTGACTGTTGAAACGGTTCAAATTAACACATGGCGATCCGTGGATATTTAGGGTCAAACTGGTATTCGAGCCACGTCGCTGAAGGAGGTTTTTCTTTTCTACTGCGCTGCCGCTGGCGGCGCATATGTTCGCAGCGTTACTGTTTTGTACAAATGTCGAAATGCCAACTGGATTGCCCTTCAAAAATAAAGCCTGTCCCGTCTTGAAGGGGACGGGCTGGTGTTGTGATAAATTGTAAATAGAATTCGACAAGTTGTATTGGGAATTGCTGCATAAACTGTAGTTTGAGGTACTCAAGCCCTTGCTCAGACTGCCGTATGACCCGTTCAGGTTCAACGTCAGACTATGATTTGAACCCCTACGCTGAAGTAGCGAACTCCTTACCGACCGCCCACTGACCACGTTCGCCTGCTTTGCACTTGCATGCCCGGCTGTAGAGCCTCCTTTCTCCATGCGAATGTCATCATCTCGACTACTGATGGAGAAGTCGCTTAGTGTCATTACTTCGGGTAAAGTTTTCAAGTTACTGTTCGACAGACTGAGAACCGCTGTGCATTTTTGAGTTTGCAGACTCGACCCCAGCAAATAGTCGGGACTAAGTTTTTTTACATTTGCTGTCGGAAGCCGATTATCCTCGACAAGACTTACATGCATTGTGTTGTTATCAGTGTTGTTGTCCTCGCTCACAACGGCGACTTCATCGAAATTCAGAAAGTAGTTGTCGTCGTCGTTCTCGTCCTCGGCAGCAGCAGCAGCAGCAGCAGCCCCCGGCTCAGCCTCATCATAGTCCCCATCATCGTCCATGGTATTCTCATTGAATGAGTCCAGTTTGAGTTTGAAACCCTGCCTCTCTGAGCTCTTGCTGTGATCGAAGGAGGATGTCGATGGGGTCGAGGGGGTCAGGGACTTGCTTGAGCTAAGATTCCGTCCCTTGGACTTGACAGCACTCATCGGTGATGTCAATTTGGTACGATTCAAATGACTGATGTTTTTGTGAAGTGGCAGCTGTCTCTTGGGTGTACCGGGCATCGACAGGGATGATATATGCAACAGTGACACAGCCAACGGACGATTGTCGGCATTGTTGCCACAACCACCGTCATTCTGTTCTTCGATATAGCGTCTTGAGGCGCAGAACTTTGAATCGGACGAATCAAGGGAAATAGCCTTTTGTTTGATTTGTGCTAGCGTTGGTGTTTTGGGGGTGTCGATTTTGTCCTGTTGCTTCTTTTGATTGGCGTCACTAGCGTTTCCGATGCTTATAGTCAGATTGTTTTTGTTCTTGCTGGTGCATCCTGATTTTGCTTTGATTTTCAAGGATTTTGATTTCAGTGCTGAGCAGTCGGGTTGGGTGCTGTCCGTGTTCTTGCCAAAGAAATCACTAGCCACTGGGCTAGCCCTCTCGATGAGCTCTTCAACGGGTACGCCCAAGTTGTCCTCGACCAATTTTGCGCCTTCCGAGTCCAACGAAATAGACTTTAGTCTAGCTCGCCGTGTAGCCTGGCAATCGGCCGCTGAGATTGTCACCTTTAGTTTATCCTGCAGATTAGCCGTTAGCGAGTCATAATTTACCCCAGCCCGCAGTTTGCTTGCGTCCGGCGAGAAGCAATCCACTTCTGGAAACTTAAAGTAGTCTCCATTTTTATATCCAGCCGATGACAGAGATGGACTCGATTTTATAGCTGCGTGATTGCCAAGAATCTCCGCCCGGTCAATCAATTTCGGCGAGAAGGAGAAAGTGGTCGATCCTGACGTTGGAGATGCCTCCACGATTCGCGGCGAATTCTGTTGCATTAGCGCAATGTCGCTGGTCTTCAATTTTGGCGAATACAGGTCGCCGCCACCAATGGGAATTTCATTCTCCTTATCACAGTCCGTGGGCCGGTTCTCATACATCCTCGGACTGCAGCAATTCTGGCGATTAAACGAGAACTGCCGACTCTCAGCCACAGCTGGTATGCAGGTGGTTGGCGATGAGTTCAAAGCAATAACTGACATCGTGGAATGAATAGGACTCGAGGAAAGCTGCTCACAGCTGCCCATGTGGGACTTACACAGCGAACGGTTGTTGACCAGATTGGAAACTTGAGAACGCTGTGGCGAGCATGAGCGCCGCTCATATAGCGAGCAACGCCTTAGTCTTCGCGTTGGCGATTGTATCGAGTCGAATGTAGCGTTCTTTGTTAGCCCAACAACACGGCTGCCATGCGCGTTAAACGGTTTTGTCACTACCGGTATAGTCGGCAAAATGGCCTCTTCATTCGAGCATATGCTCGTGCTTGGAGGCGACGGTAAAGGGAATTCAAATCGACTGCCGCCTTCATCCAACGTACCCAAAGGCGTAAAATAAGGAGTACTCTTATTGCTGCCATAGTGGCCTGCATCGACATTCGATTCACCACCCGCATCCATATCCATGATTTTACTCAGGTGTGCAGCCGTTTGCCTAGTTATAATCTTAGTTGACGGCTGCTGCCGCAAAGTTTTGTGCAGAACAAGTAGATTCCTTTTGTTCGAGCTTAGGAAACCAGCATTTTCGATTTTCTTCGAATCGGCTTGTTTGCTTGTTGATTTTTGGCTGGCTAAGCGTAAGATTGCATTCTTTATCCAATATATAAAGACAGCTGCTGCTAAGAAAATTCCAATCAATCCGATCGCAATGCCGCTCGAAAACTGCGTGGATGCCCCCCTTAGTGAAAGCACACCAACATGATCGATGCCGCTGCCGGAAGTCTCCTCCAAAATACTAACCCTTCGCGTATTTAGCGACTTTTCCGATGGGATATTCCAGACAGCGCCGGAATCACCCTCCGCTGTCCGATCGAGCGATAAAAACTCGGATTCCTTACTCTTTCGCGATTTCAAATGATTTGACTTGTGCTGTATAACATTCTCTTCTAGGGAAGCGTGAGACTTTGATTTTGTTTCTTCCAAATGGACAAGTTTCTCCCGGCCACCGCCGCCGGTTTGCAAAGGTACATTGTGTCGCAGCTTCAATCTCTGCTTCAATTTGTTTAGGGAATTTTCGCTAACTGGCGTCTTTTGTTTGTCGTTCGGATTTGTGTGTTTTTGCTGCCTTCTCAGATCGTACTTCGATAGTAGTTTATCGTTCAACAATAAGCGATATGAAGGACGTTGTTGCGTTTCGGGGAGAATTTGATTAAAGACTTGTTGCCTTTGTCTCGGTTTCAAATATGATTTCGCTGATAATTTACTAAGAAGATTCTTTTCGGAGTTTATTTTGACACCGTTACTTTTGTCGTAATATTCGTCATCTGTTCTGCCGTAAGCACTTTCGGGGTCGTTTATAACGTCAGCGATGTGCTGTTCCTTGTCCGTTCGTATTTGTGAGTTTTCGCCGCTCAAATAAGTGCGCGAACTTTTTTCGATTGAATCTAAAATTGCTGGGCTATCATTACTGATTTCAAATTTTGATGCCATAATGTGCTTTTATTATCCTGCAAAAAGTTGTATCAAATGTTAGCGAAAAGTCTACTAATATGCTATATACATCTGCTGACGAGATATATGCGTCAACGTTAACATTGTTGGACGTGTAAATCGAATGCCTTTCGTTTTTATAACCTTCCACTCTTGCGGAAAATGCACACACGAATGCCTACGGGATTGTTTGACGTAGGTGTATACACATTGCGTTGACCTATGTAACGTAGCCCATACTCTAACAGATCACAGACGTCTAAATATAACACAAATCTACTGGGTTACCAGTTAACAACTGCCACAAAGCCGGGGGTGAATCTCGTTAGTTATGTTGTTTGTTCTGTTTTTAGCTGGGAAAGCACAATCTGATGACGCGGACATGAAATTTACGCTCGTTCGGTGGAAAATACATTATTGACAATTTGACTATGTCAATTGGAAAAGTAGTTATTAAAATTTAAAAATATTGCATTGCAATAGCCAAGGGCGGATCCAGGATTTATTTCTGGGAGGGGCACAAAGGCCAGATAGGTGATGAGTGTACCCCATAGTCATAAACTAACTATTAAATAGACTGACAGCTTCAGCCGAAAAAGAGGGATTGCCTACAAGCTGGATTTGTCCTTGAGTGTAGCCCAGTTTGAATTCATGTGTTTGTGCCATGTTAATCAAAGGGGGCACACACATACTTGAAAAATACCAGCCTACACGTCTGGCTTCAACCAGATGTCAGGTAGCCTAAGGTGGATTCACATTTTCATGTCGAGTGCGGGGCTGTGTTTGTAAATATGTAATGGGTTTTCTTAGTTCCAGGTTGTAATTTATTCGCTACATTTTTATATGAAAAGTTGTTCGATTTTCTTATTTCTTGGTATCAAGTGAAATTTGTTATGTAATTGAAGTGCAATGAATGTTTAAAATGTACGATATAAAGAACAGCAATACTTTTATGACATCGATATCAACAAATTGTTGGCATGTTCGCGATAGAATTTCAATTATGTTTCGCAACCTATTTCTCTCCTCCTAGCAAAAACCGACAAGCTAAGTAAGGCTCTAGTTATAGCCATACGTAAAATGCAAAATGTCAGCAAAATTTGTTCCTACGAAAACAATTACAACAAATCAACCACCCCTGATTGAATTCCATCTGAAAAAAATTCCTGCCAGATGGAACAGTAAAGAAATGAAATATTTCAGTGGAATGATTTGGCTTTTTGTTGTAGAAATGACTGAGAAGTCGATGAATGAATGAATAAATTATTATTCTAGAAAATTTAAAGGATATTTGTTTATATTTTTTTTTTTGTTGATAATCTAGCTTTATAATTCATAAAGCAACATTTAACGACCAAGATTTAATTCAACCGTTAGGTTTAAGTCTTCAAAACAAGCAAAAGAACTGAGCCTAATACAAAAATGTAAGAACAATTATATGCGAATTTAGTTTTTTTCGGGTATATTCCATAATAAAAAAAATCCTATGTATGTAGATCGCCTTTTATTTATGTGAAGTAAGGCGTGTTTTTTTAGCTTCGAAATTAGCAAAGAAAAGTAAAGTAAGATTTTCAGCACGCAATTACAATAACTACGCTCTACTTGACACTTCGAGGACTCGCAGTAGTTGTTCTAATAAGGTTGTAATTTCGAGCTGAAAAACCTACTTTGCTGAGTTCGAAGCTCTAAAAAACACGAATATACTTAGAACAACATCACTTTTTGTATTTCAAAAACACATAAAGTGTATTTTTTTTGTTAATTAATAAATTTGAGACGCTTACAAAAACATCAGTGGACATTTTAAAATACAACGTTATAAAACTAAAAATTAACAAAACAACTTGGATTCTTACGTTCGATTGAATACGCAAAATCTGAAATCGGATTCAATCGCAGAATCCAATTAAATGCAACATTATATTGTCTTTTTGTTAGGAGTTTAATCTTTAATCATAATTATATCCCAGAATAATATAAATTTTTTTTATAGATATATATATTTTTACTGTTCCTTCCTAAGTAACAACAAACATTTCAGTGTTCACTCTTATTAAACTACAGAATTCCAAATCGTATTTTGATTTTGTACAAATATGGTGCGTAAAAAAAAAAAAATAAGTTGAAAACACGTACCAATTAATGTAAATTTATGCAAAGTTCAGGAATATTTATAAAAGAAATCACTTTTGCCTAGTGAAAACTTGGGCTTAACTCACATGGTATTAACCTATTTTTTGAACAAATCCCAAAAGTTATTGCATGAATTTCTCTGTCAAAAATATTTTTTTTAAAAGAAAATGAAAAAAAACCTGAATTGTGAATGGATGAACATTTGTTGGCACCTAAGATGGATAGAGAACAAGTAAAGCTATCTAAAAAACCATACTCAACATGTATTCCTTTTACATTTATTGTTATAAATTCTTTTACAAATTGTTTGTTATTGAAAAAGTGCCACCCGGCGGCCATTAATAACACGTAGGTATTCACAGACAGGAAAAATAAGAGAGCGCGAGAGAGGGCTCTCATTCAAAATTTGCGGGGTAAATCCGGGAGACGTAGGAAAGCTGTCAGTCTATTTAATAGTTAGTTGATGCCCATAGTATTGCATTTGAATTTGTCTTTGGAATTCATTCTTTATCAATGACATACAAAAATAACAAAGAATAAAAAACACTTTTAATAATGGTTTAATAATGAAAAATTATATGGTTAATAATGACAGTTTTTTTTTATGTTTTCTGCTGAAGAAATCCAGAACTTCTTCAGGGTTCATCTATGAAGCAATGTCTTGATGGATATGCATTACACCGCGTCTCTACGAGTCTGAATTATGTCAGACTTTTAAGTCAGAAGCACACCACAGGGGGGAGTACTGTCACCACTACTTTGGATCTTAGTAGTTAACGAAGCACTCATCATCCTGAGAAACATGGGATGCAAAGTTATAGCCTATGCAGACGATATCGCTATTGCCATATCTGGCAAATTTCCAAACATAATAAGAGACCTTATGGAATCTTCTTTGTACAAATTAGTCCAATGGACGGAGACTGTGGGACTTGATGTCAACCCATCCAAGACGGAGTTAATCTTGTTTACAAACAGATACGAAATTCCCGATATAGCTCCTCCAAAACTCAAAAACAAGGAGCTAAAATTTAGTAATCATGCCAAATATCTAGGTGTAATACTAGATAGCAAGTTTAATTGGAAGCTAAATATTCAGGACCGCACAAGAAAGGCCGCGGTAGCTATCCATACCTGCAGGAAGGCCCTAGGTCCCAGATGGGGCCTTCAGCCTAAGGTAACAAACTGGCTCTATACTGCGGTGGTCAGACCTATTCTGTTTTACGGAATCCTAGTCTGGTGGCCCGCACTAGAGAAAAAATGCAATTCCAGATCTATTGAACGTATTCAAAGATCAGCCAGTATATGCATCACAGGGGCGCTCAGGTCCACCCCTTCGGCTGCCTTAGACACAATGCTACATCTTCTTCCGGTTGATATATACGGGAAATAAGTTGGAACTATGGCAGCCTAAAGGCTTAGGGAATCTCAGAAATGGACCAACTATCAGACAGGCCATATGAGTATCCTCCCTGTCTCAATCCCAGCTAAAACGGATTATACTATTCCCTTCGAGGACTTTAACATAAAGTACAAAGCAATAATCCCAGAACGTTCCGAATGGGAGAATGGCACAGTAGATAGTAGATACGCACATGAAATCTACACAGATGGTTCTAAAATGACGGAGGGCACGGGAGCGGGAGTATACTCTCAATCACCCGAAATCAACATTGCCCTACGCCTCCCAGACCACTGCAGCGTCTTTCAGGCTGAAATAATGGCTATAAGAGATGCAGCCTGTAGATTTGCCTTGTCTGCGATAGACGGGAAAGCTATCGCTATTTACATAGACAGTCAGGCAGCCATAAAAGCCCTGAATACACCAACAATTAGATCAAAGTTGGTAAAACAATGCCGGGAATCTCTTAACGAGATTGCGGACAGATGTTCAATAACCCTGTGCTGGGTTCCAGGTCACAGCGACATTCCGGGCAACTGTAAAGCGGACGAACTAGCCAGACAAGGAAGCGGCCTTCACCCAACCAACAACAGTGAACCGTACGCTCCTATGCAATCGATTAAATTCTCCCTTTTCAAAAGGGCAATAATGATGGCAAATAACAGATGGAACAGCATAGATACCTGCGTCACATCCAAAAAAATCTGCCCGAAATTAGAGGCTAAAAAGACTAAGAGACTTCTCTCTGTAAGTAGAATCAGACTCAGCTCCGTAGTGGGTGCATTAACAGGTCACTGTTTGATAGGCAGACATGCACGCAGGATGGGAGCACCCTACAACGATTTCTGCAGGAGCTGCATGGACGAGGAGGAAGAAGAAACCGTTCTTCATCTACTTTGCACATGCCCAGCTCTTGCAAAGCTGTGAAAAAGCTACTTAGGGGATTTCTTCTTCGAGGACCTCAGTAACTTGTCTCGTATGGACATACGCTGTATCAGCAAATTCATAACAAAGACCAAATGGCTCGAATGATCTTCAACAAATACTTAGCGTCAGCTAAGCACTGACCGCACCACCATCCCTTAGACGGGCTGTTTTGCAAATTACAATCGAGGGGTAGACTGTTTCGGTCATCCCTTACTACATTCAAAACAAACTGTCACTCGGTCAAACTCACCTTTCTTGACCAAGTCAAAACACTCTGCAATCATGCGTAGCAAACAAGTCGATTGTTACAATCACCACTACTACCATGCTCTTTGCAACATCCGCCCTTTCCTGACAAGCTGCCAGAGGACAAAGCGAGTGTCTAACCGTCACGGTCACCATCCGCATATTCGAAGGCACACTGTCCACCGGTCATCCTCGACCAACCTTATTAGGAAATTAGTAAGGTAGACAACGTAAGGGCGGTTATACAACCATCACCGGTAATACATATCGGTTCACCTTATTTTTCTACGAGATGTCGGAGGATTAAAAGTGAGGGGTTCACTGTTTCGGTCACCCGTCGCACATCCGAAAACATCTCGTCCTATGGTTATCCCCAGTCTCACTTCTTCAAGGAGTTGTCTGAGGATTACAGGCGAAGGGATGGCTGCTTCTGCCACCCTCCCCTCATCTGAGGATAAACTGCCCCCGGTTCTCTCTACGAGACATAGACAAAAGTCACACGCACAAAACAGCAACAATGCCCATTAGAACGTCCGGTCTAGATAACACTCTGACCACCGATTGGTTCAAAATTGCCAAGAATTTTGACAAATTCTGGGACTTTGCTCATACACTGGGATAGACGGAAAACATATCCTTAAAGGGCCAAGTTACTTTGACGCCATATTTCTTCACTTTGCGAAAATCTAAAATCAGCCATAATTGCACCCGCGCACATGTATTCCCGAGAATTACCAAAACCAAATGGTTTTTTGCTGTCAGACGCTGGTCTAGTGGTCTAGATTTCAAATGTCAAATTTCAGTCAGAAGATCTGTCTGCAGAGATGGCAGGAAAAAAAAAGTCAGACTGAAAAGTCTAGATTTCTGTCGTGTCCACAAAATCGCGGTCTACACGAGACACATTGTTGTCGTGACTGAAGTCTTGACTGAAATTATGTCTCGTGGAGACGCGGTGTTAAGGCTAGTCCATTCAGGTGATCTACTCTCATATTGCTGCGAAGATTATGTCTTTAACCGGCGTAACGTGGAGAAAAATCTTTCGGCAGTGCTGGTTGTCATAGGAAATGTGCACAATAATTGACAAAGGTTTATTATGTTTGGCAGAGCCGTTGCTTTTTTATAAGCTTCTGCTGGTGACTTAGGAATATTTTCTTTCATCTGTTGCCAAATTTGTAACTCTCCCTTCAAATCTAAAATACAAGGTAGATCCTCTTTATATACTTCACCGCTTGGCAAAACTGAGATAGTAACTTTTGCAGCTGAGCTCTGAAACCTAGACGACATTTCATTTAATAAATAATCTAGAAAAGGTATATACACTTTCACGCTTGTGCCCCCCCTGGATCCGCCCTTGGCAATAGCATAAGGGTCCTATACTCCGATGTTTTTAAATCACCGGTCTAACGTGGTCCAAACGGACTCACTTGCTAACTGTTAGCAAGGGGTTGTGGATGTTGGAAGAAAGCTCATTACGTCCACTCGTAGACCTAAAAGATCCATTTCCTTGCTAGATATTTATCGATCGAATCTGACAACAGAAGCGGAGCTTTGAACTATAAATACTGTCCCTGTCAATTAGTGACTTACTGGCGCCGAAAATGTAAAGCCAGGAGCGTTCATCAACCTCCCAAACTAATAGGTACTATACCGCCCGAGCAAATGTTTGCCACTTATATTTCGTCAGCGAATGAGCATAGCGTATGTAGTAGGTTATTTAAAATTAATTAATATACGTATATCGGTGTTATCTACTTACGTTTTGATTATAAAGCTGCCCTATTTGCAGTACATTTATGTGCAGTTTGCCTTTTTCATCGTCCTGATATAACAGCAATGATTTCGACAATGATGCTTTCAAACAAAAGTATGATATTGAACGCGATAAGCATAAAATAAGTATGATTTTGATTTTATTAACATTTTTATTTAGTTTCCTGAATAATTTCATGTTGTTCCACATGGGCGAATATAACTGACAAACCGAATTAAGCTCGAATGATGTAGTAAATATTAAAGGTTCATTGCATAAGTAGACTTTGTTTAAAAGTTATTATCTAAAATTACTTTCAAGTCTTGGTGTTATCGAGTCCTTAAGAATATTAAACACTTTGATTTCAGATTAAAGGTTGTCAGCTATTTATTAGAGAGTCCCAGGATTACTTTTGTTTTGTTCTTTTGTATAATACGCATGTATATATGAACACTATTTGACTAAAACTATTTTAGAATGTGCCTACATTTGATTTGAATCACGAGCAGTAACTTTATTTAACTTTTTTTTTGTTTTTTTTTTTTATTACAAATGAACATTATTGGAGGGATACCTCAATCGATGTTAGTGTTTCTTTTTGATTTGGTGTTTGGTGTTACAATACAGGAAATAAACTCTTGGCTATTACATTTTTTATTTAACTGCGAAATGTGAGTACCTATCCAACTGTTAACACACACTATGTACCATAGGTTCACAAAATTCACTGTGGTTGATTGTTACACATTTTACTAGTTTTTCACTTAAAGTTTCACAGGGATCTTTATGCGTATCCCTAAAACTAATGGGAATTGGAACTCTCTGCCACAATTCCAAGTTGACACATATAGATATAGATTGGTATAGTTTGAAATAAGAAAATTAAAAATGAAATGGGGATCAAAACGATGATTGTATAGGTAGGCGTAATTTCAAAGTGTATTGCTGAGCTCTTGATATTGAGTGTAATATTAAATTTAAGGCTCCTGTAGTGCACTTGCACACAGGAAAAATAGGTAAATTGCTTTGTTTGCTTTTTAGAATATATTTTTGGGCAGTCGATTTATCCGACTTATACCATTTTTCACATTGCTATATAGACTGAAATCAGCAGTCCACTGATCGGATTTTAACTTCGGTTATACTATACCGACGAACTGAATAAAAGTTAGTTTTTTTTTTGTCATGTGAATTAACAATAGATGGGGAGTGTTTAGTTGTTGCAAATCATCCTTCGAAATACACTATTGTGCATATACTTTGCATACATTGTCTTGGTTTTTTTTTTGTTGAATACATATGTTGTGATGACGCATATTGTTCATAATTTGTTCACAAAACACTTGTAATTGAGACAAATAACAATTAAGCACTAACCAATGGAGAGTGTTGTCAACTTTTTACAATACATTTGCAATAATATCTTTGAATTTGTGAAGAACATTATTTGCGAATCACTTGGTTCAATACGATATGTTACTTCGTCCATTTTTTTCTGTGTATAAGGGTATATATGCACTAATTAGTCGGATTCGGAGACTGCGAAAACTTTGAAAAACTCAACTAAACGACTATAACAAAAGTTGATAATTAGCTGGGACAGTGAATTCGAGTCCTCCTTTCGTTTTGCTCACTAACTAAGGATTAAATAAAAACATGATTGCGATAACAACATAAAAAAATAGAATCCGTGACAACTGCCGCAATTTCCCACGAAACTTTGAATTCCCTATATCCCATTCCCAGTCCCAGCTAAATAAGAGAAGGGAATAGAGCCGCGAACGAGATGGAAATATTATTCTGCACCCCAGCATGGACGACAATTTTTTTATTTTTTTTTTTTTCGTTTCAATAACATTACTTGTGTTGATGAATTACGTTGTGGAAAACCACAGAAAAACTAAACCGAGCATGAGCACGAGCATGTGTGGCTTTTGTTGAAGAAAATTCGAACAAAATTCACGCACACTCGAAGAAGATGAGATCTGTGCTGCCAAATCGCCCATTTGGTCAGTCAGCTTGTACAGTTCTGTTTTTTTTTACCTAAACTATGTCAGCCTTATTTATAAACCCAGCGTAGAGTCTGCCTAACTTTACGCAACCCTTAAAATGGCCTGGTATACCATTTCCCCCAACGTGATTTAGCTCATGTGATTTATAAATCACGAAAGGCGTTTCCACCGAATTTTACGTGATTTAGTTTGACATCCACCAGAAAGAAATCGTCCACTTCGGAGAGGGTAGTTTTTTTTTTCGTTGTTTTTCTTTTGTTATCACACCTCTGCCAAAAATTAAACAATTTATTATTGTTGTACTTAATAAAAATACCAAAATACACCGAAACACGAAGAAAATTGAATTTGGGATAATATTTTTGACATTTGTGTTGTTTTTTTTTTGTTTGTTGAATAACATTGAATTGGATTGAAACCGCTGCAGGTATGTTCGATTTTATTTTGTGTGGATTTGCGATGGCAGATACGTAATTAAAAATTAAACACGTCTAAATCACGTAATTAGTAATCACGAAAATGTATGGTAAATCACGTAATTTATGAGATGATTTAGCTAAATCAAGTGGATTTAGCTAAATCACGTTGGTGGGAACATGGTATTACGCAGGAAAACGTGATTTATAAACAAAAAGCACTTCGCTTTAAGCCTACGTAACTTTAAACGCAAAAATTTGCGTTTAGAGCCTGCGTAGAGCTTACGTAAATGTGTTTTTGCATCAAATGTCATTTGGTCGTCTTCGAATTGTAAACAAAACCAAAAAGTGAAATTAATTTTTGTTTATTTATTCATTTCGAATGCTGTGCAAATTTCTGCCAATGCAATTTCGTTTGCATATGGAATTATAAGATGAAAAATATAGGTACCTACTTCAGTTTTGTTGCTTGTGGGGAATGTCATAGGATGTGTGTGAATATGTTTACAAATGGCCCTGGCTCCTGGCATTGGATTTGGCGGTGGTTGGTAGAGTAGAAATAGCAATATGCATATAGGAAAACACATAGATATATGATTGCAGTTTGATATTTCAGCAGTCCCTTCGAGGACTTTACGGAATTGTTTTAGATAATTTGACTTTTTATTGTGTAAAATGATTTCATATACAAAATAATCACACTTGATGTCGGTTTTAGGGCAAAAAGGTAATAGATTTCTGTGTTTTCTGTAATAGTTTATCGAAATTCTTACCTATTTAGACACAAACCTCGTTTAGCAAAATTACTGCGGAAAAATGTCAAAATCACAATTTCATGAAAGCCACGTAGAGACTGCGTAAATCTTTACGCGATGTTTAACTAAACAACGTCGTAGAGGCGTCGTAAGCGAATCTAATAAATACGGCAGTGTATATTCCGTATATATTCAAGAATTTGGTACCTAGTTTAAAAAATAAGTGAAAATATAGCAAATGTTTCAATTATTCAAAATTGAATTTAAGATATTCCCTTATAAACAGCTTTAAAAATTAA
Source organism: Cheilosia vernalis (assembly GCA_949126925.1). NCBI lineage: Eukaryota > Metazoa > Arthropoda > Insecta > Diptera > Syrphidae > Cheilosia > Cheilosia vernalis. Next base: position 17,688,725 of record OX421363.1, on the reverse strand, counting down.
ATTTTTTAAATAAAAAAATACCATCTATATTACATTTTATTTTATTTCCATTTCAGAAATGGAAGCTTACCAATATTAAATTTACAAAGCGTGGTAAGTTTGTATTTTAGTTGTATTCAATTTTGCCAGTTTGCTTTTGAAAGTTAACCAAAAAAAAACAATTCTACAAAAACATCAACTTATTTTGGCAATTTATTATATACAGTTTAGTAAAGTAGAGTATAGCTATACTCTATAGATGGATATTGGTTTTCTTTTTGTGGGCTCATTTGTGTTCCATTCTTCCCTACTCGGAAAGGAGCAGGTGAATAATGGTCTGTCGAAGCCCAGACGGGGAGACATATAGTCAGAAGTGACAACGTTCCCTACGTATTTGCCTTATATCTGCGCATGACCAAAATTGCATGGTTTCCAAGTGTCAGTTTGGCTGATCCTTAAGGCACTTTTTGTAATAAGTCTAGTTTATTAATCCAATTTAGTTATAAAAATGTATTCTTTATTATATATAATGAATTGTATCTGCCTTCTCCTCTGGCTGGTGTTCAACTGGGCTGACGTTTTACAATACTGACGTTTGACGATGCTATAAAACTAAAGGCGTGTTCACATTTATTACACGCTATTTTTTTTTTTTTTTTTTTTTTTTTTTTTTTTTTAAGGATAACTTAATAATTAAATTATAATATGTAAGAATAATAACTTATAGTAAAATTAGCTTAGGGGTTAACAATTAATCAATAAACCGACTTGGTGGCTTAACTATACGGCCACTGCGCGTGGTAGCGTATCTCGGTTCGGATGGGTGATTATTACCTAAACTGGTTGGACTATGAGTCGTTGGTAATTCAACGCTCGGGGACTCAGACGCTTCACGATCAGTTATATTTCCCGGTAAGGTTTTGTTTTCAGTTGCCATATGACTCGATCGCTCCACTTCCAATTCCCCAGCCTTATTCATATTGACATTTACATTCGTGTTTGGATTATTACTATGGACAGTAGATGGCGGCCCACAAGATGTTACAATTTTAGATCTATCAATGTCCATGAATTCATCTAATAACTCACTAGCATTGAAGTCATTATTTTTTGTTTTAGCAATGAAACGACGATTGCGATGAAAATGATTATTATAATTATCAACAACAATATATGAGCGATCGTTAACACTTCTGACAATTTTTCCGTAGTGCCACTCCTGCCCATTTTTCTTAAATATTACCAGATCATTTGTATTCAAGGCCGGCAAGGATTTTGCATGTTGATCAAAATAGTGCTTTTGCATTTTTTTCTTTTCTTTAAATTTCCTTTCAACCTCCAAGTTTCCTGTCTCATTACGGTACAACAATTTATCCACAATTGGTAAATGAGTTTTTACTAAACGCCCAAAAAACAGTTGCGACGGGGAGACTTGTATTGATGCAACCGGCGTTGTGTTGTATTCCAAAATGTGATATTGAAATTTATCAACTTGATTGGCCTCATAGCAGCGTTTCAAAATATTTTTCGCAATTGCCACACCTTTTTCAGCCAAACCATTGCTTTGAGGGTATCTCGGACTAGAGAACTTCAAAACAATGTTTGCACTATTGGCGTACTGCTCAAATAATCGTGAATTGAATGGTACGTTATCACTTTTTATTTCGGATGGGTAGCCATAGCAACAGAAAATTTCATCCAAGATTTCGATGACATGACGAATGGATTTATCTCGCATGGGCCGAGTTATCAAGAAACCAGAATATGAATCAATAAGCGCAACAAAGCTTCTACCAGCATATTCATAGATATCGATCGATATAGTCTGAAATGGATACTTGGGTACTTCATGCTGCATCAAGGGCTCTTTCTGATTGTTTCGTGTGAACTTTTCACAAACCATACAACCTTTAACTATTTCCGTGATATCATTTGACATGCCCGGCCAAAAGAATTGTTTTCGTGCTCGAGCCAAAGTCTTTTCAATGCCCAAATGCGGGGCATGAAGCCACCTACAAATTTTAACCTGTAGTTCAGTTGGTACAATCAACCGATGATCCCTAAATAGTAAGCCACCCTCAAAATGCAATTCGTTCCTAAACTTATAGAACAATTGACTTAAGTTGTCAAGCTGATGGTATGAAGGCCATCCATCGACCACGTATTGTACAACACGATTGTACCTTTCATCTAATTTCAATGTATTAACGTACAACTCAAAATTTTCCTTGGACAAACAAGCACGTCGAATCAGTGAATGAACCATAGTAGACAAGTCTTCATTAAACTCGTCCGTTTCAATCAATGGTGCACGTGATAAACAATCGGCAACTAACATTTCCTTTCCCGGTATGTAAATAATTGACATACCCGGATACTTAAGTAATTGCAGAAACATTCTTTGCAACCGTGGGGTAACGTCATCGATATCTCTTTTAACCAATGTTTCAAGTGGCTTATGGTCAGAGTGAACAACAAACTCACGACCATACAAGAAGTAGTGAAATCGCTCACATGCAAAAACAATGGCTAGTAGTTCTTTTTCTATCTGAGCCCACTTTTGTTCACACCGCGTTAGTGTTCGAGATGCATACGCAACAGGCATACCGTTTTGGAGCAACACGCTTCCCAGTCCATCCTTCGAACTATCCGTCTGGATGGTGACTGGTACTTTTGGGTCGAATAGGGCCAATACGGGTTTGCTAGCAATAGTTTTAAGCAATCCCATGACTTCATTCTCATGTTCCTCTGACCAATTCCACTTAATATCATTTCGAGTTAGATTTCGCAAGGCTGAGGTTCTCAGTGACAAATTTGGAATGAATCGAGATAGAAACTTGAATACTCCCAGCAAACGTAAAACTTCTAGCTTATTGGAAGGCCTTGGCATATCTGTAATAGCTTTCATGTACTTATCGCTGGGCTCTACACTTCCATCGGCAATAATATGACCCATAAACTTGATTTTATTTGTACGATACTGAATCTTTTTTGAATTAAACCGAATACCATTGATACGAGCACGATCAATAACTGCAGCAAGTGCGTCATCGTGCTCTTTTTCAGTCTCACCGGTGATACATATGTCATCAAAATATACTAATACTCCTGAGATGCCTCCAAATAATTGGATCATCTTTCTTTGGAACATTTCAGGAGCACTACTGATTCCAAATGGAACCCTATTCCAACGAAATCTTCCGAATGGCGTCATAAAAGTGGTGAGATCGGAGCTTTCGCGATCTAGCTCCATTTGCCAAAACCCATTACACAAATCCAACACGGTAAATAGGCGTTTGCCTGACAAGCGACACATAAGGTCTTCAAATGTCGGAATCAAAAAATGCCCACGCTTAATACAAGTGTTAAGAGGTTTTGGATCCAGACAAATGCGAATATCTCCATTTGGTTTCTCAACCAATTGTATGTTGTTTACCCAATCTGTTGGATAATCAACCGCACAAATAATTTCATCATTTACCATCTGATCAAGTAACTTTCCAAGTCGATCATGTATACTCAACGGGATTCGTTTCTTGTAATGAAGTGACGGAACAGAACCTTCTTTTAAAATTATTGAACATTTACCCGGCATTTTCCCTAGTCCGTCAAAAATGTCTGAGTTTGCATGGACAAATTTCCCAACCTCAGACGGAAACACGGCATTTATTGCATTTATTCTCTGAACCAATCTGAAAGCATTGCATGTTTCAAGACCCAAAACAGGCTCACATTGATTATCAACAACCAGAAAATTACACGTATGATTCAGCCGCTTTTCGGCATCAAAACAAGTCAATTTAACGCTACCGTAAATTTTTATTTGATTACCCCCATAATCAATAACATTACATGACAATTCATTAGACGGTTGAATAGGAACTTGTATTTTTTTAATTAAACCAATCGGTATGCAATTGGCATCCGATCCCGTATCAATTTTGAATTTTATCTTCCGACCTTGAATCACGTAATCTTTGTACCATCTGATGCGGTCTACATGTAACCTATGTAAATTAAGATCGTAACTAATTAAACCTATTCTAATTGCATCGTCAACACTATTCAACATATAGTTATGATTACCTGTTTCGTCATCCCAGTTGACACTGTGAATCGCTTTGTCTGGATGTTCATATTTCTTTACCGTTTGATTGTTTCCCTTCAATGTCTGCTTTGATGATGATGATGATTTACAAAACTTGCTGAAATGACCGATCTTTGAGCAAGTATGGCATGTAACACTCCTCGCTGGACAAATACTGCGGTGATTTCCGTTGAAGTTTTGTCCGCAATTGTAACACTTGGATCGTTTGATGGCTGCAACGTTTAATTCCTTTTGACCTTCGTCAACGATTGACTTGACCTCCATATGTGAGCTCTTTTGATCCAATAAATGCTTGTTTGCAGCTGCTGCTTCGAAAACTTTACATGTATCGATGACTTTTGATACTGTATCTTCCTTTGAATATAAAAGTTTCATTTGGAGTTTCTTGTCATTAACACCAATGACAATACGGTGCATTAACATGCGATCAGCATAGGATGATTTGCAATTTGCACATTCAAAATCGCAATACTTTAGCTGTGTGCGCAGTTCCGTCTCGTATTCAGCAAACGACTGCCTTTCTTTTTGCCTAATCATATCGAACTTGAAGACTTCCATAGTGATGTTCTTACGCGGCAAACAATATTCATCAAATGCTTTTATAACTTCTTTCAATGTGCGTTTTGTGTTGTCTTGATTTCCATTGTCTGGATCATCTTCTTGTGCATTATCCTGAGCATCAGCAAAAATACTTTCTATCGATTCATCATCGTTAGGGAAAAGCGATTCGTAAATCTCCATTCCGCGTGGTCCAATTGACCATAAAAATGTGGCGATTTTATCAGGTTCAGAATGTGTGTATTTTCCCGAAGCTCGCAAGTACACAACAAATGATTTTTTCCATTTTGGCCATTCTTTGCCAATATCGACACATTCCAATGGTGCTGGCAAACGCAATTCCAATGCGGCCATTATTGCGATGTCTTGTGAGGTTATGTACGAACTACGCAGTGGCTGCGAATGAGATTATTGAAATTTTAGAGTTTAATAAAATTTCCCCACAAGTTTAATTATTTCCTTTTGATTTTAACGTTTTACTTCTGACACCATGTAATAAGTCTAGTTTATTAATCCAATTTAGTTATAAAAATGTATTCTTTATTATATATAATGAATTGTATCTGCCTTCTCCTCTGGCTGGTGTTCAACTGGGCTGACGTTTTACAATACTGACGTTTGACGATGCTATAAAACTAAAGGCGTGTTCACATTTATTACACTTTTGGCAGGAGATTCTCCCATGTATAGGTCTAGAGGTGTCAGATTAAGAATCGCCTCTAGTCCAGCTGTAGGTGTGGTTCTCATAGCGCTGTTATCGTTAGGCATGCTATTCTTTGTATTTTAGTCATCGACTTAAGATTGGTCGCTTTGCTGGCGGCTTGCCACCAGACTACACTGCCATATGTCAGTATATTGGTAGCACGATCGCAGTATACATCCAGAGGATGATTCTGGGGTTTGGTCTCCAACTTCTACCAAAGATGCGGTTGCATGCGTAGAAAGCATTCGCTGCTTTCTTGACTCCTTGTTCATTGACATTCGGCTTCCAATTAAGTTTTCTATAAAGGATCAGAGATGAATGAATAAAAGAGATGGTTATCTTTCGTACGTCTATCCCCCCAAAACCCATTTGTTTACATTGTTGTTTTTGTAATTTCAACCCCCGTCTGTGAATACGTGTGACCAACAAAAAAGCATGTTGCTAATGGCCGACCGCGAATCATCTTGTTTTTACGAGCATCGCGGTGTTTAATTGTTTTGTGTTTCGTATTGAATTTGTTTGGTTTTTGTGAAGGTTTTAATTAAACTAAGAAAAAAAGTGAAATGTACAGTAGAGAATACTGAATTCTTGTACTCACAAATACTAAAATAGAAATGAGGAAGTGTGTGTGACTTCATGAATTTTTCTGGAAAACAGCTTGTAGGCAGCCGCCCTTCCACTGGAAAGTTATATATCTCTGTATTCCATTATCTTTGTCAAGGATAATACCCAAAAACTTCGCATTATCATTGTTATGTTATGTCGTTTTCGATTTGACAAAAAATCAATTTTTTTTTTGATCGAGATTGCTTTTCATGTTCTATTTGCCACAAAAATCAATCTTTTTTTTGATCTCAGATCACTTTTGAGAAATCTCAATTTTTCCTCAGATTTTACACATACTTTCACTAACACCAATGTTTATGACACAAGCGTCGGTTACGAATTGTTTATCGTTGGAAGGGGTTGCTTTTTTAACTGAATTATTTATTTAACGCGTATGGGATCGAGTTTTTATATTAAATTATTTCGAAATGCAGTACTATAAATGTGTGAAAATCAATTGAAATGGATTTCGAGTGCAAGTGCAAATATGTTTTTTTTTTGCCGCCAACTCAATACACACACATACCAATATAATTCAGATTTTATGTTCGATTTGCCAGCAGAAATCTGAAATCTCAGATCAAAATCTGAAAAGCCAAATCGAAAACGACATTAATGTTTAGTACTTTTACTGACATATGGAATGTAGCTAAGCTGATCAATCTCGTGCATTATCTAATATTCTTTACCTTTGTCTTCTTTTCATCGCCAATTGCGGAAAAATGTGATAACTGATAAGTTCCAATTATTTCAAAACACACTCTATAATTTATGATATTCTTTGTGGATCGGTTTTTGCTGAAGAAAATTAAGCTAGCTATAAATGGCAAATATCCAGACATAGTATACCAATATACATTCGAGGTAACTGTTGTTAAGGCTTAAATGGTTAAAGCCCAATAATATCGAAAGAGCTGCCACAAATGCATATACAGAAAATCGGGACGTCAAGTAGTCGCGTCGGCGTGGTCACGTGTGACATATCGGCACTAAGAAGCCAATTTTTTTCAATTGCAAGTGATTTGTAGTGTAAGATTAATGAAAGCTGTACAACGAAATGAATATTACGCGAAAATCAAAATGTGTGATAGTGTCAACACAAAAAAAAATATATGTCATGACATAAACTCTATCTGAAATTTGCAACCATTGATGAAAACGCGGTAAGTATTCTCACTCTACATGCTAAAACGAGACAAATGCCATTGCTTTTGCAAGCGAACGGGAAATACGAAATAAAAATTGAATGAATGAATGTTCCAATGTTGTTCAAGTTGAGCTGTGTTCGTGTTGTGTGATTCTCGCCGAGAATATTTTGACAAAATTAACGAAATGTAATTTTAAATAGTGCACAGTATAAGTTCCTTTCTAAACAATAAACTACATAACACCGCTTCGAGTTTCAATGTGAAATAGTTTTTGCACAAAAATTTCATACCTAGGTACATAAACATTTTTCTCAGAAAACAGAACAAACCAACATCGGGTTCGCAGTAGATAGTAAGTACAAGTGAGAAATGCAGAATTTCGGCAGAAAATCGTCCCAAAACCTTATCGCACGCCAATGAAATCGAAATAAAGTCATTTTATAGTGCTTGTCATATTAGAAAAAAGTATACACACTTGTGCAATACGGCGACAACAATTGGTCAACAATAACAATAACGGGATCCAAAATGTTGTGGGCACTTTGATTGAAATTTAAGAACTTGGCCAATATTTTGTGTTGTTTTGCGGATTTCGTATTTGCGATTTGCAAATTTGGAAGCACCTACTAATATAATATATGCATTGAGACAAAACAACAAAAATTAGCATCATGTTTGTATTCATTTATAATATAAAAAATATTCATCCCATAGTTAATGGTATACATGCATACATGACAGGAAATATCATGAATCATCCTGGTTGCCACAGCGCCAGCCACAGTGTTGTTGTAGTCGTTGTGTTATTATTTTTTGTCTCACACCGTTTTCGACTAACTTGCGAATGGCGAACAGCATAACTGGACTTCCTCTCTTGTGTGTAAATAAATAATCGTTTTTAAATTTCAACGGCTGTCTGTCTGTGAAAACAACTCGAAACTTCCAATAAACAGTGAAAAACTGTGTTCACTTCATCTTGTATGCAAATTAATACAACAAATCATTATTTTTCGTTTCATCCTTATCTCTTGTTTTTTTTTTTTGCGCGTGCGTATGTAGGGTGTTTTTATTTTGTATTTTCTGTTTGTTCTCTCGCATATTGGCTTGCACTAATACAGACATTGAATAATATTTACATTTTGCAGAACTGTTTTGTTTATATTTATAGCGTATAAATGACTTATTAGAATTCTCAATATGGATCTCGTTGACATTGATAAAGTCTTGGACAACCTAGAACTTAACGAGGAGGAGAACAAAGATGACAAGCCCGCGAGCAAGCAGTTACAAATGCTGAATTCGTCAAATCTGTTTGCTGGAGGGGGCGGCATTCCACCCATGCTTGGACCAGTTGTTTCCATTAACGAAGCAGGACTGGATAGGAGTGGTTTCCTGTCAACGGCAGCAGCAGCAACTAATGCAACAGGTGATCGCGTTAATAGGTTTGTTGGTGTATCTCAGGTGTTCAGCAGCTTAGACGACTATCGTAAAAATGTCGAAAGCCTAGAGGCCGGCATACAGTTGTACACAAACAATGGAACAAATGACACCTTTGCAGATATGACAATTCACAGTATTCAAACTGTACAAGAGCATGCAAATGATGTCAATAATGATGATGATGCCTTATGTAAAATTGAGGAAGCAGGAGAAGAAGATCCGTATGCCGCCGATGATGAAATAAATAAATTCATCGGGGCCGACGAAGAGCGCGGATTCTCCTCGAATTCTATAACAACGTCGTCATCGTCGACATTTTCATCTGGTCCTTCGCCGGCACTGCTATCAACCGAATCGGAATCATCGTTTGGCGCACGGCTTATGGACAGAAGCGTGTTGCTCCTGCAAGGCAGGGAAGACGCACACCAACAGGACAATAATAAGTTCGAATTGCAAAGCGAATCAATTAATAAATATAAACCAGATTGTGATAAGGAGCCACAGCGGTCAGAATTTGATGACTTGGCTGTTGGTTTATCGTCGATTTCCCTGACGAACCAAGGCAGCACCTTGTCGTCTTCAGAAATGGCCAGCAGCAAATGCATTCTGAAAATGGAGAATTTGAGCTCGTCACTTTCTCTGTCGCAGACAACCAAGAATAATTATCTTAATACAGAGGAACAACCAAAAGAGTCGGTAGAACTGAACAATGGTCAAGAATATGGCAGAGCAGAACAAGCTGCCGAGCCGACTTCACAGCAAAATGTCTTGGTAACATTTGGTTCGACAATGGATGAGATATCCGATACAGAACTAGACAGTATTTTACAAGAGATCGATGCCGAAATGCCATCACAGACCGGCCCAGATGCTGTGAATCCTGAACGAAATATCGCCGCCACTGAAGCGATGACGAAGAAGAAAGCCAAATCAGAACGAAAAGCAAATACTAATATGCCAAATCAGCAGGACAGCTCCACGGGTATGGGTGATGATGCAATGAACATAGATAGCTTCTCACAGGCATCTACCATTGAGTTTGCTGAAGATAGAACCCACGAAGATGAGGTTGACAATTGCAAGAACGAGGATGCCATGTGCGACGAAGAAAGCGAAGAGCAAAAGAACACAAATCAAAGTATTGCTATGGGCAAGAGGCAAAGGCCTACAACTCTCGATTTGCCTGTACGAAAAGTAAATTTGTACGCCTCTGCTGGACAAACACCGCCTGGATCGCGAATTTATGATCAAGCAACATCGAGCTCCGAAGACGATACTCCAGATGACAAGACACGGTTGGCCGCAAGCGACGAAACAAGCAATTTGAATGATGCTGCTGGCCACACGCCACCAGAACGATCAGATCGATCGATTCTTAGTGGTGGTGCGACCTGTGCCAATGCCATAGTGACCGCTAACGCTCCCACTAGTTCAAGAGAAATAGAAATCGCAAACAACGCTGGTGCTACTGCCATCGAATATAACAATGAAATGGCAGCTGGCGAAAATTTAACGGTCGAGGCCGAAGATCAAGTAATGGCAATACAGTCCCAAAGCGGCGATGTGAATCCAAATTTGGGAAAGTTCCCACCCATTTGGGTGCCAGATCAAGAGGCAAACGCATGCATGCAATGTCGACATAAATTTACATTGCTTAAGAGGCGTCACCATTGCCGGGCATGTGGTCAGGTTCTTTGTTCTGTTTGCTGCTCGCAAAAGTTTAAATTAGAGTTTATTTCAAATCCTGAATCTCGGGTTTGCGTGCAATGCTTTCTCATTTTAACAAAGCTCCAACAGCAAATGGAACAACAGCCGACTACATCGACGGTGACGACCAATACACCAACACCACCCTTGTTGCGAACACCTAATCCCAACAATCCTATGGAATATTGCTCTACAATACCTCCGCATCGTCAAGTTAATTCCCAGACCATGTCTTATCCCACAGTTATCGTACCGGTGGGAGTATTAAAGAAGGAGGGCACTTCAAAGAAGAGTCGCAAACGTAAATCAGTTATGTTTAGCGATGGCATTCGTCCAGGAAGTGATCTGGCGAGCTTGGATGGGAAGTGGAGTGATGCTAAGCATGCCCGCAAGTCAGCTCCAATCAAGCAAATGTCTGCTGCTGGATGTGCACCGACTGTTGGAACCAGCAAAAGTAAGTTTTTCATCTTGTTTTATTATTTTTTATCCGGGAATATTTGTTGTTAAGCTAATTTTTTGCGTGATCGTTTTTTTGTCCTCATTGATGAGTCATCGTCGATTGTGGCCATTTTACTCGTCGGCAATTTTGTTTGAGCTTGTCGTTGTGTTCGCCTTGTAGTTAGTTGTAGTTGAGCCGTCTTTCTTCTTCCAACGACTGGAAAAGCGCTCTTTTCAAATGGACTCATAAAAACTAGCCAAACTGGTTGCCGCTGCAAAATACTCAAGTCAATATGGGTAGCGTTTATCTATATAAGGAGCTTCTCAATTAGCCGTTTGGAATCGGCACAAAATTGTAGATCCCTTCCATTCGTTCCAAAAATGAAATCTCACACAAAATGAATGGTTGTGAGAAGCTAGGCCTAGGGTCCCTACGGACCGGTTGCGCCAAATTATATATATATATATCAGTGGCGTCGCGTGAATTACTTACATGGTTGTACAATTCTTGAAAATTATATATTTTTTAAAAATACTGATTTATTTAGAGTAACTTCGGGTATTGTGGAATACCCATTTTATTTTTACATGCTACAGCCAGAGACCATGCTTAAAATTGGTGATTTTAATACGTTTTGCATATTTATCTATTAGCTAAAGTTTGCAATAGTCTGAGACAGCTAGGGATATTTTTAATTTGATTTTTTTAATTTTTACTGATAGTACCTCGAAAATCTAGATTTTAAGAATTGGAGGGTAATTTGGAATAGTATTCCACATTACAAGAACCATAGTACATTCATCCATTCCTTACAGCTTTCACAGCTTTCCGCGTCATATCTGCATCCCATCACCTTATTTCACCTTTCTTAGGCATCCTCCAAAGCAATCTGAAATTAAAAGCGACAAAAAAATTATTAGCGGTGGTAATATGGAATAGTATTCCACTATACCCTTCTCATGGTATTCCACATTAGCCGATTTGGAATCTATTGCAAACTCAGGGCCGGCCCAACCATATGTGCAAGATGTGCAAATGCACAGGGGGCCAAGTTCTGATGGCGCATTTTTAAGAAAGTAAAATGAATTTGATCTTGCGCAAACAAATTGTACCATTTACATTTTAAACAAAAAGCTTGCTCAAATAAGCCCCAAAAAACAACATCCATCACACCTGTGCTGAATTATTTCTTGCACGTTGTACATTAACTCGCATCACTTCAATAGCCGTGTTTTATTATCAGCGTGATCTGATCCGAATCAGATCACGAAAATAAAACAATACGGATCATAGACGAGTTGTGGCAACAGTTGCTTTCAAAAGACGACCATGCTACCAGCCATATTGCAAACATTCTGTACAACGACATTTCAGTTGCTTGTCGGGGGTGTTGCCATATCAGTCAAATTAATCATTTTTCATTTTTGAAGGTGAGAGTTTTTTAAGAACTTATTTAAAGTGTTTACAATCAGTTCGAAATATAATGAAAACCGCAGTTTACACATCTGGTCCGCTTAGATTGGAATAATTTTTAGACAAAGCATTATACTTTTCATAATAATACCATAATTCTCTCTCTGCACACACACAAAATACGTTTGATTGTTAAAATAAAATCGGAACTTCACGCAGTTGCAGTTATAAAATAGTTTAAATTTATGCAGCCTGCTAGTTTACATTTTTCATTAGATATTCCGAGATTTTCTGGACATTTGTACCTGATTTGTACTTTATGTAAAAACAAAAAACAACTATCACCTTTCTGCCGGAAAACTTGTGAAACAATAATTATTTACGAACTGCGACAGCGACACATTTCATAAACATTTTTTGTTAAACATTTACTTAAAAATTTATGGAATATTTCGCTGGGCTTGTCATACCTTTACAGAATTAAAAAGCAAAATCTCCAAGGGCGCGAAATTTATTGGATGTAAAAAAATGCTTATTGATTTTTTGTGCTATGAAGAGTATTGAATTTTTTAGTCTGGCAACGTGACTGTGTGGCTATCTTTTACAGGCACACCAACATTCAAGAAAGAAACAAACAGCGCCAAACAGCGCTGCGAGCAATAGTAGAAATAATTTTCAGATCATGGTTCATGATCTCGATGAGAAGCAGGATCATATGCTGTTGTTGTAAGTGCATGTAAATCGATGATCTATATAGATCATGGCTGATAATAAAACACGGCTAAAGTTTCACCTCGTATGTGCAGGTTTTATTTCTTGCACATCCCGTCGCAAAATTTGCATAGGAATATGTCAAACAGAAAAATTCGTTGTTTTGGAATCGCTTGTGTTAACGTGCAGGTTTTTTATTCTGCACATAACGTATGGGAATGGGAAATTGGGAATGGGATTTCTCATCTACCAAAAAGAGTAACAAATTTTTCTTACAGTAGCAGAGAGAACAGTTAGCTTTGTACCTTGTTGTTGTTACATGAATATTATAGTATGTATTGTCTTAGGCCCCAGTTATAGCCATACGTAAAATGCAACCGTAAAAATTTTCTTTTGCTTTTTTAGACCACTTAATCCTAATGGTTGAACTCAATCTTGGTCTTAAAATGTTGATTATGAATTATAAAGTTAGTCTATCAAAACAAAAAAATAGCAAATGATATTTAAATTTTTTAGAAAAATAATTTATACATTTTTCCGTACGAAAAACTTTTTCCGATCCACTTCTCAGTCAATTCCACAACAAAAACCCAGATCATTCCACTGATGTGTTTCATTTCTTTACTGTTTCGTCTATCAGGATTTTTTTTTTCTGATGGAATCCAATCAGTGGTGGTTGATTTGTTGTATTTGTTTTCATAGGGAAACATTTTTCTGACAGAATTTTCGCTATAACCGCACAAACGAAAAAAAAAAAAATCATTTTCATACTGTTCCGACTTTTTCTGTTGCATTTTACGTATGGCTATAACTGAGGCCTTACACTGCAGTGCTTTTGGAATCGATAGCTCATTTTGAAAAAGGAAAGCTCCTAGGGATGAACGCATAGTAATAATTAGTAAGTTGTTTTTGCCCAGGCGGTTCTGCATAACGAATTTCTTTGGCTGTGACAGGAGAGATTTGTAGGCTTATCTATAATGCCTATAGAAAAGGAATTATTAAAAACTTAAGACTGCGATGCTGATGGTCTTTTTGCTGAATTTGCCAAAGCTTAAGGCCAGGAAAATAAGTTTCCAAGTTTAAACGTTTAACGTCTGCATAATTCTTCGCCGCGCTTTAGTTTATGTTTGTTTTTTTCCTTTAAACAAATAAACTAAGTATCCTTAAATGAATTCTTTTATATTTTATTTATTTTTGATAGATATTTTCATTTTATTTAAATGTAAATACATTTATTACAGTCATTTAATATATAACACAATGCAACCATATAAATGTACTTATACGTATTTGTTTGTTACTGAGGATTAGGCCTACCGGGGGTAACTCAATAAAAAAGCGCATTTAAAATCTACCTCCTGGGTGATTTGGAAAATACTCATGCATGTGTGCAAATATGAAAAAATGGGCGCTTTTTCTAAATCTTGCACCGGGCGCTAATTTGGCTGGAGCCGGCACTGTGCAAACTACGACTAATAACAAAAAATATATTTAAAAACTCACCAGTTTATAGTAACATAATTGAATTTGACACGTTTTCGATGAAAACTACACTTGCACAGTTAAAGAAACCGAAATTTTTTCCTTCGAAAAAAACTCAAACAAAATCGCACAAAAAAGTCATGCAAACACAAGCGAGAACTTTGACTGAATCAGACACACCGGTTAATAATATCACTAAAGAATAGAGCGTAACACTTTTTTTTTTTGTTTACATTCTGAAAAAAATAAGAGAGCAGACAGACCAGCTGTATATTAAGAAATAAAGCCATATTTCACATTACCCGAATATTCCACAATACCCGAAGTTACTCTATTGTTTTCTTAATTAAAATAAAAAAAAAAAAAAAAATTTCATGATATATTTTTTATTATAAAAAAACTCCATTGTTCAAATTCAAAATAGGAAAAAAAAAAAAAACAAAAGCACCGCACGAAACTGTAACGACTTGCATGTACTACCTAAACGAAAAGCTAAATTCGTTCATTCATTCATCAAATGTCGTCCACTGGGGTGGGATTCTGTAAATACCGAAACGAAAACCACTTTCGCATTTCAAAAAGCGAAATAAATCACGCAAAAGCGAAAATCTGCTTCATGTAACTCCTAACGTTTTTTTGTTCACATTCGTTTAGGTTTGAGAAACTATGTGACAACAAAATTATAGTTTGGCAGCCTCAGTATGTAGCTTTATTTTCGTTAAGTTGTTTTGACGTTGAGGAAAGCTTTAAAATAGGAGGCAAGTATGTATTTCGTGTACCTGTATGCAAATGAAAGGCAGCTATGTTTAACCTAAAACGTTGAACAAAACTAGGCCTGGGCAAAAATCCTCATTCTTTAGTCCTTCACGTGGGCGCCCGCCTGAAAATGGCTAACCGGTCAAATGGTTAGTGTCAGCCAAGGATTTACGCTAACGTCTCAATCGTTTGTCGTGATCCATTAGTTTGAGGTAGGAGTAAACCTTTAAATCCAACCTAATTCCAGTGGTGGTGTGAGCAGATAGCAAACCGTACCGAAGGATGAAAGGCTGGGGGTAAAACCAGTCGCGAACGAGCTCCCTCCGACGCTCAGGCAAGGTCGGTTGTAATAAGTGCCCTATCCCGGTAAGTCGGCTCTGCCGGGATCGACTTTTCTTTCCGGACCTACTCGTGGGACCAAAATAATGAACTCTAATTTAAACAAAAAAGAAACAGAAAATAGTAAAAAAAAAACAAAAAAGGAAGAATCCCTCTTAGGGACCTCTTCCGAGGAGGATCTACTAGCCTCCAGCCAGGAGACAGTAGTCAACCCCTCAAGCCAAAGGAGCACCAGCCATAGTACTCCTTCTGGCAGTCAACCAATCTTACCATCCAAAACTATGACAACAGTAGGGGCCGAGGATACCAGCCATAGTATCCAAAAGCCTAATACTGAAAAAAACACAACCGGGAGCACCAGCCACAGTGCACCCAAAACTAAGAAGTCCTCCGGTTCTCTCTTGAAGTCAAGATACAACAGGGCTGTCTTCATCCTTGCAAAGATTGCGAAGAATGAAGAGACTGGAACGGCTCACGAGAGAGATAAGGACGACAATCGATCCAGGAATCTCTCTTAGAACTAGGTGTAGAGGATTTCATCACTTCATGGATCATTTCCATGCTCAAAACAAGGATCATTCAAGCAAAGCTTGGTAACACTCATCTAACCAAATCAGTAAGCAGAGGAACACCTCAAGGTGGGGTGATCTCGCCTCTCTTATGGATTATGGTACTTAACAAAATCCTTTCAAACCTTGACAGGGAAGGTATAAAAGTCGTTGCGTATGCGGATGACGTGGTCGTTCTAGTGTCAGGAATGTTTCCGAACGTGATAAGTGAAATCATGGAAAGGGCCCTGGGTAAGATTAGCGGTTGGGCTACAAGTTGTGGCCTCAGCGTTAACCCAAGTAAAACTGAACTGATGCTTTTCACCACCAAAACCAAAATACCAACCTTCTCACTTCCCCGCTTAAACAACCAAAATCTTCCTTTATCCACCAGCGCTAAATACCTTGGTGTCATGCTTGACCCCAAACTCAACTGGAAGTACAATATCGAACACCGAGTGCGGAAGGCAAGCATAGCTTTCTACACTTGTAGTAAAACCTTCGGCAAGAAGTGGGGGCTTCAACCAAAGATGGTTCGCTGGATGTACACAGCGGTAGTACGTCCCATCCTCACCTACGGATCACTAGTATGGTGGCCCGCTTTAAGCAAAGCCTATAACGTCCTTAAATTAAGTAGAGTCCAAAGAACAGCTGGAATTGGAATCACTGGAGCCCTGCGATCAAGTCCGACCGCTGCCCTCAATGTCATTCTTAATTTCCTGCCAGTGGATCTGCATATAAAAAACATTGCAGCGTGTAGCGCTGTTAGATTGAAGGAATCTAAGTGTTGGTCCGAAAGGCCTTATGGCCATACCAGCATCCTTCTTTCCCTTCCTGACGGCTTAGGCCGTATGTCTACAGACTACATAGTACCCAAATACGACTTCCATAAAAACTTCTCTGTTAGAGTCCCCTCTAGAACAGAATGGGAGGAGAATGCGGTCGTTAATGAATTCGACATACCTATCTTCACTGATGGTTCCAAGATGGAATGTGGAGTAGGAGCAGGCATTTTCTCAACAGAATTAAACATCGCCAAAAGTCTTCGCCTACCCAACGTGGCCAGTGTATTTCAAGCAGAAGTACTCGCAATTAAGGAGGCGTGTAGACTGCTCCACAATAGTGCGACTCCCAAAAGAAAAATAGGCATCTTCGTCGACAGTCAGGCCGCGATTAAGGCTGTCGGCTCAACTAAGTCGACGTCCAAACTTGTTGTGGAATGTAGGGAGATACTGACCAGGGCTTGTCATCGGTTTGATATCACTCTCGTCTGGGTTCCCGGCCATAGGAACATCGAAGGGAATGAGAAGGCCGATGAACTTGCCAGATATGGCTCAGCTCTGTGCATGTCTCATGCGGAGGAAGTTTTCCCTCCGCTGGGATATGTTAAGAGAGAAATCCTCCTGCACTTCACCTCATGGGCTGAGACTAGATGGTTGAACCTGACGAACTGTGTCATTTCAAGGAAGATCTGGCCAACCTACGATGATGCCAGAACAAATAGTCTTTTAGCCAGAACACGTATAGATGTCGCCAGACTAACGGCAATTAGTACGGGTCATTGGCCTTTAGGAACTCACGCAGCCAAGCTTGGCATCCCCCACAATACCCACTGCCGTAGCTGTGCTGACACTAACAAGAGTGAAACGGTGTTCCATCTTTTTTGTGAGTGTCCGGCCCTAGCCAAAACCAGACGCAGTGCACTAGGTCATCCCTTTTTTGATGACCTTTCGGCCATCCAAAGCATCCACTTCCATAAGATTATCAAATTCCTCAACTCCACAGGCTGGTTTTGAGCTCCTTTAACTTCCTTTACCCCCTTTCTTTTTAGGTTCCGTTAGTTGTGGTTTTAAAACGGCGCTCAATGCGCTACTTGTGTTTTTCCCTCGTCGGGAAATACAGCCACCTAAACCAACCAACCAACCAGAAGAAAAAAATGAATTTCTAACTAAGAATCATATTTTAATAAACCAACCTTTTTCCAGGTAATGTGAGAGGATTCGAACACTCCCGCAGATTTTTTCTAATTTTTTTTAAGTTTACGTGTTCATTTTCCATTTCACTTTCGCCGCTTTCGCTGGTCAACAAAAAAATAGTTTGTTAGCATTTCTAGTAAAATATTCAGCACAATCTTACAAGTTAAAACCGCCAAACTCAAAGAGAATAAATAGGAAAATGATAAACGTCAACAAAATAGTTGTCGCTTGTTTTCTTTCGTGGAGACGATAAAATCTGTTCATTTTTAGGGTTACATGAAGCAAGAAAAGCGAAAACGTCAAAGAAAATGTGTTAGTTCGTTTTTTTTTCGCGCCCACGAGGCTTTCTTTCGTTTTTGATGTTACATGAAGCAAACTGTTCGTGTGCACGAAGAAATTTGCTTGTGTAACATATGGGCAATCTTTCGTGCGCACGAAAACGTTTGATCGTTTCGTCTTACAGAATGTGGCCCCTGCTTTTTTTGCACGAGCGTCGATGTATTGCATGTGAATTTGACGTATGACGCCTCACGGAAACAGAACAAAACAAAAGAAAATTTGAATATTCCGTGTGCACAGAAAACCGTTGCACGAGTTCACTACAAGTTCATCAAAGTAAAGCGACATTAGTAGGTTAGGTACGGCGAATGACGATGGGGATGAATTCTTGTATTTTGAAGGTATACGAGGGGGAGTTCAATATATTCGCGGTATCGACATGAAGGAAAACACGAATTAATAGGCCTATTATCGTTGGCGAGTCGAACAAAAAATACTGCGAATGTGACTTATTTGTATTATGGTTAGCGAATTGAACAAAATTCATTCGCCTAAACTGTCAAACCGCTGGCGAACGTAAAGTCGCCTTATTGCGATTGGCGAATTTGTGAAATTTCATTCGCCTTAAACGACAAATTTTAGCGAACAAAATTTTTTGGTGAAACCAGAGTCGAATGGAATTTAAAATCCAGAAAAATGAATGGAAATTCAAGAAAAATGTATAAAAGCCATTCAATTCATTTAGAAATATATATTTTAATGAAAATCGCCTCTGATAGTTTGGAAAAAAAACAATTCCAGCCAAATCCAGGAGCTATTTGAGCTCATGGAACAAATATAGCCATTCCAATGTGTGTTTCGTCCACTAAGCCAACCACCCCAGGAAATCCAGTTTTAACGAAAAATGAGAAAAGGAGCTCATGGATTGTTTTTATTTTCGGTCCTTTCTGTGTTTATCCATTTTTTTGCACCACCGTGTTGTATTCTTCAATTTTTGAAGCGAATATAGCTTTTTTACGGACGGTCGGTGGGTCACGCATATAAATTATTCAAAAAGATGGGGAGTAAACCGAAAAAAATCGTCACCGTAGCGTTAACTTCCCCCTCCATGGCGCACTTGGAAGATGAAAACTCTAGAACGGCTCCACCGATTTGGATGATTTTTGTTTTGTGTTGTTCGTCTTGATTCAGGGATGGTTTAGGAAAAAAGAAAAGTCGAAAAATTTTTAAATATATGTGTGTAGAGAGCGAAAGAGGAACAGAGAGAGTAATCTAAACTAACTGGCACTATGAAAACTTGAAATGAATTTTAAATAGGCCGCCACGTAACACGAGCGTCCAATGATTCGCTTCTTTCGGCCGTCCCACGACAGCTCGATTTTTTTTTTTTTTTTTTTAATTTTTTTTTGTGTTGACATAAATGTTTGAATTGACGTCATTTTCGGTTTTATTATTTTGGTAGCCCTTGATTTCTAGGCGAATGAATCAATTCGCCTACCATAATCGTACAAGGCGAGTGTTTCGACAAGCAACTCAACTTACGCGAATTGTTCGACTCGCTAACGATAATAGGCCTATAAATTAAAAATATTTTAATTTTTCAATATAATCTTCTCTAACATGAATGCATTTATTAGGTACATCTTGAGATTAACTTTTCTATAACCTCAAAAAAATAGTTTTCATCTTTCTCTCCAAAATGTTCATTTATTGCAGTTTTGAGCTGCTCATCATCGGTAAATCGCTTACCACGAAGTTTTTTTTTTAAATCTGGGAACAAAAATTAATCACTAGGGGCAAGGTCCGGACCATAGGCTGGATGTTGAATTTTTTCGAAACCACAATCCCGTACAATAGCCTTAGAAATTCATGACGTGTGCACTGGAGCATTGTGAGCGATGTGAGCATTCGAGGCACCCATCTTGCACTGACTTTGGAAAGATTTAGACAGTCATGAAGAATGGTGTGTATGGTACCAATAGCAAGGTTAATCTTCATAGCTATCGTTTTAACCTTTACTCGGGCATCCTCAAGTACAAGTTTCTCGACTTGTGTAATGTTTTCTCCGGTGCAGCCAGTTAGTGGGCAGCGAAGGTCGTCTTCAATGCTCTCCCTGTCCCTTTGAAATAAACTTGACCACTTTTGAACAGTTGACAACGAAGGTGCAGAATCTCGAAAAGCAGCCACCATCTCTTCGTGAATATTTTTTTTTACTTTTTCCTTGTTTAGTAAGAAATTTTATCACAGCGCGGTTCTCAATTTTAGTGATCATCGCGACACCAGCCATTTCACCTTCGTTCAACACAAAATACAAACCAAACTTATAATCACAGCCAAATGAAATTTTACAGTTAAACACTTGAATAACGGGGCTACTAAAATCACGAAATAATTTTTTCAAAAAATCTTTGGAGTATCCCCCCCATACCGCGAATATATTGAACTCCCCTCGTATATAGGTAGTTTGGATGAATTTATTTGATGAAATCAACAGAATACGTGCACAGCGAGATTTCGTTTATTATTTTTCTTTTTGTTTCTCAACGATGAAGGAATTTTGAAAGAAAAATTAGCAAGGATCAATATGAATATATAATAGGCTGCGTGATGGAGGTCTTATGGGATGTGTAAAGTGTAATTGAGAACATCATATTTATGTGTGTTATTATTATTACACAGTGTTCGATGAGTGATTTTTTTTTGGTTAGATCAGGGTGCGTAATGCACACCTTGCACACCCTGACGAGACGCCACTGATATATATATATTATCTATATTGCTACGTACATTCGTAAGGGAATAGAGTGCATAAATGGGGGGGCTCTCTCCTGAGTTACGCACCACAAAAACGATCATTCCAACGCTTAGATAAATAGTGCTTGCAGAATAATATTCTCGGGAAACTATAACATTTTTGCGTCTATACATTCTCCATTTTAATTTGGCACTCGGTTTTGCTTAGATCTTTTAAGGAGCAACACTAAAACAATGGCCCTACTCGATGGGACAGACAGTTTCATCCCCCGTGGTGAAAATTCGTCCTTGCCGCCCATCTGTATCTCAAACAAGTCCGACCAGGTCTACCAGGAGGTACAAAACAACACAGAACTGATTGCTCGACTACACACTGAGAGTTTAAAATTTGTAGTACAAACTAATTTTTATGTTTTTGTTAAAATTTCACACCGTAAGTTGACCATTTATTTTTTTTTGTATTTTGAATGTGAAACTTTTATACACGAAAATGTCTGCACAATTTCAGTCAAGTGTTGCGTCAACAAGACGGTTATAAATTTCACAACATGTGGTCTACATCATGTTGGCAGCGATGAGATAATTATTCTCTTAGAACTTGACAATTCCGATCAAATACCAAAGGACATTTTTATTCACTTGAACGAGATCTACTGGGAAGCAAGCAAGGGTCATCCAATCGCCGAATTGGGCTTCTCAATGCCAAAGGATTTATTATTTTTGGGATCGCGCGAACACGGCGGCTTTCTTTTTATACGTTCGACGTTTCAGTGCCTGCAGGATGTGCATGTACCACAATCGCCATTCCTAATTGGGGTGTTGATTCATCGTTGGGAGGTGCCATGGGCTAAGATATTTCCTTTGCGGCTAATGCTACGTCTTGGCGCACAGTATCGTTACTATCCCAGTCCACACATATCAGTAAGGGAGCGTGAACCGGTCTACGCTGAAATAGCACAGACGATTATCAATTTGTTGGCAGTAAGTTGTTGAAAGCGAAATAAATGATGCGACCCCAAACATGCGACTGTACCTCTTTCTAGGATTTCCGTAACTATACGTACACTTTGCCAACGATCAAGGGAATGTATATACACATGGAGGATCGACGGACAAACATTTTGATTCCGCGCAATCGGCACGATGAAGTTATTAAGGCTATCAACAACTCTAGCGATCATATTTTGGCAATGGGTGCGAATTTCTCGAAAACTGCTGATGGCCATTTGGTGTGCATCCAAAACACTAAAAGCGATTGTTCCGACTCGTACTCGTACTCCACTCAAGCCATCAATATACAGGGACAGCCCAGGAAAGGTAAGGAAATGTCATATCAAATCCGTGCGTCATACAATATTCATACATCATAGAAATCCATACATCATCCATGAATTCTCTCCGAATTTTAGTAACCGGAGCCAGTTTTTTCGTACTTAATGAGGCATTGAAAACGACAAGTGGTCTCTCTGGCAAGTGCAGCATCATAGAGGATGGCCTCATGGTTCAAATCTTACCGTCTAAAATGACGGAAATACGAAATGCACTGGTTAATATGAGAGATATTGACATAACCTGTGGACCAATAGAGGCTGGTGAACACCAGACAGAAGTGGTAAACATTCAGTGGGTGCCGGACGATCGTGAAATAAACATCGGGTAGATATTGGTGGATGGGGTTTTTTTTAGGTCTGTTTAATGATGCCTTTCTATTTTGGACGCAAAGGGTAAGGTCTCCCATTGACAACAGGGAAATGGATGGAATCCCATCAATAAGGGTGCACTCGGGTGTGAATCTTTCCAACAATAATCACACAATCAAATGGACAGAAGTGTTTGTTATTGAGGTATACATTTTTTTGTTGTTGTTTTTTTTTTGTTGAAGAAACGCTCAATATCTATTTTGAAAATGTGTATACAGATGAGTGGAGACAATGCATTTGCCCAATGCAAAGAGACTGTTGATATTTCGAAAATATCCGAGCAGATTGCTAAAAACACGGCAGTTGCTCTGCTGCCGTTGCTGGATTTGTTGGCAGCTAATGGTAATGTTAAGATTGGATTGCGAACAACAATCAGCCAGGACAATGTAAGCTAGAAATGTCAGATTCACATGTCTGTCTTTATATTCTCTGTCGTGGAGTCGCGGAATTGGTGTTGTGTAGTTGCCCCATGCCGAATCGTTCATGCTATGTAAGATCAGTTTACTTGTCCGACGCCTCTGTGCATCGGATTTAGGTACTTCGCTGCCTCTATATGTGGTGCTTTGCACAGAAAGTTGGCTAAGACCGGTCTTTAGCTGTGTTGCTTGTGTTGCCCTCAAAAATTCTGCAGGCTGTTTAGGCCTTGTTCTTGATATCTGTAGCAAGAGTTTTTCCTTGCAAGAAAAAAACTGTAGGTCGGATTGACGTGGTTGTGAGTCATTTCTCGATGTTTGTCTGCCAAAACTGACTGTGAAGAACGAGCTTTAATAAAAAAAAATCGAGCTGTCGTGGGACGGCCGAAAGAAGCGAATCATTGGACGTAAAGTATTGGCCTGTGTTTCGTGGCGGCCTATTTAAAATTCATTTTAATTTTTCATAGTGTCAGTTAGTTTAGATTACTCTCTCTGTTCCTCTTTCGCTCTCTACACACATATATTTAAGAATTTTTCGACTTTTCTTTTTTCCTAAACCATCCCTGAATCAAGACGAACAACACAAAACAAAAATCATCCAAATCGGTGGAGCCGTTCTAGAGTTTTCATCTTCCAAGTGCGCCATGGAGGGGGAAGTTAACGCTACGGTGACGATTTTTTTCGGTTTACTCCCCATCTTTTTGAATAATTTATATGCGTGACCCACCGACCGTCCGTAAAAAAGCTATATTCGCTTCAAAAATAACCGTCATGAAGGGAGAACACCAATTCCAAAGCGGCGACTCAGAAAGAGCCATACATCACATTCCAAAAGAAAGTTGCGCTCAACTCGTTTTATATTTTCAGGTTTGCTATGAAGCTGGTAGCCAAAATGAGAAGCTACCACCGCTCTACATGAACGCTCTGGACAATGAGCTAATTCCAACACTTCACAAGCAAGCGACTGAAATTGGAAAAACCATCATTCTAGAGCTGCTCTTTCACATTCTGAATGTGTAAATATTTATTAATAAAAGTCGTTAAAAGTCAAATAATATATATGTCAAAGTTCTTAGAATTCACCTTGAAGGTACCTTTTTTTGTTTATTATTATTATCGTTATTATTATTTTGAGTGTATGCCAGTTTATTTTTTTTTTTTTTTTTGTGAATCTCGTGAAGTATCTTGATTTAGTAACTTAGTTATATGAATATGAAAAAGAGAGTTATGTTATGTATACAAAAGAAATAACAGGGTGTCTCGTATAAAGAGGTAAATTCGATGGCTTAAAACGAGGAACCCATTGCATGAGAGGTGGGTTGCAAATAACTAACTGGTCCTTTTCAAGATGTACATTGTTTTGCAGTGCATTTAACGTAAATTTCCTTTCATTTTATGCCTTTTATCGGCTCAGCATTGTTTGTAAAAAAGGCTTGTTTACTCAAAACATGTAAATACTACTGTTCTTACAGCAATCCATTGGGGAATCTTCCCGCTTAACGAATGAAGCTCTTTATACCAAACACCATGTGCATCTCTATAATCGATTATAGTCTACATGAGGCCGTAATATATGAATGGGAATTTATTTAATAATAAAATTATTAAAAACTGTAAGAGTAATCAATTTACTGAAGAAATATTTACGATACTGTTGGTATACTTTAGTACTATATATATGTTTCAAGAAGAAACGAAAGAAATATTACTTGAAAGCATTCTATTCAAATGGTGCAACATAATGCTATATTTATGTGTATAAAAAACAAACGAAATAAAAGTTGTACTATTGAAAAAGAAAACACTGAATGCAAGAAATTATTTTCTTAATAAGACTATACATTGATGTTATAATAATAAAATAACTGAAATGAAACAATTCTGTTGATAAAGGAAAACTACATATAAAATACATTGCTGTTTAATAAAGTGGATTCATAACCGTCTCTGATTTGGAATTTTGTTCCCCTTTTAGATTTCCTCATTCGTATTCTGTTGTACTACCAGCTGTTTAGGCCATACGATGAGTAGGTTTGGTTCTCATCATCATGCTATTAAAGCACCAATTATTTCTCGAAAAACCTCTCGATAACAGCTACTCACCACAGCCACATTTCTTATCCCAGGGAGTCGGGATTTATCTCAGCTGGAGGCTAGTTCCTTTAACTTAAACTTTTGTCAACTTTCACGTCCTAGTCGACTGTGGAGGTCCATGCTGGACTCGAAGCTAGAGCTCTTTTTCCTTCTTTTGTATTTATTTCTACCCGAAAAACCTCCGATAGCAGCTACTCACCACATCCACATTTCCTATCACATGGAGTTGGGATTCATCTCACCTGGAGGCTAGATCCTTTAAGTTAAATTTTTGTCAACTTTCACATCCCAGTCGATTGTCTAGGTCCATGCTGGACCCGAAGCTAGAGGTGTCTTTTTCTCTTTTTCCCTCTTTTGTATTTATTTATACCCGAAAAACCTCTGATAGCAGCTACTCACCACAGCCACATTTCTTATCACAGGGATTCGGGATTCATCTCAGCTGGAGGCTAGTTCCTTTAAGTTAATTTTTTGTCAACTTTCACATCCCAGTCGATTGTCTAGGTCCATGCTGGACCCGAAGCTAGAGGTGTCTTTTTCTCTTTTTCCCTCTTTTGTATTTATTTATACCCGAAAAACCTCTGATAGCAGCTACTCACCACAGCCACATTTCTTATCACAGGGATTCGGGATTCATCTCAGCTGGAGGCTAGTTCCTTTGAGTTAATTTTTTGTTAACTTTCACATCCCAGTCGATTGTCTAGGTCCATGCTGGACCCAAAGCTAGAGGTGTCTTTTTCTCTTTTTCCCTCTTTTGTATTTATTTATACCCGAAAAACCTCTGATAGCAGCCACCCACCACAGCCACATTTCTTATCACAGGGATTCGGGATTCATCTCAGCTGGAGGCTAGTTCCTTTAAGTTAATTTTTTGTCAACTTTCACATCCCAGTCGATTGTCTAGGTCCATGCTGGACCCGAAGCTAGAGGTGTCTTTTTCTATTTTTCCCTCTTTTGTATATATTTATACCCGAAAAACCTCTGATAGCAGCTACTCACCACAGCCACATTTCTTATCACAGGGATTCGGGATTCATCTCAGCTGGAGGCTAGTTCCTTTAAGTTAATTTTTTGTCAACCTTCACATCCCAGTCGATTGTCTAGGTCCATGCTGGACCCGAAGCTAGAGGTGTCTTTTTCTCTTTTTCCGTCTTTTGTATTTATTTTTACCCGAAAAACCTCTGATAGCAGCAACTCACCACAGCCACATTTCTTATCACAGGGATTCGGGATTTATCTCAGCTGGAGGCTAGTTCCTTTAAGTTTAATTTTTTGTCAACTTTCACATCCCAGTCGATTGTCTAGGTCCATGCTGGACCCGAAGCTAGAGGTGTCTTTTTCTCTTTTTCCCTCTTTTGTATATATTTATACCCGAAAAACCTCTGAGAGCAGCTACTCACCACAGCCACATTTCTTATCACAGGGATTCGGGATTTATCTCAGCTGGAGGCTAGTTCCTTTAAGTTTAATTTTTTGTCAACTTTCACATCCCAGTCGATTGTCTAGGTCCATGCTGGACCCGAAGCTAGAGGTGTCTTTTTCTCTTTTTCCCTCTTTTGTATATATTTATACCCGAAAAACCTCTGATAGCAGCTACTCACCACAGCCACATTTCTTATCACAGGGATTCGGGATTTATCTTACCTGGAGGCTAGTCCCTTTAAGTTTATTTTTTTGTCAACCTTCACATCCCAGTCGATTGTCTAGGTCCATGCTGGACCCGAAGCTAGAGGTGTGTTTTTCTCTTTTTCCCTCTTTTGTATTTATTTTTACCCGAAAAACCTCTGATAGCAGCAACTCACCACAGCCACATTTCTTATCACAGGGATTCGGGATTCATCTCAGCTGGAGGCTAGTTCCTTTAAGTTAATTTTTTGTCAACTTTCACATCCCAGTCGATTGTCTAGGTCCATGCTGGACCCGAAGCTAGAGGTGTCTTTTTCTATTTTTCCCTCTTTTGTATATATTTATACCCGAAAAACCTCTGATAGCAGCTACTCACCACAGCCACATTTCTTATCACAGGGATTCGGGATTCATCTCAGCTGGAGGCTAGTTCCTTTAAGTTAATTTTTTGTCAACTTTCACATCCCAGTCGATTGTCTAGGTCCATGCTGGACCCGAAGCTAGAGGTGTCTTTTTCTCTTTTTCCCTCTTTTGTATTTATTTATACCCGAAAAACCTCTGATAGCAGCGACTCACCACAGCCACATTTCTTATCACATTGAGTCGGAAGTCATCTCACCTGGAGGCTAGTTCCTTTAAGTTTATTTTTTTGTCAAATTGCACATCCCAGTCGATATTGGAGGTCCATGCTGGACCCGCAGCTAGAGATCTCCTTTTCCCTCTTTTGTATTTAATTTTACCCGAAAACCTCTGATAGCAGCGACTCACCACAGCCACATTTCTTATCCCAGGGAGTCGGGATTTATCTCAGCTGGAGGCTAGTTCCTTTAACTTAAACTTTTGTCAACTTTCACGTCCTAGTCGACTGTGGAGGTCCATGCTGGACTCGAAGCTAGAGCTCTTTTTCCTTCTTTT
The DNA here is from genome assembly GCA_949126925.1 of Cheilosia vernalis. Classification (NCBI taxonomy): domain Eukaryota; kingdom Metazoa; phylum Arthropoda; class Insecta; order Diptera; family Syrphidae; genus Cheilosia; species Cheilosia vernalis. The sequence goes on along the minus strand of OX421363.1, from coordinate 17,661,031 downwards.
GTATTTATTTCTACCCGAAAAACCTCCGATAGCAGCTACTCACCACATCCACATTTCCTATCACATGGAGTTGGGATTCATCTCACCTGGAGGCTAGATCCTTTAAGTTAAATTTTTGTCAACTTTCACATCCCAGTCGATTGTCTAGGTCCATGCTGGACCCGAAGCTAGAGGTGTCTTTTTCTATTTTTCCCTCTTTTGAATTTATTTATACCCGAAAAACCTCTGATAGCAGCTACTCACCACAGCCACATTTCTTATCATAGGGAGTCGGGATTTATCTCACCTGGAAGCTAGTTCCTTTAAGTTAAATTTTTTGTCAACCTTCACATCCTAGTCGATTGTGGAGGTCCATGCTGGACCCGAAGCTAGAGGTGTCTTTTTCTCTTTTTCCCTCTTTTGTATTTATTTTTACCCGAAAAACCTCTGATAGCAGCTACTCACCACCGCCACATTTCTTATCCCAGGGAGTCGGCATTTATCTCAGCTGGAGGCTAGTTCCTTTAAGTTAACTTTTTGTCAACTTTCACGTCCTAGTCGACTGTGGAGGTCCATGCTGGACCCGAAGCTAGAGGTATCTTTTTATCTTCTTCCCTCTTTTGTATATCTTTATACCCGAAAAACCTCTGATAGCAGCTACTCACCACAGCCACATTTCTTATCACAGGGAGTCGGGATTCATCTCAGCTAGAGGCTAGTTCCTTTAAGTTAATTTTTTGTCAACTTTCACATCCCAGTCGATTGTCTAGGTCCATGGTGGACCCGAAGCTAGAGGTGTCTTTTTCTCTTTTTCCTTCTTTTGTATTTATTTATACCCGAAAAACCTCTGATAGCAGCTACTCACCACCGCCACATTTCTTATCACAGGGATTCGGGATTCATCTCAGCTGGAGGCTAGTTCCTTTAAGTTAATTTTTTGTCAACTTTCACATCCCAGTCGATTGTCTAGGTCCATGCTGGACCCGAAGCTAGAGGTGTCTTTTTCTCTTTTTCTCTCTTTTGTATTTATTTATACCCGAAAAACCTCTGATAGCAGCTACTCACCACATCCACATTTCTTATCACAGGGATTCGGGATTCATCTCAGCTGGAGGCTATATCCTTTAAGTTAAATTTTTTGTCAACCTTCACATCCTAGTCGATTGTGGAGGTCCATGCTGGACCCGAAGCTAGAGGTGTCTTTTTCTCTTTTTCCCTCTTTTGTATTTATTTTTACCCGAAAAACCTCTGATAGCAGCAACTCACCACAGCCACATTTCTTATCACAGGGATTCGGGATTCATCTCAGCTGGAGGCTAGTTCCTTTAAGTTAATTTTTTGTCAACTTTCACATCCCAGTCGATTGTCTAGGTCCATGCTGGACCCGAAGCTAGTGGTGTCTTTTTCTATTTTTCCCTCTTTTGTATATATTTATACCCGAAAAACCTCTGATAGCAGCTACTCACCACAGCCACATTTCTTATCACAGGGATTCGGGATTCATCTCAGCTGGAGGCTAGTTCCTTTAAGTTAATTTTTTGTCAACCTTCACATCCCAGTCGATTGTCTAGGTCCATGCTGGACCCGAAGCTAGAGGTGTCTTTTTCTCTTTTTCCCTCTTTTGTATTTATTTTTACCCGAAAAACCTCTGATAGCAGCAACTCACCACAGCCACATTTCTTATCACAGGGATTCGGGATTCATCTCAGCTGGAGGCTAGTTCCTTGAAGTTAATTTTTTGTCAACTTTCACATCCCAGTCGGTTGTCTAGGTCCATGCTGGACCCAAAGCTAGAGGTGTCTTTTTCTCTTTTTCCCTCTTTTGTATATATTTATACCCGAAAAACCTCTGATAGCAGCTACTCACCACAGCCACATTTCTTATCACAGGGATTCGGGATTCATCTCAGCTGGAGGCTAGTTCCTTTAAGTTAATTTTTTGTCAACCTTCACATCCCAGTCGATTGTCTAGGTCCATGCTGGACCCGAAGCTAGAGGTGTCTTTTTCTCTTTTTCCGTCTTTTGTATTTATTTTTACCCGAAAAACCTCTGATAGCAGCAACTCACCACAGCCACATTTCTTATCACAGGGATTCGGGATTTATCTCACCTGGAGGCTAGTTCCTTTAAGTTTAATTTTTTGTCAACTTTCACATCCCAGTCGATTGTCTAGGTCCATGCTGGACCCGAAGCTAGAGGTGTCTTTTTCTCTTTTTCCCTCTTTTGTATATATTTATACCCGAAAAACCTCTGAGAGCAGCTACTCACCACAGCCACATTTCTTATCACAGGGATTCGGGATTTATCTCAGCTGGAGGCTAGTTCCTTTAAGTTTAATTTTTTGTCAACTTTCACATCCCAGTCGATTGTCTAGGTCCATGCTGGACCCGAAGCTAGAGGTGTCTTTTTCTCTTTTTCCCTCTTTTGTATATATTTATACCCGAAAAACCTCTGATAGCAGCTACTCACCACAGCCACATTTCTTATCACAGGGATTCGGGATTTATCTTACCTGGAGGCTAGTCCCTTTAAGTTTATTTTTTTGTCAACCTTCACATCCCAGTCGATTGTCTAGGTCCATGCTGGACCCGAAGCTAGAGGTGTGTTTTTCTCTTTTTCCCTCTTTTGTAAATATTTTTACCCGAAAAACCTCTGATAGCAGCAACTCACCACAGCCACATTTCTTATCACAGGGATTCGGGATTCATCTCAGCTGGAGGCTAGTTCCTTTAAGTTAATTTTTTGTCAACTTTCACATCCCAGTCGATTGTCTAGGTCCATGCTGGACCCGAAGCTAGAGGTGTCTTTTTCTATTTTTCCCTCTTTTGTATATATTTATACCCGAAAAACCTCTGATAGCAGCTACTCACCACAGCCACATTTCTTATCACAGGGATTCGGGATTCATCTCAGCTGGAGGCTAGTTCCTTTAAGTTAATTTTTTGTCAACTTTCACATCCCAGTCGATTGTCTAGGTCCATGCTGGACCCGAAGCTAGAGGTGTCTTTTTCTCTTTTTCCCTCTTTTGTATTTATTTATACCCGAAAAACCTCTGATAGCAGCTACTCACCACAGCCACATTTCTTATCCCAGGGAGTCGGGATTCATCTCAGCTGGAGGCTAGTTCCTTGAAGTTAATTATTTGTCAAATTTCACATCCCAGTCGATTCTGGAGGTCCATGTTGGACCCGAAGCTAGGGGTGTCTTTTTCTCTTTTTTCCTCTTTTGTATTTATTTATACCCGAAAAACCTCTGATAGCAGCTACTCACCACAGCCACATTTCTTATCACAGGGATTCGGGATTCATCTCAGCTGGAGGCTAGTTCCTTGAAGTTAATTTTTGGTCAACTTTCACATCCCAGTCGGTTGTCTAGGTCCATGCTGGACCCGAAGCTAGCGGTATCTTTTTCTCTTTTTCCCTCTTTTGTATATATTTATACCCGAAAAACCTCTGAGAGCAGCCACCTACCACAGCCAAATTTCTCATCACAGGGAGTCAAGATTTATCTTACCTGGAGGCTAGTCCCTTTAAGTTTATTTTTTTGTCAACTTTCACATCCTAGTCGATTGTCTAGGTCCATGCTGGACCCGAAGCTAGAGGTGTCTTTTTCTCTTTTTCCCTCTTTTGTATTTATTTATACCCGAAAAACCTCTGATAGCAGCTACTCACCACAGCCACATTTCTTATCACAGGAATTCGGGATTCATCTCAGCTGGAGGCTAGTTCCATTAAGTTCATTTTTTGTCAACTTTCACATCCCAGTCGATTGTCTAGGTCCATGCTGGACCCGAAGCTAGAAATGTCTTTTTCTCTTTTTCCCTCTTTTGTATTTATTTATACCCGAAAAACCTCTGATAGCAGCTACTCACCACAGCCACATTTCTTATCACAGGAATTCGGGATTCATCTCAGCTGGAGGCTAGTTCCATTAAGTTCATTTTTTGTCAACTTTCACATCCCAGTCGATTGTCTAGGTCCATGCTGGACCCGAAGCTAGAAATGTCTTTTTCTCTTTTTCCCTCTTTTGTATTTATTTATACCCGAAAAACCTCTGATAGCAGCTACTCACCACAGCCACATTTCTTATCACAGGAATTCGGGATTCATCTCAGCTGGAGGCTAGTTCCATTAAGTTAATTTTTTGTCAACTTTCACATCCCAGTCGATTGTCTAGGTCCATGCTGGACCCGAAGCTAGAGGTGTCTTTTTCTCTTTTTCCCTCTTTTGTATTTATTTATACCCGAAAAACCTCTGATAGCAGCTACTCACCACAGCCACATTTCTTATCACAGGAATTCGGGATTCATCTCAGCTGGAGGCTAGTTCCATTAAGTTCATTTTTTGTCAACTTTCACATCCCAGTCGATTGTCTAGGTCCATGCTGGACCCGAAGCTAGAGGTGTCTTTTTCTCTTTTTCCCTCTTTTGTATTTATTTTTACCCGAAAAACCTCTGAGAGCAGCCACCTACCACAGTCAAATTTCTCATCACAGGGAGTCAAGATTCATCTTACCTGGAGGCTAGTCCCTTTAAGTTTAATTTTTTGTCAACCTTCACATCCTAGTCGATTGTGCAGGTCCATGCTGGACCCGAAGCTAGAGGTGTCTTTTTCTTTTTTTCCTTCTTTTGTATTTATTTATACCCGAAAAACCTCTGATAGCAGCTACTCACCACAGCCACATTTCTTATCACAGGGATTCGGGATTCATCTCAGCTGGAGGCTAGTTCCTTTAAGTTAATTTTTTGTCAACTTTCACATCCCAGTCGATTGTCTAGGTCCATGCTGGACCCGAAGCTAGAAATGTCTTTTTCTCTTTTTCCCTCTTTTGTATTTATTTATACCCAAAAAACCTCTGATAGCAGCTACTCACCACAGCCACATTTCTTATCACAGGAATTCGGGATTCATCTCAGCTGGAGGCTAGTTCCATTAAGTTCATTTTTTGTCAACTTTCACATCCCAGTCGATTGTCTAGGTCCATGCTGGACCCGAAGCTAGAGGTGTCTTTTTCTCTTTTTCCCTCTTTTGTATTTATTTTTACCCGAAAAACCTCTGATAGCAGCAACTCACCACAGCCACATTTCTTATCACAGGGATTCGGGATTCATCTCAGCTGGAGGCTAGTTCCATTAAGTTCATTTTTTGTCAACTTTCACATCCCAGTCGATTGTCTAGGTCCATGCTGGACCCGAAGCTAGAAATGTCTTTTTCTCTTTTTCCTTCTTTTGTATTTATTTATACCCGAAAAACCTCTGATAGCAGCTACTCACCACAGCCACATTTCTTATCACAGGGATTCGGGATTCATCTCAGCTGGAGGCTAGTTCCTTTAAGTTAATTTTTTGTCAACTTTCACATCCCAGTCGATTGTCTAGGTCCATGCTGGACCCGAAGCTAGAGGTGTCTTTTTCTCTTTTTCCCTCTTTTGTATTTATTTTTACCCGAAAAACCTCTGAGAGCAGCCACCTACCACAGTCAAATTTCTCATCACAGGGAGTCAAGATTCATCTTACCTGGAGGCTAGTCCCTTTAAGTTTATTTTTTTGTCAACCTTCACATCCTAGTCGATTGTGCAGGTCCATGCTGGACCCGAAGCTAGAGGTGTCTTTTTCTTATTTTCCTTCTTTTGTATTTATTTATACCCGAAAAACCTCTGATAGCAGCTACTCACCACAGCCACATTTCTTATCACAGGGATTCGGGATTCATCTCAGCTGGAGGCTAGTTCCTTTAAGTTAATTTTTTGTCAACTTTCACATCCCAGTCGGTTGTCTAGGTCCATGCTGGACCCGAAGCTAGCGGTATCTTTTTCTCTTTTTCCCTCTTTTGTATATATTTATACCCGAAAAACCTCTGAGAGCAGCCACCTACCACAGTCAAATTTCTCATCACAGGGAGTCAAGATTCATCTTACCTGGAGGCTAGTTCCTTTAAGTTAAGTTTTTGTCAACTTTCACGTCCTAGTCGACTGTGGAGGTCCATGCTGGACCCGAAGTTAGAGGTGTCTTTTTCTCTTTTTCCCTCTTTTGCATTTATTAATACCCGAAAAACCTCTGATAGCAGCCACCCACCACAGCCACATTTCTTATCACAGGGAGTCAAGATTCATCTTACCTGGAGGCTAGTCCCTTTAAGTTTATTTTTTTGTCAACTTTCACATCCCAGTCGATTGTCTAGTCCCACGCTGGACCCAAAGCAAAAGCTCTTTTTCCCTCTTTTGTATATATTTATACCCGAGAAACCTCTGATAGCAGCTACTCACCACAGCCACATTACTTATCACAGGGATTCGGGATTCATCTCAGCTGGAGGCTAGTTCCTTGAAGTTAATTTTTTGTCAACTTTCACATCCCAGTCGATTGTCTAGGTCCATGCTGGACCCGAAGCTAGAGCTCTCTTTTTCCCTATTTAGTATTTATTTATACCCGAAAAACCTCTGATAGCAGCTACTCACCACAGCCACATTTCTTATCACAGGGATTCGGGATTCATCTCAGCTGGAGGCTAGTTCCTTTAAGTTAATTTTTTGTCAACTTTCACATCCCAGTCGATTGTCTAGGTCCATGCTGGACCCGAAGCTAGAGGTGTCTTTTTCTATTTTTCCCTCTTTTGTATATATTTATACCTGAAAAACCTCTGATAGCAGCCACCCACCACAGCCACATTTCTTATCACAGGGAGTCAAGATTCATCTTACCTGGAGGCTAGTCCCTTTAAGTTTATTTTTTTGTCAACTTTCACATCCCAGTCGATTGTCTAGTCCCACGCTGGACCCAAAGCAAAAGCTCTTTTTCCCTCTTTTGTATATATTTATACCCGAGAAACCTCTGATAGCAGCTACTCACCACAGCCACATTTGTTATCACAGGGATTCGGGATTCATCTCAGCTGGAGGCTAGTTCCTTGAAGTTAATTTTTTGTCAACTTTCACATCCCAGTCGATTGTCTAGGTCCATGCTGGACCCGAAGCTAGAGCTCTCTTTTTCCCTATTTAGTATTTATTTATACCCGAAAAACCTCTGATAGCAGCTACTCACCACAGCCACATTTCTTATCACAGGGATTCGGGATTCATCTCAGCTGGAGGCTAGTTCCTTTAAGTTAATTTTTTGTCAACTTTCACATCCCAGTCGATTGTCTAGGTCCATGCTGGACCCGAAGCTAGAGGTGTCTTTTTCTATTTTTCCCTCTTTTGTATATATTTATACCTGAAAAACCTCTGATAGCAGCCACCCACCACAGCCACATTTCTTATCACAGGGAGTCAAGATTCATCTTACCTGGAGGCTAGTACCTTTAAGTTTATTTTTTTGTCAACTTTCACATCCCAGTCGATATTGGAGGTCCATGCTGGACCCGCAGCTAGAGATCTCTTTTTCTCCTTTTCCCTCTTTTGTATTTAATTTTACCCGAAAACCTCTGATAGCAGCTACTCACCACAGCCACATTTCTTATCACAGGGATTCGGGATTCATCTCACCTGGAGGGTAGATCCTTTAAGTTAAATTTTTTTGTCAACTTTCACATCCCAGTCGATTGTCTAGGTCCATGCTGGACCCGAAGCTAGAGGTGTCTTTTTCTCTTTTTCCCTCTTTTGTATTTATTTATACCCGAAAAACCTCTGATAGCAGCTACTCACCACAGCCACATTTCTTATCACAGGGTTTCGGGATTCATCTCAGCTGGAGGCTAGTTCCTTTAAGTTTAATTGTTTGTCAACTTTCACATCCCAGTCGATTGTCTAGGTCCATGCTGGACCCGAAGCTAGAGGTGTCTTTTTCTCTTTTTCCCTCTTTTGTATTTATTTATACCCGAAAAACCTCTAATAGCAGCTACTCACCATAGCCACATTTCTTATCACAGGGAATCAAGTTTCATCTTACTAGGAGGCTAATCCCTTTAAGTTTATTTTTTTGTCAACTTTCACATCCCAGTCGATTCTGGAGGTCCATGTTGGACCTGAAGCTAGAGGTGTCTTTTTCTCTTTTTCCCTCTTGTATTTATTTATACCCGAAAAACCTCTGATAGCAGCTACCCACCACAGCCACATTTCTTATCACAGGGATTCGGGATTCATCTCAGCTGGAGGCTAGTTCCTTTAAGTTTAAATGTTTGTCAACTTTCACATCCCAGTCGATTGTCTAGGTCCATGCTGGACCCGAAGCTAGAGGTGTCTTTTTCTCTTTTTCCCTCTTTTGTATTTATTTATACCCGAAAAACCTCTGATAGCAGCTACTCACCATAGCCACATTTCTTATCACAGGGAATCAAGATTCATCTTACTAGGAGGCTAATCCCTTTAAGTTTATTTTTTTGTCAACTTTCACATCCCAGTCGATTCTGGAGGTCCATGTTGGACCTGAAGCTAGAGGTGTCTTTTTCTCTTTTTTCCCTCTTGTATTTATTTATACCCGAAAAACCTCTGATAGTGGCTACTCACCACAGCCACATTTCTTATCACAGGGATTCGGGATTCATCTCAGCTGGAGGCTAGTTCCTTTAAGTTAAATTTTTTGTCAACTTACACATCCCAGTCGATTGTCTAGGTCCATGCTGGACCCGAAGCTAGAGGTGTCTTTTTCTCTTTTTCCCTCTTTTGTATTTATTTATACCCGAAAAACCTCTGATAGCAGCTACTCACCATAGCCACATTTCTTATCACAGGGAATCAAGATTCATCTTACTAGGAGGCTAATCCCTTTAAGTTTATTTTTTTGTCAACTTTCACATCCCAGTCGATTCTGGAGGTCCATGCTGGACCCGAAGCTAGAGGTGTCTTTTTCTCTTTTTCCCTCTTTTGTATATATTTATACCCGAAAAACCTCTGATAGCAGCTACTCACCACAGCCACATTTCTTATCACATTGAGTTGGAAGTCATCTCACCTGGAGGCAAATTCCTTTAAGTTTAATTTTTTGTCAACTTTCACATCCCAGTCGATTGTCTAGGTCCATGCTGGACCCGAAGCTAGAGGTGTCTTTTTCTATTTTTCCCTCTTTTGTATATATTTATACCCGAAAAACCTCTGATAGCAGCTACTCACCACAGCCACATTTCTTATCACATTGAGTTGGAAGTCATCTCACCTGGAGGCAAATTCCTTTAAGTGTAATTTTTTGTCAACTTTCACATCCCAGTCGATTGTCTGGGTCCATGCTGGACCCAAAGCTAGAGGTGTCTTTTTCTCTTTTTCCCTCTTTTGTATTTATTTATACCCGAAAAACCTCTGATAGCAGCTACTCACCACCGCCACATTTCTTATAACAGGGATTCGGGATTCATCTCAGCTGGAGGCTAGTTCCTTTAAGTTTAATTTTTTGTCAACTTTCACATCCTAGTCGATTGTCTAGGTCCATGCTGGACCCGAAGCTAGAGCTCTCTTTTTCCCTATTTAGTATTTATTTATACCCGAAAAACCTCTGATAGCAGCTACTCACCACAGCCACATTTCTTATCACAGGGATTCGGGATTTATCTCAGCTGGAGGCTAGTTCCTTTAAGTTTAATTTTTTGTCAACTTACACATCCCAGTCGATTGTCTAGGTCCATGCTGGACCCGAAGCTAGAGGTGTCTTTTTCTCTTTTTCCCTCTTTTGTATTTATTTATACCCGAAAAACCTCTGATAGCAGCTACTCACCACCGCCACATTTCTTATAACAGGGATTCGGGATTCATCTCAGCTGGAGGCTAGTTCCTTTAAGTTTAATTTTTTGTCAACTTTCACATCCTAGTCGATTGTCTAGGTCCATGCTGGACCCGAAGCTAGAGCTCTCTTTTTCCCTATTTAGTATTTATTTATACCCGAAAAACCTCTGATAGCAGCTACTCACCACAGCCACATTTCTTATCACAGGGATTCGGGATTCATCTCAGCTGGAGGCTAGTTCCTTTAAGTTTAATTTTTTGTCAACTTACACATCGCAGTCGATTGTCTAGGTCCATGCTGGACCCGAAGCTAGAGGTGTCTTTTTCTCTTTTTCCCTCTTTTGTATTTATTTATACCCGAAAAATCTCTGATAGCAGCTACTCACCACCGCCACATTTCTTATAACAGGGATTCGGGATTCATCTCAGCTGGAGGCTAGTTCCTTGAAGTTAATTTTTTGTCAACTTTCACATCCCAGTCGATTGTCTAGGTCCATGCTGGACCCGAAGCTAGAGGTGTCTTTTTCTCTTTTTCTCTCTTTTGTATTTATTTATACCCGAAAAACCTCTGATAGCAGCGACTCACCACAGCCACATTTCTTATTACAGGGATTCAAGATTCATCTTACCAGGAGGCTAGTTCCTTTAAGTTAATTTTTTGTCAACTTTCACATCCCAGTCGATTGTCTAGGTCCATGCTGGACCCGAAGCTAGAGGTGTCTTTTTCTATTTTTCCCTCTTTTGTATATATTTATACCCGAAAAACCTCTGATAGCAGCTACTCACCACCGCCACATTTCTTATAACAGGGATTCGGGATTCATCTCAGCTGGAGGCTAGTTCCTTTAAGTTTAATTTTTTGTCAACTTTCACATCCTAGTCGATTGTCTAGGTCCATGCTGGACCCGAAGCTAGAACTCTCTTTTTCCCTATTTAGTATTTATTTATACCCGAAAAACCTCTGATAGCAGCTACTCACCACAGCCACATTTCTTATCACAGGGATTCGGGATTCATCTCAGCTGGAGGCTAGTTCCTTTAAGTTTAATTTTTTGTCAACTTACACATCCCAGTCGATTGTCTAGGTCCATGCTGGACCCGAAGCTAGAGGTGTCTTTTTCTCTTTTTCCCTCTTTTGTATTTATTTATACCCGAAAAACCTCTGATAGCAGCTACTCACCACAGCCACATTTCTTATCACAGGGATTCGGGATTCATCTCAGCTGGAGGCTAGTTCCTTTAAGTTTAATTTTTTGTCAACTTACACATCGCAGTCGATTGTCTAGGTCCATGCTGGACCCGAAGCTAGAGGTGTCTTTTTCTCTTTTTCCCTCTTTTGTATTTATTTATACCCGAAAAACCTCTGATAGCAGCTACTCACCACCGCCACATTTCTTATAACAGGGATTCGGGATTCATCTCATCTGGAGGCTAGTTCCTTGAAGTTAATTTTTTGTCAACTTTCACATCCCAGTCGATTGTCTAGGTCCATGCTGGACCCGAAGCTAGAGGTGTCTTTTTCTCTTTTTCCCTCTTTTGTATTTATTTATACCCGAAAAACCTCTGATAGCAGCAACTCACCACAGCCACATTTCTTATCACAGGGATTCGGGATTCATCTCAGCTGGAGGCTAGTTCCTTGAAGTTAATTTTTTGTCAACTTTCACATCCCAGTCGATTGTCTAGGTCCATGCTGGACCCGAAGCTTGAGGTGTCTTTTTCTCTTTTTCCCTCTTTTGTATTTATTTATACCCGAAAAACCTCTAATAGCAGCTACTCACCGCAGACACATTTCTTATCACAGGGAGTTGGGATTCATCTCAGCTGGAGGCTTGTTCCACTAAATTAATTTTTTTTTTTCAACTTTCACATCCCAGCCGATTGTCTAGGTCCATGCTGGACCCGAAGCTAGAGGTATCTTTTTCCCTCTTTTGTATTTATTTTTACCCGAAAAACCTCTGATAGCAGCTACTCACCACAGCCACATTTTCCATCACAGGGAGTTGGGATTCATCTCAGCTGGAGGCTAGTTCCTTTAAGTTAATTTTTTGTCAACTTTCACATCCCAGTCGATTGACTAGGTCCATACTGGACCCGAAGCTAGAGGTGTCTTTTTCTCTTTTTCCCTCTTTTGTATTTATTTATACCCGAAAAACCTCTGAGAGCAGCTACTCACCACAGCAACATTTCTTATCACAGGAAGTCGGTATTCATCTAACCTGGGAGCTAGTTCCTTTAATTTTAATTTTTTGTCAACCTTCACATCCTAGTCGATTGTCTAGGTCCATGCTGGACCCGATGCTAGAGGTGTCTTTTTCTCTTTTTCCCTCTTTTGCATTTATTTATACCCGAAAAACCTCTGATAGCAGCTACTCACCACAGCCACATTTCTTATCACAGGGATTAGGGATTCATCTCAGCTAGAGGCTAGTTCCTTTAAGTTAATTTTTTGGCAACTTTCGCATCCCAGTCGATTGTCTAGGTCCATGCTGGACCCGAAGCTAGAGCTCTCTTTTTCCCTTTTTTTGTATTTCCTTTCACCCGAAAAACCTCTGATAGCAGCTACTCACCACAGCCACATTTCTTATCACAGGGATTCGGGATTCATCTCAGCTGGAGGCTAGTTCCTTTAAGTTTAATTTTTTGTCAACTTACACATCGCAGTCGATTGTCTAGGTCCATGCTGGACCCGAAGCTAGAGGTGTCTTTTTCTCTTTTTCCCTCTTTTGTATTTATTTATACCCGAAAAACCTCTGATAGCAGCTACTCACCACCGCCACATTTCTTATAACAGGGATTCGGGATTCATCTCATCTGGAGGCTAGTTCCTTGAAGTTAATTTTTTGTCAACTTTCACATCCCAGTCGATTGTCTAGGTCCATGCTGGACCCGAAGCTAGAGGTGTCTTTTTCTCTTTTTCCCTCTTTTGTATTTATTTATACCCGAAAAACCTCTGATAGCAGCAACTCACCACAGCCACATTTCTTATCACAGGGATTCGGGATTCATCTCAGCTGGAGGCTAGTTCCTTGAAGTTAATTTTTTGTCAACTTTCACATCCCAGTCGATTGTCTAGGTCCATGCTGGACCCGAAGCTTGAGGTGTCTTTTTCTCTTTTTCCCTCTTTTGTATTTATTTATACCCGAAAAACCTCTAATAGCAGCTACTCACCGCAGACACATTTCTTATCACAGGGAGTTGGGATTCATCTCAGCTGGAGGCTTGTTCCACTAAATTAATTTTTTTTTTTCAACTTTCACATCCCAGCCGATTGTCTAGGTCCATGCTGGACCCGAAGCTAGAGGTATCTTTTTCCCTCTTTTGTATTTATTTTTACCCGAAAAACCTCTGATAGCAGCTACTCACCACAGCCACATTTTCCATCACAGGGAGTTGGGATTCATCTCAGCTGGAGGCTAGTTCCTTTAAGTTAATTTTTTGTCAACTTTCACATCCCAGTCGATTGACTAGGTCCATACTGGACCCGAAGCTAGAGGTGTCTTTTTCTCTTTTTCCCTCTTTTGTATTTATTTATACCCGAAAAACCTCTGAGAGCAGCTACTCACCACAGCAACATTTCTTATCACAGGAAGTCGGTATTCATCTAACCTGGGAGCTAGTTCCTTTAATTTTAATTTTTTGTCAACCTTCACATCCTAGTCGATTGTCTAGGTCCATGCTGGACCCGATGCTAGAGGTGTCTTTTTCTCTTTTTCCCTCTTTTGCATTTATTTATACCCGAAAAACCTCTGATAGCAGCTACTCACCACAGCCACATTTCTTATCACAGGGATTAGGGATTCATCTCAGCTAGAGGCTAGTTCCTTTAAGTTAATTTTTTGGCAACTTTCGCATCCCAGTCGATTGTCTAGGTCCATGCTGGACCCGAAGCTAGAGCTCTCTTTTTCCCTTTTTTTGTATTTCCTTTCACCCGAAAAACCTCTGATAGCAGCTACTCACCACAGCCACATTTCTTATCACAGGGATTCGGAATTCATCTCAGCTAGAGGCTAGTTCTTTTAAGTTAATTTTTTGTCAACTTTCACATCCCAGTCGATTGTCTAGGTCCATACTGGACCCGAAGCTAGAGGTGTCTTTTTCTCTTTTTCCCTCTTTTGTATTTATTTATACCCGAAAAACCTCTGATAGCAGCTACTCACCACCGCCACATTTCTTATAACAGGGATTCGGGATTCATCTCATCTGGAGGCTAGTTCCTTGAAGTTAATTTTTTGTCAACTTTCACATCCCAGTTGATTCTGGAGGTCCATGCTGAACCCGAAGCTAGACTTGTCTTTTTCTCTTTTTCCCTCTTTTGTATTTATTTATACCCGAAAAACCTCTGATAGCAGCCACCTACAACAGCCAAATTTCTCATCACAGGGAGTCAGGATTCATCTCAGCTGGAGGCTAGTTCCTTTAAGTTAATTTTTTGTCAACTTTCACATCCCAGTCGATTGTCTAGGTCCATGCTGGACCCGAAGCTAGAGCTCTATTTTTCTCTTTTTCCCTCTTTTGCATTTATTAATACCCGAAAAACCTCTGATAGCAGCTACTCACCACAGCCACATTTCTTATCACAGGGAGTCGGGATTCATCTTACCAGGAGGCTAGTCCCTTTAAGTTTATTTTTTTGTCAACTTTCACATCCCAGTCGATTGTCTAGGTCCATGCTGGACCCGAAGCTAGAGGTGTCTTTTTCTCTTTTTCTCTCTTTTGTATTTATTTATACCCGAAAAACCTCTGATAGCAGCTACTCACCACAGCCACATTTCTTATCACAGGGATTCGGGATTCATCTCAGCTGGAGGCTAGTTCCTTGAAGTTAATTTTTTGTCAACTTTCACATCCCAGTCGATTGTCTAGGTCCATGCTGGACCCGAAGCTAGATGTGTCTTTTTCTCTTTTTCCCTCTTTTGTATTTATTTATACCCGAAAAACCTCTGATAGCAGCTACTCACCACAGCCACATTTCTTATCACAGGGATTCGGGATTCGTCTCAGCTAGAGGCTAGTTCCTTGAAGTTAATTTTTTGTCAACTTTCACATCCCAGTTGATTCTGGAGGTCCATGCTGAACCCGAAGCTAGAGGTGTCTTTTTCTCTTTTTCCTTCTTTTGTATTTATTTGTACCCGAAAAACCTCTGATAGCAGCTACTCACCACAGGCACATTTCTTATCACAGGGAGTCAGGATTCATCTCACCTGAAAGCTAGTTCCTTTAAGTTTAATTTGTTGTCAACTGTCAAATCCTAGTCGATTGTGGAGGTCCATGCTGGACCCGCAGCTAGAGATCTCTTTTTCTCTTTTTCCCTCTTTTGTATTTAATTTTACCCGAAAACCTCTGATAGCAGCTACTCACCACAGCCACATTTCTTATCACAGGGATTCGGGATTCATCTCAGCTGGAGGCTAGTTCCTTGAAGTTAATTTTTTTTGTCAACTTTCACATCCCAGTCGATTGTCTAGGTCCATGCTGGACCCGAAGCTAGAGGTGTCGTTTTCTCTTTTTCCCTCTTTTGTATTTATTTATACCCGAAAAACCTCTGATAGCAGCCACCCACCACAGCCAAATTTCTTATCACAGGGAGTCGGGATTCATCTCACCTGTAGGCTAGCGTTGTTAATTTTGTGCCACTTTGCACATAGAAATCGAATTCGTATTGCTATGCTAAGTCGTAACTAGAACTGTCTTGCTTTCCATTGGCGAATGCATTCTCTTGGTTGTTTCGGGCTCTGCGCACCAAATTCTGTCCACTGCGGGAAACACAACCCGATCTAGCTTACCTTGCAAGTCAACGACTTCTCCTCGAACGTGGTACTCATAACTGTCTCTTTTGGGAAACCGTGCCGTCAATAATACATACCCAGAGTTACAATGAAAATAAAAATATTTATTTGCTAATTTTAACTGAATTACATTTATTAGATATTTACTTTTGTTCCAGCCAGTTTTTTTTTGTTTTTTTTTGTTTTTTCATTTCATTGGTTGTTTTTTTAATCTGTCGATTTTGTTTTTGTATTATATCTCTTCAAAAAATTCGTTTAATCTCTATATATTTCCTACTCTCACATCATAGTGGTTTAAAACTTTTTTCTCAAAAGCTGTCATTCTATTTTCATACTTTTATAGTGTTTGTTTGTTTTTATCTTTATTATAGTATATTTATAATGTATAGTTATTACGATTAAGGAAATCTAGATAAATCTTCATACAATTATTATTATTCGTACATTATTATGTTTGTAGCATTGAAGAGCTAAGCTTTGCATATTATAAACATTTATATCATTTCCACAATAATTTTGGTTAGAAACTGGTTAATTTTATGTTCCCTATGTATTTCCACTTAGAAAATAGTGTAATAGTCACTAAAAACAACAAAAGTCGGTAGGAGTAGAAAAGAAAAAACAAGATGAGACAATAATTTCTTGTAAACCACGTTTATAAATACACATGTGTAAATATAATAGAAGAAAATGGAAAAAATATAAAACAATTATTTACAATAATTCAAAAAAATATAAAATAAAAAAAAATATTAACATCGCATGACTGTGCAACTATGTGGAGTTAATATTGTTTGAAAACCAATTATGCATCGATATAGAAAGATAATAAATGTAAATAGAAACTAAAAGAGAAGCTTAGTCAGGCTCGTTTGTAAGCATCCTCTGCATGGTGTATAGATATATATATAATCCAATAATCAATTCAAATTGGGAAACGCGCGTCATGATTAAATTATATTTCATATATATATATGTGTATATATATATGGGAGGTACATACTATTAACATTTGCTTGCACGAACAATACGATTTCATGTAATTTACTTGATTATTTAATTTGTTTTGTAAGATAAATACAACTTGTTTGTTTGTTTTGTTTTTCTTCTTAACTGCTAAACATTTAGTACATCGACTGTTATTCTTTATTTATAATTTTTCTTTTTTTTTATATAGTAAATTTAGGGGTTGTGTCTTCCCAACGAATTTTTTTTTTTTTTTTTAAATAAAACAATATTATTCTATGGAATTTTAAGAATAAATTATATCAAATTGTGAAACAAATTAGTTTTGTATAAATTCAGTTCGTCTGGTTGTTTGCTGGTTACATTTTTTGAGGGGTAGGGGGGGAGGGAATAACATTCTTACGATGCGTACTACATTTATTTATAGAGTATTCGTGCGCTACCGTACTTTGTATGTAAATATTTATGATAATAGATTTTGTTTCATATTTCTGTTTTGTTTCGACATTTAAAGTGATAAATTTAGTGTTGACATTACACATATAGAATGTATGTATGTAAATATGCATGATTTAGATGTTTGAAGTCATAAAAAATTCATTTCAATGGGTGAGACTTCATATAATGTTGAAGAACAAAAATATCTACTGGTTTTAGTCGGTAGAATATTTTTCCCGCTTAATCGTATCGCATTCATCGCCACTGTCTATGACGCCGCCAGCTCCTCCTCCGCTATTGTATTCGTGGACCTCGTCATATGCATCTGGGTGGTGTTGTGAGCTTGCTGATTGCGCAGATGTTACGGTTGCTGAATGGTGTCGCTTGATGGCAATCAGAGTGCCCCCGCCATTGATGTTGCCCCCAGTGCCATTGTTTGCTATTTGTCCAGAAGTTGATACAATAATGGACTGCTGTTGTCCGCTTGAGCTACTGTGCAATGAAATGTTGCTTTAATACCTCATTTTTATTTATAAACTAATATATCTGTCAAAATGTGCGCAAAGTTCAGTCACTGTCTGTTTCTTGTTGCTAAAAAAATGAAATTTGACTGTGATCGGATGCTTTTGCCTAACAAGATTGGTTGCGTGACCAAGTAATTCATGAAATGTTGTTGAATTCGTTCACCTAGTCTCTGATTTTGAAGTGAATTGCAAGAAGATGTCCCTCTTCACGAACTTGCATACATAGAAAGAGATTTCTAATTTTAACTGAGGGAGGTACGGGTGGCGAACGCACTTCATGCGTGTCAAATATATTAACAGACGCTTTGGCAGGGAAGTAGAAGTAGTAGCTAGATAGATAACACTGTAATAAATGGAAAACAATGCCGACACTTGTCTGTTCGTGACAGTGTTCAATTGGATATGGTTTGCATAACCGACGGCACAATTGCCAATACAGTATGACATCCGAAGAGTTTGTAAATAAAATGACTGATAGTTGTTCCCTCTAGATGAGTTGTATGGTAAAAAGAGCCCTCTTTATGCATTATTTCGTGGGTGTCCACATACTCTTAGTTGTAATCTAGACACAAATGATGCAAAAGCATGAAACACTTTGATTAAGACACTTACTTGTATTGACTGTGGGCATTGTACGACGATGTTTGTATAACGTTCTGCGAGGAACTATACATCAAGTCTAAAGAAAGACAAAAACATATTACCCATTATACATTTGCCAGATAAATTAGTTCTACCTTCAGATGAGTGGTTTTCCAAATGACCCTGGTAAGAAATTCCTGGAGATCCAGGTGCGGACTGCAAAACAATATCATGCAGCGGAGAGCTTTCGCGAGAATTATCTAAAAAAGAAAAGGAAACATCATCACAGTTAGTTTCTATGTTGAACTTTGCACGCAGCACAACCAACTTACCAATGTGACTTGGTGAAACAGGCGCCGACCGCGGCATACCGTAAGATGGTCGGAAACATTGACTTCCGCGTTGTCGTCGTTTTTTGTAACTTTGGTCGATTAGCTTAGCTTCACTGGTCGGATCAATGCGCCAAAAACTTCCTTTACCTGGTTCATCTTGAGATCGTGCAACTTTTATGAAATATCTGCTCAGATAGAATAAAATAAATATATAAATTTGTTGGCAATTGCAAATACTTGCCTGTTTAGACTGAGATTGTGACGAATCGAATTTTGCCAACCCTTGTTGGCTTCCTTGCGATAGTATGGATAATGTTTTGAAATAAATGAATAAATTCCAGACAATGTTAGTTGCTTGTCAGGCGCGGCAGATATCGACTGAACAATCAACTGTGCATAACTGTATGGTGGCTTTTCATGGTCATTATAATTGGAAGTTGACGGTGTTTGAAACAGTTCTTGCTACAAATATCAAATTCAATAGAAGTTTTGTTATTCATTTGAAATATTTTGTGTTACATTATTTTGTGGTATTTGGAAACGTACGCCTTGTATGTTGTTATTGTTGTTATAGCTACTGTAGGTTTGGTAATCTTGAAAACCTTGTCTTGGACTTGTGGGGCAACTGTTGGCAGCACTAATTGTACCTGTAACATATAAAATTGCCGTTGCATTTGCTTTGGTTTGTTTGTTGTTACTTACCGGTGGGCGATGGATATGGACTTTTCTGCTCGGTTTTGGGTATTGAAATTTTTAAAGGTGAATATATCACATTTGAGCCTTCCATTGATGTTGCATTTAGATTTTTACGATCCGAGAAATAGTGCATTTTAGACGTGCTGTTACTGGTGGGTGCACTGTTTGCAGAAACTGCTGTGCTCGTGTGCACGGTTGATGTTGAATCAACAAAACTTTCAAATAAAATTCGTATTTCTGTGCTCGGAAACCGAAAGGAACAACTAAAAGAAACAAATTATTGTATTATTATTGTCTCAACTGCGAACCCTTTTCATCAATCAAAATTTGACACACAACTCTTTGCGGTTTATGGTTTGAGACACCATTGATGTTGCTCAACAGCATGAGGTGAGCTGTATCTTTGTGGGTGGTGATTGTACCGAGACAAAAACACCCCCACCATAGAGAAAGACCTCAGTTTGACATCCGGCAACATGTCTTATGTGGTATTCGTTTGGGCTTCTTCAGATTTCAGATTTCGTGTTTAATCGAACATAAAAACGTCACTTGCTCTTTTTTGTATTGATTTTGTGCGATTTCAATATGTGTAGTCTTGGACTACAATCGCTTAGAAAAGTGATTTCCATTCACTAGTTAAATTTTGTATTAAAACATTAGAAATATCTGCCCCGATTGATTTCTAAATATTTATACATAAATAATTCACAAAAATAGATTCAGCCTTTCTTTGCTGGAGAAAAAATTCACTAAAAATGTAAACAAACTCCATCAGTTGTCAAACTCAAACGCACTTGTATTGGTAAATATGAGAAAATATCTAAATTCGCAAAAATCTGAAAATGATTGCTTTTTCCTGTACCAAACGAACATACAAATTGCTCTGAGAGCGCCCAATCGAATACCACATTAATTTGAAGTTGAACCAACTCGCATATACAGACTCTGTATTCACGTATACACACATTGAAGTAGTGTTGCCGGAAAATGCTGCAAATCTTCGACACTCATTGTATAGTGAAATCAGATGAAAAGGGTTAATTATTCATGGAATAGGTTTACCTTTTTGGTAATTTCATTGGTTCAGCGTATCTGCGCTGGAAAACGTCATCGACGAATACTCCATTCTTGCTCAGGCACGCTACATAAAAGTCGCACGTATCTGGATCGTAGAGCACTTGGAAGTGTTTCCGTGAAACAAAACTATTGCGGGCAACATGGAAATGGACATGCGAAGTAGAAGAGTTTCGTCCGATTTCTATACAGTTCTCCGTAATATAAAGGATGTCGTTCTCATGCTTTAGCATGCCAAATGCATTGTTTGGAGCTTGACTCTGAGCGTGCAGCACATCATCGCCTACTATTAGCTGATGATGCTGCTGCTGTTGCTGTTGTTGTTGTTGCTGCTGTTGTTGTTGTTGTTGTTGTTGTTGTTGTTGTTGTTGTTGTTGTTGCTGCTGCTGCTGCTGGTGGATATAGTCAAGCTGGTTTTGTGGTTGATGCCAGTTAGTTGGGGAAACTCGATTTCTGTTATTGCCACTCTGTTGTGACGATAATCGAGAATAGTAAGAATGCGCCGGTGGTGGTGGCGGGAGCGGCGATGTTGAAATTCGTGAACGGTTGTTGGTGCTAGAGTTGTTTATATAGACTCTTGTACCAACATTTTCTATTCGACTGGATGTGGTAACACCGGGAGAACTTCGGTTGTCGTTGTCCTCGTCGGCATCGTTCCAAATGCTTTCATTGCCGCCACCGCCTCCTCCACCGGAACGTTCAATACCCCGTATCTCTGGTGAGGAGACTCCCGATGTTGTGACTCGCTCTTGGTAAATGTTGTTTGAATAGGTATGCTGTTGGTGTTCATTTGGCGAGTGCTGTTGTTGTTGTTGATCAATAGTTGGCGACTTTGACGCATTTGAATAGTTGTGCTTACGGTATGATGAAGTCGGTGGAGGACTCTCCTCAATGTAGTCATGTACCAAGTGTTCCTGCTTAAGAACAACAACACCACAATAGGTTCACCGCTTTGGTCTAGCAAAATTTACATGTTTTATTTTTTTTTGGAAACACTTACCGATTGATGGTGGATAATAGGAGAGTTTATTGGCGATTTATCCTGATGCTGTACTTGATAGGAATTGTTGTTATCCGTCATCATTTAGCAAAGATTGCCAAAAATCCTCTTATTCACAAATAAAATCGTCTTCAGGTCAAAGGAAACGTACACAGTCAGTAGGTTATGCTATGGTATTTATTATTATCGCTGAACTTTTGTTTCTATTTATTTATTTTAAAGTAGTTCCCAGTTGCATTGGCTTTATAAAATTGCTCCTCTGTAAATAAACATAGAACGCCGTGGCAGAATAAGTAAAAACACACATCAAACACTTGCCATTTCAAATAGTAAAAAAACAAAATAAACACATTTCGGCATAAATCTTATATACAGAAGAAGGATGGAATTTAAACATATTTACACCGCAATCGGCGTTTGTATAAGCCCAACGGTACTACTTAGTTATGTCTGCATGAAATTACTTTTTATTATGAAAACGCAACATGTTCCGTGCACTGGCATAGCAATAAATCGGCCGACAATTATACGCACAAATAATGAGTTACAAACGACGACGGCGACAAGCGGTGCGTCGATTTACACTTAAATCGTGGCCTTTTCAATATTTTTTTTATATTTATTTTGTGTCCCCCCGATTGCATTTATGTACGTTTGTTGTAAATAGTTTATCCAAACATGTATTTATCACAACGTGTAAGTGAAACAAGAAGAACTAAATTATTGAACATTCTGAAAAATATATGTGGAAGCACTTTGTTAAAATTGTTTCTTTAGTTTATTAGTGGCGGTTATACTACATAGAATTATGTTGGCTTTAGCAATATACATTTTATACATCAAAAGGACAATATAATTCCTTTTTTTCTGTTCTCTCAGAAAGCGAGTGCGCAGCACCTCAGACAACGTGCTGCTGCTACACACATGAAAAGGAGTGACATGCTATTTTCCAATTTCCACTAGCTTTCTTGTTTTTCGTTAATAATAGTTGTTGTTTGTTTGCCCATAGTTTTCAAAAAAAACACACATCTCTATATACGTAATGACGTATTGGCCACTTTTATATCTATTAATATAGACAAATATGTATACACGTTCCACAAATGTGTACTCTTCGCTAAAAAGCTTACACCGAAATGTCCATCGAAATTAAATTAGCAAACACACCACAATTTCGAATTGAATGGTATTAAAAAAAAAAAAATTAAAACTAGACAACTGTTTTCGTTGTTTTATCGAACGAATATATACAAAACGCAACGAAATGAAAAAATAAAAACATCAATATTGAGATTTATTACTATTTCGTCCATATAGATGAAACTGCCATTGATGTGTTACCGATGGCGCTGTGGTATTGTCGAAAAAGAGGACTGAAGCGCGAGGAGGTGCGTAAAAATATTCACAAATTCATTCTGGTTTCGCTTTGGAAAATAAAAGAGCAATAAACAAACAAGTTGGAAATATTCCACACGCAAGCTCCTACCTATTCTTTCTGAGACGACATTCTTCTTCTTTTCAATCGACATGAAGCGGCTGCCATGATATAGCAAGAAAGCGAGACAGATAGCTTCTGACGAAAACACGCGTAGATACTGTTGTTGGTCGTATAGTAGTTTTGATGTAGATGCACATGACTAGGGTTACCTAGTTGGCGCTAAGATTAGAGTTGTTGATTTTTTAAATACGTTGTTTTTTTTTTTTTCTATATTCTCATATTTTGGAAACTCTCTACAAACTGGGTTAAGTTAAAAAGTCCGTGTTTTAAGAAATAGGTTAAAAAAATTATCCTGACTCTGCATAAAATAACAAGTCAATGACAATGGTTTTAGGAAGCTAGTATATTGGCATTTTCACACCAAGGCGAAAACCGTGTTTGCGTCGAAAACTCGGCGATGCATTCACACCGACCACAAACTAGTTTTCGTTTGACGTCTCAAGCAGCTGTGAGACACTAGTCGTTAAACTTCGGTGCAAACTGTTTTGGTTACAAATGTCGATCAACTTTAAAACGACTCGCTTTGAAAACGGAAAACTTGTGTTTTCGTAGAAATTTTTCGGTGTGAAAAGGTTATAAGGGTCCCAATACTGATTTATTTATTCGTATTAAGGACCATTCACATGAGAGCGAATTGCGAACCACGAACTGGCGAATATTCGTAGATTCTGACACTTCATTCACATGAAAACTTTTTTTAGTCTCAGGTAATCGCGAATCATTTGTGTTGTTGAAGGTTAAGTTCGAGCGAATTTTTCATTCGCAGGTTTGTGGATCGCGACTGTTTTATGTGGATTGTGAATAAAGTGTGACAGTTCGTGACAAGAATTTTCAATTCGCGGGAGAATTGCTGTAATTGTAAATTTCGTTATTTTAACCTATCAAGTCTCGGTTTTTTTTAGATTAGGTGTTTTATGAATTGAATATAATGCTTTTGTGGTAAAACAAATATCAATTTTCAATTTATAAATACAGACAAATTGATTTGTTCGCAGTTCGTCTATTCGCAGTTCGCGCTCATGTGAATGGTCCTTTACTTGTTTGTTTATATGCTTTTCATACCGAGAACAAAACCGGATGATTGAAACGTCAAACTAGTTGGTGGCCGGTGTGAACGCATCGAAAAATTTTCGACGAAAACACGGTTTTCGGCTTGGTGTGAATATGTATTAAAAACAAAACATAAATTCCACATCCCTGTTAGTGCACAGTCCATATAAGAAATCGTTCCAAAAAGGGAGAGTAGGTAGCCCTAGACGCAACCACACAGATGTTATTTTTCTTCTGTTTGTAAGCCCGCGTTCAGCGACATATTCAGCGCTACCTATTTGGTATTGGTACTGGTAAGCAACAGTTGTTGCTAGCCGGGCGGGTCGCTATTCCTTTTGATTGTTCTAGCATGTAGCAGGTGCCTACAAACGAAACCGAATGTACCTATTTGCAGAACCCCCCCATATACTTTCTTTCAACATGATTATTTTTATATGCAAGTTGAAGCAGTCAAATTTATGCAGAATCACAATTTTTTATGTTCAGTTTTTCCATTATAAGGACAAATTGTGAAGATATTCGATGCCGGTAATTTACAGCCCACATGTAAATATTTTCCAAGGCAATAATCTTGTGGGTATACTAGGTTAAAATCGATTGTATTTGACGAATGGTTTGTGACATCTGGTGCATGATAGGGGAAGGCAGAAACTGCCAAGGATATACAAAAAATAGAAATAGTATAGGTATTTCATAAGTTAAAGGCTCTTGCTAGCCGTGTCTTGCAAAACAAGGCTCCATAACGAAAGGTCAAGTTGAAGTGGTTAAACTCCAGTAGGTATATCGCCTTCGCACCCAACTTAGGTATTTCATAAAAGAAGACACTTTTTGTGCAAAATTTGGATATTCGAAATGATGTGCGAAAAGTTCATTCACTTTTTGTCCTTTGTAATTTGCGTTTATGATTGATTGCATAGGTACTTACCTTCGACCGGAGTTGGGTAAAATATATTAAAATAGACAGAGTTTCATATTCAACTGTCAACTAGTTTAAGTAGTTAGCAATGGCTGAATCTGGAATGCACACTATATAAATTTCCACTTTTTGAACTGTTTCATTGAGTCAACATCGACGGTTACTTGGAATGAAATACGAGTCGGTGCATTTTAACTCTGAAATCATTGCCCGCGTTCCACTGCCCGCTAGATGAATAGCTCAAACTCCATTATAAAAAAATGCCCATTTCACCATTAGCGGCTAGACGTCTATCACTTTTTGTGAAATGTATTTGTTTTTGTATGGAGTTTGACATCTATCGGGCAGTGGAAAGCGGGCATTAGCAATAGCAATGGCGGTCACAGTTTACAAATAAACAATCGTTGCTACTTTAAAAGAGTTAGACCAGTTATGCTGTTGAAATCTTAATTGGTTGGGACAATTTCGAAAAACTCTAAAAGCGACAAACTTCGCCCGAATTTGGATTCGTTTCGTGGTGTAGCGCTGCCATTTGTACTTTTCTAGCAAATTCACTTTCGTTTTCTCCAACTACGTACCTACCTATGTCAGATAAACAATACGGCAGTTAGTGCATATGCGAAATGAGCACGAACCGACAATTCCAAATCAAATGCAGGCGTTATACCTGCAGGATTCCATGTGCACAACCAAACTGTACCTATTTTTTAGGGAATTTTTTTGACTCAAAAGGCCACTTGGATTTGGTTCAAAATGGAATTTTCCGGAAACTCGCCCTTTTTAGATTAATAGACTTTCAATTCTTTTATTGATGGGTTGATTTCCTGCATTTATTTACCGAATCATCCATGGCGAATGTTTTCCAGCGGGAAATAGAATATCTTAGATAAAGGAATAGGTAGTTGTTGCACGAGAAACAACTGTCTGCCATGTAATGAGCATGCCGTATGCAATTACACCCACTCGACCAAGTCAACAAACATTCAAATTGACTTTTGACAAGGTTAAATTTGCCATAGGATGCCGGCATTTGATGGGTATTATGTACTTGCAGCCGTCCTCAAATAAATTAAAATTGTTTCCTGGACGGACGGTGGTATTTATTTCAAAATATTTTAAATCAAGGCTGAATGTATCTATGTACCTACACAGCATAGGTACATGTATACACATCAGGTACTGACTGATATCGAGTACAAGGCTTGTATACCCTAAAAATAAATGGGATTCTTGTTGATGACGCAAAGCAAAGAAAAACATTCTTCGATTCATCATAATTTTACTGCGAAGCAAATGGACGAATTACTTTGGTGAATACATATTCGAGTAAATATTAACGTATCGAAAATTTCCAATAATATTATTATGCACTTCTTTTGCGTTGAAAACAAAAACAAAAACACATATAAGATTCGATGCATAGATCTATATATATACACGAGTATATCACACACCCAGCTATGGCTGAAAAACCTGTGAATGTTATGAAAAACACACTGTTTTTGCGGGGCAACCTAACCTAACATTTGTACATAAAAACTCATGCAATACTGAAACGACCACATTACGAACGGCAATTAGCACGAATTCATGCGTTATGTGGGTAATTTATTGTTTTTCAATTTCATAAATAGTAGATTTGGCTTTTTCCATTTTCTTACCATATGACTTCAAAGCGATAATTTGGTTTTATTTTTTATTTTATTTTTTTATTACACTTGCACAGTATTTTTTTTTTTTTGTGTAGGTTCAAAGAGTTCAAGTAATAATCATTGTTTACTTAAAAAAACGTTTAGTTGAATATTTTTTTTAGTTATATACACATAAGCAAATGCAACAATACTGCTGGAAGATTGCCTTTTGGGGAGACTGCACTGATTTTTGAAATTATGGAAAATTTCAGCGTTATTGGGTAAAATTATTCACTTGGGTTTGCAAAAGCTGTATATTTACATTTATTTGTTTTAAGAATTTATTTATGAATGATATGAAAGGAGCAGAAGTTGTGATCGTCGACTGGGTTCTTCTTGTCAGGGATGGTAGCAAAACAACTTTATTTTTATTTATTTTCTTTTTTCAAAAAATTGTAGTAGATCGATTTTTTTCGTGCTCAGTTGGATGCTTAAATCAGGTAGAATGGATGTGTTCAGGCGGATGGGGGTGATAGCTTGACAGGGTGAAATTTTAAATTAAAATTAATGAAAATGTAGAGAAATAAAACTAAGTTCAAACTCCCAGAAGCAATGGAGGATGTACGACAGATAAGTTCAAAGTCAGTCCGCGATTCTAATAATCACATTTAGTGTCCAAGGTGAATTTTACGAACTCCCAATGGCGAAATTTTCCATATAAAATTTCAAATTGTGACCTATGCATTATTTACTGTGAAGGTTAAAAGTTAGTTAAAAATTAATAAGGCCAAGTGTAATTTCAAATGAGTAAAAACATAACGAATGGGTAGAATAGCGCATGTTGAAAAATTGTTGAAAACATGAAATTAATTAGAATTGAAATTTAAGGCATTTATAATCTATGGGAGTTACCAATAAACATCTTTAGTTTCGACTCTAAATTTAAGAAGTTCACAGTGGCGATATTTTCTATTTGTAATTTTAATTGAATGTGACCCGAAAGTTTTTATTCAGTAAACCTTGTTTTTAAAAAATCTAAGTTGATGTAGGGAATTTAAGCTGAAAAATGCAGTAGAATCAATAATGAACCGAGAGCACTTTTTGCGGGACTTGCAGTTCGCTTTGATTTCTATTTCGAAATTTTGTGTTTTCTGATTTGTGTCAATTGACGAAGGTAAATTTCTGTAAAATGGGGGAAATTAAGGCCTATATAGTTGGTAGGGGAAATTTATTGGACAATGAAAACTGAATATTAAAAAAGGAAAAAATACCCACTTTCGGCGCACTTTCGTTAATGCTGCATTACATGGCCACACATTCCTATCACGCAAAATTAAAGGGACGTTAATACTAAATAGCCGTGTGACCGAAAGGGACAGCATTACCTAACACGCAAAAAAACGTGACACGTATTTAGGTCGGCCATCTTCTTTGCGTGATAGGAATTATAGGAAAGCTCTGCATGTTGATATTTTTATAGCGATGACTAAAAAAATTCCGCATTCCTATAAAACAATATGGCTTCCGGAAATGATGAACGGACAATTATTTATTTATTTCGTGTAAAGGACCATTCACATGAGCGCGAACTGCGAATAGGCGAACTGCGAACAAATCCATTTGTCTGTATTTATGAATTGAAAATTGTTTTTTGTTTTACCACAAAAGCTTTATATTCAATTAATATAATACCTAATCTATAAAAAAACCGAGAAAAAACCTTCAACAATACAAATGATTCGCGGGTACCTGCGCCAGTTCGTGGTTCGCAATTTGCTCTCATGTGAATGGTCCCTAACTGATTGATGAATTGTTGGTTTATTTTATTTGAAACTAATAAAGTAATAACCAATCTCATTTCACATGTTCCAAATCAGAAATATTAATGTTTTTAAGCAATTGCAGAAATGTTGGTGAGCGGAACCTGTGTCTATTTCCGTTTTACGTATCTATAATTATGGGTAGAGCATCCATGACACCATAGGCGTCTAATTTGTGATCTCATTCTTACGCCTTTAATAGTATTGACTGCGGATAAACGGATCTCTCTTTTCGGTTTTGTTGCAAAATTGCGCGTGCGTGATGATGTAAATGCGGTTTAACGCGCAATCAATGTGTGCGATTGTTCTGAAACAAATTTCGTTAAATTTACATGCGGGAACCCGCGGGTGGACGTTCGCTCGGTTATTGTCTGAGCTAAATTAATTTTTTGCACAGCACACTCTAGCATTAGGTTTGCTTGAGGCCCTAGTTGGGTTAAGCCTAATGTGCTCGATATAGCACTCAACTCGCCCTGGTACTGAAAACCTGTGTTTGACATGACTTCTTCTTGCTGTCATTTCGCTTGCTGCCATTCGTTTGTTGAGATATCGTGACAAAGATGAATTCAAAAAATTGATATTCAAAAGGGAATTTTTTGAAAACAACAACGTATATGAACTAAAACTTTATACTATAGGAAAACGGAATGGGAAAAAATTGAATGAATCGAAGCTGCATACATTTTTTAATTCATCGCCTACATTGCAAACGTGTTTATCAACTTGTTTGATTTATGGCAACTACTGGATCAGAATTGAGTTAACTCATTTTGAACAATAAACAGAAAAAAGTGTTATCATCTTCATACTTCGTTCACCAAAAGATAAGTATTTTCAATTTCAAGAACTGCAGCATATTTTGCCGAATTTTCAGGGTTGTGCAGGTTTTTTGACAGGAGTGAAAATTAGCTGATACTTCTCAGTACGCACTAGTGCTAGCCACGTCAAACAAACCTATAGGTGAGGTACTAGAACATTTTTTTGTTCTTCTCAGAAAGAAAATGGTTGCGGCATTAAAGTGACTTCGATTTGTTTTTGCTCAGTTCTCTCGGTAGTTCTTGAATTTTCACAAAATTCAGTACGTACTGTATTACCTATAATTTTTTTTTTTTGTGTTAGGAATTCGCTGGAAGTAAAATATCATCGAAAGACATTAGGTCTGTTCCCTTACGATAATGCATTCGAATACATCAGTCAAACTTCGTTCCCTTACGCAAAAGTTGGTTAGAAGTAAACAAAGTTTGACTAATGTATTCGAATGTATTCGAATGCATTATTGTAAGGGAACAGACCTATTGCAGAGCTATACGCGAGGGATGCTTCTGCAATAGTGATGGACTTTAACTCATCTAAAAAAAACTCCCGGGGGACTAACATTTAACCATGCCGAATAAGATTGCACCCATAGTCGTACGACTTATCAGCAATTTTATTTTGAATAATTTAATGAATTTAAAGAGATAAATCCGCCGTTCGTCGGATTTTTAAAATTGTTTTGTTTGAAATTAATACCTAATTTCTTAGCCCTAGCTAAATCTTACAGATCAAGAGGTTTTATCCGTCTCAGTCTCCTGTTTACATTGTCATTTTTTAAAAGTTCTGTTATTTCTGTGTTTTCGTGGTTGAGAAGCCGATTTCTATGCCTCCGAGCAACCTTCTTGACCTCATCTTCAACCATTTCAACATTTAGATCTCTATGCAGATCGGCGTTGCGTGCATTAACTATGTTCCTTAGTACTTTATGTTAATTGACTTTTATATTTTTGTTCTTATCGGCACCAACGCGAGTGTTGGGGGCTTTTATAATGTTAAAGTCAAAAATGTAGTTAGAGACTAAAGAACCATTCACATGAGCGCGAACTGCGAATACCTAACCGAATTGCGAACAAATCAATTTAACTGTATTTATGGATTGAAAATTGCTATTTGTTCTATACCACAAAAGCATTATAATTAACTAATCTAATATCCAATCTAAAAAAAACTGCGTCTCAATTGATTTAAATAGCTAAATTTACAATAATAGCAATTTTTCGCGAATTGAAAATTCTGGTCACGAGCTGTCATACTTTATTCACAATCCACAAAGTTCAGTCGTGATCCACAAACCCGCGAATAAAAAATTCGTGCGAACTTAAGGCTTCGTCAAACAGAGCGCGTATTTAACGCCGCGGTGAGATTATTTTACGCGGCGGTAAAATTATTTGACTGCGACGTTCCAACCGCCGCGTTGGTGGACGGCAAACAGAATTCTAGCTGCCGTAGCTGTCATCACTTTTTGCAAATTGCTGCGCTACGTACTTCACGGAAAAGAAAAAGAATTTGGATGCATGAAATTAACAAAAACAGAAATGAAATCGGAGAATACAACCTTTTGAAGAAGAAATAAATCGTGAAAATCCAGTATTTTGCGTTACCTCTATACATATTTAAATAAGTATATAGTATCTTCAAACACAAAAACAAAAATTTGTATGCTTGCCGTCCTCATTCATTTCTATTGAAATTGTATCCCATATTTCTCGTTCTTCGACAACCTTTTTGTACATTTCATCACCCATATTGTATAGACATAGGTAATTTCGCACACATTCAATATTCATTTTCCATTATGACGCGCCGCGTCAGTAAAAATAATCTGTAATTTTTCACAACACCGCGTTTCACCGCGACGTTAAAAACGCGCTCTGTGTGACAGGGGATATGTATTGCAGTATATTACATCACAACTGTCAAACGCGGAGCTGAAACGCGACGTTAAAACGCGCTCTCTTTGACGGAGCCTTTAGCCTAATTGACGCTGACAGTTGCCTTGTATTTCCAACTCAATTTGTTCACACACTGACAACATCTTTTCCGAAACTCCTTGGGCTTTGGATATAAATCGTCATTAACGAAATGATAAATTTTAGTAAATTTGTCCTGGGACATCCGAAAATACTGTTGAAATCGCTCAGGATATTTTTCTAGTTGGGTCACCAGTGTAACAAATTCTCCCTCCGTCTTTCGTTTTTTATTGAGATGTACATGGATTTTATGTGGTTTGAACATTTTAAGCCTCCAAAAATACAAAAGTAGCTTTTTTTTCTTTAGTAAAGCGTAGTATGCAGATGATCCGAAACGAAATTTTCCGGTGGTCTCCAAAAGGACAACGAAACGTCTGCGAAAAGGCAGCGGAAAATAATTTGTGGAGGTTTTTATCAGCTGCTACACAAGTAGCAGTGTTACCATCACTGTCAATTTATCTCCGATTTGGATACTCGAACTTTTCGCTGGCTTCTTAAAATTTTCATTTGGTAATTGTCCTAATTTAGATATTTACTTTAAAGTTTCGTGATTTTTTGGCTAAAAATGCATAGGTACTTCAATAACAAACGTATTCTTTTCGCATGACGAACCCGTAAACATTTTTTTTTGCTTTATTTGACCACTTAAACTTGATGGCTGAACTCATTCTTGGTCTTCAAATGGCTTATGAATTATAAAGTAAGTTTATCAAAAAAAAAATTGCCAAATTATCTTTAAATTTTCTAAAAAAAAAGATTTTAGAAATTTTTCCGTATGAACAACTTTGTTCGATCAACTTCTTAGTTAATTCACAAACAAAATAAACAAATCATTCCACGAAAATATTTAATTTCTTTACTGCTCCATCTGTCTGAATTTGTGCTATGACCGCCTATTTTTCATTTATCGTCGTCCTTAAACAATTTAATAAGTCTGCCAATGAGTTTAGGTATTTTTGGCGCCAAAATTTTCCAACTTGCCTCCATACCTCTTATAAATCTGGCAACACTGGAGTACAAATGTCAAATTTTCGCAAGCAAATAATGTCCCGGACAATAAACGTGTGCGAAAAGAGAGTGGTGAATTGTACCAAGCAATCTACTACAACTAACCACTTTTCCGCCATAATTTCGCAGCATCTGCGTACCAGCTGCGTACTGCAAAACGAAAAGGAGAGCGAAATTTTTCGTTCATGATTTCGTTGTGTCACTTTTGTATGGGATTTTCCGTTTCGGGTCATCTGCGTACTGAGCTTAAGATTCAAAATCGAGTGCCTGAGCGTTGCCGTTGACTTTTTCAAAAATGTATCTATTTTTTTAAAAAAATGTATCAAATGTATCTAAATTCGAGACTCAAAAATGTATCAAATATATCACAAGAGAATAACGTTTTCTAAATCACTTTTCATGTTCCATTATTGGGACCAAAAATCAATATTTTGATGTGTATTGATATTGATATTGCTATAGATTAAAAATAAGTCTGAAAAAAAATTAAAACATATGAAAAAGGGAGATTTTGCAAACTTATTTGAAAATTGAAAAATGTATCTAATTGAATATCTGAGTATCAAATTCTTTGCAAGGAAGCAAAAATGTATCTTTTTGATACAATTGTATCTTTGTGGCAACGCATGGTGCCTACTGAGTATTGAGCAAAGATAATGGAATACAGAGATATATATCTTTCCAGTGGAAGGGCGGCTGCCTACAAGCTGTTTTCCATAAAAATTCATGAAGTCACACACACCTGCTTATTTCTATTATAGTATATGTGAGTTCATGAATTGGACTTTAATGCAAGAATTCGGTATTCTCTAATGTGTATTTCACTATCTTTTTCAGTTTAATCAACACCTCCACAAAAACTAAACAAATTCAAAACGTAACACAAAACAATTAAACACCGCGATGCTCATAAAAGCAAGATGATTCGCGGTCGGCCATTAGCAACATGCTTTTTTGTTAGTCACACGTATTCACAGACGGGGGTTGAAATTACAAAAACAACAATGTAAACAAATGGGTTTTGGGGGGATAGACGTACGAAAGATAGCCATCTCTTTTATTCATTCATCTCTGGTATTGAGTACTGACCAAAGATAATGGAATACAGAGATATATAACTTTCCAGTGGAAGGGCGGTTGCCTACAAACTGTTTTCCAGAAAAATTCATGAAATCACACACACCTGCCCATTTCTATTATAAGTCGATGTGAGTTCATGAATTGGACTTTAATGAAAGAATTAGGTATTCTCTAATGTGTATTTCACTATTTTTTTTAGTTTAGCAACATGTTTTTTTGTTGGTCAAACGTATTCACAGACGGTAGATTCTGACACTTCATTTACATGAAAACTTTTTTTAGTCGCAGGTACCCGCGAATCATTTGTATTGTTGAAGGTAAAGTTCAAGCGAATTTTTCATTCGCAGGTTTGTGGATCGCGACTGTTTTATGTGGAATGTGAATAAAGTGTGACAGTTAGCGGCAAGAATTTTCAATTCGCGGGAGAATTGCTGTAATTGTAAATTTCGTTATTTTAATCAATCAAGTTTAATTTTTTTTTTAGATTAGGTGTTATATTAATTGAATATAATGCTTTTGTGGTAAAACAAATAGCAACTTTCAACTTATAAATAGAGATAAATTGATTTGTTCGCAGTTCGCCTATTCGCAGTTCGCGCTCATGTGAATGGTCCTTTATTCATTCATCTCTGCTACTGACATTGACTTCTCGCATTCGTGGGTATCTGCGACCAAAAAATGTTTCATGTGAATTTAATGTCAGAACCTAGGAATATTCGCCTGTTCGCAGTTCGCGCTCATGTGAATGGTCCCTAAATAGGTCGACTAGAAACTAGATGTACCCTGAACGCAAAAACTAGATTGGTTGATAGTGCTACTTTTTCTGCGTTATGCCCAAAACACATGTGCAGAACTCACTGCGCAGCAAGATTAGAACACGCATGTTGATATGGTTATAGACACACGTAAATTCTGCACTCACTGCAGTACTGCAACATGTCTCTATTTCTAAATTTGCTGCAAAATTCAAACATACCACCACACAAAAGAAAATAAATTGCAATTTCAAGTATTTGGCATCATCGGCTTTTGACACTGCTGGTTGTGTTTGTTTTTGTTTTGGTTGTAAACACATCAGCTGCTTTTTCGGCGAATGAGAGTTTCCATATTAGCCGATGCAAATGGATGTCAAACAATTTTCTGCACATCTGTTTTACTTGCAGCACTGCACTCTGCGCTGCGTACAGAATTTCTGCACATGTGTTTTGGGCATTAGCTACATAAACCAACTGTCAATTTAGTACCTATTCGTAACGAAAATCTTTTCTTGATTCGTCGGTTACGCCTCAATAAACGTCAACGAAAAAAAAAAAACTATTCAGTCGGTAGTATTTGTAGTATATTCTCAGGCGCCGTGGTTATTATTTGATTTGAACTTCTGCACAAAGCTTTGCAAAGGACACTTTCTCGCAATTGTCTCTATTCCAATTTGACAACTCTGTCAACGGATTCAACACAGATCGGATACCGAATCTGTCAGTTTTGTTGGATTTGGTAGAAAGAAACGCACTCACATACTTGACCATCATCTAATTTATGTCGATTGGTTTTCTCGACCTAAATATTGATATTTTTATTTTTTATTACAATGAGTACCTACATTTCGATTTATTCTTTTTCTTTTTGTATATTTTAATTATGAGACATAGCCAAAGTAGAAGTTTAAACAATAAATTATTAAGTAAAACTACGCAACAAGCTAACATTTAAAATTAAATTTATTTAATTAGTATATAAATGTATTCAATTATTTTAGTTCTGCTTCTTTGGCATACACGCCTTAATGTAGTAGACACAGGAATGAGCAGGGATTTTTCTTACACATATAGATAGATTCGCTTAAATTCTGTATTTATCAGATTACTAAATAAAGACTGATATATGTATATGTATGGAGGTGTAATAGATCAATAGATGATATGCAACACAAGCGCTGTAAGACAGAGACAACTTGATCTTATGATATGTAAGAGCTAAAGGACGGAAGAAAAACAAAAAACATAAAAATTTTACAAAGTTAAAAAAAATAAACGAAATCCTAAGTACGGAGGACTAGGAGCAAGCACATTCCAACACTCGCATATCAGTCCACGTTGAGATTTTCAGCTTCTCATTGTCCTTCTCGTCAACATGTAATACTTCGAGTTCGATCAGTTTCGATGGAGCACAACATGGCCGCGGAACTTTTGTTCGATCCTGCTTCCATATAAGGCTCTGCAGCAGGGCGTGGTGGTGGGCGGGGTTATAGCGTGGCGGACATCGACCCCGACAATATCCAGCGTCGAACACCTTCGGTTGCATGATGAATTCGAAGCCTTTGATCTCCTTGAAAACTACTTCCATTGTGTGTCGACAACACCTTTGATTGTCCTTGTAGCAGTCGCTCTTGCGATGGCGGCGTTGAGGTTTCTCTGTCATTTGGTTGTGATAGTGCTTGGAGCGCTTCTCCCGGTGTGTGCCAAGTCGGCCGATTATATTCAACACTGGCGTTAGTTCGAATTCATCGGGGCTGTTCACATCCTCTTCGCTATCGCCGGACAGATCATCTATTATTCTGGCTCCATTTCGAAAGCAATTGTCGCACTGAATTTCCAAGCCCAAATTTCTCTGCTTATTCACCAACCAGCCTTCGACAGCTTTCGTCACATCGAACTGCAGCCATTGGCTGGTCGTTTCGTCCATTTTCCTGCGATCGATTTGAATTTCAATTTTGCGTCCATCGATCCAAACGCGTCCCTTCGGCTCCACCAGTTGATACACTTTCATATTAAGAATGTGCTTCTGCGGCTTGTCGGGATACTTTCGTTTTGCCTGTTGTTTCTCTGTTGAGTTTTTATTCCTTTGTTCGAGTTCGCTCAGTGGGGATTTTCGATTTGCCATCCCGCGATTGCGATGCCGTTGTTTGCTGCGTCCTGAAGTCGCCAAGGCCGGACTTGTGATTAATAGTAGACGAATGTTAGCCTCTTCGATGTCGGACGCTTCCAATTCGTTGTCAATGTTGAGCGGAAATCTAAGCACAATTGTTCGGTTGGGTAGCGGCGCCTTCTCCTTGTTGCTGGGTGATCGCCGTTGTCGGTATTGTCTCGCTTCGGAAGAGTTGTGCGCTATTGTGACTAACGACAGGGACGAGTTTGAGCCTTCGTAGTCGAATTCGTTCAGCGAATCGTTGTCGGCCTCTTGTGATTCACGAGCGTTTCGCTGACGAACTCGATCGAGGTACTCGTTGTATTTGGTCGCGTACTCAAGTTGGCTGATATTGGCCTGCAACAAAAAATTAACAGTGCTTTAAAAATGATGACAGCTGGTTAAATTTCAAATAGATCCTTTTCTAAAGGATTTTAATAAGAATAAAAGCAACGACACAGGAGCCGCAGGAGTAGACAATTCTCAAATAACTTGGCAAATGTTCTATTGATGTATAGCAATTAATTTAAAGCAAATAAGAGGGTGCGATCATAAACAACAATTTTCATTGTTTTTTGTTGTCATTGATATCGCTGCGAGGAAGATAATTCAAAAAGATTCGTCTCCTTGGGGAAGCAAAACAACAACAAAAAGAGAAGAGAAAAGCACAGTGTGCTTTTTTTTACGCCTCAACATTTAAAAAAAAAAAATGTTAATTGAATATAGAATCGAGACCTAAAAATAAACAATATTTAGCATAGCTTCGTTGGCACACAGACATGTCGGCTAGTTTTGATTAAATTGAATATTAAATCATTTTCATTTTTGTTTGATTTAGTTTTATACATGTTTCCTTTCTACAATCTATTTCGGATGGGTCTCGTTGTAATATAGAAGCCGACTGCTAAACGGTGTTAACTGACCCACGACCGTATTTTTAGGATAGTTACTAGAAATTCTCCTTCGTTCGACAGACAATGCAAACCGGTCTTTGAAGGTGCACCATTTAAGCACTGATCCTGAGTATTTGGTTGGAGCAAGAGTTTAGTGCTTAGTTTAAGAATTCAAGAAAATTAACTCACATTGCGGAACGAGCAGTGCGAACAAACGTATTGTTCAATCAAAAAGCCATCGTTCCTTGTTTGAGCTTTAAAAAGCTGTCAGTTTCAAAATACGATTTAATTTAATTTTCTCCCACTCTTAAAACCGCTACAATATCGATTCAAACTAGAAAAATCACATGCAACAGCCATATAACATCGAATCCTACCTCCTACCTATTAAAGTGCGAAAAGGTACATACCTCTCCTGTCGCCATATTCATTATAGAGTCTCATATAATAGAGAACTCCGCTGAGGATACCTTCGCCAGTCGCTTTGTGTATGAGTAGCGTACATTCGTGAATGTAAATAAATAGAAAACCAAACAGAGGCTTTGAAGGATTTGTCTAGACGACATTTGGGTAGGTATACTTTGTTTACGATGTCATTATGTCAAATGACCAGGCTTTGATGATCTTGGGATAACAGCAACTTCAATTTACAATTAACATTACATACATCGGTTTGTTGTGCGTCTCAGAAAGCCGGAAACAAATATACACTAGTCGGCATAAGTATTTTGACGAAACCATTTTCTGGCTAATGAATGAAGCTTAGCTTAGTATCGTTAAATAACGGGGCGAAAATGACGCGCAAAAGAAAGAATCTATTTTTAGCTCTATGCTTGCGAAATTTTGTGCCGTTTACCTTTTCCATTCTATTTCTGCTGATAAGAATTCATGGAGACTTAAAATTTTTGCGCGGCATAAGTATTTTGACGGAACCTTTGAGTAAATATGTTCGCACTTTTGAGCACGTTAAAGCCAAACAACTTTTGTATTTAACTTTAATTGATCATAAACGTTGATAAAAAAACACATATTATTTAAAAGGTGTTATAAGCCATAGGTAAAAAGGCAGAGTTGAGTTTCGATACCAAAAGACATTATAAAAGAGTTTAATGTGTCGCGTCAAACTGTGCACTATTAAATTAATAAGTTTAAAAAACATGACGACATTAGTAACTCAACGAGATCAGGAGCTAAGCGCAAAGCAACGCCCGCTCAAGACCGAGTCCTTCTACGGGAATTTAAGAAAAACACTTTTCTGAAGCCTCAATGTGCTGCAGATCAATGGAATTTGACGGCCAAGAACCCAATCAGTGAGCGCACTGTCCGACGACGTTTGAAGGAAGGAGATTTTAAGACAATTAAAGCTAAGGACGTGCCATATATATCGAAGGCAAACAAGCTTAAAAGACTGGCCTTCGCAAAGGAACATAATATGCACAAGCCAAAGGAGTTTTGGAGAAGCGTTTTATGGATAGATGAAAGAACAAACAAATTTTTTGTAAGATTGCCAAAGGTAGTTGGGCAAAAGAAACGACCCGTTTGTCAAAAAATGAGCCATGGCCAGGCTCTGTCATGTTCTGGGGATGTGTGGCGTATAATGGACTGGTTGACTTGGTTCCTATCACCGGCTCGATGAACCAAAACCAATATTTAATGATCCTAAATGATAGTGTCTTCTTTCATTACTTCTGGAGAAAGGCCTATTGCGGAATCATTTATCCTGCAACAGGATAACGCCGCGTGCCACAAAGCGCTAAAGATTTCTACATTTTTGAAAGATGTTGGGGTTAACACTTTGGACTGGCTACCTCAAAGT
This sequence comes from Cheilosia vernalis, assembly GCA_949126925.1. Lineage (NCBI taxonomy): Eukaryota > Metazoa > Arthropoda > Insecta > Diptera > Syrphidae > Cheilosia > Cheilosia vernalis. Next base: position 17,622,602 of record OX421363.1, on the reverse strand, counting down.
CCGGCTTTAAATATTATAGAAAACGTCTGGTCTCTTTTGAAACGCAAAAGAACAGTTTCGTTAAATAAAACAAGGAAGGAGACAATTTCTGAGATCACTTCTCTTTGGGAAGAGATATCTCCAGAGATTCTCCAAACTTTAGTGGATTCGGTACCAAGACGCCTTCAAAAAGTTATTGAAGCCAAAGGGGGATATAATTTTACAAACTTAGTCTCCATTTCTTTACTTTTGTTAAGTTTAAACAATGTTTTCTTAGTTTTATATTCTTGTCAAAATACTTATGGTTGGCATAACATGAAATTACAAATCAATTTATATCTTTTTACGTTGCTATGAAAAAATCTTGGTTTTTTTATTTTTAAGTTTGAATTAGTTATACATAAAAAGGATAAAATTAGGAGAAATTCTTTACGAAGCCGTTCAAAAGTTAAACGCAAAAATTCATTATTTTTATTTTGTCACAATACTTATGCCGACTAGTGTATAGGCCATTCTCGTTCAGAGTAGAGAAATCCACATTTTAGCACATTACTATAAAAAATACACAATGTGAATGGTATGTGTTACATTTCTTTAGTGTGCCAAACTTGTTTCCTGCGTCAGCTGTCAAAATACGCCAATCGTTATATTTCTTAGCTTCTTCTGCCATACTTTTCCTTTCAGCGTCAGCTGTCCTCAAGTTTTGCTCAAACTGCTCATATGTTTAGCCAGCTTCTTCGGTATTCGCTATATTTCTTAGCTTTTTCTGCTACACCTTTCTTTTCTGCGTCGGCTGTCAAAATACGCTGTCCTCAAATTTTGTTCTGACTGCTCATGCTTCGGCAGCTCTTTTCTAAACTCATAAAGTTCGCTCCGATCATGCTATGAATAAAGGAAACGAAACCCAAATGTTCAGCTCTGAAAAGAGGATGCACGAGCTTTTTTTGTTGAGAGTTCAGGCTCTGTTTTGAACTCAAATGTTTAAAGTTATTGTCATATGCAAGCTGTGACAACTCTTCACACCTTTCAATGACGTTCTGTACGAGTGGGCTTCATTGCGCCGTACTAATAACAAATTTTAGTCTCGACATTAAATTTACGCAAGCTCTCAGTTGCAAATTTTTTATGGAAAATATGACATACAAGCGAAATGTTAAAGAATAATTTTTAAACGATTTTTTTTTGTAAATGTATTATATTCTAGCTTCAATACTTTAAATGTGCTAAATAAAAAAATGCTTTTACTACTACTAATATACTAACCAGTGATGCCATATTTTTTTTTTGCCTAAATTCCGCATTTTTGGGGAATTTTGGGAAAATTTTCCCCATTTCATATCCGTTTTTTCCCCACTTTTTTCCCCATTTCAATTCATTGAAGTAAAGACGCATTTTTAATATAATAAAAATGTGTTTTCTTTTTTTTTTAGCCATTTTTTTAAAAAAGGTGTTACAAAAATAAAAAAACAAATAATATTCAATCCGTGCAGTTTAAACTAATACAAAATAAGTAAAATTAAAAGAAAATATTGCAGGTAGGTTGAATAGATTTAAAAGGCATAGGTAATTCACAAATAACGAGGCAGGTTGAAAGTAAATTATAATTTTGAAAGGTACATAAATACAAAAAAATATAAATAAAAAAATATATTAGGTATTTAAGTTATAAATTATATTAATGCAAGTTATTATATAACGATAGGTACACTAATCGTCATTGGACTGGTACATATTTTTATTGTGCAAAACCAAGCATTTTTATCGATGCAAAGATCAAAGCAACTTTTTGATCATTTTTGCAGCATAATTTCGTCTGTAAAATTTCGCAGTGTTTCAGCTTCGAGCTAAGTCGCTTAGATTCTAAAGCCCGTTGATGTTTTTATGTTCGGGAGATATTTGAAAGTCAACTACACGAGTTTTATTTTTAAATTATGCAAAATTAATAAACATGCATGGATTTCCGTTTTTCCCAATTTTAAGAGCACTTTTTCCCATTTTCCCCATTGAGTCAAAAATTCCCCAAAATGGGGAAAAATCCCCACATCTGGCATCGCTGATACTAACATGTGAGCAGTGCTGCCAACTCGAATTTCGCCAAATCTCTCTGCACCCACATTTTCACCCACAGAATTCACACCATAGGTTGAACTTCGTATATTCGCTCTAAACCGACACCCAAAGCCAAGGTGGACAAATCTCATCGTAAAGAGTGTTTTTTTACATTCCCGTCTGACTAGATTGCAAAGCTATATAAAAATGGCTAATTGGGCATTTCAAAAGCCAGCTTCCTAACAAACAGCAGCCTCTTTGACTTGCACAGAACGCTAAACTCGCGCACTCATCGCCAAGTATTTACGACGATAATCGCGCAGTTTATTTCTTTCGCAGGGTCACATATACCCAGCAATTACTCGTCTAATTGCTGTCTTCACTCAAAACAAGTATATAAATGCGTTTTACGACGACCGACGCATGTATCTCTTTGATTTGATTTCTCCACCACATCCAGCACGCAAACGTCAAACTCCAAATCGCACATATTTGACTATATTTAGGCGCGCTGACAACCAATGTAAACATAAATATCATGCCGCCTGTGCGCTTCTGATTCTGATTACTGCCCAAGTAGGTCAAAATGATATCCAATAACAGCAGGAGTTTTATAGACCGCAGTCTTTGTACCTACTAATTGTACTTAAATACGGACAGTGTGCCCATTTGGTTTGAATTGTTCTCCACTCAATTCCCTTCTCCTTTCGTCTAAGGGCATTGTCTAAGCAGAACCAAGAACGCGAATGTTTATTTGAAAGCGTTTCATGTTTATTTGAAAACTTTACGTGTTTACAAAACTTTACGTGTTACATTCTCATGTAAAGTGGTACACACAATACGCATTACCGAATATGGTAATTAACCGAAACAGTCTTTGTGTTGTACTTCCTATACAATTTCCCTATGAATGTAAATATAGTTCTTTCGAATTGATTACTGGACAAAAATACAGAACGCAGAGGAAGATGTTTGCCTTATTTCGGCTGATTGTGTTGGCATACTCGTATCTTTCAAAAGGTTTTCAATGCACTTCATGCATTTATGGATTTTATGCATTTTATGGATTTTATAAATCTTACCTGCGCGCCGACGTGCTGTACAAATAGATTGACAAATTAACATATACACCCAATGGGATAAACAGAAAAATCTGGTTTCCTTCATTCTCCCTTGTTCACAAGATTAAGCAGAAGAATTGAGAACAACCTGGAGCAAAGAATGCGTGAATCCCTTTTTGTATCGAAGCATACCTGTTTTCGGTGCCCTAATTTCGACGATGATGGTCGGCCATGATCTGATCAGCACTTCCGTTTTTGTGTAGCGTTGGATTCCTGTTTTCCCATTTCGAATGCAATCAATTATTTTCGTAAAGGATATCAAACGAAAATATATTCGTACACGAATGTGTTTATTTCTAAAAATAATCGGCCAAACCAAAATATTGTATAGAAAAAGTACCTCTTTTGTTATTGTTTCATAATATACTTTATCATATGATCTTTCCACATTCTCCAGCTGAGTCATTTTGGAATGAACAATTTTCAGTGTTTTTTTTTTTCTCCAATCGAGCAAGAGTATACGTTTATAAAATTTCGTAAGAAGGGAGGCCGATGGATATACGTATGTTGTATATCGGCGTGGGAGTTATATTGACTTGCAAACAAGAAATATGAATGTCGGTCTATTTTAGAAACGCTATTTAAATGTTCCGCCGCAGAATTGGTAATGACTGTGTGTACCTTGACTACCTATGTGTCCTCTGGTAGTCGGCTGTTGGAATGAAATGGAATGCTTCCCTATTCCCGATTACATTTAGTCGATCTTTAAGTTTCTTCCACCATCAATATCACTGTCATTCGAGTCATTCATCACTGACAAGTAGCTAAATGCTGTTTTTTTTTTGTTCGTTTCTTTTTTTCTATATGAATTTGATCCGGCTTGTTGCGGGCATATGGAGGCTTTTCTTTGGTGGCTGATGCCCTCGGTTGTGGTTACTGAACTGACCAGGCCAACCTTCTACGATAATCCATCAAGAGACTTTTCACTTGTGCAAGTAATTGCGAAAAATCAATCATTATTTCGCAAATCAGTTGGCATGAGTGCGATCGTTTTTTATTTTCTAGTACTACGTTTCAAACCCGTCTTCGGAATGCAAATATCAAGAGGTAATGGACGTCATTTATGCGCTTATGATCCGATCACATTCTACGTGATAGAATAAATTGATTTCGAAAAAGAAAAAAAACGGAGTAGGGGAGAAAACATCTCCAAACCAAATCCATAAAATCTCTGAACACCCTTAAGCACAGTAAACATTCCAACACAAGGTTGTACAAAATGACAAATATAAATATAAATTTTTTGCAATAATTGCATTGCAGTTCTCTTTTTTGGTTCGTTCAAAGAAAATCAATCGAATTTGATTGTGAAATTGAGATTTCTGTTCTGGGAAAACGTTTGTATTTGAGGAACAGAATTTTTTTTTGCCGAGATTGATGTTTACTGCGAAAGCAGAAATTGTTTCCATCATTTGAAAATAGTTGTACGTGGACTAGGTTTTCGAAGTAAATCCCATCGCAATGCAATCATTTTTAATTTGAGAAGAACTTACCGATTGTGAAGGAAAAAAAAATCACCTTCAATTACACAACAACTTGGATGCATTTGATGGGCAAAGAGTGGGTGTTGTAAATGCCATTACAAAATAATCAATGTGTGATTCACTAAAAGATTGAAGCAATTTGATTTAATCGTTTTAGCGTCATCGGCAGTTTGCAATTTTGTTTTATTATTATTCCCCGTTTTTTTTTTTTCTTCATTCAACCGAAATTTGTGGTCAAATATCAAATTCTATTCAAATTTAAAACTGGTATATTATGTTATTTGGCAAACCGTGGAGTGAGAGTGCTGTGTGTGAGCAGTTGAACTTTTTCGTATAAAAGAAGAAAGCACCATTCACCACGGATGTGTGCCACTAATTGTCTGTGTCTTTTTGGTAATGACAGAGATTTCACGAATGGCAATAGTTCCGGGACAATAATGATGTGGTTTCTCAATGCCCCCGGTCGCAGGAGAACTTTGGTTTTCCCAGCAACTGTCGCACATAATCAGTTTCAACACAAGGTAGTGTGTTTTGTAAACAGATTAAGGTCTTTCCCATAGTTTTGTAAACTTTTATTTTCCCTCCAAATGATGAGTGTATAATTATAAATCCCATTTCATAGTGAAGGTGTTTTGGAAAATGTTAAGCAAAAGAAAAAAAAAAGTAGGAAAGGGGTGCCAATTTTTTGGACCCGTAGTTTATTCGCAAAATTTACCAAAGACTTTCTTATACAATAAACGGCTTTCTTTAGATGTCTTTTACAGAAATACATGGGCCAGCAATATAGTCCTAAAATGGAATCAGATGTATGAGCCCGTGTTCATTAATCATACAATAATTTATGTTTTTTTTTCACGAACGTTTATGTATACGAGTACCTACTAATAACGTGCCAACTTATCGCATCCATATTTAGTTAGTTTTCCCACACAAGCAAAATTTAACTGTACCTAGGCAAGACATTGAAAATTCACAATCCTTAGATTTTTGTATGTAAAAAATGGGAGTTCAAAATATTCTGATTCAGCAAAATGGTAGACTTGGAATTTTCGTAGAAATTTCTTTATGTGATACCGATCTGAGTAAAAGGTAAGTGGTGCCGCTTTTCGAACATATTAACAAAAGATGGAATTAACTGAAATCAGTTTTCATTCATACAAAGTTTTTAGTTTAAAAGTTATAGGCTAGTAGATTTTCAGCTTACTAGCCTAAAACTTTTTCTATAATACAGTGGACGTATAGTAACGAATGATGTAATATTTGATGTCATTCACTACGTCGAGATCGTTCGTTATATCGAACGACTTTTTACACTATTTCTAAAAAAAGACCTGTGCCTTGATTTTGTGCGGTGTCGGAAAGGGTTCACGTATAGGCGGATTCTATAAATGTGTGAGTGATATCGCGAACTGACAATTTCCCATATTTCCTGTTCTTATATTGCTTTGTTTCTGAATATTCCAGGCGAGCTTTCCCACACGCAACCTTTTTAGGTAGCGAGAAGGATGTCGGATGAGAACAAATAACAACAGCGTGACCGTTGTGCGACAATTTGGTACCTTTTTCGAGGACACTAATACAATTTGTTATTCCTTTGTTCCTTTTTATTAGTTGGAAAATTCACATTTTAGGACTATTCGCATGAGAGCCAATGGCGAACGAACTACGAACAAGCGAATTTTTTTACACTTCAATCACTTCAATCATTGTTTAATGTTAAATGCGATAGAATTTTTTCATTCGTGGGTTTGTGGATCCGCGAATGTTTTATGTGAATTGTGAATAAAGTGTGACAATTCGCTGCAAGAATTTTCAATTGCTGTAATAATTGTAAATTGAGCTATTTAAATCGATTGAGAGTCCGATTTTTTTTTAGATTAGACTTAAGATTAATTTAATATAAGGCTTTGGTGGTAAATAGTATACAAATCAATTTTCAATTCATAAATACAATTAAATTCATTTGTTCGCAATTCGCGCTCATGTGAATAGTAATAGTAAAAATAACGCGTAAATAGTGTAAAGCCGGCTAATACTTGTAAAATATTGGGAGAAAATACTGAATTTATGTAACAGCGTCAGAAAAAGGCACACAAAACTAAATTGAAAGAGATCTTAAAAGTAGATATAAAAATGAGTTGATATAATTTCTAAATAAAATTAAATTAATTTTTTATATATTTATAAATAAAAATCAAAGCTAAAGGTTTTCATTAAAATTTTTCATTTGAAAACGAATTGCATCTAAAGTACTGTCTAGCTTACCCGCAGAACAACCTTAAAGACATCTAATTCTAATGTTATTTGGTTGTTTTGGGTTTATTTATAAAAGAAACTTTGTGAGAGAGTGATCTTTTTACAGTCTATATTGTATTGTAAAACTAAAACTAAAATGTATAACCTTTCTCTAACAATCCGGGAGATTGTTGCAAAATTCTGAAAAGTAGCAAAAAAAAGAGCGGTGTAAGAAAAAAGTTTCATTTGTAAAGATTCTCTGAAATTTAAGAATTATCGCACAATATTTAACAATTGTAACACTATAATCGTGTTCTGATAAATAGCAGCGTTATATTTTACTGAAATGCATTTGAAAATCACAGTGTTTCTAAAAATTGCAAAGTTCCTTTTCAAACTAAAAAAAGGGATACAGTAGCAACAAATTGTATCAGGATCCTCGAAAAAAGTGCCAAATTATTGCACAACGGTCACGTTGGTCACAGCGCGCGGCTCACTCACACATTCAAATCCGATTCGGGCCCTTCCCTAGCGACATCGCCTCAAAAACCGCACAAAATCAAGGCACTGACCTTCTAAAATTCTCTGACTTTCCCTGAAATTTCCTGACTAAGTTTTCTTTCCCTGACTTTCCAGACCAGTGGCAACCATGAACTTAAACCTACAGAACCCTGTTCCGCCGACTATATTTTTTTTTGTGTGTAATGTCAATCTGTCCCTAATAAACGAGAATGAGTCTATCAAAATTTACTCCAGTGCTGCCAGATACGTGATACGAATCCACGCGGAAAGCTCAAGTTATACTATTTTCCAATTGCACTATCCACCAGCAGTAAAATCTGCTCTGCTAAGATGTAGATTTTACGAACTCACAACAGCGGAAATTTCCATACGAAAATACACAAAATGTTAAGGTTAAACACGGTTGTTAGTTGGGCCCAATGTCGGGTAGCGCGATTTTGTATTATTTCGTAAGAAACCACTTGGTCTGCCTGTGTTCATTTGCAAATGGATTTCGCTGCTTTATTTCTGAAACCCCAACCAACTTGTCCGATCTGACTTAAATTATTCGTAGAAAACGAATTGGTTCATCCAACAAAAGCCGCCGAAAACTCATAAGAAAAACTCCCCAGAACAGCGCAAGAGCACTTCGAATGACTATTGCTATACCAGTGTGTTTTGTTTTATCAATCAACCAGCAACCAAAGCTAACTAAACAATAAACTAAAAAACAGCCCAAAGAAATAAACAATTCACAAGCAATTAAGAGAGCTCTTAACTTTGTTTCCCATTTACCTTGTGAATACAAGCTTAATACAGCCGCCATGCCAGAAATTTTAATGACGTACAAATTGGCCGTCTTTTAATACATTTGGGAAAAAAAAGAAGAAATAACCACCGCAAAAGCAAAAATTTAACGCACATGTTGTAAATTGCAAGGTCGATGGAATCCCACTGCAACAGTGTTGACATTTGGGTTTTCCGTTTGTTGCTTTAAGCGCCAGTCTATGCGCGTCTAAAAATACTTTTCAGTTTCGACTAAAATAACGATTCCGAAAATATATAAAAATTTTGCGGAGGATGATAAACACAATGTAGCCGAGCAGCCGCATGCCGTACAAACGTCATCGTCATGAGCAATGAGCATGTTGATCTCTTTGTCCAGTTACTTGATCATTAACATGAACACAAAACACATTAAAGTAAAACAGAAACGAAAAAACGGATTTCCTTTAATGTGTTTCGGAACGTTTCTCAGATGTGTTGGGGTTTGGGTTTTTTTTAGAGCACTTTGCGTGGTAGTAAGATAACAGGGATCGTGTGTGGGAACTGGGATTCCCTCCTGTGTATTCTATTTGATGTCTTCATTTTTTATTGAACGATAAAAGGGTCCGTGCCCTTCCGTATGATAAGAGTTGGAGTGAGCTGATAGGTGTTCTCATTTAGTGATTTGTCGAGTGAAAGGCACGCATTTTTTTTAGGTATACCTAAACCAGGTAAAAGTGAAAGGTTTTGTTTTCCTGCAGAATCTGAGAGGGAGAGAACGTCTGTCCGGTTCAGGTACTAAAAGGATTGACCCAAACTGTGGCATACCTAAATTTTTCAACTTGCACCGTTTAAGGCCCATTTTATTCACTCGAAGTTGAACACAACTTGGGGATTTTTATATGGGAAACTTCCCAAGTTGTGTTCAACTTCGAGTGAATAAAATGGGCCTAAATAGATTACCTTCGGTAAGCTCAATTTTTGAACCACATTATAAAAATACTATTTAAAGGCGAAAGGCGTTTCTTGCGTCCTAAGTTTTGATCGACTCCATAGATATAAGCAAAAGTGAAAGCCATAATAACGGGCGAAGACGTTTTCTGCTTTGCATTACTTTGGAAATGTCCTAACATTTTTCACAAGAGTATGTGGCGCACCCAACGATATTCTATTTCTTATATACTACTTTCCTCCATAAAGCGGAACTGTCCGGATAAGGCTTCCGAAGTGATTCTGAGACAGATGTTAACTTTGCCGTCATATGATGTTTTTCTGTACAAGCTCGTTTACAACCTCCAATTAGTTGACAAATGAAAGCCTTTCCAGTTTTACATTTTCATACAAACTGGAACTTTATTTTCTGAGAACATTGGAACACAGTTTCGAATGCCGTTTGCAATGGTTCTAGTGTCAAAAATATCATAATCATTCGAAAGAAATAGTGGTTGCTAAATTGCACGTTCTTTCGATTGCCGAATGCTTCAAACTCGGTTTGAAACGTCAATCGCCAAGCAATAAAATGTGTGTCAATGGATTCTTCTAATTAAACAAAATGTGAGCACCCTTGACGGTTATGTTCGAAACGATTATTATAGTAAGGCAGCAATATTTCCATAGAGTGCACCAGCGCTAATGCTATTGGTGACGTTTGAAGAATGTACAAAATTAAAAAGCTAGTCTTGAGTGAACGAATTGAGGTATACACTTGAAGTTCTCAAAGCAATAAATTGACGAAATGCTTCTTCAAAAGTAGTGCGCATTGGACATTTCTAATTTGCTTACCCTGCTTTTAATATTATTCACACTTGCAAACGTTTTGAGCTCGTGTGTGAACTTGGAAATTTCACCTAAGATTTCATAGATTTCGTGGAGGCCTCGCGAGTTGTGGATACGTCATAATTTAGCCATGAATTGGTAGACAATTAAGTGATGACTGGGTACCCGGTAGATTGCTACTTTCCGGACGGAAATTCTTTCGTCTTTGTTTTCTGATCGGTTTCGCATGTTTTTGCCATTGATTGATGTGGTTTCAAAGTTTGTGACTGTAAGTAGCTATTTTACATTCTGTTCCAAGAATAGATCTATAAATTCTTTACCGGTTGGTAAGTTGTGAGGTATCTATGACGTAAGATCTAGAAAGAAGCAAAAAAAAAAAAAAAAAACTACAAATCGCCATATGCGGAGTGTTTCGGTGCTCATCATTATCAACCAGGTATTTCCGGTTTTAATTTTTTATTTACATACATTAGAGAATAATTTAAATTCTCTCAACAAATGTTTATTGATAAATCATTCGGAATATAAACCACCGAACATCAGGCATGACACAATTTAAACGAGTTGGCAAACGACATCTGTCGTTGTGAAATCAATTATATCGGGCTAGATTTTGCGAGAGCTTCAATTCAAATATCATCGTTTATGCTAAGGGTTTTTTTTATGTTTCGACAATGTCAGACACGTTTAATCTAAGCCCAGTAAATGTGTTTTTAAGCATTATCGAGAATATGCAAACTAGGGTAGCATATAAGTGATAAGATATATTTTGTTGGTGTTCTTTTCTTTTTTGGTATACGTCAAAATGGTGTCTGGATGTCTGTCAACAAGGCTGCACTTTGTTTTCTTCAAAAACAACATTACAATTGTAAGGAACACATTTCTGTAACACAAAGTCTCAATACCTTAATAGAAACGCTCCGAAACTCTATACCCTTGTCCACACGGAAACTCCACTCCCCCATCCAACCAATTTACAAGAAAATGACAAATTTTGTAACTAGCAACGGAGTTACTTTTTGTCACATGAATTGAAAGCAAATCTACCTACCGTTTTCACGCCTCTTTCTTAAATTCTCACAAAATAAGAAAGAAACAACAACCGATGACACTGTTAAAGTGGAATTTGAAGAACCTCGAAATTTGAGTCAGACCCAGACGACATTTACGGTGCATACCTACTCTATGCATAATTGTTACAACAGACATGATGATGGTGGTCCCTTGTCAGAAAAAGGATGTAGAAGGAGTGTCGCCAAGCTAATGAATCACGACAAATGGGAATGAGAAGATGACGCAATTAGAGGAAAAGAAAACAGAAAGTAGGGCTATGATTTTCCGGCTGGAATCTCCAAAAATAAAAACCCAACTATTGTTGATCAGTCAACTCCGTTTATTGCTCTGCATTGCTGCATAAATTACAAGACGTAATAAAATTATAACGAGTTAAAATCTACCTATGGGTGTGCCGCATTTAACTTTTCTTACGAATAAAAAAGACTTTCTTAACAGACAGTTCCATTTTGCGTTAATATTTAGTGATTTGAACATTCATCTTTTTTGACGTGAGTCATGCTTTTTTTTCGGGTCAGGTCACATGATGAACTGCGAAAAATCATACAGGGAAAGCGCATGTTATATAAATTTTTGGTTGCGATTAAGGCGCAGTGGCTTAGCGAGGGGTCCCAGGTTCGAATCCCGCAAAAAAAAAAAAAATCCAAAACTTAGGGTTTTCTCACTGCGCCACCTCTCGCGAACGTCTGACAAACATCGGAGAGTATAATGTCGTTTTCCATTGGGCAAAAAGAAGCGTCTGGGAGAGTCCGGAATCGAAAAAATCACTTCTGAAACCGTTCCATTGGCACAAAAAATACTCTTCTGGTGATTCTGAGGAGAGAATTTCGCTTCTGGATTTGAAGTCAGAATCCACTCAAGAAGCACTCACACCAGTGTAGTTTGTGTATTTTATACAAGTCAACTGACAGCTGCCGTAGATTATTTTTTGGCATTTCACCAATACTCTTGCGGATTCAATCAGAAGCAGTTTTCTTGTTCCATTGGACTACAGAATGAGTGGATCCCCGAGTGAAACCAATGGAAAACGACATAACTGTCTTGAAAGAGCTTCTCAATCTGCCGTTTGGAATCGGCATAAAATTGTAGATCCCTTCCATTCGTTAAAAAAAAAAAACCCACACAAAACGAATGGTTGCGAGACGCTAGGTCCAGGGTCCCTACAGACCTGTTGCGCCAACTATTATTATTATTGATTAATCGCAATTTTAATTTCTTTGGAGACCTTTCGAGACTTCAAGCGAACGTAAGCAACTTTTAAAAGCTGTTCGCAATGGTATTAGCGAGTAGCATTTTGTAATTTCTATACTTCAGTTGTGGCTGTCTACACGAGGAATTCTGATTTTAATAAAACTAAATTCTGTGGCAATAAGTTGAAATAGCTTATGTCGACATAAGCCATGTTCGAGTTTTTTACATTACAAAGTTCTCGTTTTCCTTAGCTTTCTTTTAGTCCAGGTCCCATCACTCTACAACAATTAAAAACCGTTAAATATGAAGAAAACTGAACAGCTTTAATTTACTTGGACTATGTAATACAATAGATTTGAAAACCTTAAGATAAATTTCTTTTGCTCACACTGAAAAATTACCAAAATTGACATAAGCTATTTTAACTTATTACCACAGAATTAAAGCCAACTCGTTTGTTCCTTTTTTGACAGACAGAGATAGAGTGTGAATCTTTTCAACGTCAATAGTTAAGGCTGGTACGCTGATCGAGTGAAGTGAAATTTTCACTCCTTTCCAAAAAGTGCTGTGAAATAGAGAGCGAAATATTTTGTTGGAGAAATTTATGCAGGGTGACTGAGCTCAAAAAAGAATTTGTTTTGTGGAAGTTCAAGAAAACAGCTGGAAGAAACAAATTGGAAACTTCACTTTTTGTGAATCATGTGATACCTACAGTAAAATATATTGACCTATTGGAAGACAGTCATCCGTGATCGACCACAATAACAATAAGTTATTGCCATAAAACCAAATTCTGCAACCAGTATGGACCTACGGGCACCAGTTGTGGGTATGACCGCTCCAAACGTATTTCTAAAAAATTGAGGTCTTTCAAAAATATTACAAAGGAACAAAGTCCAATATATAGAAAGAAGTCGAACAAGTTCCTTAAATGCACAACGCTTCTCAACCACGTTAGCTTAGAAACAACCGAATTATTAAAGGCAGTGTAATCAGGAGATTAAGGCGTATAAAACATGTTGATCTATAAAAATTAGCTAAGTCAATATATTTTTTAACAAAAGAGTTCAGAAATTCTACAAACGAGGGATCTTTCGATTAGTCGAATGGCTACGCACATTCACATTCGGTTGGCAAAAGTCATTGCTCTCGGGAGGTGTTTTAGATCGGCTGAAAGGCCTTCCCTATTGTCGAAGCATCTCTCGCGTACCTAGATACTAGTTCTCGAATGACTTTCGATGACTTTCCCTTCCAACGAACCTCCAAAAACACAAAAAAAAAATGGTTCGTATTTTGTTCATGACAATTTTAATAGTTTTCAATTTGGCAAATAATGCCTGATTTGTAACATAGACGGACAGTCGTCAAATTTAAATAATTAACATTGCATGGAAATTACACATATTTTCAAAGATCATCTGCTGGTATTGCTTGAACAAAACTGGGTAGAAAAATATTCTTGAGGCACCCTGCTTATGGAAAAGGTCATCCATGCCACCAAATATTTGTACACCTAACATTCTCGCACTATATTCAATGAAAAAAACGACTTTGTAAGTGCGAAAAACTTAATATTCTCTTAAGGAAACATCTGAAATTCCAATAAATTTCTAAATCGCATCCTACAAATCATTTTTCACGCTGAAATGTCAAAAAATTAATGCGACGGACAATAAAAACCAAGTGAAATAGCTGCGGAGAGATTTTAGTATCGCCACCTACGACTCAGTTTTGGAAGCGATATTTTCCACTCGAACTGCGTACCGCCTAGTGAAATTTTCATTTGGAAAATTCATTTTGACATTTCGCAGTGAAAAATTTGTATGAAAAATTGGATTTCACTTGAACTGCGTGCCAGCCTTTAGTAGGGAAACATTTCTAGATTTGTTCAAAGTATCTGGTCTCTCTCTCTCTCTTCCTCTGGCCAACAAATCGTTTGTGTAATGGGAATTGATCTTATTTAGAGCTCTATTGTTACTCGCAAAATGGTAAATATTGATATGAATATTGTTAAAAGTGCTAGTAAGGTGCATTCTGTTTTTTTTTTTTCAATTTGCAAATATTACAAATTCATAAAAACAGACCACCATAAATATTTCGTAAGTCGCAATAGACAAAGCCAAGTATCGAAAATTTCACTCTACATACAACATTTTGTGACTAAAAATGATTATTAGTATACCACGCAGTTTCTTTTGTGAAAAGTAGATATTCAAACAATCGTTTTTTACCATTTATTTCATGTAAAATTATATGAAAACAACTATTGTATAAGAAATGTCGTCACTCGCCATAAAAATCGACCAACGTACCTACGTTGAATGTAACTCCCCCTTAATTAATATTGCTTGTGCACCCGGCTTTTATGAAGAAGAAAAGAAAGTTGAAAATGTCATAATCATAACTCACAAGTCACATCTCACAGCATTCACAATAACAAGCAAATCGGTTATAACTAGATATCGACAAGAACGACCAGTTTCATAAATACCATCGACTGCCTTAGTAATCACGTGGAATTTAATATCGGCAAATGAAATCTGAGATTTCAGGCAATTGCCAGAAGTAAGGAAATGTTCTCTGTAGCTATATATAAGTGACGGCTAGTTTTATTTTTTGAGTAGCTTTGCACATGTCGCTAGAATTAAGCGCTTTTTTTAAGGACACAATCCAGAACGAACCCTAGTCAAAATCGTTTATTTCAACTTTCAGTATTTCCGCGTTAGTTGAAAACATTGTTTATGTATATTTTATGGTACTTGTTGGACATAAATAATAAATATTTTATACTACTTCTAGGCCGAAATAAGTTTGTCGTTGTCGTTTGTTTCTTGGGCATTATAAAATTCTCGGAAGCGTGCGGTGTAATGTGTAGTAAGTCTGTTCTTTATCGCATATCTACCGCCACTAATTTATTCTCACGAATAAGGTGTTAACTATGTGTGATTGTGTCGTGCGATTTCTACATGTCGCATGAGAACAAGTTTTACAAATATCTCAACCCCTGACCTCTACAACTGTGATCTGTAGGCGGTATATTCAATATTTACATTTGATGGTTACAAACGAATCAAAATATGTATAAATGTACAAATTGGAATTCCAATGTGGATTGATGCTGCCATTATCATATGTCATGATAGTTTCTCTGCGACTTGAGAAATGCGAATTTAATTCCACATGGGCCGTTTATGTTTATTGCGCCCATGCGTTCCAGGCTGATACTCGTATCAAAAATCGTGAGCATGCCTATTGCGATAAATTACTATCTATAGTTGTAATGACTGCAAGTACGTAACTGAACTTAAATTAGTTTTAGTATGTTGAATAAATCGAGATATTTATGTTGCAGCAGCCATATCCTATAAATTGTTAAAGCAGTTGCGAGCAGTTCAACATGCAACTTGTCCGATGGCGGCTGTGCATATGAGAATAGGTCAAGTCTGCAGGTCTAAGGTATATGGAAAAAACGTTCCCACTTCCAGCTGGCGCGGCGATATAAATACTGGACTTAATGTTGCGGAAACAGCTGCACAGCCGGTTGATTGGATGAATTATTCTTAGACACATAAATCTGTAGAAATTTAAGGCGATAACAGGCTTCGTTTCTTTACTTAAATTTTTTTTTACACCAAACGCGTGTTGGTGATCAGTTTCTGAATTTGCACCGGTAGATATCAACAGAAACAGTCGCCCCAATAAGAAAAGTACAACAGCTGGTTGTAATAATAATCACTTTGCGATACGTCAACCAAATGGCAGGTTTTGTGATTTCCCTATTTCTGTAACTGGAAAGCAATCGTTAAACATATTTAACGATCATCGGCTGGGAATGCTGTTAAATCTTGAAGTATTACTTCGAACTTGGATACAATTGCGTACTCCAGGCTATATAAGAGATGAAAATGAAGCCATGGCCTTAAATTATTCAAGCCGTTCGGTTAGTTGCGCTGTGTATTCGCAATGGGTTCTAGTAAAAGTCAGTTTTTAACCTTCACCTTAAATGTTGGGTGGGTCGCAATAGGAAAGTGACAAATGAGTTCTATAATATGAACTTTTACCATATTTATTTTGACATGTCGTTAAAATCAGTAACCTGACGTCTATCATCGCAAAATGCGGCAACGTCCACTTTTATTATGTCAAACTTTTGACACTTAAGCATTCACAATATATTGCCCTTTTCTACGCGACTTAACTAAAAATATTGTAGGTACTATAGTTCCGCGACATATTTTGACGCAGTTTTGTACGCATTATCTATTTTTTTCTAAAATAAAATGTGTCAATCCCAGGATTACTGGATTACAATTTGTGGCTAAGTTTTGCATATTTCAAAGAGTAACCTCGACTTAAAGCTGATTTGATCTATGTTCATTTTCGAGACAAACATAAATGATAAGACACTGATGCTGACACAAGATGTCATCAATTAATCAAAGCGAACAAATTCCCAAGAAAAACTATGGCAACCAAATTTAAATTTTCGTATAGGGTTTCATGGTCGAATTTAACCTGATGTTTGTTTTTCTAATGGCACTCGTAAAAAAAGTGGTAGTAACAAACTTCACGCACGGGGCGAGTATGTGTACGGTATAATATTCGAAAGTAAGTTACGCCCACTTATGTGCAGCACTTGTGTGATGTAACGTCCTCTGTCTATAATTAGGATTATTAAGAGTAGCCATTAAAGACGGAAGTGCTGTTTACATTCAGCTACCGGCGGCGGTGGTCCATTCATTACAGAAAACGAACATTCCCCACTCGCCATCATCGGTGACAAATTAGTCAATGGCTAAGGTATGTGTATGCTAAAGGTGACACATGGTCATCTTTTGTTAACGTCATTGACCACAGTTGACCGTGTGACAGCTTTCAACTCGCGCTCACACACACTTCACCAACGATCTACCAATAAATTCACGAGTGTTGTTAGACCGTCTTGACTAATTTGTCTTTTGTAAATTATCAATGATGCCAGCGAAACCAAATTGGAAATGAAATTATCGCACATAATTATTAAAGAACGTTTGGGGCTTCCCCAATACCCAACGTAAGCCCATAGTTTTACATTTAATCCGATTGATTTAACTCTTGACTTGCAAGCTAAATGCGAGTCTTAATTTCTGCTACATGCTTTCCAAATCGATTTAGCAAACTTTGTTGCTTCCCTCGAAAGAAGATAATCTAAATCGCAATCGCACACATGCGGTTCATTCCACCGAGAGTATGGTCAATGAAAGTACGAATGTGTACATAGGCAATTGGAACTTTCTTAGTCACTATATCAAAGAGCCAGCATCAGGCCAGCCTGTTTAACGTTCTCACCGTGGGTGGTATTGGTATGGCGTTGCATTACATGTCGTTACTGCATAAGACGGCCACGAGGCATAGAAGCACACTTCATAAATACATAAGCTGTCACGAGAATCTGTTTCTGAAAACTTTAAATTGGATGATGTGATGGACCCTTTTCAACGCAGAGCAGCATCACTTATTGTAAGAAGAAAAGAACCAACGTACGAGTATGTGGATGGTGTGTTCAAAAGACGTACGGAAGTACCCTAGAAACTAGAAAGCCATGAACGAATGACAAGCTCGAGGTTGATGAACTTGCCGAGTCAAAATTCGATTGGGTCCTGACTTTGTTTGTATAAATGCTTGGTGTGCACCCAAATGCAACAAACGTGAGCCATGTGCTGTTACTTTAATTTGCACCACCGCACGTATCGGATGTGTTCGTTTGATCCTTGAGGAAGGTATAGAGACAAATAGTTTTCTTTTTTACTCGGAATGAAAACGGACACTTGGGCTACTTAAGAAATATGAGTGGAAGTGGTTTGTTTATTGGGAGTATGGCTGGGTGCAACACAATGCGAGTTGAAGGTATAGGGATTACGTCTACTTAAGGACAGGCATTTAAAAAAAAAGTATATGTTGAGCTCATTAGCTGGAACAACGACTACTGAAATGTGAACGGATTTAGGATTTTCTGAAAAAAATACGACCAGTGGCCTTTCAGGATGGAATAACTGATCTAAATCGAACTGAAAGCTAAAATTATGTGCGCTTGGGAGAGACAAATGATTGGTGTCAAAAAAAAAGAGATGAAAAAGACAGAACTCAAATTTGGTCTCCCTCAATTTTCACTTTCTAAGTCGACGATTTTGTTAACCATGATATAAATGTTTTGCGTTTTTGGGTAGATGTGAGCTTAATAATGTGAATATCATCCCAATGTCTGTTTGTCTTAGACATGCCACAGCAGAGGGCCTATTCTAGTAACATTTGCTTTACAATTAATCGCAATCGACCTGAAGATATACGAACTCAAATTTTACTGAAAGAGGACAGATTCGACTGTTGGCAATACTTTGTTTTATCATTTTAGTGCCTAACCGTCAGATCTGGTACATTATTTTCAAATTTGTTATTCTTTACCTTTTCACCATTTTAGTGCTTAACCGAAACTGTTTCCAGTGCCATTGACGAGCATTGAATCACTGTCAGACTGGTACGTACTTTAAATTTTTTCATTTCATAACTACTTTCATTCATCATTTAGTGGCTTACCGAAACTGTTTCCAGTATGCCATTGACGAGCATTGAATCACTGTCAGATCTGGTACGTTCTATTAAAATTTTTAATTTCATTAACGTGGCCATATTATGGCTTTTATAATAATTAACTTAACGATAAATTGGCATATACAGGCGCCAATAAAAAAAGAAACATTTTCTCAAAATATGTGTTACAAGGCATTAGTTTTATTTAACACCTAATATTTGATCCGAAATGCGGAAGAAAATAAATAAACGATGGCTCACCTTCTTAAAATCAGGCAATCTCTCTAAGCCTAAGCCCTCCATCACGATTTGAAATAAACGTTGATCATCACTAGTGCTGGGGAAGCTAGTTGACTTATTGTGGATGTGTATTCTAGTACTAACTTCTAATAAATCAGTCGCAACCAAACTATTTCGAACGTCGGAAGTCGTTGTCTGCTGGGTAGATTCTGGCTTCATATTCATCCATCGCATGTCAACTGTCATTTGACTATCCTCGTCGAACTTGACCTCGTTGTGCTGGTCCTCCTTGTACTTAACTATTTTATCATTTATTGTACTTGTACTATCTACTATCAGCCTTTTGTTTATTACATTCTGTTTTGTTCCAACATATTGTAATAAATGTTCACTTAAATTATTATTATTATTTTTGCTAAAAAATACAATATTATTATCACGTTCGAGAATTGTCTGACAACTGGAAATGTGACTGGCAACGATTGATAGTAATAGAATAATGATAAAATACATTTTGAAACAACTGGTTGATATGATGGACAGTTGCAAAGTGGATGCGATTTGCACTAAAGAGATGTCGGACACAGCACTCGACGACGGCGACGACGACGATGATGATGATGAGGTTGAGGATGGTGTAACTTGGTATATCCGCAAGCAATTAAAATTTGTTGTACAACAATTACACTGGATTGGATGATGAAAGTGAAGATGCGAATAGTATGACAGCTGATCGATTCGGTGTTTGAATTTTTGCGTTTTGAAATTTTTTATCTCTCGCATTTCGATTAGATTCTTCATGGTGTTTGGTGGCTTTGGACACATTTTCAAATTGGCCGTTTGCGCGCGTCGCGTCCAATGTTTTTGTTTTCAAGTTTTTTTTTTTTTTTTTGAAATACAGCAAAACTTTGACACAAATAACCGAATATTAGAACCTACAGTTGAAATGGGGAATCTCCGTTCCAATGCATGTTTTTTTATTTGGCGGCAATAGCTTTTCACTTTTTACTTTTCACTTTTAACTTTTTCAAAAATCTCTGCGCTGTTTTCGCGAATAAATATTAATAATTCTCGTGTTTAAATATACAATACACATGTTTCATGACTTACATCAACGAAACAGTCATAACTCTGCGTGATATAAATATGAGATTTTCGTCTTTGTTTTGTTGTTTTCCTTCGTTCCACTTATACTGTATACTTTTAATATCTAAATTATTATCAATTCTCATCGCTTTTGGTTTCTTTTTGATGTTTAGCTTAGATATGACGGCAGGTGTTTGTTAAACTTAAATGACACTCGAAACAAAATCCTCTGGTGACAGACAGAGGTTGTCGAAAATTATTATTTAACGCACATCCAGCTACTTGACATGGAAAGAGAGTTTTGTTTATTATTTCGACTACTAGTCTTGTACATTGGCTAGATTAAGCAAGTAGCCACCCGTAGCCTACCAGTTCAGTCAAAGTTTGAAAATAAACTAGCATCTGTGAAATTGTGAGCGTTACACTGAGTAGACCGACACCAACCGAAATTCAAACTGAATACAGAACACGGTACACACGAATGCGATGAGTTTGAGTTTGAGTATGTGCCAAGTGCGAGCGAGATTCACTGAGCGAAGTGAATGATATTTGTTTGTGCTGTGCGGCCGTGGTGTGCCTTGGGCTATAATTTCTTCATATAGCTTGCTCGCTAGTGTACGCTGTAGCTGTACGCTGTGCGGCTGCTGTTGATGTTTGCTGAAGGAAGCAATCTCTTGAGTGGAGTCCAATCGCACTCAGTGCAGTCTTTGAGAGGCTTTTGAGTTCTTTTTACTCATTCTTAGCATGAACGGCAAGAAACTGCATAAATGCAACACTGGTCGGGGAGGGGGTGTGCCGTTTTTCTGTTTCTGTTTCTGATTCTGTTTGTGTATTTTTTCTGCTTTAGATTGTCACCCTTTGAGTGCACACAATATTTACAATTTTATTATGTTCGGCTAGTGTAGCCCTTGAATCGCACTATAAGACATCTAGCTCACATGTTTCAAATAACAAAAAAATCGCTTTTCCACTTGTTTTTCTTTTACCGAAAAATTTCAAATGAGTCAGCAACCAACAAGCATTGGATTTCCCAAATTATTCATTTAATAAACATCTTAGTTTTTTTTATTGGTATCCACATTAAGGCCTGTATGTGTTTAATGCGTGCCTAATTGTGTTACCTGGACTTTCTGTTAACTCTTTTGACAAAATCGGCATGTTACGTGATTTTGTGGCAATTTATTTCCCACGTCAACGCGGGAGGAGTTGGGCATATCCTATTTTACTTTTATGCAAAGTCACGTCTAGTGCAACTACTCCAGAATGTGAAATTTAGATTAGCCATGGTGATTCATTCATGATTCCATGAGCCCTTTTTGTTCTTTCCTCGTTGTGTCTTTTGTGTGTGTTTGGTTGGAAAATGTTGCCGCCGACGCCACAAAGATGCGTGGAATTCTTTAATAGTTCGATAGCGTTCTATATAATGCATATTGCTGATGCTATAAATGGGCATGTATCTTTTAATTGTTTTCGGTATCCCGCTTACGGTGGGGCATCCTACAACCTATACTTATGTCAGCCGGAAGTTCTTAATAGCTGTATACAATTTATAGCTTTTAAATGAATACGGGAGGTAGAACATTCATTTTGAATAAGAGTTGGTTCAGGCTAACGCGTGTTCCAGAGGTTATTTGAATAATAAGTTTAAAAAATTACTACTCCAGCTAACTATTAATAGAGGGGTGTTGAATTCTGTAAAAAATAACCGAAACGACAACCATTTTCGCTTATGCAAAAAAAGAAAACGAACGAAAATTGGTTCTTGTTACTCTTTTCGTTTTCGTCGTTTATGAAACAGTTAAGACCGTGACTGTAAGCGCCACCATAAGTTAAGTACGTAAGTAAGGAACATTCCAGTTTAAATTGCTTATTGCGGACAAAGAAATATCGATATAAATTGTTCCTGATGGGCTGTTACACTTGCATTTTTAAAAAATGTCAACTCTCGGTTGAGGTTATACTTACTTACTTACTTACTTACTTAGGTGGCGCTACAGTCCGGGTTGGACCTGGGCCTCAACCAATACGCCTCTCCAGTTAGCGCGATCTTTGCCACCTAAGGCGAGGTCTTCCTCTACTGCGTTGTCCCTCCGGGTTGGAGTCGAAGACTCTTCGGGCCGGAGCGTTGGTGTCCATTCGCTCTACATGTCCTAGCCATCTTAGTCGATTGATGCGCACTTTTCTGACCAGGTCGATGTCGCTGTACAGCTCGTAGAGTTCGCTGTTAAATCTCCTCCTCCAAAGCCCGTCAACGCAAACGGGACCGAAAATCAATCTAAGAATTTTGCGTTCAAAACGATCAAGGAGATCTTCATCTGCCTTTGATAGCGTCCATGCTTCTGCGCCATAGAGTAGGACTGGGATGATGAGGGTCTTATATAGAGTCTCCTTAGTGGTTCTTGACAGGGCCTTACTTCTCAATCGCCTTCTTAGACCAAAGTAACAGCGGTTGGCAAGTGTAATTCTTCGATTGATTTCTGATGTGATGTCGTTGTCAGAACCTATAGCGGAGCCGAGGTAGACAAAATCCCTAACTACCTCAAAATTATAGCTGTCTGTCGTGACGCTCTGACCGATTCGTCGATGTTGTGTGTCCCTTCTTGTTGACAGCATATATTTCGTTTTGCCCTCATTCACGACTAAACCCATTTTTGCCGCTTCTGTACTGATACTTGCAAACGCACCAGTGACAGCTCGCTGTGTTCTGCCAATGATGTCGATGTCGTCGATTGTGCCTCTGGTGTTGGCTTGCGAGTTTCGCACAATCTTCTCAAGAATGATGTTGAAGAAGTCACACGACAGCGCGTCATTTTGTCTAAATCCTTTTTTGATATCAAAGGTCTCGGTGAGATTGTTTCCGACCTTTATGGAGCAGCGAGCATTCTCCATCGTCATTCTGCACAATCGGACGAGTTTGGCAGGGATGTCAAAACTAGACATGGCTCTATATAGCTCGTCTCTATAAATGCTGTCGTATGCGACCTTAAAATCGATGAAAAGATGGTGAGAATCGATCTGAACTTCTTGGGTTTTCTCTAGGATCTGCCGCAGTGTGAATATTTGGTCGGTTGTGGACTTACCGGGCCTAAAACCGCACTGGTAGGGACCAACCAAATCGTTTACAAAAGGTTTCAGGCGTTCACACAGTATGTCAGATAGGATCTTGTATGCGATGTTAAGAAGACTGATACCTCTATAGTTGGCGCAGTTTAGAGGGTCTCCTTTCTTATGGATCGGGCAAACGATGCTGAGGTTCCATTCATCAGGCATACTTTCCTCCGACCAAATCTTGGAGACGAGTTGGTGTATGCTCTCTACCAAGTCATCTCCCGCTGCCTTAAAAAGCTCGGCAGACAAGCCATCTGGTCCAGCAGCCTTGTTCGTCTTAAGCTTGGATATTGCTATCCTCACTTCGTTTTGGTCGGGTGGACGGAAGTCTTGGCTTTCATCGTCTAAGCTGAATGGTTCGTTCTGCCTGACAGCGGGATTTGGGTCGTCTTCGCCGTTTAACAGTTTGCAGAAATGGTTTTTCCATAACCGCAGCACCGACTGTGACTCTACCCCAAGGTTTCCTTGTTCGTCTCTACAGGTCTCTGTTCGGGTCTTGTTGGATGACACGTTCTTTTTACCCTTTGGTAAAACTTCCGAACATTGTTCCTGGAGTAGCACCTCTCTATTTCCTCGATCGCGCGCTTCTCGTGCTCTTTCTTTTTCTTCCGGAGAAGCCGGTGTTCTTCCCTCCTCTTTTGCTCGTAGAGCTCACGAGCTGCTCTCGTCCTTCTGTGCAGCGCCGCTTTGTATGCGCTTTGTTTTGCTGCATGTGCTTGCCGACATTCTTCATCAAACCAGGTGTTTCGTGAGGAGGGTGGTCGTGTGAAACCCAGCACATCGATTGCGGCCTTTCTGATGGCTTCTTGGCATCTATGCCACTGGTTTTCAGCACTTGATGCTGGCTGCAGGACTTCTCGAGAGGTTGAGGGATACGCGATCAGCAAAGGTTCTGGCGGTTTATTGCGATTGTAGCCGTTCAACGTTAAATCTCCTCACAGTATTTCCCCGTTGTTGTGGCGTTTGAGATATCCGCACACGGTTGAGGTTATACTAATTCCAAATGTATGTCAGGAAAATGCAAAGCCCGATGTTTTGAGTGCTTACCACAACAGCGACCTCTCAAAATCCAACCTCAAGAAATCTATTAGGCTTTAAATATTTGCAGTCTTTCATCTGGACTGCACAAAGATTGTTGTGGATACAGCTTCAAAGACAGCGTAAGATCTAAAAAGTCTTCCTTCTAGTGGAAGGTAGGTAGATACAGATTTTTCTGGGCTTTTGCAAAGGACGACTAATAAAGTCTTCAGTATATATACAACAGAGGAGGTCTAAAATGAAAATGCGCGAAAGGAACGTGTCTCTTTTTTTAATAAAAACTCAAACTCCCACTTAATTTCCCACAAATTTACCTTAGTTATCGTACATTAAAGATGAGTTTGACCATTCCATGGAACGCCACACGTAGTTCTATTATGTAAAAGTTGGTTATGTTCCAGCAAGCCCACCTACACTGCCCCGCTTTATCTTGTTAACAACTTATTGGCATATTTTCGACGGCTTTTTGTGATATCTTTAATTGATCTAACCATACTCGGACTACGGCCAAGCACTACGAATTAATGTTTTGATGAATACCATTGACCAATGTTGGCTTCTTTTATTTCTAGGCGATTTGTGTGGCTTATGTGGAGATCATCGGAGTTTGGTGAGTGCATAGTCTAGTTTTAACCATATTTTACCTTTCAAACTAGTTTCAATCTATCTAAAAAATTTATCTTTTTTACTTACATTCGTCGCTAAGTTGCCGTGCTTTTTCGAAGATCTTTCGAAATATTTCCTTGCCACCCATTTTGTTGTTGCACCCGAACCCTTCATGGGTTTGCGCCTTCACTTAGACTTTTTGTGCATTTACTGAATTTGCTGTTGTATGAGGTTCGACTGTCGGTAATTGGAGTTTTCGGAAATAGACTCACAATCGGAGCGAGAAAGGAATCTACTCATCTTTACAATTTGAAGTAACCGACTGCATACTAATGTCGTTTTCCATTGGTTTCACTCGGGGATCCACTCGTTCTGTAGTCCAATGGAACAAGAAAACTGCTTCTGATTGAATCCACAAGAGTATTGGTGAAATGCCAAAAAATAATCTACGGCAGCTGTCAGTCGACTTGTATAAAATACACGAACTACTATTTTGACTTCAAATCCAGAAGCGAAATTCTCTCCTCAGAATCACCAGAAGAGTATTTTTTGTGCCAATGGAACGGTTTCAGAAGTGATTTTTTCGATTCCGGACTCTTCCGGAAAACGACATAAATAGGTTTCAAGCTCAGGCCCCGCCAAGTCAGTTGTAGCGGTGGCGGTGTTATCTACTGTCACCTAATAGCTTTTGATTGTTTCACGCAACGACTGATGCGACACTTTGTTACAAAAAGAAAAATAAAAAACTGCAGCAATTGTCGGAAAAATGTTAACTTCCACTCAACAAATCTACGATTGACAGAAAATGGTCGAAGCACTTTGTCTGATAATGTCTGACCGGCGGTATACCGTATATAACCCACATTAAGACCTCCAAAATAGAACAATTAAAAAATGTACATACGTATATACGAATACCCGCTACATTGCTCGCCAATATTAGCGAGGCGTTGTTGCAGAGTATCATCGTTAATTAGGTTCCGCTTTTGTACCAGTATCTCTATCTAGTCCCACTTGTGAGTGAATGATGCAACCGCTGCGCTGGAGTCTTTCGAAAAGAACCGCAACAGAATTACAGCAACAGCAACAACTAAGTACGCACTCTCTTTGAGTGAGTTTCAATTGCGTGTTTTCAAATTGCAAAATTTATGTGTGATTGTCTGACTGTTTGACTTAGATCAACTGAGCAACGCCGAGGACTATCTGCCTACGATATTTGAAAATCACTCAAGTAAGGCATGCGGCTTAAGTATTTGTTTGCATAGTTGTTAATTAAAAATTAATTAAAATATCCACAAAAATTCATTCAACTCGTGAATCTCATCTCAGTCATGACAGCTTTAGTCACAAGGCAAATGTAAAGGCAAACTGCTTGTATGTTTAGCACGCACGTGGGCATTCCGCAGTCGCCTCTCGCTGCTCTTGTCACTTATAATATTCACTCATAATATGTGGCCCATTCAACGTCATCGTCACCTACCGGCTTTTGCCAGTAAACGTGTTTCGTAATCAACCGAAACTAAGCCACAGTCCTGTCGACCGTGTACTCCGCCATCAAGTGACTTTTTTTTTCTTTTTGTTGCTTTAAATCAAAGGAGGCCCGCGAGTAGTTGCAACGGCAGCTTATAAAAAAAAAAAAAAAAAAAACAGAGACGCACAAAATTACTTTTTATGTCGACTGTTGAGATTGAGAGCGCGAATGTCGATCCTATCCTACACCTTGAGTGGATCGCGATTTGCGTCCGAAACGTAATGCCTTTTTCGTGTAAGTTATTTTGAAGGGATGTGCGGAATGCTCTCGAGAAATTAAAACCCATAATTGCACAATATTTCGGGACTTTGTTAGTCCTCTCTCAATTCGTGCAATTCGCACGCAAAGCCTAAGCCAAAACAATGACCGACATTTACTTATAACCTCAAATTCGGCATTGACATCCTTTCGACTTTGGATTTGCAAGTGCAAGGCTTATGCTTATGTTTGAACATGTAGTGGACAATCATAGACCCCGTCACAGACTTTCCAATCGATAAAAATATACAATGACGAGTTAATCTCTAGATAGCCATACTCGGTGGATAAGATGTTGTCAGTTGTCTACGTTGCTTGCACCCTACGGGGACATAAACTCTTCCATACGTTCCGTAAACCGAACGTCTAAGTATAGGCAAATCGATCGCAATTTATGTAATCTGATCGGCGATCGTTACAGCCAAGTTCCCCAATATTTATTGATGTGTAAGAAATTATACATACAATCGAAATTTCCTATCGACGACGTGGTGCTTTCCAAATGTTTTCTGAAGTGGCTCTGATAAGAATGTGTGTACTGTTTTCTTTCATTTTTCTCCTTCTTCTTCTCCTCTATTTACTTGTATACGGTAACGGTTTTCTTTTCCAGAGAATACACGAGACGTGTGATTGCAATTGTCGCGTACAACTTTCTAGGTCGCCACTGTTATTGATAGAATGTTGCATATAATTAGGCGGATGCTAACTGAAGACTGCAAACCAGTTGCTTGTGTTTTACGGGTTACGAGGGCGTTCATCGAAATAGAAGGAACATTTTTTTTTTTTGTAATATTAATGAAGTCGTTCTGCTTTTTTGGTTCGTTATTTCAACGTGTTACCCAAGCGGGGGAGACTTAAATCGAACCACACCAATGTCGAATCTGAAATGCGTTCAATACGCTATAGTTTTCCCCAATGTCCTACAGGTGGCCGAGTCTACTCAGCGTTGGCTCAATGTATCGATGAGCCAACTTGATGGCCTCTAAAATTAGAAAGACTGCAGTTGATACGAACGGGGCAAGTCCCTTTGTAGATTTAAGAATTATTTTGGTAGCCTTTTATTTTTCTTTAGTAAATCATTTTAGATTGCTTTTGAAGGAGGCAAAAAAAAAAAAAAATTGTGTGGGTGAGTGGACGAGATGTGAGGTACCTAAGAAAAGCATGGGTAGGTTATATCAGGATGGCTGGACAAGGTCGAGTAACCAATAGGGAGCGACACAATAGCCAAAAACATCGGCTAACCCCCCAATAAGGGCATCACAATGGGTCCACACGGACTTAAGTGGGGTGCGGCAGGACTCGTCCTGACGTATCCACCCATATACCTAACCTAACCTAACCTATGGCTATAGGTTATTATTTGTTATGAAGAAGAAGTGTTTGTGGCGAATGATGTGTCGAAAAGTTGGAGGATGCGGTGTTCGCTTTGTGTGAGCAAAATAACAAATACATGAGTGCAAAACAACAACTGCGTGCTCAGGGTTTAATTCGAAGCGAGTAGAGCGAAATGAATTATTGCTTTGGAGGTTTATCTAAAACACCCTTTTTGTTTATGCCGTTGTTAGAAACCCCCTACGGCAGGGGTTCCCAGACTTTTTTATACCGCGACTCCCTTTGCAGGTTGTAATTTTTTTCTGACGCCCTTGGGCACCAAAAGTGCGGAACACAGTCGCCCCCACTTAGGTCCCACTCCAAAAAGTGACGTTCCCGACCAATCTAGTTAGTTTTTGCATTCAGGTTTCGTCTTGTCCAGACCAATCTAGTCGACTTAACTTTTGTTCTGACAGCTGTGAAAAAATAAAAATAAAGTGATAGAAATGTCGACCTGTGCGTACCGTACCGTCTTGTTACGGAACTCCTGCCCTACGATATTGAATTCGAATGGTTTTTCTTCAGATTAAGTAGTAGAAATGCTCTTTCTTCACCCTTTTAGCTTATCTCGAAATGTTTAATGCTTCCCACGATTTGGCATCACCGGTCCTCAGATCTGACAGATTTTGCCACGAAGACGTATTTAAATGTTTACGCCTTAATGGATTAGATGGGGCAAGGTGCCGAAGGTGCCGAAGTGATACAGACCAAATGAGCATTTAAGAGGTTTGATTTAAAAACACAGTAGGTACCTAAGGAAAAGTGAGAAGGTTGTTGCAATGACTATATACATATACGTTTATATGTTTCCCATGTCTCAGACATTTTGGAACCCACACACCGAAAGAAAACCCTTTGTAAAATCAAACACAAACCTTATTTGAAAAAGCGGCAACCAAGGAACGTTGTTATTTTAACAAATGTGGCGTAATAAATTCTTTTATCAAAATGTTACAATTTTACTTCCTTGAATAAACAACCCCGTTGTCAACTTTGTGTTAAATCAATCACAAACATATTTAAATAACAATCTTCGTGTTCGAATATTTCAATTCGCAAACATCATAAACGTTGTTGAACAACTATACGTTCCGTTTTGATATAAACATTGTGAACGTACCTATTTGTTTTAATATGAAACTGTTGAGTGTGGGATTTTTGTATTTATATTGCAACGATCGTGTTATTTATTATTATTTACAATTAAGCGTGATGTCTTAAACACGAAGTTTGTGGAACCGTAACGAGAGGAAATTGTTTTCCTGCAATTAATTTTCAAAAGTTTACAATCATGTCTACGAGGGAAGTTTGATAAGTCAGTGACTTTTTGACTTTTTTCTCAACTGTCATCTCTTATTAGGCTTCTGTGAAATTTTGAGCAGCCGGCGTCATTTGCTTTGTATTTGGGAGCTATTTAAAGCAATAAACCTCTACAATTTTATTAAAAAGGGAAAAAAGTGAAATTCGTGTACCTATACTGACTTTTTACTTAAAAAAACCATCCCCGAAACCAAGGAAAGGCTGGATAAATACTGTGGGGTATCTGCACCATCAATTCCAATGGTTAAAAAGTGATTTACTGAGTTTCGTTGTTCGTACCAACACAAATGACGCCGAACGCTCAGGACGCCCCAAAGGGGTCGGTACGCCTGAAATCGTCGATAAAATCAATGGAATGATATTGGACGATCGGAGAATTACAATTCATGAGATGGCTGAGGGACGCTGGGTGCCGCGATTGCTCACAATCGAACATAAAGGCAACTGAGTGACCTTTTCAAAGGATTGTTTAACGATGTTTAGCCGTAATCCCAAGGAGTTTTTGCGCCGTTTCGTAGACGTTGACGAAACATGGATCCACCACAATTAACGCACCAGAGACCAAGGAACAATCAAAACAGTGCATTTCTAAAGACGAACGTGCAAAAAAAAAAGGCTAAAGTGGGTCTATCTGCCAACAAAGTCATGTTTTCGTTTCCAAGTCAACAATATCATCGAAAAGGGATAAAATTGCTGTTTCCTCCTTGGCAAAATTTGTTTAAAGCTGCAATTGAAATTGACGAATCCACATGTTCGTAGTCTTTTAACGTTTTTATAAATTTTAAGTCTTGAAAAGGCGCCTTCAGCTAGATTACACTGAATGGTTTTATATAAGTTGTGGCTATGAATAAACAAACATCTTCAAGACCTTGCATTTCGTTTTTGAGTAGTTTAATCTGAGACTGCAATAGGTATATTTTTATAGAATAAATTGCTCTCGCCATCCATCTTGCTTGATGCATTGCACCTGTAGATAGGTCTGATTTTCAATTCCTTGATAGCGTTTCCTCTCAGAAATATGACAGAAAGCTCAATGAGTTCGCGGTAGTCGTCCCGCAATTCGCTTACTGTTGTTTCTCGGAAATGTTTTTTTAAAGTTTCGCTGCCAGTTTGAAAGTTAGAAGAATCTATATTTTTCCAGTTGTCGCGGAACTTTTTGAGAAGGAGAATGTATGGGCTTATTTACTTGGCAAATTTTCGCTTCAAAAGGACTCTTTAGAACAAGTTCATAGACGTGATGTTGACAACTAAAAAAGTAGTAACTCCCTTTCAAGTTTCTGTTCTAAAATCGCACACGCTCCGTTCAAACGACCTGTATTAGATGCTGTTGGGTCACAGCACATTATCTGTACATTATTTTCGAGGTTCCAGTCACTTAATGCCCTAAAAACAGCTACAGATTGTTCTTTTCCGGAAGAATTTTCCAGCTTCGGCACAGAAAGAAGCTGTTCGTTACTGCCAAATTTTAAAACGATAGGAACTCGTTCTTCTTTCGAACTTCTTACGGTGAGGCCAGGTAGCAATTTCCAATCCCAGTGAACAGTCACAACTTCAGGCACATCATTTTGGAAATCGGCTTTTATAGATGCAGCCCTTTTTTTCTTTATGCTTGTTTTCGAATACGTTGGATCGAGGATTTTTTGATGGAAAATTCGTCAACATTAAATCCGATCGCTTCTACTGTGGCCTGAAGAATGTAAACGGAGTCTCGAATGGTTAACTGACATCGGTCTGAAGCTGATACTAATTTAGCAGTAACAAATTCTTTTCTTCCGCGTTTTTTTAAAGTTTTAGATTGCACTGCTCCCGATGTTATTGGCAAATCCTCTTCATGGCTTTCATCACTGTTGGAATATGTGTCTGTTTCGTCGTTTTGTTCTTGGTGTTGCATACACTCGGTTAATACCGAAGAGCTGGATGGTAGTGTCGATTTAAGTAATCACTTTTCTTCATCTAGTATCCTTTTGTTAACCCTTTCTTCCTTTTCCATTAGTTTTTTATCTACCCCCGTTAGGCAGCCTGGTCTTCCAGGTTCTCTCTGACGAAGCAAAAATATTTTGTCCTTCTCTATTTTAATTTTAAGAAAGGCATCAGCGTGAGCTAAATCAAAAGGATTTTCTAAATCGTTTTGAAAATCCTCTTCCCGGCTTTTGAATATATCCTGAGATTTTATGGAATTTTTTTGGAGATCTTTCCAAAGCTCATAGAGTTTCACAAGCTTTTTTACGCAATGAGGAAGTGCCCTTGTGGGTATTCTTGCTTTTCCCAAAATACGAGTTTGCTTATGCAATTATAAGATTGAAATTATATTTAATAAATTAAAATAAAAAAAAAACATTGTGCGTTGGTGATATCATTTCCTTTACTTCAGTTTTGTTGTTGTGGGGAATGTCTTAGGATGTGTGCGAATATGTCTACAAATGGCCTGGCATTGGATTTGGCGTTGGTTGGTAGAATAGAAATAAGAATATGGATATACGAAGATACATAGATATACGGTTGCAGTTTGATATTTCAGCAAAACCTTCGAAGACTTTTTGGAATTGTTTTAGATAATTCGACTTTTTATTGTGTAAAATAATTTAATTTCCAAAGCTAATCAGAGCTGATGTCGGTTTCAGGGAAAAAAGGTAATAGATTTCTTTGTTTTCTGTAATAGTTTATCGAAATTCGTACCTATTTACACACAAACCTCGTTTAGTAAAATTACCGCGGAAAAATGTTTATAAATCACAATTTTAGAAAAGTCACGTAGAGGCTGCGTAAATCTTTACGCGATGTTTAACTAAACAACATCGTAGAGGCGTCGTAAGGGAATCTAATAAATACGGCTGTAAGCATTCACGAATCACAAGGTTTTCGCACTTTCACTCACAGTTAATTTAACTTCACGAATATTAAAAAAAAAAAAAACTTCTAATACTTGACGCTTTGAAGGAAGCTTAGCACCCGTTATTTGATGGTTTGTATTTCCCACTAAAAAAATACTTTTGGAACTTCTTTTTGACATCTTTTAAAAGTAAAAACAGAAGTGGTATCGATGCGAAACATGACAATGTACTGAGTAACGTTCTCCAAACAACTGCTATTTTCCTATATAAATGTCATGGCATTATTTGATTTAAGGTCGGGTATAGTAAATGAACTCCAAGTGTCGTCAATTTTTTTTTGCAATGGTTTTAGACTTACAAAAAAATTATGACGTGTGCGTACAAAAAAAAAAGTTAAAAAATAAGGGACACCCTGATTACTGGTTGCTCAACTACGGGAGTTGTTATTTGCTTATGTCCCAGTAGTAGTAAAATTAGTGCTCTTGAGTTTCACTCACGTAAACTGTTGCCTCCAAACCTACTTACATCGGTTTACTACGCGTTACTTAATTCTCGTTTGTAATATATGGCATTTCTTGCTGGGGTAGTGCTTACATCAGCATTTTGCAGCCTGTTATTACAGCCCAAAAAAAGGTTATCAGAGTGATGATGTCCAAGCCAGGATGGGAGCCATCATTTCCACTATTGCCACTTAGACATTTATTTGTCTACAAAGTATTGAGACTGTTCTATCTGAGAGGTGGTTATAACAACTTTATAGGAAATAATGTTACATATTCACTTAGATCAACAAATAATGTTGTAGTTCCACGAGCTAGAACAGAACACTTTAGACGTTCCATTACTGTTATAGCGCCTCATATATATAACAAACTGCCTGCAGATTTATCAAGTAATGTCGGATTTAATAGATTCCTTAAAAATCTCAGAAATTGGCTTTTATCCAAATCAGGTGTAGAGGATTTGATTCTAATAGTAAGTTAGGAAGATATTTTTGTTTGTTTAAAGAATATTTTATTGTCTCATAAAACCCATATTAAATTCTATATTGCCTCTAAACTCCTTAACGCTTTTTTTTTCTCTAACTTCCTTCCATTGCTCTTTCTTACCATTCTCAGCGCGACTTCTTATAAAAATAAAACAATGTTTTACAAAATAATACACTTGAAACTGGTACTCTTACCACAAAGTGTATAAGATACATCATTTCAAAAATTAATTCATGGTTAATAGCCATAATAATAATAATTGTGAATAATTTTTATCCAACAGCTGTTGTTAAGTCTTATTTAATTAAACTTGAGAATGTAACCAATGTGCTAGACTCTTGAATAAGAATTGTTGTATATCATTGTAAATTGAAATGAAATAAAAATGAAATGAAAAAAAAAAATATTATAAAAAAAATTTATAAAATGGCTAAGTTTTGATGGTTTGTTTAAATTGTATCTCTTAGCCCATTAAATCTAACACGAATTTGTTCATCAAACATTAATTAATATTTGATACGATCAGGATACAATGGTCAAATCAACCATTTTCATTTATCATTCATTTATCAACAACGCCGCCTTAGTTGATTCAAGCACGCAGCGTTATTTGAATCAACCACTTTCGCATTCTTGGCCATCTTCAAACATTTCATCTCTTCACTCAGGGTTCTCCTATTTCCGAGCTCACTAAAAGTAAATGACCATTTAGGGACACAATTTTAGAACTACGCGGGCATTAATTTTTGGCTTGGACTGCTTAGCTGGAAAGGAAAGGCAAGATACAAAAAGCCAAGGGGGTTTTGTGAGAGAATTATTTGTTTACTTAGAGGCAAAAAATACTACAATGTGCCAAGGGTAAAAATTTTTGGTCTTTTGTAAAAAATATAAAGAATTCGGCCACATCTTCGATCCCAAAGCTCATTTACAATGACATTCCAGCTGTCAACTCTTTAGACAAAGCGAATCTGCTTGCTGCACATTTTGCAGCCAGCTCAATGCTCCCAGATTGCGCTTTGCCTCTACCTGTACTTGAGAGCGTCGAATACACCATGGGACAAATCCATTTTCGCACTCGTACAGTGGCAAGAGTACTTAATGATCTCAACATAAATAAATCCGCTGGTCCAGATTGTATTTCCCCAATTGTTCTGAAGAGGTGTTCTTCCACGCTGGCAAAACCACTGCGTAAGCTTTTCCATCTGTCCTATTCTTCTGGACTCTTCCCGAGAAGGTGGAAAACAGCATTTGTCCAGCCCGTCCCCAAAAAAGGCGAATCTTCTTCTCCCACCAACTACCGACCCATAGCACTTACATCCATTCTTTCTAAGGTCATGGAAACGCTGATAAATCGTCAGCTCATGAAATATCTTGAATCACGAAAACTCATTAATGACCGGCAGTACGGTTTTCGTGGCAACAGATCCACTGGTGATTTGATGGCTTATCTCACCGAAAAGTGGAACCAATCTCTACATCACTCTGGTGAAACGAAGATTGTTGCGCTTGATATTTCAAAGGCATTTGACAGAGTTTGGCACCAAGCTCTTTTATCGAAAATGCGTGCATATGGGATCGATGCGTCTCTTCTTCAATGGATTAGAAACTACCTCTCTGGCCGTTCAATTCAAGTTGTATTGGATGGCTTCAAGTCTGAAATTCACCATATAAATGCTGGTGTTCCCC
Organism: Cheilosia vernalis; assembly: GCA_949126925.1. Taxonomy (NCBI): domain Eukaryota; kingdom Metazoa; phylum Arthropoda; class Insecta; order Diptera; family Syrphidae; genus Cheilosia; species Cheilosia vernalis. The sequence continues at coordinate 17,587,796 of OX421363.1, read as the reverse complement.
AAGGCTCCGTTTTGTCTCCGAATCTCTTTCTCATTTTCATAAATGATCTCCTGTCTGTAACTTCTAATCCAATCCACTCCTTCGCCGATGACAGCACCCTCAGCTTCTCATATTCATTCCAAGACTCGCGACCCTGCTCTTCGGCCCTAGAACTGGAACGGCAACGTATGTTAAGCTCATTAAATTCCGATCTCGACAGCATTATAAAATGGGGTTTAGCCAATAGAGTGGAATTTAATGCTTCCAAAACACAATGCTGTCTGTTGTCATTAAAGCGAAACCAGAATCCTCAGCCATTATCCATGAATGGCACTTGCATCGCCGAAACCGAAAGACTTTCCATTCTCGGTATGTGTGTCCATGATAAACTCCGTTGGAATGACCACATACACGAAGTCGCCAAGAACGCTGCGAAATGTCTAGGTTTCCTCAGACGGTGCAAGAAATGTTTTACCCCTTCTGATCTGGCTGCCATATACAAGGTGTTCATTCGCCCCAAACTTGAGTATAACTCTCATATCTGGTCTGGTGCGCCCAAAACCTCATTGCACCTACTAGAAAGGATACAGAATCGTGCTTTAAAACTTATTGGAGACACAAATATAGCGAATTCTATAAATTCGCTCGAACATCGCAGAAATGTAACATGTCTCTCATTGTTTTATCGTTATTTCTATAAACAGTGCTCAAGCGAAATCGCCAGCTGCATTCCACCCCTTCAACAATTCAACCGCAATACTCGCCAAGCCAGGAATGCCCATCAGTTTACCCTTCTTCGGTCGTACTCTGAAATATAGAGATTCTTCCATAAGCCGTACAACACTAATGTGGAATGCCTTGCCCAGCTCGGTCTTTCCATCTCAGTGCAATTTGCAGACATTTAAAACCAATGTGCATCGGAATCTCCTATCTTCTCTTCTTCTCTATCCCAATTTCCTTAATGCCCGCGCTGTGTACTTCAAACTACACCATAAGAGTAGTCATAACCTCTTTAGCGCGTGTTAATTATAAAAAAAAAAAAAAAACTTAGAATCAGAGCTCACGCTAGACTTTTTATTTACTTTTTCAATGGGAACAGAAACACTTGACCCTTCCACTTAACAGGCGATAGCTTTACCATTGCATCACGGTCACCCGAAAAATCAACACACTTAATGGCTAGACTTTCGTGCAGGATATATTTTCGAGACGAAAGACTCAATCGAAAGTCCTAAACAGATTTACAACCTCTCTGAAGTCTGTATAAAATCAGAACCCCAAACAAGTGCAAAATATATAACTTAGAAATTCGTAAAAACACCCCACAACCACTATCTAGAGCAACTGTATAATAAAACTAGTCTCATTAAGGATCCTTTCTTTTGGGGATTAAAAATTGTAAACATTTTCTTACCCACCGTAGGTAGAAGGTGTGCATGTGCATTTCTGGGTAGGCGCGTGACTTTTCAGCTCTTCGTTGGCTTTGAAGATTTTTATGTTGTCTTCGTAGGTGGGATCTACTCTGTTTTATGTTATGAACGTGACGCTTCAACCGAACTAATGCGAGACAGCTTCGATGTGTGTTTACAGGACGTCCAGCTAAAAGTTAATTGCGACTGTGGCTGCTCGGCCGTGTGACTAATTGTATGTGGCCCTTGATGTCAGATCGGCTTGGCCTGGGTCCACTTTGTGGCTTTGACGTCTTTTCGCAGTCACGTATGGCGGCAGATTTCACCTTTGTCACTTCGAGTGGAGCGTGCCATGTGTGTGCAGGGGCCCTCTCTCGCATCGTTGGCACTTGCATTGGTTGCACTAATCGTATTTGATCCTTGATATCAGAACGACTGAGCCTAGGGAAATTCGGTGCAGTAAAACGGACATTGTCGCCGCCTTCCGCCGATGTCGCCTGGAGTTTGCCTTTTGTTTTTCTATGCGCGCCTACAGGTGTCTGTCCTTGTGGCTGTGATATGTGACGTCTTATGTCATCTTCGTTGTCTCGCGGGCAAAGTACTACCGTATTATCAAATCGTGGAGCTGTTGCCATTACTTTTATATATAATCACTAAATTAACCACACTTGGGTTTTCTCTATTTATTTTCTTGCAATTTCAAAAGTACTCGGCGATTCGATATGCAGTGCACAACTTGAAGGTGAAATTTACAACGGAAATTCAATTTATACAACAACTCGGAATCGGAATCGGAATCGAACAGAAAAGGATACTCCATGTAAGAAATACGCTGAATTCATGCGCATTGAATTTTGTCTCGTCTCACGGAAAAGAGACAAATACAAATCGCAAAACTAAATCTATTTGTTCAACAAAAACAAAAGAAAAAACATTTCTCCCTCACCGAACGGTGTATATAACAATTACGGTTGAAGGATATTCATTCGTTTTGTTTGGGCCACGATGAACGTGAAGGCGCAAAATCTATTTCGAAAATAATCAATAAATTGTGTTTTGCTAGGTCTCGCTCTCTCGCTCCCTCGCTCTCTGTCTGTCGCTTGCAGTTTGTTTCTTTTGTTTGTTTGTTTGTGAATCTGTTTCTGTAGTCATCGCATTTCTTGTATTAACGAGAACATTTAACATAAAGGAAATATTCAGGATACGTTCGATTTATTTTTTCGTCTCTTCGTAATAAAAAATTTTAAGTTATTTATCACCGGATTCAACTGCGCAAATATTCAAGTGGAAACGGTGCGAAATATGACATGAAGTAATATTGTGCAATTTGTTTATAAGAAACACAAGTCCATCTAATTGAAATAATGATATAAATCCTTGGTGGTGATGATAGAGCTCCGAGATAGCACGATTTCGAACTGGGAAAATTTGTAATTGATGATATTTTTAAGTGTAAGCATTGGTTTAAGTTTTTGGTGGAAATATTTACAATAGAGTCTTGCAATTAAACGTGAAGGAAGAAAAAAAAAAGAAGATTATTTCTTTTTTTCGGCAGTGGGTACATATTTTTTTTTTGTTGGTATATTTGTTTTATTTAACTTTTTGCGTTGGGGGACATTATCGAATATACATAGAAAATACCCCTGTATGGATTTAATTTCATTGCAGAGCAGCATTTCAATTGCGAACACATATTCAAAGAATTGATGATACTTGCACAGTTGGAAGGATAGTTGAGAAATATGATTTATCCGAAATTTCCGCGTCGCACTTTGGCATTGATACTGTTCTGTCTATTGATTACTCTGGGAGCGGTGGGCATTCTTTTCTTGGTGTATTTTTTCAATGAAAGCAATGCTCTGTTGATGGACTCGTCGTTCAAGACAATTTACGGTGGCCAACAGCAGCAATATAAAAAGAATATAATCGCCAATGGCGGCGGCGAGTACAACTTCGAACAGAAATCACCAAATCGATACACCAAGGATGTTGAGGGAAGTGTCAATCAGGTACGCATCGGCAACAGTAACAACCGGAGCTCGATGCCGCATGGCTCTTCTTACGATGAGGATCTGGCTGTGTTTGCATCGTCTTCGTCGCAAGAATCGGAGGTCAGACAATCGAAAACCATCAACTCCAAGTCGACGAAGGACTTGACCGCCAATTTGGACACCATCTACATAGATGACTTTGACAGGCCACAACAGGCGTACAGCAGCAAGACCAAAAGTGAGTTGAGCAGCATCGACTACTTTGATACGATTCTTGTGGATCATAAAAACGAGAATGAGAATGAGAATGAAAGGAAGGACCCCCGAAAGCGGGTCGAAGCAGCCCCCATGCCAACTTTGCTGAACAACTTTATTTCAGAAACCGCTAGCGACAGCCAAAAGAGCCCCTCCATTTCGAATGAGAACGACAGAAAATCCAGAATAAACAGCAAGCGTCGAGAGAATAGTCGTTGGAAGCTGTTGCGCTACACAAAAGTAAAGCCCAACATTCGGGAAGACGACGACGCATACGACCTAGAAATTGACTCGCCTGGCAGTGGAAGCGGCGACTTTATCGATGACACGGAAATCAATGAGATTTTCACAAAGCAAATGAGTACACGAATGTCCAAAAAGGAAAACAAACCCTTGAAGAAGAACTCGGCCAAGTCGAATCGGGCCCGCAAGAAGCATCGCAATTATTTCTTCAACAGCCACAACGACTACAACTCCTCGCCACCGCTGCTGGTAGCAACAGCATCGTCGAGCGGTTTAAAAAAGCTGCCATCTTCGTATCCGACACTGTCCGCTCAGACCGGCGAACCATCTGGCGTTGCAAATAAAAAGTGGCCAGCTCCCCAGCTTATCTTTAGCCATCAGAAATTCAACGAGTCGGACAATCTGGCAACTCCCTCGTACAACAGCAACGTGCAGTCTCAACTGGAGCAGGGCGACCTCGGATCCACAGCCACCGCCAGGGTAATCGAAAGCTTTGTCACCAACCTGCGAGAGATCGGTGCCAGCGAAAACAACGAGGCCTGGATAGAAACCCGAACCAGACGCATCATGGGCAATGTTAAGAAGAGCGAAGAACGATCCAGGCAGCTCTTGCTCTGCGAAGAAGCCGGCGGTGGTGAGCTATGCCGAATGCTATTCAAGGGCCATATTAATGATTAAGTATAAATACTATATCATAAGCCATACAAAAGTGCACAAATTATAAAACAAAACAGAAACTACTAAGAATGATCAAATGCGTGTTTGTTAGGAAAAAAAAAAGAACAGAGGAAAAATACAAAGCTTTTTATATACATGCAAAAATATCATAACCTAAAGATAGTATAAATTATAAAATTCTTTTCAATCGGTGTGTAGAAGAAACTGAATTTTTGATTACGAAGGATTTCGTAAAAGAAACCAACACAGAATTTAATCAGCAAAGTGTAACTCAATCTCAAAAAAAAAAAAATATAGTAAAGTAAAATTGGTAATACCAGTTCAATATAGTTTAACGTCTAAGAAATAGTTAAATCTTAAGCATACGAGTAATATTGAATATTTCTTTGTGTTTTTTCTTTGTATTGTTTAGTTCTGTTTTCGTAGAGTTCTCTTGAAATGTGTTTCCATAAGAATAAGAACAATTTGATTGCATGTTAAATTTAAATGACACAATTGATTTTAATTTGTTTACGAATTGGTCAAAAACCCGTGGCGTTGAAAAGACTTTTCCCTAAAACATAACGGTTTTGTTTAGCTTGAGAAAAAAGTACTAGATTTCAGGTTGTGGTCCTCGTTTTTTTTTAAGTCTATTTGTTTGTTTAATTGGTTTGATAGTTTGTCTTTTTTCTTTTCTTTTTTTCACAGAAACTAGCTCGTTTCGCAAAATATACTTCAATAGTCATTTTCCCGCATGTAGTTCACTAACGAAGTAGTTTAAAAATGGACTCTGACAAGTAAACTAGAGGCAGAGTTAGAAAGTTTCCACATTTTAGTTCGATTTCATTTCCACCCATTTCGAAAAGTCCGCTTATAGGAACTAGATCAGAAATGAAAAGTAGACGATCGGCAAAGTGCAAGAGTGATTGGCTGATTTGTTCACGAACTAGAACTAGATCAGAAACCAACTCTGATAACTGTGACAAGCATTACATATTTTGGAAACTCACTTTTTTTTGTTTGTTCATTAGCAGTTGGCCTTTTCTTCAACATTTTCGTCCATTTATTGAGACGTAGGTCTTTCTTCACTTCACTAATGTATAAGTGAACTCAAATAACGTGGTTCAAAAGTGGTCACAGTTTAAGTTATCAGGGCCCATGTTCTGTAACTCAGTAACATATTTTTCAATTTATATCGTTTTAGTGATAAATATATCCACGTGATAATTACAGAACATGGGCCCAGGTCTATGAAACATAAACTGAGTCATCTATTATAACTAGTTCCAAAGAAGACAGCAACAAAATTGAGCTGTGAGTAAGTATGCTTCAAGTATGGTTCAAGTATGCTTCCAAGCTTCTTTCTTAATTCACATTTCCCAATCTTTCTTTTGACAAGCATTTATCCGAGTACCACAACACCTGCTTTCGAAACAAGAGATGTAATAAATATTCAAATATAACATATCACTGTACTCATGAGAATTGGATACAATTCCTTATTGTAAGCCAGAACTTTCGATGGAAAGTTGACCATATATTAACTGGGTCCGACTAAGTTCTACCAACAAAAAGAAAAACCCTATTTTCCCCATTCAACCGGTCATATTTATAGTATATTATAATATAATTATATGAATGAATGTAATATGAACTAGAAGAAAGAAAAAAAAAAACAACGTTTTGTTTAGTAAAAAACTAATAATAATATAAATTAAGAAATTGCATTCTTGACGGGTCAATAGTTTCTTTTTCATACCACTAAGAGAAAACATAAATGCAAAACAAACAAAGCCAGTTATGGTAGGAAATAACAAAACAAAAAATAATCCAACGTAAATTAAAATACAATTTAATAAATAATATACAAAATACAAATTTAAATGACTAATAAATATATACAGGTCATGCAATAGGGATAATATTTCGTTGCAAATTTAAACATTGATGTATAAAATAATCTAATTAAGAAAACAAAAAGTAATAATACGTATTTTATCTGATTTATTTATCATAATATATGCCCAAGTAAAGTTTTTTGTCGTAAAGTATTTATTTTTCCAATGTTATTTTTATTGTATTCTATATAAATGTACTTTTGAATTGAATACTATCAGTTATAAAGGAAAAAGCGCAATTAGTTTTAAGTGTTGAACCATCTGCTGATTTCGATTTTATACATAAAATTCATACATCAATGAATTTCAAATAAACGTGAAATATAAAACAAAACAAAAAAAAAAACACTTGCAATTATTGTTTTTCCGCCTTTCTTTTTGGAAATATTTTCGAAATAGGCTCGAAAGTCGTAACCGATTATATTAACAGTTCCGGCCTTAAAATTGAATCGAATTGATCTGGAAAAAGCTTCTTTTCCAGCAGGAAGTATCTAACCAAAGACTGTCTCCCAATGTACAAGTACAGTACAAGTTGTTGATCGGAGACAATACTGAGACCTCTAACTTCGGCCGATTTCCCGTTGCTTTGCCTACAAGCTATATTTTTACGGAAGTGCCTTGCGTGTCGTGCGCTAGTCTTTGATACATAGAAATTCGTATTGACAAAGGTCACGAAACTGCAAAAACTCCGGTTCACCTACATAATTTCAAAAAACCAATTCCGCTGTGGGCAAAGCTGCAGTCAACGTTCATACAATTTTAAACGTTCAAATTACAATTATTCGTTACGTGTGGATAGTATTTTTTTTTAGGAATAAGTGTACTTTTGCTTAAAATATTTTAGAAATATCAACAATGTTCGGGCTATGAACCAATTCTTATAATTATGGGTATGAGAGATTCTGTTCTTGGCAACAACTGTGATTCAGGGCAAAATCGTTATTTGTTAAATATTAAAATAAAACCAATTATATCGTGTAACGTTAGAAAAAAAGAGTTAACATTTATTGGATTTGGTTATACAAACGAGGGGAGTTCAATATATTCGCGGTATGGGGGGGATACTCCAAAGATGGGAAAAAATTATTTCGTGATTTTAGTAGCCCCTCTATTCAAGTATTTTACTGTAAAATTTCATTTGGCTGTGATTATAAGTTTGCTTTGTATTTTGCGTTGAACGAAGGTGAAATGGCTGTTGTCGCGATGATCACTAAAATTGAGAACCGCGCTGTGATAATATTTCTTACTAAAGCTAAGTATCCTGCTCGCGCTAAATTTTAGCGTCCCTAGTCTCCACTCCGTTTCTCCACAGCAAAGATAAATGGTAGCTAAATTTTTAAATATGATATAGATGGGACAAAAGCCATAAGTTCATGACAGAATGTCGGTAAACGCGATTCAAATTATACACGTTATTTTAAATTCAAACATCAAAAGCATCGCAATATTTAAAATAATGCATACAACACAATGCATCATTTGAAACAATTTCTATAGCAGCAAGTAGAAGACAAAATTTTCCAAAATCTCTTTACCGTCGTGAAACAATTATTATTACCCGAAAAACATTCGAGGCCAAATGATTCTCAATTCTGATATAAATAAATTTCTCCATATCTCGCAAAACAATAACTCTGCTTTGGATTTGCGTTTCCTTTTGTTTCTCTCGCAAATATTTTTTGCGTTTTCCTATAACAAAATAGCAAACACGCATCAAACTTTTTATTCCGTTTCTTCTGTCAATATTAATCTTCGATTTAATGTGCCGGACATTTATTTCGCGAGCTAAATGAGTGGAGACTTTTCATCGGCCCATCTACATGAAGTTAAGAATTTAGCGCGCGAACACGATACTGCTTTGCTAAACTGTCTCGCTAAATTTTATTTTTGTAGACATTTTTGTATAGGAGATAAAATTTAGCGCGAGCAGGATACTTAGCTTAAACAAGGAAAAAGTAAAAAAAAAAATATTCACGAAAAGATGGTGACTGTTTTTCGAGATTCTGCACCTTCGTTGTCAACTGTTCAAAAGTGGTCAAGTTTATTTCAAAGGGGTAGGGAGAGCATTGAAGACGATCCTCGCTCAGGCTGCCCACTAACTGGCTGCACCGGAGAAAACATTACACAAGTAGAGAAACTTGTACTTGAGGATGCCCGAGTAAAGATTAAAACGATAGCTATGAAGATTAACCTTTCTATTGGTACCATACACACCATTCTTCATGATTGTATAAATCTTTCCAAAGTCAGTGCAAGATGGGTGCCTCGAATGCTCACATCGCTCACAATGCTCCGGTGCACACGGCATGGATTTCTAAAGCTGCTGTACGGGATTGTGGTTTCGAAAAAATTCAACATCCAGCCTTTGGTCCGGACCTTGCCCCTAGTGATTTAGTTTTGATCCCAGATTTAAAAAAAACCTTCGTGGTAAGCGATTTACCGATTATGAGGAGCTCAAAACTGCAATAAATGAACATTTTGGAGAGAAGGATGAAAACAATTTTTTTGAGGGTATAGAAAAGTTAATCTCAAGATGTAATAAATGCATTAATGTAAGAGAAGATTAAATTGAAAAATAAAAACATTCTTAATTTAATTCGTGTTTTCCTTCATGTCGATACCGCGAATATATTGAACTCCCCTCGTATATGCAAAAAATCATTTGACATTTTATATCTACGATAATTTCCCTTGTGGGATATTCCATCCATTGTGACGTCGTTGTTCACCGTCAACGCCGTCGTTAATCGTCACGTCAATAAACAAAAATAAAATAAAAACACTTAACAAATTTTTCTTCAGTTATTTAAGAAAAATGTACTCATGAAATCGAAGTTAATAATATTCAAAAGCGGAAAATGCACAACCATGTTTTTCCTAATATGTTTCTAGTTTATAAAACATCTCACTAAGGTAGTTTATTAACAAATTACATTATATTATATCCCTTTTAAAAATATTTAATAACGAACCTGTATCACATTCCGTTACGGTTGGCAGAGGTTTCTAAATTGCCATTACACCGATATAGAAAAACAAAATGGCGAATTTGGAAAAAAAAATTGATGGGGCCAGCGGCAAGAGGATTGCGGGTTGGGCCTCTCAGTATTGTCTTTGTTGTTGATTACCTGACTGAAAGTCTCTTCCATAAATCTGTAACGACGCATTTCGTTACACAGTCAGTCGACTGCTCCGCCATCGACCGCAGTCGACCATCTAGTGCCAAACAACAACTGGCAAAATATTTGTGTTCATAATAGAATTCACATCGGCTTGTTGTATAAAATTCAATGAGACCACCAGCAAAAGCCCAGACGATCGAGCAAGATCACATAGTGGAATTGTACCAATCTAGTGTACCGGTGATTTGTTCCCAAGGAAGTCGTAGGACTACTTGAATTTTTTGTCGCTGACAAGCCTGCGGGTAGTTAGCAAATTGCCGAATCCTCCGCAAGGAAGATTCGTAGTGCCGGGACAGTCGCAAGATAGACCCGTAGTTCCAGGATTGCCGCAAGGCGAACCTGTAGTGCCAGGATTGTCGCAAGACGAACCTGTAGTGCCGGGACAGTCGCAAGATAGACCCGTAGTGCCAGGATTGCCGCAAGGCGAACCTGTAGTGCCAGGATTGTCGCAAGACGAACCTGTAGTGCCGGGACAGTCGCAAGATAGACCCGTAGTGCCAGGATTGCCGCAAGGCGAACCTGTAGTGCCAGGACAGTCGCAAGATAGACCTGTGTGTACCGGGACGGTCGAAAGACGAACCCGTGAAGACGCCGGGGCGTCCCCAAACGCCCACCAACCGAGACCTAGCCGTAGAGGAGCACCTAAGCCGCCACCGTTGCCGTATCGTTCCAGAGATTTGCCGAAATATTGTAGTAACCATAGATTAACCATTGTAATGAATATTGTAATTGACTGGAGATTGTAAAATTGAGAATTTGTATAAATTGTAACCGACATAAGTCTTGATATAATAAATATTTGGACATACCTAAGTAATAAAGGAAACTCCACTGTAACCAAAGTTCGTGTTTCTTTGGGAAAGAACCTTGGCGATCCGACGAGCTAACCTCAGCCTAGACAAAAAGCACATCACAAATCACGTTAGCCAACTAATAAAAGCAAAACGCTTAGTATTTGGGACTGGATCTCATTACTATGTTGAAAGTGACGTTCACGGTGTTAACAAAATGACGCGACGCCGACGGTCTGTTGGTGCTAAGAAGTCAATTCTGCAGTAAATGAAATTGAATTAGTGTTTCTTAAACATAGACCGCGATACCAATAATCATTTTTAGTGTCCAGGCTAAGTTTTTCGAACTCACAATGGCGAAATTTTCCATACAAAATAGCATATTGTGACCTAGGAAATATTTAGTGTGAAGGTTAAAAATGATTATTGGTAAGGCCCAGATAGTTTAACATTCCGATAGTATATAGGTATCGATAGTTTCGGAAAAAATTATAGATAGTTTTATGTACTTACGATTTTCAAAAGACGGGGTTGTAAATTTGTCCATAATTTATGAATAAAAAACATCCTCAGGGTCAGACAAATCATACTGATCATGAGAAGTTCTAGCGAGCACTCCCGACTGATGCTTACGCTTTAAGTGGTCGGAGAGTTTTCTCGTGTTACCTGAGTCACCTTCAACATATTTAAAAAATGTCCACACAATCGAGTTTTTACTTCAATTCTTTTTTCACTAGACTTTTTCTCTTTAAGTTTGAAGAAATAACTTTACTATTTTATTGTATTTAGTGAACAAACTTTAACTTAACCGTTAAGAACAACCAGCTTCAAGTGCATTACATCTACAAAGTTAGAAAACACGCAGCGCTATCTGCGATTGTAAATGCTACCAGGATATTAACATAGGACTCGCATTTGTATTTTATTTAGGTTTAATTAAAGGCGCCTATCTTTTTTTCGGTACAAAAGAGGTACTTCTTTTATTCTACTTTATACGTATAAAAGTAGTACTCCTACTAACAAGTACTTCTTTCACGTACATATTTCCCACGTTTTTTCAGTACTTCTTCTACGTTTGCTTTGAATATTTGCTCATATGTATATATGGGTTCTATAGTATCGATAGTAAAAAATAGATAGACTATCGATGTTTAAGGAACACTACACCTCACGGTATAGTTTTTTTTTTGAGAAAGGTGGAATGCCGGAAGTTGGCTGTGTGATTGCTGTTATTTTGATCAACATTGTGTTTGCAATTACTACCTACTTGTTTTTTATTCCTTCAGCAACTATATTTAAACTTTATGTTGATGTTAATACTTCTGGCTATTTATCACTTTTGTTTGTTTGTGTTAATAAATTAGAGAACGCACCGAACAAAATATGTTTGTTTTCTATTATTTAGATAGGTTCATCTTTCTTCTTCACAAATTCTCCGAATCTTCGCGTTAGACTGACTTGATAAACTGTTTCAAAAAATTGAGGCAAAATTTTCGATTTAAACAATTGTTACTGTTTTTGTTGTGTTACAGCTTTAATCTATACTTGTCAAATAAATATAATGCTACAAGTGCCTGTGGACTTGTTGTTCTGGTGTTATAGGCCCCTCTGCTCTACCTTCATACCAGTTACGATGGAACCCAATTTCCCTCAATCAGGCAATATAACAGAAAATCCATGCATATCTCCCAATGCATCGATCGAATGTTCAGGCTGAGAAATTTCCATTGAATTGCAACTCCCCTACAAAGACGAACTATTGGAGAAACTAACCAGCATTGGCATTAACTGTCAGGCATATGCCGATGACATAGTATTGATTGCCAGGGGAAAGTTTGAGGGCACTCTTTGTGATATCATACAGATGGGACTAAGAGCAACCCAAGAATGGTGCCATACAGCAGGACTAAACATCAATCCGGCAAAAACAACTATAGTGTCATTCACAAGGAAAAGAAAACTTCAGGGACTGAAAACAATTCGATTATCAGGCACAACACTGATTCCAGTCAACGAAGTAAAATACCTAGGAGTACACCTAGATAGTAAACTCATCTGGCGTAAGCATACGGAAGAGATTTCTAAGAAGGCAACACGCGCTCTTATGATATGCAAGAGCTTAGCAAGCAGGAATGTCGTGGGGATGTAACCCAAGTATCCTGCGATGGATGTACATTGCAATTGTGAGGCCTATGATCACATACGGAGCTGTAGCATGGGCAAAACGAACCAGTCTAGTCACAATAAGAGACACTCTTAGTAAAGTGCAAAGATTAGCGTGCCTATGCATTACCGGAGCAATGCGTACATACCCAACTTCAGCTATGGAGGTACTCTTAGAGCTAACTCCTCTACATCTCATGGTTGAGGATACGGCATATAAAACAATTCTACGGATGGCAAAAGAAGGAATCGGAAGGGAGAAGTGCATTAGTTCAAAAGAATATAATGTATGGCTCGAAAAACTTCCACTTCTAGCTATACCCACAGATGATAGCATCAGGAAATTCAATTTTGAGAAGAATTTCATAACGAAGCTCAGCAATAAGAAAAATTGGAGCAATGAATCCACGATTTACGGACTGAGCCAGCACACTGTAAAATGGTATACAGATGGATCAAGAACGGATGAAGGAACTGGTGCAGGAGTGTTTGGGCCAGGAACTAAACACTACGAATCCATGGGCAAATGTACCAGCATCTTCCAAGCTGAAATATGCGCCATAGATAGGTGCGTTCGAATCATCCTCAAGAAAAATTACAAAAACTGTAATATAGCAGTGATGTCAGACAGTCAAGCTGCCATCAAGGCACTTGACGCCTATATCATAAAGTCAAAGCTTGTATGGGAATGCCTGCACAAGCTTAACAAAATACGTAAAAACAACAGAGTAACCATTTGCTGGATACCTGGTCACATCGGCATCGAGGGCAACGAGGCTGCAGATGCTCTGGCAAGACAGGGGGCGGCGGAGCCCTTTATAGGCCCTGAACCATTCTGCGGCATAGGGGAACACACCCTACGAGAAGAGTTCAGCAAAATGGAAAAGGAAAAAAGAACCGCAGCTTTCAAAAATACCTAAGGCCTGAGGCAGGCTAAGAAACTTATAGGGAATTACAACCTAAAAAGATTCAAAGCATGTATCGGTCTAGGCAAAAACAACCTAAGAATCCTTACGGGTCTCCTAACGGGACACTGTAGGCTTAAAGAACACATGAGGAAACTGGGCCTATCGGAAGAGGGTCTCTGCAGATTCTGCGATGAGAGCGCTGAAACCCCAGACCACATTCTAGAATCTAGAATTATAAGAGAAACTGGGCTGGATGAAGTGCTCTAAAGTTTATATTCTCGCCAAGGCAAAGACAGAGCAAACCCTCAAACACGGTTCTTAATGGAATTGTGATGCGATGGTGCTCTGGAAAAGGGCACGAACCTTTCCAAGGTATAAGCAGGGGGCACTATAGACCACAAGGTCGCAGTGCACTAGACCCTCTCTACTATTATTATTATTATTATTAACTCCCTTACAAAGACTGTTCCAGTCTTGTATTTTTTTTTTGCCATAAACTCGAACGTGAAATTAAAACCTTACTCAGTTAGAAATAATGTTAACGCATTTATTAGAAGGAAAAACAAAATAGGTTTCACATTAATAAATTTAATACACATTTTAGATTTGAAGGAAGTAAAACTATATTTCCGGTGCAAAAAAACAAAACAAAAAAAAAATAAATAAAATAAAAACACACAACAAGAAATTAAATACTTGACTGGAAGAAGACCCACTTTCCTATAAAGCAGACTCTCTATTAATAAAGATTATACAAATTACTACTTGTCATATACTGTGCGTGTGTCAACAATAGTTTACGAGTATTAGCTAACAGTGAGGGGTACTATAAATTTCGTAAATAAATAACAAAACTAAAAAAAGAGTAAAATAAAAATATTTGTAGCACATTGTTATATAGTTGTCGAGGTATGTACTTAAAAAAAAAAAAACGTATATATTTAACTATTATTTAACATTAAGTATAAGAATTATCTCTCCGGAGTAAGCATAAAAGAAGTTTATATAGAAAATTCCGCGACTGAAAACACACACAATGAATGTTTTGTCCTTAAAATTGCTCTTAATATCCCTAGTGTAAATTTGTTTGGTTTTTGTTTTTAGAATAATTTATCTGCCCTTTCTTACGTACAAAAGTTACACATAAACCTACAATGGATAACAATCTGCGTATTGTTTTGCGTTTTCTTGCTGCATCTGGGCTCGGAGACCTTTGATATCCTTGTCTATTCTCACAATTAGGGCGATTTTCTGCAATGAATAGAGGTTTTATTACCGACTTAAGATTAATTTTCGAAACAGATGGGACACTTACGGTTTCCTTATCTCCTGGCGTCTTGTTCCACAGCCAGATCATGTATGCGGGAATGTAGAGCATTGAAGACAAGGCAGTGAACCACCCGAAGGCGTGGGCCCAGAACGGGTAGCTGTAGTCCAAGTATTTCACCGGAGTCCATTGCACAATGTTAAATATAAATACACCCTGCGGTAACGGTGTTATTTTGTTTAGAAAAAGGATAGTAAACATATCAATTGTGAATGAACGCTTACCAAACAGATCATTGGAGTGGTGAAACACCAACAGAACTTCCACCAGCCCATTGGGTAATAGCCAATCATGTCCTTGATGCCATCGTAGAAACGATCAACGCCATAGGCCCATGAGATAGACACGCACTCGAAGAAGATCAACCAGAGTAAGCAAAAGCCACTGACAGCGTATGAGTCCAGAATTTGAAACACGTACATTCCACCCTAAAATTATGCACCGCAAAATATTGAAATTACGTTTGTTTGCAATTGGTGTACACAAAGCCGCACCTGTGATATACAAGTCAAGCCCACCAAATAGCTAAGCGCACAAACAATTGCAATAAAGATTTCCTTGCGCTTCCTCAGCAACTGCGGCCACTCGTCGATGATGGCCGTTATAAAGCCTTCCATTGTGCAAAATTGCGAATCCAATCCTATGAGCAGTAGCATAAAGAAGAACAGGCACGACCACAACGGTGATCCTGGTAGCTGCAGCACCGCCGAGGGATAAACCAGAAAAGCCAGCCCGGGTCCTTAAGAAATTAATAGACCGTCTTTGCATTGTCATTTTTCATTTGCGCCAGTACTTACCAGACGCAGCTACTTCAGCGACAGGTCTTTGTTGTTCATGTGCCATGAAGCCTATCACAGAGAATATGACGAATCCGGCAAACATACTTGTGCTCGAGTTCACCGAACAAACAATTAGCGCGTCTCTGCAAAGGACATGATTAATGCAAGTGATGGAGTTTTCCTTGGCTGTATACTCACTTGTAGACATTGTTTGTAAACTTATTATAACTTCCGAGAGCCACGAGGGTTCCCAGTCCCAGTCCGTAAGAGAAGAAGATTTGCGTCACTGCATCGATCCATACCTGTTGAATATATTCAGTTATATTCCCACCAATAAAAGATCAATCGAAAATGTAAGTCTTTTCATCGTGATCAACAGGTTCCAAAATAGTCAATGGCGTTGATTTTTTTTTCTGTTCCTCACAAATGTAAAAACTTGAGTCGTTTGATTGTATTCGTTCCGTTGAGAGAAGTGCTGCGTTGTAGCCGCATTATAGAGGTCAAATGATCAAATCATCACGTTTTTAGAAGTCTTTTCTTCCATTTCGAAGTACTGACGAATTCATTGATGAAAATTGGCATCAGGGTAAATAATTTCAAGTGAACTTTCGGTCGACACGAAAAGAATATTAACAGAGAAGAATATATCTTGTTTGATGAAATCCGAAAATCCATCGGGCAAGTGTTTCTCATTCAAACTTGCGTAGAAATTTATCAATCCCCAAATGGAATCAGCCAATAATATTTTGCGAGTATTTGTTTTTGGTCAGATAAAGTGCATTTTGGCTTGTTCTATATTTACCTGCTAACTTAAGTTCATTTCGAAGGTCGGTTTTAATTGTTTTTTTTGTGGATTTCGTTCCATCTTAATAAGTCACTCTTTTTCGTTTCGAAGGCAGTCGAGGTAGGTTGATTTTATAGTTACCACTTACCTACGGACCAGTTCTTACCTCAGATTCAGTTAATTTCGAAAAGTTTGGTATCACATAGAACTTGATTCCCTCGAACGCGCCTGGCAGTGTTATTCCGCGAATCAGTAAAACAGTCAGTAAAACATATGGGAATAGCGCCGTGAAGTAGACAACTTTTCCCGTCCATTTGACACCCTTCCAAATGCAAAAATAACACAGAATCCATACGAGCAAAAGTGTTCCGGCCAATTCCCATCTAATGCTGCCGATGTGTTCAACACCAGGAGAGATTTGTAGAGTACGTCGCCTGATGGAGCAGAAAACTTTTTAACTATAGAAACAGCTGTACGAATAGGATGTTGTGGGTGACTTACTCCCAGAACTCTTTCACGGGATCAGTTAAGTCCGATGCAGATATATTTGTGGCCGCAACGGAGCAAATCTTTTTCACAGTACCATTAACCTTGTTCAATTGGTCCCAACAAAGCAGCTCCTTCCTTTCGTAGGGATTCACACAGTTGACAGTATTCCATATGTTGCTACATGTGCGCCAGGGTACATCTTTAACGAGATTCAAATTTTTCGTACAAACCGCAAATAGAAAGATTTGCGATGAAATTTCAACTTTACCTGCTCTCATCGACATGAAGAAGTAAAACGTGGCCCAGGCTAAGATCACAATGTAGTAGACATTCATCCAGCAAGACATGACTGCAGCAGCATAACCAATACCTTTCATAGAATGTACATTTCAAAACTCATTCAGATCTATTTATAGTTTGCTGAATAGAAATACCCTTAAAAATCGGAGCTATCTTGAAGACTCCCAAACCGCCTATTGTCAACATCTGTCCGAGGGCGAGTTCCATGAAAAACATTGGTATGCCGGCGAGGATGAGTGTTAGAAAATACGGTACCAAAAAAGCACCTCCTCCATTTTTATAACATAGATAGGGAAAACGCCACACGTTACCCAAGCCGATAGCTAAACCTACAACTGATAATATAAAGTCGAGCTTAGAGGACCATGAACCGCGCTCGGGTATGCTTTCGTGTTTCGTTATCTGTGAAGCGGTTAAATTTTTTTTTTAAACCAATTAAATTTTTTATAAATTCTTTTCTCTACCTGATGTGAAGTTGTGATGAGCGCTGATGATGTTGAAATTGGCACTGCATCGGCAGCGGTCTTGATTGCTGGCATTTCTATGTTTTCATCGTTTCGTTTGCTTCGCAAGTTTATGGTGTCGTCCAGTTCTCCTTCAATACCAGTAGACATACTTTTGCGTGGATATAATTAAAATCGTTTGGGCTAGAATGGCTGTACTTTGCAATTGAATGGTATTCTTCGCGTCACTATTAAACGGGAGGGGAACTTCTCCACGTTCGTCCTGTTCTAAGAAAAAGAGAAAAATTTGTAGGTTATTTTCGCAAATGAACGATATAATGATAAGGGTAATAAAACCTGCGACTTTTTATCGGTAAATCTATAGTCAAACTTGAAGGGAAAACCTTTTGTGATACAGTGAAACTGTCAAACTTTCTGTTGGTGACACTTTCAATTTCTGACAGGCGGAAAACAGTACGCAAAATAGTTGACTGTCCGATGGTGAGATAGTTGTCTATCTGCGTGCAGCTGTATTTTCCACCAAAGTGTTTGCACAAGTTCACTTTCTCTCAAGCGATTTGATGAATCAGCTCGCAAAAAATGACAATTCTGTACTTCTCGTTGACGAATATAGTGATTCGGACCCTGTTCGCGCCAGTTTCGTTTAGCTTTTAATCCAAAATTGTAACATCTTCACAGTTCACAGGCCCTGGCATAGATGTCCTATGCTCAACAACTCATTGCAATATCGGAAATCGTCCGCAAATTTGACTTTAACTTGAATTTTAAGTCACCGCGTAGAAGTCGAATAAAAATTTGGTGCACGTCAGACAGCAACGGTGGCAGTTTTGTGAATTTTTTGTATTTAATGCCGAGGAGTCTGTTTTGGACGCAACAGTGAGTCGGTAGATGACTGAGCTTGGAGTCTCAGCTTCGACCCTTGATGGAAAAAGGCGAAGATTCTCCAACTCTTTCCTCACTGCTTTTGAATTATGTAGAAACCTTGCATTTAAATCGTACCCAACGAAACATATTAATATTGATACGTTATAGGTATACGTACGATACGTATGTCAATTTCTTTATCAAGACTGGAACTCTTTGTCAAATTAAGTAGTTATATACGAAACACAGGAAAACTATGAGACGGTGTAGCCATCCACTTCACTTCGTATCCTATTTCGAAAAAAAAAACATTACGTTTTTGACAGAGTTACTGTGTGTACATGGAACGCTGCACCAAATTCACATTTTTTTTGTTGGAAATTCCTGTATTCCGAGAAGCTTTTTATTCAACATAATATCGATCTTGTTGCGTCAAACAAACAGACTTTGAAAATATTAGAAAGTTATGATTTTCGAACAACAACAAACGTCACTTGAGTTTTTCTTCATAACTTCTATAAAACCACTTTCGAATCAAAACAAAAACTGAT
The DNA here is from genome assembly GCA_949126925.1 of Cheilosia vernalis. Taxonomy (NCBI): domain Eukaryota; kingdom Metazoa; phylum Arthropoda; class Insecta; order Diptera; family Syrphidae; genus Cheilosia; species Cheilosia vernalis. Next base: position 17,568,762 of record OX421363.1, on the reverse strand, counting down.
CAGACAACTGGCAACGATGCATTGCACTTTCAAATGCAACAAGGACACTAGTCGGATGAGGACATTTTTGATTTTATTTACTATCTAACCTTTGAATGAGCCAACAGTTTGGTTGACTTGTTTCTTGTGATACCGAAATGAGACTGAATAAATCTGATTGAAGCACGCTCTTATATTGTAACTGATCTCAATTTAAGGGCGATATTTCACATTTCAAATCAGAGGGGGGCTAACGAATAATTGGCACATATTAATTCGAATTCGAAAAATGCCATAACATTTCCGGATTTCATTTTATAAAAGAGTGCATTCCACACCACACACACAACTTTGCGTATATCGCTCTAGCGAAGAATTGAAAGTGACGGCGAATATTTTCGAACAGTCGCTTCTGTATAGGACACTTTCTCGGAACCGGAAACGGAAACTTTGTTCTTTTTTTCTGTGAAAACTGTTTCACTGGCAGTTTATTTTTTAAACCAGTCTCTGTTGCTGTTGTCACTGTTTGTACACTGTTCCTGTGGATCACACTTCGTTTTGTTATTTAACAAAAAAAAAAAAAAAAACCCTTCATTGCTTTTTGAGAACTCAAACGCCAATAGCTGGGTAGTATGTAAATATAAAAATAAAAGTCACTGTTCGGAAAATTCAAAAACTACATTTAGAACTAGCAAACAGGCGGTCAAAGTTTATATGGCTAAGATTTCGTTATATCCGCACTGTTCAGCTTAGTGAATATCCTTTTTTTCCCTCAAATCCATGCAAATGATTATATTTATGTGTATAACTAACAAACGAACAAAAGAGTAAAAACGAAAACAACAATCAAAAAAGAAAAGAACCAAAAAAAAAACAAAAAAACGGGAAAGAAATACTTATGATATTTTGAACGTCAGAAGACCTTTTAACGTTATGAAATCTCGACACGAACTAAAGGGATATTTGTCATGAAACTAACTAAAATATAATCAAAATTTCCAACTCAATTAGTCAAAATATACATAAAAACTACACGAAATTCAGTGATCGTATGGGTGGCGGTAGTGGGGGTGACTAGTTTTTAAAGAGGATCACCCATCAAAAACCGACGTGTGGTGTAGCCAAGCATATGGGTGAAGTTGTGTGTGAGAATGGGCTGTTTGTTTCTCCCTCTGCTGGACCAAGCGTCGTGCAGTTGCCATCTCATATCTCCGTGTGTGCATGAGTTAGAGCTAAATGATGTACCTACATTCTATATATACGTATTAATACATTTTACTATCAAATTAGGTATAGTTTAGAATGCATCATACGCATTTCTGCTTTCTGTATTGCTGTTCTAGCCGCAACCCTCAGCAGCGCCCTCCGCTTACAGTGAGTAGTAATTTAATTTGATTTATTCCTCAATGGAGTGGACGAGCGTATGTATATACAACCTACAAACTTATGGTTCGTTTTTTTCGGATCCATTCATTCTCAACCACGCTGTCTATCTACCTAGTTATAAAACGATTGAAAAATACAGGCCCAAATCGTAACCCCTACAAACTGTGATTTATCATATACCACAAGTATGGGGGCTTAATCAGCAATGTCCGGTCTCCATACGAAATTATGACGCGCTTGCATTCAGCTCTCTTTTGTTTGTTTCTTCCATCAGAAATGTTATGGGACGCATTGTAATTAGATCTTTTTTTTTTATCGCGCTGGACAGGAAGATATATTTCTCCCTTGTATCTCGCACCATCATATTGACATAATTGATTAGGAATATATACGGTTTGCATTTCGCATTGAATATGAGCGTTTTCTGGAGCAAGGGGCGATGTATTTCTTATGGTGAAGAGTTTGCATTTAACTCGACCGGCATGATGCAGCGATCGGCATCCTCTATCGTTGATTTTGGTTTAGAAGACGACGACGCTGTGTGTGTAAGTAGAACGGCCCTCCTGTGTATCAGTGATCTTTGCGTTTTTCTTATTCTTACATTGGGACGTGGGAATTGATTGAGATGAATTTAAGAGACAGGCAGACGGAGGTCATTTTGAACGTCGGCAGTAGCTTAAGGCAAGGCTTTCTAAAAATAGTATTAGGGAAGGCAAGTTACGAGCACAGTTGCCATCTTTAGCGTATAAATATTGAAAACTACTCTCATCGGGATAGATAATGGCAATGGGCGAGGTGTCTCCGGTCTAACCCCCGGATAAAAGCACAAAATATAGAATTTGATCTCTAAGCGCCGTACTATTTACAATTTTTTTTTAGTTTTAGTTTTATAGTTTATTTATTCACATTTATGTATTTACAAAAGTCTTACCCGCAAAGCAGAATGCTTATCTGCAGGTGGTTACAAACAATATTAGAATTGAAATTTTGAAGTACATAGATAGTTTCACTTTCCGTTTTTATCAGATTTTAGCTTAACATTATTACATTTATGAATATGTTTTAAGTCCAGTTCAAAGTGAACAATTTAACAATCAAATTCAATAATTTTCCTACTGAACATAGTAAAAATCAAGCAAATATTTTTTCATTTCTATTTTTCTTATTTAATAGGTTTATTATGTTTTGTGGGATTGAATTCATTGTTTTAGGAATCACGCATCTCAATTCACGTTTTCCGTATATATTAAAATGTGCAGGTACTTCAAGCATCCCCTGTGCTCGTCTTCTTGTGTTTTGGTTGTGTCTTATTGGTTGAAGAAATCTTGGATCATCCATGTAGTGTGTTGTAATAACGTCATCTGATATATCGCATTAACGTCTAGAACTTTAAAACATGCGTTACACCCAGTCCCCACGAGACAGAAATTCAGACAAGACTTCCGTCACGACAACAATCTGTCTCGTGTAGACCGCTATTTTTCGGACCTGACAGAAATCTAGACTTTTCAGTCAGACTTTTTGTCCTGCCATCTCTGCAGACAGATCTACTGACTGAAATTTGACATATGAAGTTTAGACCAGCATTTGACAGCAAAAAATCATTTTTTTTTTTTGTTACTCTAGGGAATACAAGGGAGCGGATACAATTATGGCTGGTTTTCGCCTATCGCAAAGTGATACCATAAATTTAATAAATAGGTATGTACCAACAAAGTGAGCAATTGTGGAATTAAAGATCCCGATTTATAAAAGGGTTGACTCAAAAAAAAAGCCTGGGAAGAAATTTGGAGTATGTTTTCTTTTTCAGAAATTTTTTATCTGTAAACAAACGCATTGCATAGGGTGCATCTATTTCTGTTAATTTTTTATGTATAAATGTTTGAAAAATCGATTTGGGAAGCCTACGCATATCGCATTCGCACGAATATCAACAAAAAAAGAGGAAGTGATGTTTTCATCAGAGAAAATATTGTATTGGCTCTGGTTTTCATGTTGAAATAGATACACGAAAATCTGAGTGCGAAGCTGAAGAAGCGAGCGCCACCCTCCCTTGTTTCTTCGTTGATGTCTTCTAATGAAATGAAATGTCATAACAGGATTTGCCCATCCAAAGCAATTGCAAATATGGCGGTGTAGAGGTCTGACAGAAAAGTCTGACAGAATTCAGACTCGTGGAGACGAGGTGTTAGGTTGCCTAAAAACCTTAATAAGGCGATGTTGAATATTTGATATCTTATCAAGATGTGATTTTGAAGCATGATCCCATGCCAGGATTCCGTATCTTATTCTGGATTCAGCAAGCGAGTAGTACACCTGTTTCTGCACGTTGAGGTTAGAATATTTTTTGAGGTATACCATGGCGAAAAGAGCTCTTTTCAGTTGGAGTCGTAGAACATTGATGTGCTGCCGCCAGAGAAAATGGTCGTCGATGGTGACTCCCAAGTATTTAATTGTTCTAACAGTTTCGATAGCTGAGTTGTTGGCTGACGTAGGGCAACGATCGTTTCTTTGAAAAATATTGAAAGTTTCCTCGCACTTAGATGAATGGCGTATATGCATCACTTTTGTTTTTCCAACATTAATAATTAATCCTTGGTCATGACACCATTTTGAAAACGCATAGAATTCTTCTTGAATTATTTCCAGGGCTGAGTTAAAACTTTTATGTTTAACGACAATAGCTATGTCATCCGCATAGGCATAGGCAGTACACCTTTTAAATAAATGCAAAAGCTCATTTGTATATAAAATAAACAAAATCGGGCCTAATTTGGAGCCTTGAGGGACACCAAATGATATTGGCCTTTCATTACTAACTGTATTCGACACTTTTACTCTAATTTTCCTGTCAGTAAGATAGCTTTTGATCCACTTCGCTAGTATTCCTCTCACACCAATTCTATTGAGACTTTCAATTAGCTTTAGATGAGTTAAGGTGTCAAATGCTTTGCTGAAGTCGACAAATATAACAAGCACATGCAGGTTTTTTATTAAGGGCCGCATTAACTGTATTAGTAAACTCTCCTAATAATGCTCCTGTAACCTGTACTCTTGTTTCTCTGAAACCCGTACTGATTCGAGTGCAACAATTTATGCCTTTGAATGAAATTTATAAGCCGATTAACAATGACTTCTTCCAGGCATTTCTCAACTGCCGAAAGTATTGCGATTGGAGACAAATTTTAGTCTCGACTTTGAATTTGCAGAAGTTGACAATCAATTTGTTTGGAAAATATAGCCACTGTGAAATTTAGAATCGAAACTAAAAATGTTTATTAGTAGGGCCCTAAGACATTTACGGGTGCTTAGTGGCACCACCTATTTTTATTTCCAAACTTGTCCACCCGATAAAAGTTGAGGAAATATGTTTCAAACGGCAATGCGACAACTAAGTCCGTGATAAATAAACCCAGCAATAAAACTAACCAAATTGTGCCTGCTGTGCACTCATCATATTGAATTGTATCTGACGTTTATTATTTTAGGTTAGGTTAGTGGGCTGGCTAGGAGTTATCCACGCCACACAAAAGGTCAGTATTGACCACTGTTATACCCATTCAGGCGACTTTTGTCAATTGACCAGGATTGTAGCCCATCTGGTTGGCTGCAAAAGTTTAATATGGCACTAAAAGCTGGAATTTAAGGTGGTAATGTCTTGTCAATGGATTGAAAGCCGTAACCACATTCGGAAAAGTGCACAGAGGTAGTGGCAGAATAGAACATTTCCGCCCATTAGCCACTTACTGTTATTCTGTTTCACTGGCGGTGTTTAGTATTTATATTTACTTATTCACGCCAATTCACAGTCGACAGTTCCTCATTAAACTTCGCAAAACTTGAATGGAAACAACGTTTTCCATTCCAATATATTGACGGCGAAAATTATTTTTTTCTTGTCATTTTATAATATAGGTTCTTTATTCCTTAGCTTATATTTTAGAAAAGAAGTATTTTAGTTTTACAAATCTGTTATTATCTACTATATTACACTCTTCCAAAAAGTGACTTGAATTTTATGCAATGGACTATCTTATTGGCCGAAAGAAGCTTGCCTCTCATTGGCTGATTCCTTGGCTGTCACTGTCAATTCAAAGTAATTACTAGAATGCTTAACTTTACTTGTAGATGGGCCCAACAGAGGCAATTACAATTTTTACAAAAAATTCATGATTTTCATTTTTGTGGAAACATACTTTGAAATTCTGTTCGGAAAGCAACATTTCGTTTTCGTCTGGAACTGGCATTTGTGGCAATTTTTACAAATATGTATGTCAATCGTTTCCTCCTTCACTAAACAAAAGCCCTTTTTATTGTATAACTAAGAAACTGTGCAAATTCTCAATTTTATTAAGCAAGTTCATGACAGAATAATAGACCCACGATTATCACGACAACTTGGTCTGGCAGCACCGGCAACGCAGAAGCTAAAGAAACTAATCTTAATATTAAGGTGCGCCCAAAAGAGAGCTATAAAATTGATTGAATAATGCTACCGCATGTGAATTTATCGAGCGATGATGGTGCAAATTCATTCCGAAAATGCAATTTAAACACGGAGTATAAAAACTCATATTTGTTAGCCATCTATTTTTGGTAGAAATCAAGCAAATGTCAAAATCTTTCTCGCGTATGAATATTTCCAATTCGCCGAGTTTTTGTAAAAGTCCGTTTGCATTCCAGTGCATATTTTTAGCATTGGTTTTTCATTCATGTTATTTTTGGAGTACGCGTTTTCCCAGAATTATTTTCTAGCTTAACCAAGCGATCGAGAATAATTTTGTTTATTTTGCATTATTCTTCAAGTTTCTCGAGAATAACTGAGAAAACATGAGAAACAGGGTCCGGCGAAGTTTCAACGTTTTTTGCTCCTTCGAATGCCGCGGCCTGAGGGTAGGTCTGCACTCTGGCTGTCCGAGGGCCACTATTCGATGATTTCTGAAACTCACGTGAAAGGTGGATCATCATTGCTTATTAAAGACTGAATTAAACAATACGAATACCTTAAGATAGAGCTTGAAGCTATGCAACTGTGCTCGATTCGAGTAAAAAATAGTCAGCGTACTCCTCCGCGCTTAAAAAAAGTGATTATACTAACCTGCTTAAATCGCTCAAACCAAATTTCATTATTGGCGGCGATTTTAATGCGAAGCACACGTTCTGGGGCTCCAGATACATCTCGCGAAAAGGTAGAATGCTGTAGGGGGCAAGTATGGAATACAGTTGCGATACAGAACTGATACTTCAAAACTACCTGATCTGATAGATTTCTTCGTCGTGAAAGGAATACCTACCAATCACATTAAAGTTGAAGAGAGCTTTGATCTATCATCTGACCACTCACCGGTTATTTTAACATTGAGTGTAAAACTAGCCAATAACCTAGAGCCAGCGAGATTAACTGGTAGAAAAACTAACTGAGAAGGCTTTAGGAACGAAATAGAAGAGAATGTTGAACTGAGTGTTCCACTTACGACACCCTATGAACTTGAGGTTGAGGTTGATCGCTTCGTCGAGATCGTACAGATCGCCTCCTGGAATAATACGCCTAATCCAAGGAAAACGCCGGCCAAATACGGGCTACGATATCCTCCCGAAATAAAAGAATTGGTCAACGAAAAAAGGAAGGCGCGCAAGAAATGGCAATAGAGTAGAGCTGCGCAACATAAAGCACATTTGAATTATTTGTGCAATTTGTTGAAGACAGTTATTAAGGATTTTAAAAATCGTGCGATAGGTTCTTACCTTGAAAGTTTAACAACAAAAAAAGATTCCAATTATTCACTTTGGAAAGCTGTAAAAGGCACCAAAAGGCCCAAAATCCCCGCGCCGCCAATTAGAATTAATCAAAATGAATGGGTAAGGGAAGATAAGGAAAAAGCGGACGTTTTTGCCGCTCATCTAGAAGAAACTTTTAAGCCGTGCGATGGGCAAGCGATCCACGACAATACTAATAGGGCGGAATCACAATCTGACGATTCGACACTCACTAGCGCAACGCTAAGTGAACTAAAACGTGAAATCGAATCCCTAAAACCTAAGAAAGCTCCTGGTTATGATTTGATCACTGGAGAAGTTCTGAAAGTTCTACCAAGGAAAGCATTAATTACGATTCTTCATGTTATAAATGCTGCGCTCAGACTAAAACACGTGCCGAGTCAATGGAAAGTCGCGGAGGTCATAATGGTTTTAAAACCAGGAAAACCGCCAAATGAAGTAAAATCGTATAGACCGATTTCCCTTCTTCCAGTCATTTCCAAAGTCTTCGAGAGAATATTGCCTACAACCGGTTATTGAAGGCAATAATCTTATCCCTGACCACCAGTTTGGGTTCAGAACCAAGCATTCGACGATTGACCAAGTACATAGAACATTTGAAGAAAAAAAGATTTGCTCAAGCGTATTCCTTGACGTCTCACAAGCCTTTGATAAGGTGTGGCACGACGGATTGAAATTTAAATTACGACAAGTTCTCCCCGCAAGCCTATATGATATTCTAGAATCATATCTCGGGAATAGACTCTTCCGTGTTAGAAATGGAAACGAATACTCGGAGCTAAAAGAAATTTCGGCCGGTGTACCGCAAGGAAGCGTCCTTGGTCCGCTTCTCTATTTGTTATATAGGTACTCGCGATATACCAAGGGAAGATGGCACTACCCTTGCTACTTTCGCCGACGACACAGCTACCTTAGCAGTAGGTAATAAAATCGAGGAAGCGACTACAAAACTGCAAACCGCAGTGAATAAGGTAAATGAATGGACAAGGAACTGGCGGATTGGCCTCAACGAAACTAAATCTGTCCACGTAAATTTCACTTATAAGAAAACTAATGACTTGCCAATTTTTCTAAACTTGGCTCGAATACCCTTTGCAAACGAGGCCAAATACCTGGGAATGACACTCGACGCAAAGCTGAAATGGAGTTCGCACGTGAAAATGAAACGTAAAGAACTCGATATCAAATATAGAGAAATGTACTTGTTACTCGGAAAACATTCCCAGCTCAGTACTGAGAACAAACTGCTTTTATACAAGCAAGTGCTAAAGCCGGTGTGGACCTACGGTATACAACTTTGGGGTTGTACTACGAAAACAAATGCCAATATTCTACAAACTTTTTTAACCGCGTCTAATTTGCGGAACACGCAGGATCTTTCATTGGAAAGTAACCTGTCAAAAGTTGTTATTTAATGATAGAAAAATTGCTTGATAAGTTATATCTTAGTTGCAGTATATCTAACAATCTTTAGAAGGGTGGTGTTTTTAGTCAGTAAAAATCTGACACTACAATGAGAACGCGCTTGCTATTCTCATAGTGTCGTCTTTGGAAGATTTTCACCTACCCTCGGATAAAAAAAAAGAAAATTTGTTGGTAGAATACTGAAGTATTCACTATGACACCCAACAACTGCTGACGGGCGATAGAAACAGAAATACTTATTACTTGTGCCTAACGACACATTTGTATAACTAATCTATTGGTTTTTTTCCTGTAGCTTAATTTCTATTTAATAAGGAAAACCGTTTTCCTTTCTGATGCCGGAAAGTGCAAAAATTGTTAACTTTCCTTCAAATTAATTGTTGGTTTGTCAAAAGATGTAATCTGAACGAAAAGACTGCATTCGCCGGTACCATTACTTTCCCTTCCACATATTCGAACTGCCAACTGTCACTAGACCACTTTCGTTGACCACCCCTCCATAAACGTCAACTGAAAAGCTTTGTTTATATGACGTATATAAGCCAATCAAAATTGAGTCAAAGCAAGTCAGCTGTCAGCCTTAAGCTAAGATTAGACTGTATGCCAATTGTGCATATGAATGCCAAAAGGCAAATGAACATATATTATAGCTGTCAAATGAATAAAATGTCACAATTATCAAAGCTGTATATTAGACTATATGACCAAAATTACCAATATGGTCATATTTGCCTCGATGGTCATTTGAGGTGCTATTTATTACCCAATATTGTAGAAGGGTAGTGCTGTAGAGAAAAACAAATCAAAAAAGATGAATTTGAATAGAAAGTAAACAATTTCTACACAAACAGAATTTCACAACAGGAAAAAAGTATGTACACAACCACAATTATACTGGAAAGGGACAAGAGACAAGACGTCTAATTAAACTAAAAAAAATACAAAGAAAAGATAATTAAATATTTTACAAAAATGATAGATTCAATAATCAACCAAAATAGAGAAAGAAAATGAAAACCAATCCCAATCTTACGAACTTATTAAACACCAATGACAACAAAAATGCCAGCAATGCCATAACGAAATTTCAAGAAAGTGCATATGGGCATATAGGGCTTTATGCTGGCATTTGTGCTTATTGTCCCATTACACTGTATGCTTTTTTGGCATTTTTATCTGTCAAAATCAGCCTGGTCATATGTGGCAGTCAGGTCATTAGGGCATGTGAGATATGCAAATTACACTGTATGACCATATTTTGACAGGAGAACTATCAGAAATTGGCATTTAATGACCACTTGACATACAGTCTAATCTTACCTTGAGAAACTGAAGAGACAGACTTTAGAGGAAGGAGTAAAAAAATACAGATTCCCTCCCAGTAGACAGGAACGCAAGGGGCGCTTTCTTCAGTTGAACAGAACCATTTTATCTGATTTTCACTGATATGTTTAAAATGATGACTATTTTGAAGTCAACGTAAGAGGAAGGTGACCCCAACTCGTACCTAACTAGTTTAATTAATAGAATCAAGAATGGTTCATACAGAACAATAATGGTAACCTTACAAATCTTTGCTTTTAGTAAAGTTAAAGCATATGCCGGACTCCCATGTTTTTGGAACTAATGTCAATTTATGTGCAACATTTAGAGGGGACATAGACAATCGTGCCACAGTTTGGTCTGTTTGACAGAGTGTTGGCCTTATCGACTTCAAATAACACAAAACTACACATTTGTGACCCACATTTTGGTTCAAATTACGAATTTTTTGCTCACATTCATCAAATGTTGTTAATAGTTTTAAAAGACCCACCCACTCGTATCGCTAAGTTCCAATTCGAACTCAATTGATGACAGCATTTTGAGTTTCGTTAATATTTGTCATATATTCGGTCATGTTTTCAAATATGATTTTCTCCATTTGGCAGGTAGTATTTCAAACCCACATTGCTTGTTCCGAATTCGAACTTGAAATAAATGACAAAATTTTGGGATTCGATCTGTTACATTCTGTGGAAATATAGTGCATGGTAGTAAACAGATTGCGTGTGAGTTTAATACTTTTTTTGTAAATAGTGTTGAAGACATTATTAAAGATATACCTAAGTTAAGTTATGAAGGTAATATGGTGCAGGTGGATACTGTATTGAAATTTAAAAATATACGTACAAAAGACATTGTTAAAGAAAATGGGTACAAAAAGAGATTATAATTTTATGAGCGCGAATATGTTTTTAGATGGAATAGAAATACTAGGCCCAGTATTGAGAGAGCTCTTTAACAAATCTATGGCAACAGGTTATTTCCCCAAGGGATGGAAGGAGTCTATGATTAGACCAATTGAAAAAGTTTCAAACACGTGTCTATCTGGAGAATTTAGGCCAGTAATATGCTACCTTTATATGAAAAAACATTCGAAAAGCTAGTGGAACAACAACTAAGGAGTTATATAGAAGAAAATGGATACATTATGGCACATCAGTCGGGATTTAGACAGGGATACTCGTGTGAAACTGCCTTAAACTGGGTCATTGAGGATTGGAAAAATCAGATTGATAGAAAAAAGGTGATTGTGGCTGTTTTTTTGGATTTCAAGCGGGCTTTTGAGACGGTAGATCGGGAAATTCTAGTAAAAAAGACTAATTAAGTACGGAATAAAAGATAATGAGATTGAGTGGTTTAAATCCTATTTAACCGGTCGTACGCAGAGGACAGTGGTCAATAATGATATTGCTAATGCATGCGAAGTGAGTGTGGGAGTACCACAGGGCTCAGTATTGGGGGTATAACTTTTTCTATTATACATTAACGATATCGACACGGTTGTAAAAAATAGTAAATTGTGTATGTTTGCGGATGATGCACTTTTGGTTATAAGCGTAAATAAAATCAATGATGACGTAAAAGCTTTAAGTACATGGCTGAAAATTAATAAACTAAAATTGAATATTAGTAAAACAAAATGTATGTGTATGAATAGTAACGAAAATATAAATGTGAACATAGATGGAGGAAGAATAGAGCTCGTCTAAGAATTCAAATATCTTGGAGTTGTTATAGATAACAAAATTAATTTGAAAGCTAACATAGATAACGTATGTAAAAAAGTATCTAAAAAAATATACTTCTTAGCTAGACTAAGAACTAAGATCTCGACAAGGACGGCAATACAAATCTATAACGCTATTATTAGGCCTCATTTTCAATACTGCACTACAATTTTGTATCTTTCAACAGAAGCAGACCTTACAAGACTGCAAAAACTTCAAAATAGGGCTATGAGGGTAATACTGAAATGCCATAGGTTAACCCACATCAAATATATGTTGAACAAACTAGGGTGGTTGAATGTTAGGCAACAAATTAAACTTAGTGTATTAGTATTTATATTTAAAATGAAAAATAACTTGCTGCCGGAATATCTGACTAACAATTTAAAATATATAAGTGAAAGTCAACCATACAACCTCAGAGGAGGACACAACTTTAGACCACAGTTTAAATCTACAGTGCGCGCTCAAAACACCGTAATGTTCAAAGGGATAAATATGTTCAACAACCTTTCCAATGCAATTAAAACGCTTACAAATGCTAACAATTTTAAAAAGCAATTAATCAAATTTATAAAATCAGACAATCAAATATAATTATAAATAAATAAATAAGAAACATGAATAAATGGCTTTTTAAGCCAAATAAGGAGTCACACACTCAAACACCGACAAATAAGAGTTTAGGAATTGAGACCCGAATTTTGCTTGTTTCACAGAAAGATTTGTTCGTAGTGAACTATTTTATGGTTGTTATTGTATCGAGGGAATTTTTGTTTTTTTTTTTACAAAATTCGAGCACAAGGTAAAAGCGTTTGGGATTTTTTTTTCAAATGTGACGTATTTTCTACTACATTTCCAAAGTAAAGTTACTATCTAGTTTAGTAAAGGTAGGATTAGACTGTATGTCAAGTGGTCATTAAATGCCAATTTGTGATAGTTCTCCTGTCAAAACATGGTCATACAGTGTAATTTGCATATCTCACATGCCCTAATGACCTGACTGCCACATATGACCAGGCTGATTTTGACAGATAAAAATGCCAAAAAAGCATACAGTGTAATGGGACAATAAGCACGAATGCCAGCATAAAGCCCTATATGCCCATATGCACTTTCTTGAAATTTCGTTATGGCATTGCTGGCATTTTTGTTGTCATTGGTGTTTAATAAGTTCGTAGGATTGGGATTGGTTTTCATTTTCTTTCTCTTTTTTTGTTGATTATTGAATCTATCATTTTCGTAAAATATTTAATTATATTTTCTTTGTATTTTTTTTAGTTTAATTAGAGGTCTTGTCTCTTGTCCCTTTCCAGTATAATTGTGGTTGTGTACATACTTTTTTCCAACATTGGGTAATAAAAAATAGCAAATGCCGTAAATGACCATGAAGGCAAATATGACCATATTGGTAATTTTGGTCATACAGTCTAATATAATATGATATTTATCACATTTTGTTCATTTGACAGCTTATCTGCTCATTTGCCTTTTGGCATTCATATGCTTAATTGACATACACTCTAATCTTAGCTTTAGGGTATTATATATACAGATTTATTTATAAAAGTGTTGCTCTCCCAACAGAGCGCGTGTCAAAGATCCCGCTGACATGCATGCCCGTGTTATTAAAAAAATAACTGCATTCCATGTTCTCGTAACAAGCACTCTTCTGCAGCTCGATATGTTCTTATTTCGTTAATGGCTTTAACAACAGCAAGCCCTCATACGCCAGATTGATTTGCAAAACGTGTGCTATTTCAACTTAATGGCGCACAGTGGCTTGGCGCTTTTCGCTCATTTTTCAATTGCGGAAGTTGACATTATCACTTCGCAAATTAAACGCCATATCTATAAGCATGTCGTACACATATCATTGCGTGAAGCAAAATATTGTTCTCTTTTGTACCTTTTGGGCTAAATATTTCAATGCAGTCCAATCAGGTGAATGGAATAAGGGTGCAAGTTTTTCATCTCGGAATGAACTTCCTGCCGTCTATGTATAGAGTAGCGAGTAGGGCACCCGCGTGTCTGACACCCCTATGTTTTAAGAATATGTGATATTCGTTACACGAATAACGGAATTCGATCCAATTATCGCTAACACCGTCAATTATATGGATGCCATCGCTCCCCTTTGGTATGTTTTAAAAACACGGCCATTGCCTCACACTTCACACATATGAGAATGGATATGTCTGCAAATCGTCGGTGTTGCGGGTTGTGTTTTTTTGTCAGCTTTTTTATTTTTCTGACAGAATAGTCCCCCTGCTCTTTTAAAATATAATGACGTTAAAGGGGAACATGTTTGAAATATAACTCAGCGCAAGCTAAAGTGGTCTAGCCAACGAATTTATAACACAGAATTTTATATGAAGTTAATAATAGTAAAATAGTTACATGGGCTGATCAACGCTTGCTTGTGTAAGCGCAATTTAATCTAAACCAAGCAAAGTGCTGTAGAATTTTTCAACTAGCAAGAAACTATCGCCCGGCTTCCGATGTGTGCTCGTACACACGAAATGTATTTCGGTTTTATAATACTTAAGTTGAGATGCCTTTCGATTAACTCACTTCCTATAAAAAAAAAAAAAATAAATAAACAGAAAATCGCTTGATCTTGTAGCGCGTTGGGTAGTGGCAGTAGAACTTTTGCACGCTCAAGTTACCGGAAATGCTTCAGATACATCACAATGGTATATGACAGAAATTTGAAAGTTCCCCCCATTTGATGCTGAATAAATGTCCGCCAAGTTGTTGCTGGGGGCGAGAATATTCTTATAATTTCCTATCGCAGTTTTACTATTTGTTGGTCAAAAAAAAAACGTCGGATGTGGGGCTCGCCGTTTTGGGTAGCGTTTAACCCGTGTTTCAGTGCCGGGATGTGTTACAACTGTAATCCATATATGAGGCTGATGTTGCTTATACGAACTCGTAAGAGGGTTCGGATATAGGTAGGCACTTTGTATTCGAGTTGATTGAACTGAGTTGAATTCAACGTGGCTACATACTGCAGCAACCCATGGTAGACCCAAATCGGTACTATGGTTTCGGTAGAACAATTTCAGACGGATCTGTTCATAGGGATAACTCTTATATTTGGTCGAATTAACCGGTGGCGTGGCGAGGAAGCTAGTTTTATCGGCATGTGGTAGACCCAAGGCATGACCATGACGAAACCGCCCAGAGCCGAGTTTCATTGTGTGAGGAAATGTTCCTGTGACAAAAAGTACATCAGCTTGCAATGTGGTAACTCTGGCAAATCAGCTCAGAATACAAACTGAATTCAGCGATTGGGACAGAAATAGTACCTGGCAGTAGGTGTGCGACTTATTTCACTCCTATGAGTGACATATGGTTCTAATTCTCAATAAAACCGCAAGCTATTATTTTCGGAGCGAGATGTCGATCTATATGTTTTTTTTTACGCACCAGATCACACAAATTAGATCCAAAATTAGCGGCTTACTTGTTTCCTAACCTATGTCTGCTTCAGTTCAGAAGTCGAACGAAGAGTTACGCTGGTCGCAGTCGCTGTTGATTTGGCCCAAGGAATCAATTGGGTTGTGAAGAAAATCAATTACAATTTCGCAACAGCTAAGGCCGCAGTTATAGCCATACGTAAAATGCAACAGAAAAAGTGGGAACAGTATGAAAATGATTTTTTTTTCGTTTGTGCGGTTTTTCGTACGGAAAAATGTATAAATTATGATTCTAAAAAATTTAAAGATCATTTCCTAATATTTTTTTGACAGACTAACTTTATAATTCATAAGCAACATTTAAAGACCAAAATTGAGTTCAACCATTAGGATTAAGTGGTCTAAAAAAGCAAAAGAAAATTTTTACGGTTGCATTTTACGTATGGCTATAACTGGGGCCTAACTTGAGTGCATATTCTCCAACATTTCGTCTGCCAACGCTTCGCGCCGTATAATTAAAGAAACGAAGACGATATTGGCGAACGGTCGGAATCAATTGCTTGTTGTCTTGATGAGAGAGAATTTTTCCAGCTCTCTTCTTTTAAGTTGTTGGACAGGCTTTTTCATCCAGCGGTCTATACTATTACTAAAGATTTACCTTCTTGTCTCCGGATCTAAGTAAAGTCGTAAAATTCAATTAAAATTCAGTTTTGCTTGCACGTGCTCGCGATTTACGAGCTATACTGAAAATTGTACTAGATCAATGCCAATTTCATTTGGAGTATGAATAGTATTAAAATCTGTTTTAACCAAGCGCTAATTGAATTTAATATTTGTTTGGTTTTAATGTTTCACCATTTACATATTTTATTCCAATCAATTTGGGAAGCAAATAATCCATCATTGAAATTCCTTGACAAAAATAAATCGTCGCCATTGCGGATCGTCCATTGATCTGATGGGCTTGTGGCAAGGAAACCGTTTCAAGTTTGGGTGTTGATCTAGTTGGGGTACATTCCCGCAACCAACTGTCAGAACAGTCATGAGTAATGTTACTCAAGTTAATTTCCCTTTCTTTTCTGTCAAATGCTAGTGAATTTATTTATTTTTGTAAACAACGAGGATATAACATGTGAACACAAATGCATTTCATTATTTAGAACTTTATAGGCCTATTATCTTTGGCGAGTCGTACAAAAAATCCTGCGAATGTGACTTATTTGTATTATGGTTAGCAAATTGAACAAAATTCATTCGTCTGAACTGTCAAACCGTTGGCGAACGTAAAGTCGCCTTATTGCGGTTGGCAAATTTGCGAAATTTCATTCGCCTTAAACGACAAATTTTAGCAAAAATTTTTTTTGGTGAAACCAGAGGCGAATGGAATTTATAATCCAGAAAAATTAATGGAAACTCAAGAAAAATGTCTAAAAGCCATTCAATTCATTTAGAAATATATATTTTAATGAAAATCGCCTCTGATAGTTTGGAAAAAAAACAATTCCAGCCAAATCCAGGAGCTATTTGAGCATGGAACAAATTAATATAGCCATTCCAATGTGTGTTGCGTCCACTAAGCCAACCACCCCAGGAAATCCAGTTTTAACGAAAAATGAGGAAAGGAGCTTATAAGGATTGTTTTTATTTTCGGTCTTTCCGGGTTTATCCATTTTTTTGCACCTCCGTGTTGCTTCAATTTTTTTATTTTGAATTTTATTTTTGTGTTGACATAAATGTTTGAATTGACGTCATTTTCGTTTTTATTATATTGGTAGCACTTGAGTTCTAGGCGAATGAATTAATTCGCCTACCATAATCGTACAAGGCGAGTGTTTCGACAAGTAGGTAACTCGACTTACGCGAATTATTCGACTCGCTAACGATAATAGGCCTATTAATAAGCAAATAAACAAATGGAATGGCTCCCATAATATTCTGTACATTCTCCAGCCAAACAGCACCATCTACTTCACACATAGCGAAGCAATAGTTTCAACGTTCGGCTAGTGTGGTTGGAAATTTCCCTGTTTTCTATCAAAGAAATGAACCACACCAGAATTTTAGCCAAGAGGTAAATCATATCCGTATGCATCATTTTCTCGAATGAAAGTTACAGCTGTTGTTAGGAATGGTTGTTCGAATTCCGATAGAAGTCATCAGCCCGTAGAAACTGTTTGTCGTTTTGACGATTTGAAGCTCAAATGAATAGGAAGCCTAAGGTTGAATTACCGAATCTGCAATCGAGTTCTACTTAACCGAAAATTTTTCTTGTTTTGTAATGGAAAATCCAAACAGTTCAGTGACATTTACAGAGCTTATGGAGGTGGTAATTTGACAGCTGGAGTTGCTATTTTCTCTTTGGTTGGCAGAATGTGTGATCATTATAAATGATTTGCATTCGCTGATGGCAACTTGATACCCTTGTTATGAAGAGATGGTAAAAGTCCTTTAGGTATAATCCGGTGAATATTTATTTCGAAAAATTAAGAATCCACAGAGCTAAAAATTTCAAACACTGTGCGCGATACTTATTAATAATTTTTAGCGCCTACAAATTTGGCACATAAAATCACCCATTTTGACAAACTATTAACAGCCTTATTTATAAACTCATCGTAGAGTCTGCTTATCTCTACGCACCCTCTAAAATGCCCTTACGCAGGAAAATGTTATTTATAAAGATTTTTCGAACGTTGCTTTAGGGCTGCGTAAGTTAAACGCGAAAATTTGCGTTTAGAGCCTGCGTAGAGCTCACGTAAATAAGTTTTTGCATCAAATGTCATTTGGTCGTCGTCGAATTGTAAACAAAACCGAAAAGTGAAATTAATTTTTGTTTATTCATTCATTTCGAATGCTGTGCAAAGTTTCTGCCAAACGAATTTCGTTGTCATATGTAATTATAAGATTGAAATTATATTTAATAAATAAAAATATATAAAATATTGTGCATTTGTGATAATTTCTTCTACTTCAGTTTTGATGCTTGTGGAGAATGTCTTAGGATGTGTGTGAATATGTCTACAAATGGCCTGGCATTGGATTTGGCGGTGGTTGGTAGAATAGAAATAGGAATATGGATATAGGAAGATACATAGATATATGATTGCAGTTTGATATGTCAGCAGTACATTCGAAGACTTTCGGAATTGTTTTAGATAATTTGTGTAAAATGATTTAATTTACAAAGCTAATCAGAGCTGATGTCGGTTTGAGGGCAAAAAGGTAATAGATTTCTTTATTTTCTGTAATAGTTTATCGAAATTCTTACTTATTCAGACACAAACCTCGTCTAGCAAAATTACCGCGGAAAAATGTTTATAAATCACAATTTCATGAAAGCCACTAGGCTGCGTAAATCTTTACGCGATGTTTAACTAAACAACGCCGTAGAGGCGTCGTAAACGAATCTAATAAATACGGCAGTAGGTGTGTAAAAATGATTATAAGTGACAGTCCGCACTTTTATCGATAACAGATGAACGCCAGAGCTCGTTGTTATCGATTAAAAACTCCTGCCATCTGCAAACTGTGTGCTGCCTCATTTCCGATTTGTGCTTGCGGTGCGTATTGTGGTTGGTGTACTTGGTGATGCACATAAAATCTATTACACTAAAAATACAGTTTGTTACATTTCTTTATTTTTGTTTCCAAATTATCTTCCTTGAAAATGTATCTAGTTTCATACTGTTGGGTCGGTGCGTTTGTGTGTTTTCACTTTGCTTTTTAGACTTGTGTATGCAGAAGAGTTGAGTTTGGCTTTGGGCCAATGGAAGTTTCGACATTGATTGACTTTTTACTCTTCTTTTTATCACACAGAAGCTTCCGTTTGAGTTGCTTATCATTCGATGCGGTATCTCGTTTCGTGTTTTCTCATTCCGCGATACTAATAATCATTGAAGCCGTCAAATACCTACAATATTCTGAAAAAGAAGAAAAAACAAATAATTTGTTTTTGTTAATTATTGACAGCAGCAAGTATTACAGACATCTCTGTACTCTGTCAAAGTACCATACTGACTGTTCTCCAACTATATTGTTAGCAAAAAATACAAACAACCGGAGTTAAATGACAATTTTATCGGTAGATACCAGTCAAAACAATTTCATGCGCGCCATCCAGCTTTAGCCAAATTGGAATTGAAATTGTCTATAGGAACCATAATAGAACTTTTGACGCACCTCAGATATTTGCCTGAACTGAAGCGCATTTTTCTTTCGTCCCAGCTTAAGCCGACTTAATCCTTGTATCGACAAGATCTTTAAGACTGCCAAGAGCCATGGGATGCCCACTAATCAGTTACCCACTAGTTACGTCGACACCTCGGCAATATAAAATTTAATAAAAAAAACATGGTAAACCATCATCAGATATGCATGTGGGTGGTCAGCAACATATTTATAATACCCCCCAGAGAAAAACCAACAAGTAAACACCTATTTTGTGAGCCCAGCCTGTTGCCTTTTGTATTTTCCATAAAACTGAATGTGTTTATTTAATTCCTTTCTGTGTCGATGATGACCAAGTGAGTTGTGCTGACTTTTGTTACATCCGTACAGCCTCCCCCCATGGACCATATAAATGAAATTCAAACTCGTCTGTCATGGTGAGCCCTGGACGGTCATACAGACCACTATACTGTTTGTATGCTCCATCTGTGAGTGACTGTCTGGTGATTTGGGTGTTTGCAGTTTGGATACTTATTCGTTTATTCTCGTTTTTTTCTCTTCGCTCTTGCGAGAGAAACATGAGAAAGGCTTTTAAGAATGGGAACTCAACTTAATTGTCATCTCACCTCTATCTCTAATGGCAGCCAGTGTCACCACACGGAGTTCAAATCTAAAAGACTTTTGCCAGCTAATTATATAATGATAAAAAAATGTGCTCACTTCCAATCAAGTCTCTGTAGGCCCTCGCACACTCACCCAGCCCAACCACTTGATCAAGATTAGGTACTGTGCTTAAGAACATCCTCCTTGCACCTGGCCAAAAAGAAGTGCGCATTTCAACCGAAATACATTTTTTTTTTTGTCGGATTCTTTGAAGGACCTTCCTATTATGCCCAGGCGAGCATTTTAACACTTTTGTATTAAACGCTGATGGACAAGAGCATTGCACAAGCAGGCGGGTGCACACATTAAGAGATAAGCATGAGCGCCGGGTAGAACAGCACTTAACGCCCTGTCCAGTGTCCGCACTTCGACGCCGCCACATGGATAATCCAATTAATGTCCGTTTGTTGTTCTGAAATTAAATTGAATGATTTTTGTTTTCCACCGTCTCTTTCGAGTCGGGATCACTTTGAGGGCTGAGGGCTGAGCGCTTGCAATGTGTTTGTGGTATAATATCCGAATTTTTGTTGTTCCTCTTTAATTAGTTTTGTTAATAAAATTACAGATTGGTGTTATTAGTTGTTATTACGGAATTTAACCAAAGAGGCTGTGGCCACTTTGCAGTGAATGAATTCAAACTGGTGGAGGAGGCGTTCCGATTGCTTGAAGAGATAATATGTGAAGAAGGTTTGACTGAATGTTGCAGGGGAACTTCTACACGATACGAAAATATTGAGCCGAAACAAGTTGTCAACTGTGAATAATCCATCGCATGTAGTTTCCGTATTGCGCAACTTCTAGTTAGCCACCTGAATCGGATAAAAATCCTAACAATACCCAATGAATTCCAGACCTAGGGGCCTTACCAATAAACATTTTAAGCAGTGGCTATATTTCCATACACATTTCGCAATTGTGAGCTTCCGTAAATGTAAAGTCGACACTAAAATTGTTTAAATAATGGTATGTAATTTGTGCAAATGTTTTTGCCGTCGGCTTTTTTGGTCATACGCGTTTAAATTGCTGCCTTTGTCTTTGTTGGGAAACATAAATTGTTATAAGAAACAAAAAGCCGACGGAAAACCATTTCCACAAATGACATATAAACATCAAATTAGCAAGAACTTTATACATAAATTAAATAATTGTTCGGTACGTAAAACAAAAGGTTCATCACTTCCTTTCAGGTGTTCGATGTGCAGGCCAAACGAGATCCCAACTTCATCAAAACTGTCACAAGTAAGATTTTGTTGAGCCAATTCGCGAGTGATTTTAGTATATAAAATCAAATATTTACTTGCAATCATTAAGAAGCATTTTTCATTTAAATGTAAAGTAGTAGTTATATACAAAGATGGCTATTTGTTTATTTGTTCTGTTGAGGCTTTCGTCGTGTTTAATGCGTTGAAAGTAATGTTTGCTAAAATCAGAAAATAATACCCGAGTGTTGTGGAACTTTTGCGTGCCACTGTATATCATGGAAGCCAAGAGTCAATTGTACTTCTACAGGTGAGTGCAAAAGTTTAGTGTCACTTATTAATTAAAAATTATGGAATTATTAAACAAGAATTTAAATGAGGAATAACGCGAATATGGGTAGTGTTTTTAATTTTTTCACATTCAGTATAAGTTGGTCGAGGCTACCATAATTAAAAAACGGAGCTGCTTTGATATTTATTGCTTAACAACTTAAAATCGGTGGAACGTTTTGAACTCTTACTGTGGATAAAAGGGACTGAATATTGTCATGTTTATGGTTGTGTATGGTTGACGAACATTAACCTCATAAATTTGGTGTTTTCCTTACTTAAAATCGTTTTTAAACTTCCCACTAAATATTTTGTAGGTCGCACAATTGGTAATTTTATATGGAAAATTTCGCCATTGTGAGTTGCTAAGTATCGCGCCATGTTCCGGGTGTTTTTTAGAGGTTTCTTTTACAATTTGGAAGCACATTTTCCAAAGCCAACCAATTTGACAGTTGACAGCTGATTTGTTCTGGTTTAGTTTCGCCATTTTTGGTCGGCTGTAGTCGAGGGTAATTATTATATGAAAATTATACTTTCAGATTGCGCAGTTATGTCGCAACATTTTGCACTGAATATTTTGAAGGTCGCCATGATTTATTTTTGAAAACGGAGGTCTTTTTCCAATCCGCAAAAATTGAGCAGTGTGTGTGTAGGTTTGGCTCTCCAAATTCAGAAAACCCTTGGGTCTTTTTAACAATTGAGACAGAGTTTTGAGTCCTTATTCGTTGTGTGTTGTCCTAAATTATTGTCACAACAAAGAATATTCACCTAGAGACTTGGGGCTAACGTGCCCCGTTCGTTGAAGACACTTATACCACATATTTGCTGCAGTTGCTTCCCACTGTGTGTTACAGATGCAACAACAACTTCCAACTCAAGTTTTTAAATAATAAAACAAAAACTATCTCTTTCGCTGAGCTATATGCAAATATGTGATCTTGTGTTCGATCAATGAAGCGATAGTTTTCTTGCCCTCTTGCTCCACCGCACCGGCGCGGCCAGTCATGTATTATTGTTGTCCTATCTGTTGTTTCTGTGTACTGCCCTGCCATTCCATTATGAGTATCGTACTCTGCGTTGGAGGTACACTTGAGAGCCCAAATGGTGTGCGGTCCATAAAGCGCGACTTGTATAAATCTCCTTCTCCATCGTTGACGACGACGACGATCGATTTGTATTGTACGTTTATCGAAACCTCAAGTGCGTACTTATAGTCTGCTTTTATTTAGTGTGGCGCAACGCACGTACCACAAATCTCTTTGAAGAGGCTCGCTCTCACCCGCCCCTCTATTGCTGAGGAGCTATAATGCCATTTGCCTTGCTGACGTTTATGATGATCACCAGCGCGATGATCGTGATGATGATAATGTTGGCGATGGCTCTGCGTTCTTGTGGATAGATAGATTAAGAAGGCTAAAACAAGAGGGTCAACAAATTTAAAATGGATTTGTATGCACAAAAACTTATGAAAAGAGGTGAAGAGATCAGCCCAGAGTGAGCGATAAATATCGTAGTCTTCAATAAGTGGTTTGCTATTTACTTCTCCCGGGGACTAGATACAATCTTCTACACAAGCACGGACAATGGAAATAAATTTAAAAAGGTTGTGTTGAATAATTCGCAAGGTACCTTCAAAATTAAAGAGGTGACAGTTTCGACAATCGGTTGCGTCTGTATGCCTTGCCATAAAAACCACCGACTTCTTCATTCACAGTCATTTCAAAGGACTTTTAAACTGTCCCAAAATTAACTACACATACTGACACAATTCACAACTGGATCATACGTTATACCCACCGCGACCGGCATGAGACGACAATCAAGCAAACCAAAGGAAAGAAAACCAAGTAAAAGATTCAATCGCACGTGCTTCGTTGGTGTTACAATGCAGCCAACTTGAGGAGTTTTCACCAGAGTATAGGATGATCTCGGTACTTGTCGGATCTGAGCGCGACTGTGTGGCACAGAGGAGACCTTATAAATACATGCTATTTGTGAAGCGTCATCAACTTCATCGTCAGCGCCAGCATCATTGGTATTTCAATGACACCCGATGGGTTTTTGTTATGTTAATTTAAAAGAAAGTGCACTCTTGACGATTGCTTTTTGTTTTGTTGTCTATATACATCAGTTTGTATTATACGTACCCATATACTAAGGCCGACATGGGTTTTGGGTTTTCGAAAGTTGATGTGAAAAATATCCATTGTCCGAAGAAAAATCAAAATCAAAACGTTGCACGGTGAGAAATAGTTTTCCGACTATACGTATTCAACACCTTCATCTACTAGGTGCTCTTCTGGGCATTGATGCACAGCACGCTGTGATAATGGGGCGTCTAAATTCACGCGGCGGGACTGCCGTCGCTGCGCCATGAGTTAGATTGTTGCCATTCATAATTTCTCCGAACGTATCCTGGTCGCGGTAATTGTCCTTCCATTTCGAGCCTGTTAGTTTAGGGTGTTGGGTGATGCTCTTTACTTTTACCTCGAATATTACCGCTTGATGGTCACTGTGCCAATATTCCTCGCTGACCTGCCATTTTATATTGCGTAGGAGGGAACTGCTTACGGAGGTAATGTCGATATTGGAGCCCACGTAGCGTGTTTACCCGTCCATTGTTCGCAATCGCTATGCCCAGTCCAGTGCTGCAAATGTTTCTAGCAGAATACGTCCTCTGGGGTTTGCAAGTCTACTACCTCATTCTGTTGCCCATGCATTGAAATCGCCTCCTATAACCACAGGGGATGTTCCGTTCCACGCGCATCGGCCATATCAATCTAATCTGTCTAACATTGCCCGATACTCGTTTGTCGTACAGCTGTAAAAATGTATACCATTTATTTTAACCCGAGCGAAGCCTTCCACCTGACCGGACCTACATCTCCAGTCCCTCCAAATCATATATTTCTTCCTCCTCTAAAAAAATCCTTCGTTCCGCCTTGCGCCAAAAACAATTTTCAAAATTTCTAAAAACTTGCTACATTCTGGTATATGTTTTGCTAACAGGGTAGTCCGCCCGTGTTCCGTTCCGTACCGTGTACCAACCGCGCTAGTCCAACATTTGAATATTCACATTCAGCAAATAACAGCGTATATGGGTAAACAGGGTTTTTGGGGTTATCTGTGGACTTGTAAGTGGTTGGTTTATTTTGTCGAGTGTTTATTTGGGGCGAATACTCATCAAAATAATATTTAAAATATTGTTAACAACAAAATGTTGGTTTATATTATTCTTTCTTTCATAGTCTGGAGGGTTTTTTTTTTTTCAAAACAAATTAGGCAGATACAATCCAAGTCGACATTCCACAAATGCTTGTTGTTTTTGTTGGATCTTATGTGTGTGGCTGTGTTGGCTTTATTGTTGTTTTGTTTTCTGTTTAATATTCTCGAAACCGAACTCTTGAGCGGAGATTGGGGGCCATCTACTTGAAGTGTACGTTTTTTTTTTTTTTTTTTTGTTACCTTGGCTTGACTGGGTGTCTTGTCTATATGCGTTGCCACTTGAACGGGTTCGTGAATATCATTGTTGCATCTTATTATTGTTATTTTCGTTTACTTTTGCATAAAAGATTTGTTTTTTTTTTCTCCATTTCGACATAACGCACAACGGTTACGTGTTGGTTTTTGGAAGAGAATGATTTTTCTTTTATTAGAAAAGTTGTTTTGCCCGTGGGTGGTGATACGGCTCACCAAAGAACTGTGAAGGGAGAAGAAGATTTGTACTCTTGTGAGTTTTCCACTGGCCGTTCAGACTTTTTAGATTTGGAAGATGGTATGTGTCAAATTCTCTCTCTTTACTGTTAACTTAACTAGGAACTTGTCAATGGTATTTATAATTATAACAACTTTTACAATTTAATTACAACTTTACAGATCAATCTGAGTTAACGTTGCCTCCGTGACAGTTTTTCCCACAGCGATTGCAGTAAAATTTGCCAAATTTCTGTGTTCTTGTAGATCTCGGCCAATAGCAAAGAAAACAAATGCATCTTCCTCTATTGATTTGAGGCCGGTTAGCATCCTACCTTGTCTATCAAAGGTTTTGAAAAGCTTATGGCAAAGCAGATAACGAATCACTTGTCACTGAACAAATTGCTGTATGCTCAGGAATATGGCTTTAGAGCTAAGCACATGTTGCGCTACAGCTATAATTAACCTTTTTGAAGAATTAAGAAACTCCTATGTGTAACGATTAACATGATTCTATTTCCTATTCATATATTTTGGTTCTATTTGAACAATAAAACAACTTTGCTTATTCTACTTTAACAAAAAAAAAATCTAGTTAGTTTTTTTTTTTTTTTTTTTCTAAAAAAATTTATACAAAAGGAAAATTATTTGTCATTCGATTCATAGTACTATAACTACTGGTTGCAATCATAGTGAATTCAAGGAAGAAAAAAGGGA
Source organism: Cheilosia vernalis (assembly GCA_949126925.1). Taxonomy (NCBI): domain Eukaryota; kingdom Metazoa; phylum Arthropoda; class Insecta; order Diptera; family Syrphidae; genus Cheilosia; species Cheilosia vernalis. The sequence continues at coordinate 17,542,950 of OX421363.1, read as the reverse complement.
ATTGTCTCTATAAAGGGAAAAGTGAATTTAAAATAATAAAATTTCTTAGATCCAATAAAGGTGCAAGTTATTCCCTAAATCTAAAAATTGCATGGCTTCTAATTTAGAATGTAACAAGTCTGATGGTAACAGGAAATAGACACAGCAAGGACAGAAAATAATCACATTATATATATCTATATATATATAACAAGAAGTGGTGAATAAATAATAAAAAAAAAAAAGGAAACAATCAACAAAAAGAAAATAAAATATATCCCAGTATAACCAAATGTAAAATTTCTAATCAGTTCAAACCAAATAATCAAGTTTAAGTTTTGTTAATTATAATTATTATTGTTATTTTTTTTTGTTCTTAGAATTTATTCGTGTGTAAGTTCGTGTATTTAAACAGTGTTCCTCTGAACCTTTATCAAGATTTCGTGCGCACGGATATCAAAAAAAAAAAAGAACAAAAAAGAATCAAAAGGTAAATAATTATAATTTATTATTATTATACGAACTTATATAATATAAAAAAAAAACAATTTAAATAGTTTTAAAATTTTTAATTTAATTAGTTACCCATTAATTTTTCTCTTTATTATTTTTTTTATTAAACTTAACATATATCTAAAAAAAAAAAAAAAAAATTGCTAAATACTTATATATTATAATCTAAGCCATGTTTAATTACATAATTATAATTTGAGAATTTTAACTTTTATTTAAACAACCAATAAATATGACGTAAATCACTTAGAAGATTGTAAATTCAATAACGGTAGATACCTAAAATAATAATGGCCAGTGTATTTACATGGATGGGGTGGGAGGCCAATGAGTCTTAACCTGATCTGTAGTTAATGGGCTGCTTCTAAATCAATCAAAATCTCAAATAATACCCATTTCAAAACATAATTTCTACCTTTGCCTCCTTCCCGATGCTTACCTTAATAATAACAAAATTAAAGCTGTGGACTCAGTCACTAGTCCAGGCTATATTATCAACCGAAATTTGTCCGGTTACAATCACACAAACGTGGTAGTGGGTCGTATCTACGGATGTCTGCACAAATTTTGGATAAGTGCATTCTTTACCCCACAGGAAACAAGACGAAAGCTAGTACTGTGTCTATAGTCCTACCCCTCATAAAATATGCTGAGGTGGTCCATAGCAGTCTTGAATCTTTATCCCAGCGTAAACTGCAAGTTGCAAGTGTTCAACGACGCAGTGCGTTATATCTATGGCATATTACGTAGATATGACCATATTTCTGTGTTTTGCTGGGGTTTGCTTGGTTGTACTTTAGAACAATATATCGACGCTAGAAATTGTATGTGATTGGGGTTAAACGATATATTTGCTTTTATTGCACCGAAATGAAAAAAATAGACGAAATGCGCTATGTGCAAATAGAATGTATATGTGGTTTTAATTGTAGCTTATAATCGATAATGTTTCTGCTGATACTTAGCTTGTGGTTGGAGTTGTGGTGTCTGTTGAGGTCGATATCGAAGTGACCGAGAACAAGCCAGTTCAATTGGTCAATGCACCAAAGCACTCTCTCGCCACACAGGCCTTGTACAAACAATAAATTGTTGTTGGTATAATTTAGACGATTAGACGATAGAGTAACAAATAATTAGTGAGTTTAATACAAAATAAGAGAACATTTTGACAATTTCATATACATAGGTAGGGTAGATCAAAGTGAAAAGTGATTGATAACACTGAAGGCAAGTCAAGTCGAACAAACTATATAAAATGCATCGAATTACAACATTTGAATTAAGATTTAAGCCACGAATTAACAAATCGAATGTATAATAGAATAATCAGTTGAGAGGTTGAAAACAAATGTATGTAGATAGTTAACGAACAAAACGAATGAAATAAATAAGTAAGATGTTATGTTGATTGTTGATTGTGGTCTTAGTCTCAAGCAGTATGTTTTTGCGCAAAATTATTATAACTCAAAGTCCATCTTACTAATATAACAGACTCAATTTTACTCGCTCCTCAAGAACCATCAACCGATCTCCCTATGTATATACAGTCGAACTTTGATAAGTCGTACTTCGATAACTCGAATATTTAATAACTCGAATAAAATTGGTTGGCAATAGCGCCAACACTAAAATTTGCATGTAATTTGTATTTGATAACTCGAACTTCTATAACTCGAATGTCTTGATAACTCGAAGAGATTATTTGGCGTCACCTTCGATAAGTCGAATTCTAAAGGGTGAAATCCCAAATTCTGCGTGTTTTAACAAGTTCGTTTTATAATGCATCGCTTTCGGGGGCACTGAGTTTGAATGTTCCTTATACATACCGTGTAGAAAATCGTAATGTTCGTATGTGTGAGTAAACATTTTCAAATTTCTTCCAGGTTGCTATATTTTTTTGAATTATTGAAAAAAATAAGAGGAAGACAAAACAAAACACAGAGTTGAAGATTCGTATAAACAGTGGAGTGTGTAGATATTGTTAGTTGTTTAGAGAATCAATTTTGTATTTTACTTGATAACTCGAAGTCTTAGGTTAGGTTAGGTTGGGAGGGGAGGGCACTTTGCAACCGATGCAAATTTCAACCCAGAAGCCATGAAGGCCCATTGTGAGTACCCTGTTTGTACATGCAAGGACATGTGGCTAACAAAACCACTTCGATCTGTTGAGGAATAGTTTTATGTCTGATATAGGGGTATCCCTGCCAAGTCTAGCTCCCATACAGGATGAGCGGCGTTCCTGTAAAGCTGGACAGTGGCATAGAAGATGTTCCACGGACTCTATTTCCTCCTCGTCTCTACAGCTTCTGCAGAAGTCATTTGCAAAAAGTCCTAGCCTTTTAGCCATGTTTCCTATGATGCAGTGTCCGGTTAAAACGCCGACGAGCATCCGGATTTGGCTTCTATTAAGGGAGATTATGAACTTTGATCTTTTGGTGTCAACCACAGGCCACAGACTTCGGGTTATGACGCAACCGATGGTGTTGCTCCATTGTTCCTTAGCCAGTTGTGTGGTGACGCCTTCAATAAAAGTCTTAGCTGTGTTGAAAGGCGGTAACACCTCTCCATCCGCAAGTTGAGGGTTCATATCATAGCCGTATCTGCCCAATTCGTCCGCCTTTTCATTCCCTTCCACCCCAACGTGTCCCGGAACCCAGCAGAGTAGAATTGAGTGATGACGTATAGCCCTGAGCGCCACGAGGCAATCTGTAACACATTTCGCATTTATAAGATTGGAGCCGATAGCCTTGAGTGCTGCTTGACTGTCCACACAGATGGTTATTTCCATTGCTGGTAGTCCCATCGATAAGATAGTCTGTGCTGCTTTTTTAACCGCATATATCACAGCTTGGAAGACACTGCAGTGATCGGTCAGTCGGTAAGACTGGATAATAGCAAGCCTTTCTGAGAATATGCCGGCTCCTGTTCCATTTTCTGTTTTTGAACCATCCGTATAGACGGCTATACCATTAATGATGGTACTGGGTGATTTCCAGTCCTGCCTTTTGGGTATAGTGATTCTAAAGTTTTTCTCGAAGTCATATCTGGGTTTCTCGTAATCGGTGAGTGACATGAGTCCCTTCCGATCGAAGATTTCAAGTATGCTTGAGTGTCCGCAGGCTTCCAAGTTTTGTTCTCTCTTAATCTGAGAGCGGCTTTGGCTGCCACGTTCATAGTGAATAGCTCAATGGGTTGCAGGTTCAAGGGACCCTAGGCCTAGCTTCTCACAGGCATTTGTTTTGTGTGAGATTTCATTTTTGGAACGAATGGAAGGGATCTACAATTTTATGCCAATTCCAAACGACTAATTGAGAAGCTCTTTCAAGACAGTTATACTCTCGGATGTTTGTCAGACGTTCGCGAGAGGTGGCGTAGTGAAAAAACCCTGAGTTGGAATTTGGGTTTTTGCGGAATTCGAACATGGGATCCCTCGCTTAGTAGCCCAACACACTAACCACTAAGCCACTTCCCCTACAACCTAAACCTAAATCTCTATCGTCACAATAACCTTCATCACGCTTATTTTTTATCCATACTATAAGGCTTTGGAACTCTTTGCTCTCATTTGAAGAATATATCAACGAATCCAGCCAATTTTAAAAGTGCCATACTTCAACATTTCTCCTACTTATCCATTTAAATTCTTTCCCTCATGATCCGCTCCGTTTCTCTTTTCTTTTTCTCTCTTTAAGCCCTCTTAGATCTAGATAAATATTGTTATTAGATTTAGATTTAAGTAGTTTTGAATTATTATAACTGATGTGTAAATTTCTAAGTACCTACTATAAAAGTTCATATCTTAATGTGCAAACCATTTAATAAATGAATTGAATTGAATTAAATTGAATAAAGCACAAGGCCTAGCACACTACCCTGCGGTACCAACCTTTCGCCCGTTTATTTACCTTGTCTAATTTTGACTGGTGTATATACTATCTGCCAGCCTTTTTATTTACTTTGGCGCCTTCCCAGAGGGTTTACTCGGGACTAACATCGTTTGTCAGATAAGAATGGTTTAGAAGATCCGTTTTCAAAGCCTCTTATCAGCCTTATTCATTAAGGTATCAATTTTCGTATATTTCTTTGACCCGGTGTTATACCTATATAGTTTCAGAACTTCTTCTGATTGTTCTTCATATTCAAGAGTTCAAGTGTATATTTTGTCATCAAGTGTAAGAAGTATGTACTTTGTCTGTGATCAGAACTACTTACTTTTGTATTGCTTTCGCCGATATCCGTTTTGTTATATCCAGATCTGGGGTTTTATTGCTACAATTTGCTGTCACTTCAAGAAAATTATATATACGTCGAGTTCGGAAGGATGGCTCGCTTGCCGAGTCCAAACGGCTGTTATCCTTCCAGGTACCATCCTTCGAACCATCCATCCTTGCAAGAATTGTCATCAACCGCTGTAGGTGTTTAAGTTTGAAAATAAAAACTCTACCCCACAAGGATAGCTTCCAAATCGAAGCAAGCAGACACATAGCACAGTCAAGAGTAGTGTGCGCATATAAATATTCTTAGGTTGGAGCCTATTTCACAAGTTTAAAGTTCGAAAAGAAGATGCAAATGGTGGCTACCTAATTTCTTGTTATTTATTCAAAGAGAATCAAAATAGTACGTTAACAATCATAAGAACCAAACCGCGCCATCTCTCAAAATGAGAATTGGCTGCCCCCACTTCATTAGTCCCAATCCGTCGTAACAGAAATTTCTCAAATGAAACCGACAAAGATTCGTTCTAACTCAATTGGCGAAATCCTCATAAATATTCACAGAAGGTATAACTTCCCCAGTAGACTATCTACGAGTAAGGCTCGCACCTATAGCAACGACAAAGTTCCAGCATATCCCTTCTGCAGGCAGCTATAGATACATAGGTGCTTTCCTGCCAACATCATTATGCCTTCAACTTGGAAAGTAACTTTCATAAACCATAATTTCCTCTATAGGAATCCTTGCCAAGTTAATACCTCCAGCAAGAACAACTTAAAACAAAGAAAATATTAATAATACAAAAAAGGAAACTCCACCACTTCCGCAAGTGCGATTTTGTTTTCCTGTGCAGCACCAGCAATACAGTCAAACTGACCTTGGGTTGGTCGGATTGCTATTCATCCGAAGAAATGAATCTAAGGAATTCGGATTTACATAATATCCACTGCACACACACATCGTAGGTGTTTACTTTTAGAAATTTAGATAGATTATGTCTGTTGCCGGTTCGTGATTGAATTTTGCTGGAGAACCATTTTTCAACGCCCATTTCCGGGATGGAATACGCTCCGATGTGAAATACACTCCGCCCCCTAAAGTGTATGGTGAACTGGTGCCGAAGCACCCACCCATTTCCACAAATACGAACAAACAGTCGTCAGCATCATCCCGACTGCCGAGTATATCCATGTGGATTTATTTTGTGGATATTCCATAAAACTATACCTTTATTCGTATTCCACATACGGATGTATACGAATACGAGTAGAACATGCGCTTAGCTCACCGCAAGGATTTGTATATTTCATTTGGATTTTTGAGCAAAGCTGCGCAAGGAAACCGTGCGTCCAAAATCCACTGGGACGGGGTTTGCCATTATGTTTTCGAGTTGCCTTTTGTTTGTTTGTGTTGTTAAATGTTTTTCTGCCGCTGGAGATTCGCGAAAACATTTCAATAGGTATATACCTTCTATATACCGTCGACCACCTATATACAGTATAGAGTCCTTAAATCGAGTGTTGAAAACAAAATAACATGTCTCTAGCTGTCAAAGAAGCTACTTTTCGTTGCAGACCCAATTATGCACTGTTGTAGTTTAAGGAATAGGTAAAAATGGCCGCAGATTTATTCTTTATTCTTCTGAAAGTCCATAAGAAATGTTGCGGTTGGAAAATGCATCAGAAATGTTGAAAACGGACAAAAAACTGAGACATTTGTTAGTTTAAGATGCAGTTTTTAAATCTCATATGGGAAAACAAACAAAAACCGTTTCAACTGCTGATGAATTATGAATTAATTCAATGTGAACTGAAAAATTAAACTTTTAGAGGAAATTTCGAACTTGGGCTTAATTTGGTCCTCAGAGGTTGTGATTAAAGGCCGGCGGTCCCGATGCCGTCTGACCTGTCCGATATTTTGGAAAACAGGGTGGAAAATAATGGAATACTTTTAATATTCGCATTTTATGAGAAGAATCGACCAAAAAGCACAAAAAAGACATACACAGTTTTCAGATAGTCCAGCAACAAGCATCATCTACTTGAACGGGACGGGATGACAGTCAAGTCGGCTTGATTCATAGCAATCTCTTACTATAGTAAGAAAAATGCTAAACCTGGTAGGCAACAAATCTGTAAGCTAGAGCTGGTACGCAATCCGCGTTTTTGACACCAGGAACAGAGATTGGGCTACAACTATTGCTCTTTTATGAAAGAGAATCACCTTTCTACCACTGGGAAAACATATTCAAAAGTTTAGACAGTCCATTTCCAGACCGTGCATTGGTGGCAGAGCAAAAGTTCTTGAAGCTTGGTTTATAAACTTTTTTCGTAAGGTCCTCATTGCTACTTTGGTCTGTCTTTGATTTAGTTGGAGAAAACCTACTCCAAACAGACGAAGTGTTCTGCCAAAATAAACTTTTAAAAATGATGTTAAATCTTCCATGGTATTTCTCTACAAGGGTTTTACATAAAAGAGCGAATGTTGAACTGATCTCTGAAAGAATTAACTCCCTTACGGAAAAATTGAAGGCCCGCTGCGCACGGAGAAAGTTGTTGAAATTACCGAAAACGACAGTCAGTTCAACGTTTTCCGGTCTTGATTTTCAGCTAATAGCATAAAATGTTGAATTTACAATTTGACTGAATAGTGAAATCAACTACAAATCTGTTGAATTTATCGTGTAAAGTGCATTGGAAAATAACAATAATAATGGTTATTTCAACATAATTATATGTTGATGTTAAAACACTTTCAGTAAAATCAACTATTCACATGTCTCAAAATCAACAACCAGATTGTTGAATTTGCAGTGCAAACTGCGTATAGTAAGCTCAATATATTAGCAGTTGTTTCAACATACTTGTGTGTCGATAAAACAGATTTTCTTGTAAAATTGATAAGTCATCATAAATGTTGAATTAACATTAGATTAGAAGGCTTAAAATCGTAGATTCAACAACCATTTTTGTTGTTTGTCGGCCCTTTTTGCAGCACTTTTTGGGAAACATTTTACCCAAAATCCGTTGCATATTTTATCTGAAAAAAACTATAAAACACACACATCCAAATATTTGTTTAATCCAATTTATTTCTTATTTTTATGATCTGCAAATACAAAGATTAAGTTAATGAAATAAAATTATAAATTCAGTAGTTATAAGAAAGAATAAGCTGCTAAAAGTTGATACACAACTAAATTTTGCCTTCCATGTATAGCAAACAAACATTTTATATTATGAATATTAATTGAATAATAATTAATAAATATTAATTGAACCAATTAAACTGGCAACACATGAAATTGGTTTATCGTATAAAGTTTGTATGTTGTAAAGAAAGTGTTGGATAAAATACCGGATACATTATGAATAAGAAATATGCCGCACTAAGAACAGAGACTTATAATATTGTCTTCAAGAACAATTACCTTAATTTTCCTATAAAGTTTTTCTTTTACCTCAATTTCTGTCACGGACACTAGGAACATAGCATTTATTGAGTCTTGTATAGAAGGCTTGTACATGGAAGAACCGGATGTAATGCGAAGCTTCAAATATCTTGAAGTTAAATCTAAAAGTAAATAGAAATGCAGAATATGTAAATATGTACATGTTTGTAACACTTTGTGAGAAATTTTGTTTACCTATTTTATTGTTTAAATTACCAATCTTTGCCCATACGCCCATCTGAGTAACATTTTCCTTTCAGAATTACTTCAATATCCTAAATAATTTGTAGGAAGAATAATTATTTAATGATATACTACTGCTATATAGTTACTACTAGTATAGTTTTTATATAGTACACCGCTTATGACATAAGATATATCTCTCGGATTGCAGCTTAAATAAGTAAAAGAAGACAAAAATTACCACATCAGTGCACTTGGTGAGTTAGGAGCAAATGACGGCGGGCTTGAAATGGATTCCTCTGAAATTGTGCTTTGTTTTTTAACCAGTCAGAAATAGAGGAGCACATTGACAACGTATTCGTAAGAGCTGTTGGATTGTACCCCTATGAGAAGAATTTTTTTATAATTGAAACATATAATGAAGTAATAAAGTGTTCTTACATTATCGGTTCTCCATTTAATTATTTTTGTAGAAAATTCTTTATAAAGATTACTTACACGTTCTTCGTTACCAGCTGATTTAGGATCCATTTAAACTATTTCACTATTTTTACAAGTTATTTAGGTATTTATTCGTCCACAAACACGACCGAACTCTTTAAGCGCTTCGAAAAGTGATGCATAAAGGCAGACAAGAAACTTAACCTCGAAAACTAACGGTGATTTGATAAATATCTACGGATACTTCGGCAATCGGCAGTAACAACTGACACATCTGTAGATACTGCCGATGAACGTGACAAAATCGGTAAAATCAACAAATTTCTTGCACGCATAATTGAGTCTGAACTAAAAGCAAATAAAAAATAAGTTGAAACATCGTTTCGGCGGAAAGAGTATTTCGGTAAAATCAACAAACTTAACCTTAAATTGGCAATTACAACAGTTTTTGCTGTTGACACATATTTTTGGAAAAAAAATGTTACCGATTCGCGTTTGACAACTTTGAGTTGTTGAATTAGCAATTTTTTTTCTCTCCGTGCGGTCACTCTGACAACACCCTAGTAAAAAATCTTTCTTTTTTCCTAGTCTTACTTGTTAATTTTATTTATTTATTGATTTACTATATATTCATTTATTTGTTATACATACATATTAATTTATTTATTTATTTATTCATCGATTGATTTATTTATTTATTAATGTATTTATTTATTTATTTATTTCTTTATTCATTTTTTTATTTATTTACTCATTTAAAAGCTATATATATTTATTTATTTACCCATATTTTCATTTATTTACTTACATTTTATTTTAAATTTAATTTTATTATTTATTTATTTGTTCTATAGTATATATTTATTTCTGCTTAAATGAGGTTTTTCTTAATTGTTTTTTCCCTCAATTTATGATTAAACATATATTTTATCTATCTTGTTAACAACAAATATTAAACTATTTTAGTAGAAAGATGCGATTAGGTATCGAATCACTGTGTAAGGCAGTGTGCGGTAACTGAGACCATGTAAACTTATAAATTATCAGAATAAAAAATCTATCCATCTATTTTTTTTTTTTTATAATAAACACGCGCTAAAGAGGTTATGACTACTCTTATGGTGAAGTTTGAAGTACACAGCGCGGGCGTTAAGGAAATTGGGATAGAGAAGAAGGAGTGGAGATTTAATTTGTAAACCTGCTAAAGAGCCATCCATTATGTCAAATGAGGGGAGTAGCAAAAAAGTACCGGAAGGGTAGAATAATATGTGAGAATTATTACATACAGAGCTTGTGGAATCAGCTAGGTCACTCTAGAGCTCAGTCCGAGGTCAGGTCCAGCTTAAATTATTAGGCAAGAAGTTTTCAGTCCGCTTGGGGGTAAACTTTTGTCAAAAAACGGGTTCATTCCGCGAACTATAGCTATCGGGGCTATTTTGTATCGTCTTATAAGGCTGGCGCTCTCATAACTCGTTACACCTTTCTGCAGGCAGGCGTGCTTATGGATTCGTATGCACACAAAAATAGCCCCTGTTCATCAGACTCTTTTAAACGTTTTAAAGAATTCCGGGCTGACAATTTTGCACATCGAAGAAGTGGGTAAAATACAATCCCATTTTCAACTACATAGGTATCTTTTTTCAGCTACCAAATGACATCGGAAGAAGATATCAGACCCAAAGCAGTCCTATTCCACTTCAACGTACCCACAACATAAAAGAACATAAATAAAAATGTTGTCCCACCAATCATTCACTTTAGATTGTAATCTTTCTCCAAATTCCATTTGCCAGGACAATTGCATTGCATATACAGAAATTTGATTTCAAATGGAATAGCGACCCTTACCATCACACCACACCGACACCGTCACCAACACCAACCATCATTAGATTTGTCGCAAAAGGGAAACGATATAGGAAAATAATTAATAAAAGCATTCACAAATGTTGTGGAAAATATCTTGGCACTCAAAGGACTAATTCAATTTGCACATTTCATTGAAAACATAATCAGTTTAGGTTGGCAAAGTGTAACAAGATACCTACATATTATTGCCACCATGGCGAAGAGAAAGGAGCGCAGCAAGTGTTGGTGTTAAAACATTTAGTCGAATAGGAAGGAAGGGTGCAAGTTCACTGCGACGAAGACAATTGCCCTGTTACTACAATTCTTCGCCTGTCTACCGTATATTTTATCAATTTTCAGAAAATTTAATTTTGAGTGCTTTACCATTATCCAGGCTGTCTGCAGTAGGAATACTAACTGTGTGTTGGTGTTGCGTGAAAATCATTAAAGACGTGGGTATTTTAAATTGGGATTCTTTTGAAGGAGGTGAGAGTGGGGAGCACTTATTTGTCGAAAAAATATATTCAATGAAATGTATATTAAAAATGGGCAAACGGTATAGGGATTGGGCGAGACCTACTTTGCTTCGAGCATTGCATTTGAATTTCCGGGTTTTTATAGACGTTTGCTCTTCTGCTTTGGCCACGCTTTTTCCATTTTGTTTTCGACTTTGTCAGGTTTTTATTAATGTAGACTTACGTTTGACATTTCACTGGCATAAAATATCAGGCTTCATTTGTTTTTTTTTTTTAACTGGTCCAAAATGCGACGCACATAGATGGCGGTTCACTCGACCCAAACCATACACTGAAAAAAAGGTACATCATAGCAATGAAAAAGTTCATCAATATAATGAAAAAATCATCAATTTTAGTCCAGTGAAATTGTTCGTTGCTATGATGAAACCGATTTCATCAATATGAAGAAATTTCAAAATTATTAAATGTGTTCATCACTCATCAACTTTGTTCATCAATGTTATGAAAAATTCATCAATGTGATCAACCGAAATTGCCCTCCAATTTCATCAACGTGATGAATGTGTTCATCATATTCGCAAATTTGTTCAACAATATGATACGCACTTTTTGTGTTATCGCTTTTGTTTTCATGTATTTGTAAGTTGGTTCACACGAAAAAGAAAATGTGAAATAGAAATACTTATACCTACCAAATAAAACGTAAACACATAACCTTTCCTCTTTACTGGGAATGATAAAATACCTAAACGAACATAATGTCACGGAAATGGTAATGGAGGCAATATTATATGATTTTAATAATTGAATTTCTGCGTATCCGAAAGGAAAATATTCCAACGACAATCACTTTTACCACGAATGTCAATAAGTTGTGGTGGCAAAAACTCACGCGCTCAAGAAATATTGAGGATTTATAATATTTAATTTTATTTCGGAGCTAGTTACTTTTATTTTTTCAGGAAGTTTTTTTTTTTTTTTGATAATGGACCCCAATTAGAGTCAGAAAGCGGCCATTTGCCTGCCATTTGCATTTTCTTGAGGTATAGGCACAGGGTGCATGTAGATATACATTTGTGTTTGAAAAAAATTTTGCTTTTTTTGTTATTTAATCATAATCAATATTCAATTGATCCATTCTCTTGAATTTTATAATTTCAAGCATCGAGGAGCATGCACCTAAAAAAATTGGTTAAAATATAATCTTAAATTGTTTTTGAAAATATTCAAATATGCACCCATTCATACGTTCTTAAAAGAACATTTAACATTGTAGTTCATTCTTTTTACCAAGGGGAAATCGGTGAAAAAAATTCATGACAATTCTAGCTCTATTTCCATTTATTTAATGCTACTCTTCCTATCTACCCTTTATAAGTATGCATACTAAAAATACCTATAACATTTTTCGATATTTACAACCTAAAAACCGTCTAGATATCAAAAAAATACGCAATTTTTAAAATAAGTTTTAAGAGCAAAAAATTTATGTCGAAAAACGTTAGTTTACATAACATCATTTAAACGAAAGTTGTTAGTCAACACCTTTGTCTGTGCACAACTATGACACAGTACTTTTCGAATAATGGAACTTTCATTCTACAGATTACATAATAAATACTTTAAATATATACCTACATCCTACATATATGATAACATTTTATATAATGGTAAAATCGGGATTACCTTTTTAAATTTCCACCGTTTTTATTGAATTTTTCACACTTCATTATCAGTCGCCCGTAGTAAAAGCTAATTCAAATGTTTATTCAACGGCGAGCAATTTTCAACATAATGTTTAAGATAGAAATGGATACTTTTGTGGGATTATTAATTAAAAAATAAACATGTAACTATCTATACGATGAAATTTCGAAATTTTGACTCTTTTAAGATATTCATTGTTCATCGCTAAACCATTCACAATTTATTTTTTGCCACCCTGTGTAGATACTTAACGCTTGATCAATGTCATATGTCGTGTGTGAGTATAAATGCTGTACCAACATCGTGTGTGTACACCTACAGCATACATCATATTAACAATCTGTACATCACATTGAAGAAAACGATAAAAGGAATTCATCAATATGATGATTAAATTCATCAATATGATGAATATTACTTAATTTTATTTTTTTCATCAATATAACGAATTCAGTTCATCTATAACAAGAACGCTTCACCATCAACATTCTCGTTAATATAAACTAAAGTCTGTTTTTTGATGAACGCGGTCATCAGTATGATGAAAGCCGTCATCAATACGATGAGCGCCGTTATCAATATGATGAAAATTCAAAATTTGGCAATCATACTTGAATACGATGATTCCATAAATCAACGAGACGAATAAATCATCAACTGGATGAACAAATAACTTAATTCATCGAAAGAAGTGTTTTCGTCATATTGATGAAATGTTTTGATGAGATGATGAACGTAGCTCACGAAAAAATACGCCAAATTCTTATCAGAACTCTGCCAAAAAAAATTGATGAATGCACTTTCTTCATATTGAAAAACGGTTCATCAATTGTCGAAAAGTTTTCATGAATTTATTCATCATATTGATAAAAAGTACGTCATATCAATGAATGGCATGTTTATGAACGCCATTCGTCAATATGACGACGTCTTTTTTTTTCAGTGTAGAGTTTGCATTATTTCATGTCTAAAGGACTATTCACATGGAAGCGAATTGCGAGGAAATCATTTTAACTGTATCTATGAATTGAAAATTTCCTATTTTAATTCTGCCACAAAAGCTTTCCGCGATACTAATACCTAATAATTTTTAGTACCCAGGATACATTTTTCAAAATCACGATGTCGAAATTTTACATATGAAATTGTAATTGTTGTTAATATTAAGTGTGAAAGGTTAAAAATTGATTGAAATATCGAAATATACAATTAAATCAATAGGAAGTTCCTGTCCTGATCTACAAACCAGCTCGAGGGAAAAATTCTTTCGAACTTAACCTTTAAAAATGAAACTAAATCTGTATGTGCCTGATGATACGACTAAAAAGTTTTCATGTGAATGAAGTGTCAGAAACTGCGAATATTCGCTTGTCCGCAGTTCGCAAGGGCCTATAAATATTTTAGAAGTTCACATTTTTCGTAAATTTAAATTTTTTGTCAGTACGGCGCACTGTGAACAATTATTTAGTATAGGTTAAAAACGTTTATAAGTAAGGACCGCCGCCCCTTAATCAGCCCCCTTGTCTGCACAAACGCACGGAATGATGTCCATTGCTTATTAGAACCCAGTGCGAAACTGGTTCATTGGTTTTACATTGAAATTACAACATTTAATTCATTTGATCGAATTCACTCGAGTGTGAATTTAGTGTGTGTCAAGAAAAAAAAAATAATTTGTCGACAGCACACACGCACATCACGCAGAGTGTCACATTGGAGTGTAAACACTCTGCGGCGCTGGAAATAACACCATCCATTGTCGCTCCGTGTCCGCAGCCTGCGCGCATACATCTTGAATTTATTGTTATTGTGACCGATTACACGATTCATCAATTGTTCGCATTCATTCCACTCGAATGGGATCATTATCGCGTGCAACAAAAGAAAAAGAACGACCTCCACTGACTTTAGTCAAAATAGAATTCCTCAAGTGCAAATAAAACTTTTCCTCTGTAACAATGTGTCATTCATTTCTCTCTCGCTCTTTTGTTAAGGACGTTTGTGATTTTGTATCCTTCGGCTTTTATTTTCTACATCGCTTCTCAGAGCAACTTAATTTGTGTTGGGATGTTGTGTGTATGGCCCCCGGGGTGGGACAGCGACGTGTGATGTTTCGAAGCCAAGCTATAAGGGTTTGCAAATTGCAATCGGCTCGAAATTTTGTTCCCCGTTGAGAAAATTTTCATTTTTATTCGGATAAATAAAAATAACAAAATAGCTATTAGTTTGCCTTGGATATTAGCAATATTCCATAGGACGCCCTTTTCACACCGAGCCGAAAACCGGGTTTTCGCGAAAACACTCGAAACCTTCATGGAAAATAAAAGTTTTCCCATATAATTATACATATTTCAAAAACGAGTTGTTTTCTACAAAAATACCGCACGAAAACTACTTCCAATTGTTGGGTTGTTGAAACAAATACACCTTTGGCAATACTCATCAAATTCAGCAGAACAGCTGGCCGACCAAATGTCATAACTCACAACTTAAAATCATTTTCCACACTTAATTGATGGGCTAATAAAATTTTTAAATACTTATTAAATTTATTTTATTTGTTTATTAATGCGGTCGAAATTTGTAACCAAAATAGTTTGCACCGAAGTTTGACGAACAGTGTCTCACAGCTGATTGAAAAGTCAAACGAAAACTAGTTGGTGTTCGATGTAAACGCATCGAAGTGTTTTCGACGAAAGCACGGTTTTCTTCTCGGTGTCAAAAGTGTATTAAGTTCATTACGCTTATATGTTTGTACTTTTGGTTAGACATAGTCTGTTTTGCAAGTCTTCTTTGACTCAATGGGAATAGCTAAGAACAAACCGTTTGTCCTGTAGTATGACATTGTACCAGAGTTTCTTAGGGGGGGCGTCCATATGTAGATCTGATCCGAAGATTTCCCGCAAATCCATCGACGAAATGCACCATAAAAAAAAAAAAAAAAAAAAAAACGCGTACATTGTTGAAAGACAAGTGCGCGGATATTGCTGAAAACGTCCGGTAACGAACGTGACCCTATTAACGACAAAAGGGCCAGTCATTAACAAGAGCTGATCCTGCACTCATCTTCAGGGTGTCCCTCAACATAACATAGTTTGTAAACTGCACAAAACTGTAAACTGTAATAGGATAAATTTATTCGAATTGAAGAGCACTCTCTTGACAGGATCACGATTATGTATACTGGCACAATCAATTGGATGGATTATTTATGGGATTTGCGAAAATCCTGCCTTATCCTCCTACCAGGAAGTAAGGACCGAGTTTCCATTGTAAAGGATTCCAAAGTTAAATTCATATGACTTGTGTTTTTACATCCTCACTGTGAGCAACATGGAACACCTTCTTCGTCCCTAATTGTGTGATAATCTCTGCCTTCTTTTGAGAAATTTCTTGTTCTTTTCCGAAAATCTCGCAAGCAGTATATAGATAAGTTCGAACCTACCTGTTAACTGTCTCTAAACAGGGTTTAAACGTGTCCTTTTTGATCTGCTTACAAATCAATAAAAAAATATTATCATTAAGTGGAAATTTGAACTTGTTCGGTGAAGCCGACTCTTTTATTTGCTGCTCTGCCCAACCCCTTTTTCCAAAAGGATAACACCAAAGAACAACACGTAGGCACAGAATAATTTCCATATCCCCATGGGACGACAACGCAGTGCGACGAGGTGACAACACAATAAAAGGGTGGACGACGACAATGTACGCGCATAGTTTTCCAAAAGAGCTTAGATAAATCTAATTACCAGTATTTGACGTTAATTTTTCTACGTTTCACTCTTTTGTTGGAATTATGCGGCAGATTGACGCACACCAAGCACCAGAGAATACACAAAAAAATGGACTAATTGGAGAATTATAGGCATTTAAGGATATTTCGAGTTTAGTAGAAAACAACTTGAAAATGTAAAGCAGAAATATGTCCAGAACAACGACAATTCCTGTGACCTTAAGACGCCAGTGAGTCTTGCCTTCAAAAACAGACTTTTGCCAATAATTAGACTGTGGAATGGTAATAGATTTTGATTTGTTTTAATGCGTCGCGGTTTCAAACTGGAAGCTTGTTTTTTTTTTGTAGATACTTCTATTACGAGTACCTCCGATTCTAATTGCCGTGCCTTCTAATTTGAATCGCTTGCAGTAAAGTCAATCTTACTCTGAACCAAAAAGGTGCATCATTTATTATTTGAATCTTTTTTTTCATATTCATGAAAAAGTTGATCAACAAGTAAGCAAGTTATTCCGTACTGTAATATCGATTGAAATATTCCATAATATATGTACTGTTTTTAAAGTCTTATTGTCACAGAATTTGTAATGACGGTAAAAGCTTCGTACTGTAGATCGTAAATATTATTTCAGAATCGAAATATGTTTGGACCAACTCATATTTTGCTCAGAAGTTTTGCCTTAGTATCCAAACTGATCTAAACTGATTAATTGTTCCAATTTTAAAACAGTGCTGGTCACAAGATGCCTGCTCAAACAACATTGTCCTTAGGGCTGCCCCACAGATACTATTTGAGACAGTAGACCATTCGCAATAATATTTCGAACCAAGGGGACTTTTGCATATATCACTAAAAGGCATTAATTTAGTTTTATTACTAACAACTAGTTCCTATCATGACTTTTTGAGTTCTGTCCTTTAAGTAGGACTCAAACCAGCTGTGTATAAAACCACGAAATCATGCCAAGTATAATTTTCTTAGTACAACTCCGTGGTTGAATCATCCAGAGCCTTATAAATAAAGGAGCATCAATATGATGGGCCGAATTTCATCATTCATTCATATTGACA
Organism: Cheilosia vernalis; assembly: GCA_949126925.1. Taxonomy (NCBI): domain Eukaryota; kingdom Metazoa; phylum Arthropoda; class Insecta; order Diptera; family Syrphidae; genus Cheilosia; species Cheilosia vernalis. Next base: position 17,525,330 of record OX421363.1, on the reverse strand, counting down.
AATTCATTCATCAATGTGATGCACACTTTCTGTGCTGTCAAATTTGTTTTCTGTATTTGTAAGATTGTTCACACAAATCAAAACATGAAATAAAAATACTGACACGAATATTAATCATATCATATCATATTAATATTAATATTAATACCTACAGTAAAGAATTGAAGAATTAAGACGATATAGGTGAATTGAAACTTTGTATGTGTGCATGGTTGGATGCAGCTAGAAAGATAGGATAGTTTTGGACCCGATAGGTGACGCTGTTGCCGATTTTTTTTGGAGAAACGCAACCGATCTCAATGAAACTTTGTTTGTGTGCATGGTTGGACGCAGCTGGTTGGTTGGTTGGAAGGAAAACTGGTAGTGCTACTTCCAATACAACAAAATTTATTTCAAATGTTTAATTTTTAAATTCTTTGGATGTTCCGTGCTCACCGCTACATACCTAATTCGAAATCGAAAGTCATCTGAGTTATAATTTTTATAAACTTTTTTAACGGATCGCGTTTGATTTGATTGTGAAGAATCTCAAATCAAATGTCATGGAAGCGAATATTTACACTTAAAAATGTAAGGCAAATAATTTCACGGATTCTGATGATTTGCCATTGGTTTTTAAGCGCCTTCAATTTCCCTTGCGTAGGTATCCGCTTTCACTATGAAAAATAATAAGTCGCAAGGACAATCGCCGGATATCTGTGACATTCATTCTTCAATATTTTAGTTATTTCTTTTGTATTTATTATAACTTATATACAATACAGAATTGGAATTGACCGAATTACATAAATCAGCATGTGCATCGTTCATTCTCGGAATTATTATTTTCATTACATTAACGAATTTGGGCGGAACGAAGTTCGCCGGGTCAGCTAGTCATAAACATATACCGCAACAAAATATACGGCCTTACCAATAATCAAGTTTAGGCCGTGTGTCAATTGCGCAAATAATTATCCTCGGATAATATTCTGGCACTATCGTGGTGGAAAACGAATTCTTCAGCTGTCAAAAAATTATACTGCTCCGGGAGCAGAATAATAATTTATCTTCATAGGATAAATTTTTTACGTGCGAGTTTTTTATTTCAAATGGCAGCAAATCAACGAAAGAAAAAAAAATAATAACAAACCGTACTACCTACAACATGTATCTAAATAATGAAGGAAAATTAATAAAGTTTTTAATATAATTTGCTTAATTTATAGGGACGCATGATGACAAAAAAAGTGATTCGGTTACGGAGTTTGAATTCATACCGATTGAATATAAAATTACACATCTCTTGTTCGTCTTCTGCGTGGGGGCAAGTAATCGTGGCTTATAAGGCTTTGAATTTATGATCCATATTATCAGTTGCTGTTATTGAATTAGTTGTATGTCTGTTCTTTGTGTTGTGCTTCGTATTGTGTTGTGCTATCGTCAAAAGTCTTCTGAGAAATCTCAAAAATTTAGCCCAATCGACACAGCCAAATTTCACAAAAGCTACATTTTTATTCAACACACACAGAAATGTCAAAAAATTATCCGAGGATAATTATTTAGCGCAATTGACACACGGCCTTAGTCTGGCTTTATCAATTAAGAAATATAGTTGCCAGAGGCAGAGCCCAGACTATCGCTAACTGAAGGGTCAAATGTAAATGTTGAGAAAGCCATGCTTATCTCGGGCGCTAGCTAAATAAATCCTCCCTTAATGTAATTTTGAAGACAAGTGTTGCCCAACCGTTCAAAATCAAGGTATTAAATTTCGTATAATAGGAGAGAATTTAATGCGCTGTTGTTCAGCCTGAGCGTTTACATAGGCGCAGTGGCTTAGTGGTTAGTGTGTTGGGCTACTAAGCGAGGGGTCCAGGTTCGAATCCCGCGAAAATCCAAATTCCAACTCAGGATTTTTTTTCCTGCGCCACCTCTTGCGAACATCTGACAAACATCCGAGAGTATAACTGTCATGAAAGAGCTTCTCAATTAGCCGTTTGGAATCGGCATAAAATTGTAGATCCCTTCCATTCGTTCCAAAAATGAAATCTCACACAAAACGAATGGTTGTGAGAAGCTAGGCCTAGGGTTCCTACGGACCTGTTGCGCCAAAAATTATATATTATTATACTAAATGGTTTTAAGTCTAACAAACACAAATTTGTACAAATGTATGCAAAACATTTCAAAATATTGCATTTTTGTTTTATTTCTAAACACTTGAAGCATATTGTTTAACAAATCACATTTGGGTGAACCACTAAAATGTGCACTCGACAAAAGTTGATGCGACACCCTACTATAAAGTAATAAAACACCTACAAACAGCTACGTATATTTCTGCCTTGCACATTGCAGTAAAGCGCACTGCAAAGTGCAAGCATCTCTTTCGTCAGCATTTTCGTTTGTCGACCGCGAAACCGGTTCATCTTTACCAACAGCAGCAGCACAAGCACAACGATGGACCAAAGGCAGAGCAGCGGCATTAGCTTCCGAAATCCGAACTACCAGTGCCAGCAGAAGCAATTCACTTTGTAAAGCTTGTACTCTGTATAATAACAAGAATAATATTATAATGTGGTAAATTTAGAGAGTTTTTCAAAATCGTAACGAACGATTTAGCTAAGTTCACATATATTTCTGTGTTTTTCTCTTTTTTCATCTTGTTTAGCCGCTAGTTCTTGCTTCTTGATTGGTTTTTCTTTTTCAATAGTTTGCAAGCAACGAATGGATTCTATTACTAAAAAAAAATAATTTTATTTTTTTTTTTATCCGAGGGTAGGTGAAAATCTTCCAAAGACACTATGAGAATAGCAAGCGCGTTCTCATAGTAGTGTCAGATTTTTACTGACTAAAAACACCACCCTTCTAAAGATTGTTAGATACTGCAACTAAGATATAACTTATCAAGCAATTTTTCTATCATTAAATAACAACTTTTGACAGGTTACTTTGCAGTGAAAGATCCTGCGTGTTCCGCAAATTAGACGCGGTTAATACTATCTTGCCAAGTCGAACGGTTTCGTTCTTTGTAGTCGGCGCAATAAATTGCTCTCGTCCAAGATTTGTCGGACTGTCCAAATCCGATTAATCGGTTTCTGTGCTTTCTCGCGAAGCTTCTAGTTTCAGCTTCGTTTGTTGAAATTCCGAGATCCCTATGGATATCGTCGTTTCTAATATACCATGGTGCTTGTACAATTTCTCGAAGCACTTTATTTTGAAAAGTTTGTAGAATATTGGTATTTGTTTTCTTAGTACAACCCCAAAGTTGTATACCGTAGGTCCACACCGGCTTTAGCACTTGCTTGTATAAAAGCAGTTTGTTCTCTGTACTGAGCTGGGAATGTTTTCCGAGTAACCAGTACATTTCTCTATATTTGATATCGAGTTCTTTACGTTTCATTTTCACGTGCGAATTCCATTTCAGCTTTACGTCGAGTGTCATTCCCAGGTATTTGGCCTGGTTTGCAAAGGGTATTCGCGCCAAGTTTAGAAAAAGTGAAATTCACGTGGACAGATTTAGTTTCGTTGAGGCCAATCCGCCAGTTCCTTGTCCATTCATTTACCTTATTCACTGCGGCTTGCAGTTTTGTAGTCGTTTCTTCGATTGTATTTAAATTTCAAGGCGTCGTGCCACACCTTATCATAGGCTTGTGAGACGTCAAGGAATACGCTTGAGCAAATCTTTTTTTCTTCAAATGCCTTTGTATGTTTATTTTTCTTGAATTTTTATACCTGAAATATCTGTTGGCATTAAGCGGATTATAGATTTAATAAATAAAATAAAAAAAAAATAAAAATTACGTCAGTAGTTCTATATGTACTTGGTCAATCGTCGAATGCTTGGTTCTGAACCCAAACTGGTGGTCAGGGATAAGATTATTGTCTTCAATAACCAATGACTGGTAGAAGGGAAATCGGTCTATACGATTTTACTTCATTTGGCGGTTTTCCTGGTTTTAAAACCATTATATGACCTCCGCGACTTTCCATTGACTCGGCATGCACGTGTTTTAGTCTGATCGCGGCATTTATAATATGACTAAGCTTAATTAATGCTTTCCTTGGTCGAGCTTTGAGAACTTTTCCGGTGATCAAATCATAACCAGGAGCTTTCTTAGGTTTTAGGGATTCGATTTCACGTTTTAGTTCCCTTAGCGTTGCACTTGTGAGTGTTGAATCGTCAGATTGTAATTCCGTCGTATTAGAATGGTCGTTTTTATATAAGATTGGGATATTTCCAAGACTATCTTGACAGTCGTCGCAAACTGAATAAAATATCTTCTTACTTAAGTTGTCATGTTATTGTTAAATAGCTTTCTAATTATATGTGAATGTATTTTGGGTGTATGTCTTGTTCGTTAAGTGACTTGAAGATCATGGTGTGTCGAATGCTTTTGTGAAATCGACAAATAATAGATATAATTTTTGCTGGTACCGGATCTATCCGGATCTAAATCCTGCTTGCTCACGAGACTGGTTTTCTGCCATAGTATTATTGATCCTTCTCAACAGACATTTTGCGAAAACTTTGTATATTGATGATATGATACTTGTAATTGTTAATATTATCTCTGTCTCCATTCTTGTGAAAAAGTATTATTGAAGATTTTGTCCATTGTAGTGGCAATTCCTCGGTTAAAAGAACTTCGTTGAATATTTCCCTAAGTATTATTGTTATAGCTTGTTTCGCAATCTTTGGCATTTCTGCTTTAATTTCATCTTTCCCATCTTATTATGATGTGAAAAATCGAAATTAGGTTATAGCTTTTTATATTTCCACCATTTTTACACTAATATTGAATTTTTTTACACCTCATTAATTGTTTTCAATTTTATCTACTGCAGCTTATTTAGCAAAATCAGTTTTTCTTTGCCACTGTGTAGTTAATTTAGGTAGGTATTTGATGAGCAACGCATCCATACATTAAAAGATGCGTGAGTGACTATAAATGCTGTACCAACCCACAACAAACATCATACTAACAATCTGTACTACACATTGTAGAAAACGATGAAAGAAAATCATCAATATGATTATTTCATTCATCAATATGATGAGTATAATGTTGTGGCCACAAGCGAAAACCGCGTGAGTCGACTTAAGACAAAATAACGCTTTTTGCAATAACAGATAAAATAAAGAAACTAAAAAAATGTAAAATTGTTGAAACGATTTCGATTAAAGCCTTCTATCAGATTCTGTAGGTTTTGTTTTTCTTAACTTAAAATTACATATCAAAGTCTTTTTCCGATAGATTAATTTTCAGTCTTAAGCGGCTTTTGCTTGTGGCCTCAGTAGATATGGTGAATTTTATTTTTAATCATAAATATAACGAATCAGTTCATCTGTAAGATAAACGCTTTCACCAGCATTCTCCTTAAGAAAACCTAATGTATTTTTTTTTTTTTTATGAACATCAACACTATGAACGCCGTTTCCAATATGATGAAAATTCAAAACTTGACAATCTTACTTCGATATGATGGTGATGAAACTAAGGCTAGCATCGCACAAGCGATTTTACCGATAGAAAAATCGGTAAAAAATTACAATGCACGCACTTGTGGTCTTCTGTCGCACGATTATTTAGTCGCAAAAAATAGAACATACTGCTTTTAATGCCAATACACACATATGCGATCAAAAAATCGTTTCTATAAATGGAGCTTGCATACCAACATCGATTTAACGATTTAAATCGCAAGTGTGTGTATATTGCTTGAAGTTGATATGGGATATTTATTTTGGCGACAATCGTGTCGCTCTAAAAATGGAACAAATCGCGGGATAATAAACACTGCGATTTGTAGATGTTGAGTGCGGCGCAGGGTCATAAGTCCACAGGCCAAAAGTCCACAATGGACCCACTTAGGTGGGCTATAAGTCCACAAATCAATTGTGGACTTATAACCCACCCAGGTGAGCCAAAAGTTCACACAAAATTCTTGTGAATTTTTGACTCACTGATTGTGGTCTTATGGCTCACGGATGAAGAAGGTGAAGAAGAGGACAACGAGCTTGCAAGCGAAGCTAAAAATTCTAGTAATGACCTCATTTGCGGTGTTTGCCTTCAAAACCCACAAGACACACTTCTTCAGCTTAGCTTTCAAACTATGAATTCTGTATGGGGGGGCATGCTGCCCCCCTGCAACCCCCCTGCTTAGGTTTACTTATTACACTATTTAAGAGTGAAATTAGGTACATTTTTAGAAGTTTGTCTTATTTCACGGCATCTATCAAACATTCCCATACTTTTTGAGTTGTCAAAAAAACTCTTTTTGTCATATGGATAATTGTGGACTTATGGCCTACTTCCATTTTAAAATTGTGAACCTATGGCCCAAATTATTGTGAACTTTTGGCTCATCTGGGGGGTCAAAAGTCCATTGTGGACTTTTGGCCTGTGGACTTATGACCCTGCGCCGTTGAGTGCGTGCGCATTCACATTAAAATGTGTGCGACTAAGCAGTCGTGCGATTTAAATCGCATGTGCGCCTAAGACGAAGAAATCATCAACTGGATGAGCAAATGCCTAAATTCATCAAAATAAGTGTTTTGGTCATATTGATGAAATGATGAACTTAGTTCATAAGAAAATCCTCGTAATTCTTATCAGAATCCTGCCAATTAACATTTTTGAATACACTTTCTTCATATTGAAAAACGGTTCATCAATTGTCAAAAAGTTTCCATGTTCATCATCATGTTGATGACCGCCATTCGTCAATGTGACAACGTATGTTTTTTTTTTTCAGTGTATTGAAACGCTTCCTACATCGATACATTCTCTGACTCTGACGCGAATTCAATCTGTATTCGTCCCTCCTCTCACTGCACTTGGATAGATTGGTAGAAATATACCTATAAATCTGTGAAAAATCCTACTGACCCCCTTTGCTTGAGCTCAGGCTTATGATCACGGACTAACGTGGCCAAAGCCCCACACTACACAACACAGCCTACCCACTCCTAACTCCACTTGGAAAGTCGTCCTTACAATCGTCTCACACACCTATTGGCAAAGTAGGTATACCTACTCCAACAAAAAGTGTATTCCAGCAAAATATGGGAGGATATAGGACAATTAAATGGGACCCGGGACAACCAGTGTATTGGTGGATTCCTACACCAAAATCCGAATGTAATCGTTGTGCGCATATATAGCGTGTGTGCCTGGAAACTTCACACTGACACAGACTTATCCTTTTTCTCTTTCTGGATCGTCTGTGTCTCTCTCGCTTTTGGTTTTCTTCTTTTCAACGGGCAAACGTATAATGAAAATGTTTATATTTATATACCTACATTCAACTGGATACCTATAGTCTTGTCGTAGTCATCATTGCGTGGACCGAGGACTAGGAGTAAGAGAATCCTCTTGATGGAATTCCCTCCTTTGATTTCTGTTGCCGGCTGATCTTGTGCTCGTTGTGTGAGTGTGCGAGATTAGGGTGTGTTTCCATTTAAAGTTACACAATAGTCATGTAAAGGGCGTTGAAATAATTTTCCATTTTATGATGCTTCCTGCCTCGAGTTCGAGCCGTGAGGGTGCCATTGCCATCCTTTAACTGCTATTGCTTGAAATTATAAATTTTAGGTGCGGATAAATGCTTCGATGTGAGTGTCGTCGCTACTGCTGCTCCATGTGGCACAAATAGCTTTGGTTTGGTGTCACCGCCATCGTATGGCTTTTGTGTCATTCCATGTTGTGTCGTATTCTTGTCGGCCATTAGAGGGCTGGTTTCTGGTTTGGGGGGCGAAAGAACTCTGAAAGCCTTTGTGTGGGCATATTAAATGATGGCTGGTTTCATATTTCCACATTGTTTCCTCTTTGCGAATAGGGGGGCCGTTTGTGAATGTTTGTGTAAAGTTGTCGACCCATGGGTAGATAGGTATTGGCATTTAAATTTCGCTTAAAGAGAATAGGTAGGTACCTACCTACTCGTATGTAGGGTGCATACGAAGTTCCACTAGTAACTAGTTTGACTACCTACTTGTCGAAGGAGAGCAAGTTAACTCAGTTGACAACAGATTAAGCTGCGGTTGGTTGGAGCACATAGCCTTTCACAAGTATTTACAGTTGAGCCTACATACCTAATTGACTATGCAATTACCCGTACGTATCGGTGAATTTTAACTCCACTGTTAGTAACAATAGTTGTAGCGACTAAGAATTTAGTTAACATATTAGTTAAACTTGGACTGCGCCTAGATATACCAAGGGGGGCGCCGCCATTGTTTTTTGTAACTGACGTATAGAGATATAAGGCGATGGTACCAGTAGTCAGCCCCTTAACTTTTTTTTTGTGTTTGATTGTTCCTTTAAAATCCATTTTCAACTATTTAATCAAGTATTTAGTTTTTCTGAATATTTGAAAATTGGATATATACCTAAGCTATTTGCGAGTAGTCAGCCCCCTCAGCTCCAATAGTCGGCCCCAATGTAATTTACAAATTTTCATAAGAAGGTAGGGGGGGGAGGGATTTGACGACTGGAGAACGTTTACAAGAACCGTGTCTCTTATAGGTAGTCAGTCTCCATTTCTGTAGTAATTGTATAGGCTACTGAAAATCAAAGAAAATTGATCGACATTTTTGCGAGAGTCAATAAGACTGATTGAAATTTCCATTCATTTTGCATACTCGGATATGAAAAAAAAATTAAGATAGTCTTTAGTAGCCAACAGGGGCGGCTGCGCCTAGGATAATCATACAAATAATGTTACACAAGGTCAGCCCCCTCTTAATTATTTAACAAAAAACATTTTTAACATTTTAAGTTTAGAAACAAGATAAATATAATAATAATCATAAAATGCACATGCCTTTAGTATATTCGTAATAACCTACATCAATTTTACTAATTTACTTCAACTATTTTTTTTATTGGTAAACCACTCGTATCCTGCACTTATATGAAAACTGTAATTACGCAGACTTATATTTGTTGCGCTTGAAGATACACCTGGATTGTGTTAATTGTTGGCACACCAGAGAGAAGAGGTGTTACCCAAGAGAGTAATATTTTTTGTTTGGAAGAAAGGCAAAAGCATTTACTACTGCGCTGTTCTTTATATGTCATCGGCTGACTACTGGAGGGGGCTGAGCTTAGTTTATTATTCTATTCTTTTGAAATGTCTTGGTTAATGTTTTTAAAAAAGCTTTGACCAGCAGGTATATATTTGATGTCTGGAGATTGCTGTGACATTTAGGTAAAATTTTGCGGAGACGGGGATTCAATAAAATTTTCACAGAAATTAATGGACGGCGTTGAAACCCAGGTTTTAATTTTCGTGCAAGACACTCCAACATTAAACTTAACCAACAGTGTGTATAGGTGCCTAATAAATGACCTCCTACTTTGGTTTGTTCATTTGCTAGCGGGCCATTTCAGAAATTAATATTTTTTAGAACAGACTAATACCCTTTTCACACCGAGCCGAACAATCGAAAGCAGAAGTTTTAACATACATATTTCACTTTTCAAAAACGAGTCGTTTAAAGTCGTTTTCCACGAAAACACCACGAAATCGACTTCCAATTGTTGGGCTGTTGAAACAAACACATCTTTTGCCATATTCAGCAAATTCAGCAGAATAGCCGACCGAACAAATCTCACAACTCACAACTTAAAATAATTTTCCACACTTAATTGATGGGCTAATATTATTTTTAAATTAATAGATACTAAATTCATTTTATTTGTTTATTAATGCGATCAAAATATGTAACCAAAATAGTTTGCACCGAAGTTTAACGAACAGTGTCTCACAGCAGATTGAGACGTCAAACAAAAACTACTTGGTGTTCAGTGCGAAAATTCGTCGAAAACACGGTTTTCGGCGCGATGTGAAAAGGGTATTAGTTTTTCCATTAAAAGTGAATATAGACAGTGACCCTCTCAACATTGATCAGCGGTCACTTGGTGCGTATGCCACACCCACTTTGAATAATATTTTTGTGCAGCTCCGTGGCTCCTTGCGTGCTTTTTTTACTCAAAGATCAATTTAGTGTATAGAGGCAAAACTTTTCGAATACACAATAGGGAGTTTCTAAAAGCAAATTATTATGACCTACAAAATAATGTAGGCAGGTAGTGTGAAGGCTAAAAATTATTATTAGTGGGTTTTATTTAAATCATAGACTTCCTCCACAGTTCGAAATCAAATTCAATTTAAATTCGAGCTTCGAAATTCATCACAGTTGGTAAATTTGTGACAGTTAAGCACTTTTCTATGCTTTCCAAGCCCAAAACCGCGTTTTCCTCGGAAACTCGTCGATGCATTCACTAACTCGTTTTCGTTTGACGTTTCAATCAGCTGTGAGACACTAGTCGTTAAACTTCGGTGTAAACTTTTGTGGTTACAAATTTAGATCGCATTAATTAAAAACAAAATGAATTTCGTGCATTTCAAAAAAACATTAGCCCATCAATTAATTGATTTTAAGTTGTGAGTTGTAACATTTGTTCGGTCAGCCATTTTGCTGAATATTGCAAAAGGTGTGTTTGTTCCAACAACCCAATGAAGCGAAGTCAGTTTCGTTTTTGGCGAAAACCCGGTTTTGGGCTCCTCGTGAAAAGCATATTAGGTTGAATTCGTCCTGTTTGGTGACAGGTAAAGGCCCGCTGCAGTGTGCGAAAGCGGTGCCTAATCATCGACCGAGAATGGATCGGTTTTGGGAAATTGCGATTTAATTAACAAGCAGAAAGAAAATGATTCGCAAAAACAGTACTAAACCAAAAAAATTATCAAATTTGCAGGAACCGTTTGATTTTTATCCAAAAAAATTGTGACACTTGAGTCAAGACAATAATCTGGCTTGCTAATTTTGGTGGATATACGCCAAAAGTAACGACTATATCCGGATCCGCTGGAGAAATATCCAAATAGATGACATTTATTCGGAAAGAGCGGCCCAAAAATATAAACCCAGTAGAAAAAGTCCACTTTGGCCTTTGGCGTATACGTCAAACCAATTCTCGTGGGACTTAATCTTCTTCTTGCACGAGAGAGAAAAAAATGTTCGTCGTGTTTGAAATTGAATATAGAGCCCCTTCCTTCTGTTCGGCACGGCCTTGTTCTGTACCTATTCACCAAAATCAATTCCAGAAAATCAAACTTTTATTTACAAATTCGATGTGTTCGCAGCACAATACAGTTTCCTATACCAATAGCACCGGACATGTACTTGCGTAGGCATTTTAATTTCGAAGCACGTGGCCGAGCCTTATTTCCGATTCTGTCAACTGTACTGTGGGGCGTTGTTGAGGAATTATACCCATCTTGGGATATGTCGCTTGACCGATTTCGATACAGTAATGATACATATAATGTTGTAACTGAACAATGTGTGCGGACAGTCTCAGTACAACAGCTTATCGATATGATTTGTGGAAGCCGATTGTGCGAGGAAGGGCATCGCATGCATACCTCTACGCACATGAATTTGCTCACCCTTTATTCATTTTGATTGCACTGTTACGACGACGGTAGCGGTTTGTCTGGTTGAAAATCACTGTCGAAATAAGTGTAGCTGCAGACTTTTGGGGTAAAATTTTGTAAATTTATGTGAGCCAGCTTGTCAAACTTGGTGCCGAAGCTAAGCTACCAGCAGCATGGCTTCAGAGTCTGTTTTTCGTTCACAAGAATGAATAAAAGAAAACTCTTTATCGATAAAGAAAACGATATCTCGGAATTTAGCCAATCGATTCTCTTTCCATCTCTATTCTCTATCTCTAACTTGTAATAAAATTGTTTAGCTGTATGTAGGTGTTAACGCATCCCAATAAAACCACCCATCGTACGTAACACATGGCTGAATGGAGCAACATTTAGTTTTTATGTCATTACAATCGACAGACTCATTCAGAAGGTGTAAAGTTTTCGGGAAATGTATAGACGCCTTTGTCGGCTGTCCGATACTGCCTTACTGACTTCGCTCAAGCCCTGTCTTTACAGTTTTTGATGTGTAAATATTTATGCGCGCGTTATTGGAATCTGGTAGAGTAATTCCAAACATAGGACTTGATGCAACGGATATGCGTCACGGATATACATTGCGCGCTGTTGGAATCTGTTGGAGTAATTCCAAACATTTAACTTGCCGTCACGGAAATGCGCCATTGCATATATTTTATCATTGCATATGTTTTTATCATTGCATACGTTTTTATCGTTGCATACATTTATGAGCTGAAATAAAGTATGTTTTTTGAAGTTATTACTTCATTAGGTGCGGCGCGTTGGGCACTTTGAATGGAAAGAAACCAATAAACCTACGTCACTGTTACCATCACCGTCACTGTTACCGTTACCGTCACCGTCACCGATCCCAATGAAACGTTGTATGCGTGCATGGTTGTATGCAGCTAGAAAGACAGGATAGTTTTGGACCCGATAGGTGGCGCTGTTGTCCGTTTTCTGAGAAACTTAACCGAGCTCAATGAAACTTTGTATGTGTGCATGGTTGTATGCAGCTAGAAAGATAGGATAGTTTTGGACCCGATAGGTGGCGCTGTTGTCTATTTTTTTTTATGTCAGCTCACATTATGTCTCTCTCTTGGACTGGTGCTGATCGTGCGCCGCTTTGTTTGCGTTCGGTTGTTTTGCTTCCTTTTCGTTGACGTCGGCGGGCCTTACACCAGTAAACTTTTTTAGTTTCGACTCGAAATTTTAGTAGTTTCCATATTTTCCATACAAATTTCGCAATTGTGAGCTACCGTAAATTTAAAGGCAAGACTAGAATTTGAATAAGAGGGTCACCGTTCTTATTTATTTATTTAACTACATCTGCGTGTACAGATATTTTAAAAGTTTTTAGTTCTTCAGCAAAACGATAGCTTTTAATAAAAGCAACTGAGAAAAATACTCTTGCAAACAAGTTAAGTGGTCCTTCGATCGAATCGAGTGAGCTGCTTCTCCATCACAAATTTCACCAGCAAATTAGATTACATGAATTTAAATTCACTTTTTGTCGATATATAGGTATATATCCGTCTGGAAGAGAAAATGTTTTCGTTTTCGACTATCCTATGCTGCCGTCGTATCCGTTTACGATATACACAATTATACATTTCTACATCCCCTTCGGCATAATACAGACGTAGAGTTTTGTGTTGGATCGATAACCCCCTAGAGGATTGGTGGTTGCCTTGTTATGCCAATTTTTTTCTGCCTCGTCTTACGCATTATTTTGGGTCTCTTCCGCTGTCTGGTGTGTTCCGGTGCGCTCTTTATTCACTTAGCCATACGAAGCCATATTGAAGCGGATAATTTTGATTATGACAAGACCGACAGTAAAATAATAAATACATTCGAAGGAGATTATCAAAACAATTACCTCTGTCGACAGGGCGAGGCGAGCACTATACTGATGAGTGGGGGAAATTTAAATATTCCATTTGTGCGTGTGTGGGTATACTGTGGAGTGTGTACGAATGTGTTTGTGTTTTGGTAACCCGATAACATCATCCTTTTGTCCGTTTTTCTGATTTATTTATGAACAACTAGAGCAAATAATTCAACAAGCATTCATCTCGAGGATAATCGCATTTTCCGCTAATAATTCGACGCTTAGCGAGGAACTTTTGGCGTGTTTTCGGCCCAGTATCGTGCATGGGGTGGCATGCAAAAACTCAACCAAGCCATCAGGCGCACCCTTACTGATCTGCGTGTTTCTGGTGCGCCCGCAAGGGGGAATTCAATAAAGTCGCTGATGGAATGGTTTGACAGCAATTAAATGCGTGATGTGTCAATTCGAAGGATGTTTCGAGTATTTCGTGCGTGAATGGGTATAGCTTGCAGTTGTGCGGACAGTAGTAAGTGAATTAGATTAAATGTGCATTAGATGTGCGGTGTGTGTTGAGCACGCACAGACGGTATTTAGTTGAGAGCATTTGAAGGTAATCTCATTTATCAATATGAGGGATAGATGTATTTATGGGTTTTGAGAAACTCAATACATTGCGGATGAAGGGAGTTTTTGATACCGCGAGAAGGTAGTATAAGGCAATCCTTTACTATAGTTGCAACGGCGTTGGCCTTGGCTTCACGCAGTTGATATAGAGCGAGAAACCTATATACCTATTATCATTCGATTTGGTTAGTTTGGCACTCTACAAATCACAAGGTTAGTCCACTTTCTGATCGGGTAGGTAGGTAGGTATACCTATACCTATAGAAACGTGATCGAGATAGCTTGCATATGGCGGAGTTTTGTACTAAATAATGCCCAACTAGAGATTCGTTGGCTGGTATTGGAAAATACCACGAAGCTTGAAAAAAATCTAAACGCCCGTTAGCCAGTTTATCTCATTTATAGGCAGTGGCAGTAGCAAATCAATTTGAACGATATTTTGTCTAACGGATAAAACATTTACTAAAAAAACTGCTTTGTCAGATTAACAAAACACAATTTTCAGTTTAATAAATCGATATTGTATCAATTCAACAATTTATTTAATTTATTTAATTGTTGAATTCACAAAGTTCTTGTTATACCTATCTATAAAAACAGAACCACAAATCACTTTTGTAATGTTTGTGAAGTTGACAAAACTTACGCAAAATGTTGTTATCAAAACAAAATAGAGACTATCAAAATTACAAATATTTTGTTGAAGTGAACAAAATGTTTGTAGATATGACATAAATTTTGTAGAATTGCTAACACACGTGTTGAATCCGGAAAAATAAATTTTAAACAATGTACTCCTTTGAATGCAATGCATTTGTAAGTAAAAAGTTTATTAAAATTTTAGAGCCTTTGAACTTTTGAATTGGACGCTCGCGAATTTTAACCATTATCTCAAAAATTAATATTAATGCTAGTTTCATATGGAAAACTGTTTGTGTTGCATGATGTTGCTTAGAGCACCAGGAAAAGAATTAAAAAACCTCGTCTCTTTTCAGAAATCGTTGACTCCTTTCCTTACTTTATTTATAATAACTACAAATTTCATGCAAAGTTTAGCTATTTTTTTTAGATTGGTATTATACCTACGTAAAATAGAAAATAGAACAAGTTAAAATTAAAAATGAATACCGAAAACAATGATTGCCTCCAACGGAGTAATTTTTTTGTTTCATCATAAATATCAATGTCAATTTGTCAACGCAACCAGACATCTGTCGGGCAGATATGAAAGAATCTAGCCGTCTATTTTTTTAGGCGTCGATACAGCGATGTTGACATTCGTTGACAATGCTTACGCCACAACAATTTGATTCACTTTATACATGCAAGAAAATGAGTCAGCTAAAAAACAATATGTCTGCTAAAACCTTATTGACGTGCGATTGTTTAACCACCACTTTTCTTAATTCCGACACTTTATATTTTTTCCGCGTTCGTTTTATGGCATTGCATACAACTTGAGTACCCCAGTAATCAAATTTATTATATGTCCTTAATACGTATATGTAGATATGTACTTAGGTATAAAGCTAAAAAGTGTATATTTTGTATTAAAAAATGAGTTTGTTTATGTTTGGAACAATCAATTTAATATGCAAATCTATTTTCTGTTGAATCGTTATATTAAATTTCGAAATAATTTGTTTTGTTATAACCAGTGATGCCACTGATTCATAATTTAATTGTACCTCTTAGCCATTATTTCGATGCTTGAGGCATTGAGAATTAACTTTTAGAAAAAGGCATACATTTTTGTGAGATGTTCTTACAATCAGTTTATACGAATCAATTTTTGTATTATGTAAGCCCTGTACTTTGATCAAAGTCGTTCACTAATTTTCATAACTGTGATTCATGCTTATTTTTTATTTTATTTATTTTACTCACCAAATCCAAACCTCAAACTTGAGACTAAAAAGGTTTAAATTAAATATCGATCTACCAACATTCTTTTACCAAATTTAAAAAAAAAATAGTAGGTTAGTTGCACTTCCTTTGTTAAAACAAGCAATTTTTATCAATTTTATCCCAAGGAATAATTTTTTTTGAAAAAGCCATCATTTTTTTCGGGCTTAGGCATAAAAACTTCAAAATGGGTTGGCATCACTGTTTATTTGTGATTTGACTATTTGTTAAATATTTATTAATTTCAATAAAAAAAGTTACAGAATATTCATTTTTGAAATTTTTTTCATTGCTTTCGGAGTAAATTGACGTAATTATTAAAATCACGAAAGATTTGGTCCCATTCGAGATTTCTGCATTCGAGGGTTATGAAATTCATTCGTCTAACCAACCGTAGGTAACATGGTCCAGAATTTTTTTTTCTGTGACAGTTTTGTTTCATTTATACCATCAAGTTGATAACGTCAGGCAATCGAAGGGAGGCTTGGGTATAATTGGCTACAGGGCCCGCGCTGGCTTAATCCGTCAGCGTAGGTCGGTACAACAATCCAAGCAGACTATCCTTGACGAATTTCCTTTTTTTCCCCATCAGATCGGTTATATTCCTTTATGTGAGGCTGAAAACGTATGTTCCTTTGCCCAATGATAACATCGCCCCCTTTTCCGCATCAACAACAATAGCTGGATGCTTCAATTGAGAAATGAGTTGAACATCTCGTATTGTTGTTACGCATCGTTTTCATTTTTATAATCCAACCCACCAACCCTCAAATCTTCTGTACCACACCACGCGCAGTTGCAACTATTACGGAAGCTATTATTTTGCTAACAATATTAGCTTATGAACACACCACTCAACTCGTTGCTGTTCACTGTACTGGTGGTCGTGGTGTGATGGCTCATTTGGGGCGTGGGTGAATGCGGGGGAAATGTGTTTGTCCTTATTAAAATAACAAAACGACTTAAAACTCCGCCAATGTCTCGGCTGTTATACGCTTTGATGCTCTTCTGTCATATAGACGACCATCGGCTGACGGTGCGATGGTGAAAATTTCCCATGGGACTCGGGCTAAGCCTTTGGCGAAATCCTTTATACAGCATTACACTGCGTCTGCTAAACGTAGACAGGGATGCGTACTAGTCTTCGATCGGGTATGGCATCACAAAACCGCACAACTGTGCTTATTCCACTGGTAACATCATCATCATTGACACATTATTATGAGTCCCTTTGAGACTTTCCAATCATTCCCGTTGAGTTTACGTGTTTTTTTTTTTCGTTCGCCCTGCGTCTTGCATAGTCAGAGTCGTCGCCTTTTGATTAAGGTCCTTGTGGGTGTATTTATTTGGCTTCGCAACGCGTGTAATTCGTCCGATGGTATATATACACACAGTCAGTTTTTTCTGTATGTAGACGATTTGGATTAAGGGATTACTGGAAATTAAATATTTTTGAATGCCGCACATCGCAGAAAGGAGAGAAAATAAAGATATAATCATCATAATTAGACGTATTATAGATAACAAGGGTAGTAATTGTCCCATTGGGATATGAATTAGGAATCAGTAATACCGTCGGGTGGAATATGAACCTTGGCATCCAGGACATGTGAATAAAGAAAACAAACAAGTTCAAGTTTATAACCGTTTCGGCTTGAAGAAGAACTCTTACATTTTGCAATCGATTCTTTTAAGCTTTACATCATATGTTTCCCCTCGAAATGTGTGTTAGCCCTAAAAATTCTGTGTCGGAACGGAACTCAGTCCTTACACAGCAGTGTTATCTGTTTGTTTTATATAAATTCAATTTTTATTTAAAATCACAGTAGAATGGCAAGCTAAATTTTGCAACTGCTAAGTGTCAACTTCCAAAGCTCCTGGCTCACAAATGAGAATATTTCAATCAGTTGTCTATAGCTAGGGGGAAAGCGGGAGACTTGAACATATGGGAGACTTGAGACACTCTCAATAATTTGCTCAAATTCCATTGAAATCTAACAAGTGTAAGTGTATGCGATGCAGACAGTGACGAGCTAATTGCACACAAAAATAATTCTAAATCATCAGCTGTCTCTGGTTGGTGGAAGAGAAAAGGTGTTTTGCAGTGCCAATAGTAAAATTTTTTTTTCTTTTTTTCTGTATAAAATTGATCTGTAAAGCGTTAAATAAATCAATTTGATGTTACCTAACAATATTGATATTCTACATTGTAAATATTAGTATGATACCATTCTAGTTTGTATATAGCAAATATTATGAATATAAATTTGTTAAAAAATGCGAACGGGAGACTTGAGACAGTTTCTAAAGGGAGAGTCAGTGGCTCAAATCTCCATTTGCTCTGATGAAATTTTATGTAAGTGTTTTAAAGCCTTGTATTTAATTTTAATAATAAAAAAAAATAATTTAATTAAAAAAAACTCAAAGAAATAAACCTTGTAATAGGTTTCGTTATGTTTGTGAAGTTTAATTTTTGTTTACCTTTTTTTACTTTATATACTCGTATGCTAAGAAACTGAAGTACCTAAACCACTAAAACAATAAAAATAAATTATAATCACATTGGAAGTGGATAAATTATTCGTTTTATTGTTTTTCTCGTAGGATTTGAGTATGTTCAACTCTCCCCGAAGGGGTGTTCAAGTCTCCCGGTGGTGCGGGAGACTTGAGCCGAAAATCTGTTTTCAAACATTTGGCATTTGCCAAAAATTTCTTGCGTTTATTATAAGTTTAAGAGACCGTTCTTAAAATAGATAAATGTAGCTATAAAAAAATCCATTTAACAGGTGGCTGTGATTGATAAACAAATTTTTATTAACGATCTAACAAAAAGTGGCTCAAGTCTCCCGCTTTCCCCCTAAGGATCAGAGCGACACATCGCAACTAAAAATTTACGTAAACTCATTGTTGCAAAATTTTGCTTAGCTATTGTGAACTAAATCGAATTTCTAGGGCCAAGCATTTTTCCTAAGCAATTTAGAAAGAATATTCGCCTTACTAACAATCATTTTTATATTGACAACTAGCTGTACCCCCCGGCTTCGTCCGTGCAAAATGTGTTTTCAGAACAGTTGATGGAAAAAAGTGTTTTTTTTTTGCAAAAAATATCTATTCTCAAAACGCTTGAGTTGGCGAATAACACATATTTCTTACCACTGCATAAAATAATTTGTGTTCCTTCCGTAATTTTAACAGGTATTCGTTTCAAATGCTAAATGTTACATTTCGCATCCTATCTCTTTCAATCCCACGCCCCACACGCCAAAAGCGGATACAATTGTATCAGTTGACACAATCATGTTCAATGAATTATTGAAACCAAGAATTTGTTAAGAAACGCATGCCATAATTTTAAAGTTTAAAGCTTTCTTTTACGAAAGAACTCACAAATAATAGTGATAAGTCGCCCTAATAAGCCTAAATCCTGAGGTGAGACTCAACTATTATTATTATTTTATCCTTTGAAAGTCTGAATTACTTTGTTTTCAAAAACAATGTATTTCTTATTATGGTCTAGTATGTCACCAATAAGATTTTCAAAATATCGACTGCTTTATTTAAAGGCCAAGGAGGGCACATATTCGTTTTTTTTAAAATCATATTTAACTTAATATTCATATAGGTAGGTACCTATCGAACTGTAAATGATCATACCTTTTTATAAATCGCACGCAGTTTTCACAAATCACTAACTTACCTTTGAAATAGCCAAAATACAGAAAGCAAACGAACGAAAAGGGTGCAATTGAAATTTTGAATACAACTGGAAAAACAGAACAAAACACTTAACGATTTAACAAAACAATAATAATAATAGTAAATTTAAAAATTTTATTTAAAATTAATTTGATTTTCTTTCAAATGTTGTTTTATTTTTCTTTCTTGATTTACAAAAGGGTACAACTTCTTTATCAGTACATTAGTTAATTCATTGTATGTAAGTAAGTATGACAGATTTTAAGCCATTTTCCCTACTTCCATTCTTTTATTATTCATTAGTTTAAGTTATAGGTGTTGCTAGTTGGCAACAAAAACTTCACACTAAATATTTTGTATGTCACAATGATAAACTTTTTATGGAAAACTTCGCTATTGTCAGTCCGCTATCCAGGCAAAGTTTTTCCAAATCGCAATGGCAAAATTTTCCACGCAAAATTACATATTGTGACCTTCGAAATATTAAGCGTAAAGGTTAAAAATATATAAGACCCAGTGAGTGAAAGTTAACAATGTATACTTTTTACATAACATAAAAGTGAAAACAAATTATAAAGAATATTTGAAAAAGTTCAGACGTCTTGTGGACTTAAAAAAATCAGACACTCATACACAAGTCTTTAATAACAACCCATAAATCATTGCTATTTGCATTGGCTTGTTTTTTCTTTTAATTAGGCGCAATATTTGCACACATCATCTCCATTTGGGCCAGTAATAACAACTCAATTCACAGAACTGTGCCCTGACCTACCTGAGTCAATGTTAGTGGATACTTCCTTTTTATTGTGTTACCCACAAACAAAAGAACAAATATTGCAAGCGGAGACAAAATTAAAACTGTTTACACAACTGCCCAAGGAAGAGGTTATCACAATGGTCAAAGCGGTCACTCATCCTCTTTCTAATAATGTCTTGCTCTTCAAATATTTACTTAAAAAGTCTTAAAATTCCTTTGTGTGGGTAATTCGTGTAAGTAATGTTTTTATTGCCCGGCAATTGTCACAAGAAGCGAGCGTCATAGGTTGTTGGTCCATTCTTTAATCCCATGCTAAGAAATGGAATAATCCTTGGAGTATTCGCATTGAAAGAGAAGACAAGCCAACTCTGAGATAATCCATCAAATCGAACGCCTGTTTGGTTAAGGAGAATTCTGCGAATTGCTATACAGAGAATTCGAATATTAGAAAATGGATTCCGGATTGACAAAATTTTCAAGTACCCCATACAAATGATGTAGTTGAGAGAACTCTTCTTTTGAGAGGTCTAGGTATTTTAAAAAAGCTCCAGGAAATTGATTGATTTCAATAGAATAAAATATGAATAATTCGAAACAAGCACTTTACTTTGGTTGGTGCTACTCGTATATAGTCATTTCAAACAAGACAACTGGTTCGTCATCAGTCTTTCTTAACTATAAGCAAAACATAAGGCACTATGAGAATATAGCAAGCAAGCGCTCATAGTAGTGTCAGACTTTTACTGACCAGAGACACCACCGACCACCCTTCCGTAGATTGTTAGATACTGCAACTAAGATATTACTTATCAAGCAATTTTTCTATCACGAAATAACAACTTTTGACAGGTGACTTTCCAATGAAAGATCCTGCGTGTTCCGCAACTTAGACGCGGTTAATCTTATCTTGCTAAGTCGAACGGTATCGTTCTTTGTAGTCGGCGCAATAAATTGCTCTCGTCCAAGATTTGTCGGACTGTATTGTTGATATGTCCGATTAGTCGGTTTGTATGCTTTCTCGCGAAGCTTCTAGTTTCAGGTTCGATTGTTGGAATTCCAAGATCCCTATGGATAACGTCGTTTCCTATATACCATGGTGCTCGTACAATTTCTCGAAGCACTTTATTTTGAAAAGTTTGTAGAATATTGGCATTTGTTTTCTTGGTACAACCGCAAAGTTGTATACCGAAGGTCCACACCGGCTTTAGCACTTGCTTGTATAAAAGCAGTTTGTTCTCAGTACTGAGCTGGGAATGTTTTCCGAGTAACCAGTACCTACATTTCTCTATATTTGATATCGAGTTCTTTACGTTTCTTTTTCACGTGCGAATTCCATTTCAGCTTTGCGTCAATTGTCATTCCCAGGTATTTGGCCTCGTTTGCAAAGGGTATTCGGGCAAAATTTAGGAAAATTGGCAAGTCATTGGTTTTCTTATACGTGAAATTCACATGTACAGATTTAGTTTCACTTAAGGCGATCCGCCAGTTCCTTGTCCATTCATTTTACCTTATTCACTGCGGTTTGCAGTTTTGTAGTCGCTTCTTCGATTGTATTTAAATTTTAAGCCGTCGTGCCACACCTTATCAAAGGCTTGTGAGACGTCAAGGAATACGCTTGAGAAAACTTTTTTTTTTCTTCAAATGCTTTCTCAATTACGTCAGCAGTTCTATGCACTTGGTCAAACGTTTGGTTCTGAACCCAAACTGGTGGTCAGGTACAAGATTATTGTCTTCTATAACTGGTTGTAGGCGCCTTAGCAATATTCTCTTGAAAACGAACATTTGGCTCGTCACGTGTTTTAGTCTGAGCGCAGCATTTATAATATGAAGAAGCTTAATTAATGCTTTTCTTGGTAGAACTTTGAGAACTTCTCCAGCGATCAAATCATAACCAGCAGCTTTCTTAGGTTTTAGGGATTTTTATAGCGTTGCACTTGTGAATGTTAAATCGTCAGATTCCGTCCTATTAGTATTGCCATGAACCGCTTGGCCGTGTCGTACAGTTTAAAGGTTTCTTCTAGATGAGCGCCAAAAACGTACGCTTTTTCCTTACCTTATTCCCTTGCCCATTCATATTGATTTATTTGAATTGACCGCGCAGGGATTTTGTTCCTTTTGGTGCATTTTACAGCTCTCCAAAGTGAATAATTGGAATCTTTTTTCGCTGTTTTCAAGGTATAAGAACCTTTCACACGATTTTTAAAACCCTTAATAGCTTTTTTAGCTGGTTTGGTTTTGGCAACACTGGTTTTGACAGCTGACGTGTGTTTAGTACCTTTTGTCACTGTCAAACAGCTTCAGTTTGGTTTGCAATTTAACCATGGATCGTCTTACAAATGAACAACGCTTGCAAATTATTGAATTTTACTATCAAAATTCGTGCTCGGTTCGAAATGTTCATTTTCGCTTTTTTATCGAAAAATTGTGTTCAGCGATGAGGCTCATTTTTGGTTGAATGGGTACGTAAATAAGCAAAATTGCCGCATTTGGAGTGAAGATCAGCCAGAAGCATTGCAACAGCTACCAATGCATCCCGAAAAAGCAACTGTTTGGTGCGGTTTATGGGCCGGCGGCATTATTGGGCCATATTTCTTCAAAGATGATGCGAATCGCAGCGTTACTGTCAATGGTGAACGCTACCGAGCGATGATAACAAACTTTTTTTTGCCCGAAATGGAAGTTCTTGACTTGCATGGTATGTGGTTTCAACAAGACGGTGCCACATGCCACACAGCACGCGAAACAATGGCGCAATTGCGAGGCGAGTTTGGTGAACAGTTAATTTCACGTTTCGGGCCGGTCAATTGGCCGCCTAGATCGTGCGATTTGACACCATTAGATTATTTTTTGTGGGGGTATGTCAAGGCTAATGTGTATAGGGACAAGCCCGCTTCGATTGACGCACTGGAAGCCAACATCCATGCATTCATTCGTGAGATACCGGCCGATATGTGTGAAAGAGTATGCCAAAATTGGACTCAGCGGATGGGCTACCTGAGACGCAGCCGCGGTCAACATTTGCATGAAATTATCTTTAAACATTAAATTGCAAGGTTCAAACTATCGATTCAAATAAATACGAGGGGAGTTCAATATATTCGCGGTATCGACATGAAGGAAAACACGAATTAAATTAAAAATATTTTAATTTTTCAATATAATCTTCTCTTACATGAATGCATTTATTACATCTTGAGTTTAACTTTTCTATACCCTCAAAAAAATAATTTTCATCTTTCTCTCCAAAAAGTTCATTTATTGCAGTTTTGAGCTCCTCATCATCGGTAAATCGCTTACCACGAAGGTTTTTTTAAAATCTGGGATCAAAAATTAATCACTAGGGGCAAGGTCCGGACCATAGGCTGGATGTTGAATTTTTTCGAAACCACAATCCCGTACAACAGCCTTAGAAATCCATGACGTGTGCACCGGAGCATTGTGAGCGGTGTGAGCATTCGAGGCACCCATCTTGCACTGACTTTGGAAAGATTTATACAGTCATGAAGAATGGTGTGTATGGTACCAATAGAAAGGTTAATCTTCATAGCTATCGTTTTAACCTTTACTCGGGCATCCTCAAGTACAAGTTTCTCGACTTGCGTAATGATTTCTCCGGTGCAGCCAGTTAGTGGGCTGCCTGAGCGAAGGTCGTCTTCAATGCTCTCCCTGTCCCTTTGAAATAAACTTTACCACTTTTGAACAGTTGACAACGAAGGTGCAGAATCTCGAAAAGTAGCCACCATCTCTTCGTGAATATTTTTTTTACTTTTTCCTTTTTAGTAAGAAATTTTATCACAGCGCGGTTCTCAATTTTAGTGATAATCGCAACACCAGCCATTTCACCTTCGTTCAACGCACAATACAAAGCAAACTTATAATCACAGCCAAATGAAATTTTACAGTTAAACACTTGAATGACGGGGCTACTAAAATCACGAAATAATTTTTTCACATCTTTGGAGAATCCCCCCATACCGCGAATATATTGAACTCCCCTCGTATTTCATTCATTTTTTCGAATTTTTTGTGTTTTTTTTTTAAAAAAAGTTCTAAACCTCTTAAAAAATCACCCGTTATAATAATGATGTGTTTGTCTCAGCAATAGGTATAGGTGCCCGTAAAATTGTAGATAAGTTTTGCGATTTAAGAACGACTAAGCTGCCTCGATAGACCGGCCCTTATACTAACCATTTTAAACATTCTGACTGAATGTCACGGGTCAGAATGTGTAATTTTATAAAAACGTCGCCATTGTGAGTTAGAAAAATGTATGCTGGACACCAAACATGATTATTAGAACGGGGCATTATGCGGTCATCATCTCTACTGTACTAAAATGATGACGGAAAAATTGCAAATGTACCGAAACATCTTTGTGGTTCAGCCTCTTGTTGTACTCGTACTTGTCCCTTGGCTTACGACTTGTCGTCATTGAAAATTCTTAATTAGCGATATGGCACTGTTATCCACCGATGACGGCTGAACTGCAGAAACAACAAGACCATTAAAGTGTAAAGCTACTTGAGAAAAAGCAAAGAAAAAAAAAATAATAACCCTGCCTTCGGGTCTGCCGTTGCCATTGAACAAATTGTGTTGTTTTTGATTCTCTGCACAAAAGAAATAAAGTCCTGGTGTCGGAATTCGGGATAGACGTCCTTCCGTTACCTTTTTTCATTTTATTTCGTTTCTTCAACTTCAGTCTTTTCATCCGCTGTGTGTATATATATTGTTGTGGTTGGCATGGAGTGCATCAAGAACGCATATGGAGTGCCAAAGCAAACTCATTCACTCGAAGAAACACAGTTCAAGTAGGCATTCGATACCTTTGCAAGTACTGCATATATATTTATAGGAAGAGGTACCACCATATACAAAATATGACCCTATTCAGGGATTGGCAGGGTGTCAAAATTACTTAGAGCTATACAGAAGAACCAATATCCCAATGAGAGATCCTTTTGTTGTTTTCTTCTTAATATTATTATTGTTACAATTTGTTTTCTTTATCTTGGGCTGTGTTTTGTGTTCACACTCTCGCACATTAAGGATCATTAAGTGTTGAAGGAATTACATTTTTTTATGTGGAATTTGAAAAGGTTTTCATTCATTTGGTCTGATTCCAGGGACAGCTCATCCTCGTTCGGGCAGCAGGGCAATTCCTCTTGAAATTAACTTTGGCCTATTATTCCATTAGGCGAATATAGGTTATATATATAAATACCACTCGGCACTCGACATGTATACCTCTATGCAAACAGCCCGTGCAACTAATTGAGAATATGTGTGCTATTGAGAATATGTAGAGAAAATCGAAGGATGCAAAGGAAGAGAGAGAGCGGTGTGTGAAATTAATTGGTTTATAAATTCAATTGTATTGTGTCTGCGGTATTGAGTGCAATTTGAGTTGATGGCAATCAGTTTTTCCTTTTCGGAGGTTAGACTCTACACGGATCCTATTTCCATTTCGAATCGGCAAGATTGGTAGGTATGTATATACAGATGGGCATATTGGTCGAACCGTCAATTTGGTTGGTGCGTTTAGCAATTTAAATAAAGTAGCGGTATCGGCTTTACAAATGGCCGCCGATTTGTAGCATATTGATGTTGAGGTTATAGTGCTTAGCAGTTTGTGACACACATATAGGCTGTAGCTGGAAGGGGTTTCGCAAAAGCTATGCCGTTGTCAAGTGCTGCCTTCAGGGCGAAGCATTCTTTTGTGTAAGTTATTATTTTTGGACGATTGAGCTGCCGCATCATGAAACCTCCATTCACAGTCGAAATGCGTCGTCTATGTTAAAGTCGAGACTGAAATTTGTTATTAGTATGGCGCACTGACTTCTATTCCTGGCCTTGTCCAAGAACCGTATAGGTACCTATACCTCGTTGATGTTGCCGAGTACTTGTATACCTATAATAAATTCAACTACCCGATGGAGAAAATCTGTCTGATATATGTTATGTCATAGTCTGGCAGTCTCATTTTTGTTCGTCTATAGGCCTTAAGGACCATTCACATGATCGCGAACTGCGAATAGACGAATTGCCAACAAATCAATTGAACTGTGGGTATTTATGAATTGAAAATTGTTATTACTTCATTAATTTAAAACCTTATTTAAAAAAAAAACTACGCCAAAATTGGTTTAAACAGCAATTTTTCTGCGAATTGAAAATTCTTGCCACGAACTGTCACACTTTTATTCGCGATCCACAAACCCACAAATGAAAAATTCGTTCGAACGTAACCTTCAACAAGGAAACTGATTCGCGGGTAACAGCGACCACGAAAAGTGTTCATGTGAATAAAATGTCAGAATCTACGAATAGTCGCTTGTTCGCAGTTCGCAATTCGCTCTCATGTGAATAGTCCTTTAGGGTGTGCGATGTTTCCTAGTAGTATAGTTTCCAGTTTCCAGATCATCGAAAGCTTTTTACACCACGCTCGGCCAATAGACTATACGGTTTCTCTTGAGTAGAAAGCATGGATTCGATTCGTATCCGAAACAACGCATCGCAGAATTCTATTTTGGACTATTTTGGACCGGTGCCGTGACATAAGGCCAATCTCGAAATTTGGCCTTATGTCCCTTTGTGAAAGTGACAAAAAGCCAAATTCTAGCATTTGGTAGAATCTGAGAAAGTGTCATAAGGCCAAACTAGTTTGTGACATTAGGCCAAATGAACCAACAACAACCCACTTGAAGTGGGTAATAGCATCACCAACATTTTATGAAATTATTTCCCACCTACAATTCGAGAATTTGTTGATGTTAACTGGAAAACAAAATCAAATTATTTGCATACACCCAAACTCGCAACTACTCCCACCCCTAAACAGAGAACTCAAGCAGGGGGGTTGCAGGGGGGCAGCATGCCCCCCCATACATTTTCCACTGTTTATTAATTGTATAGTACGATGATAAGAAAAATCACAAAACCCAAAGTGACATAGTGCCAATGCAATAATTCGGCCTAGTGTCACTTTCGCAAAGCGTCATCCAAATTTCGAGATTTTGTTGTCACTTTCGAGATTTGGCCTTATGACGCTTGGCCTTATGTCACGGCACCTTTTGGACCGAGCCGAAAACCGGATTTTCGAGAAAACACTCGAAAACTTAATCGAAAACAGAAGTTTTCCCCTAAATATTTCAGTTTTCAAAACGAGTCCAAGTTGAACGACTGCCAATTGTCGGGTTGTTGAAACGAACACAACATTTTCCAATGTTACGTAAATACAGCAGAATAACTGACCGAACAAATTTCACAACTCACAACTTAAAATCATTTTCCATAATTAATTGATGGGCTAATATTACCTTCAAAAGCATACTAAATTCATTTTATTTGTTTATTAATGCGATCGAAATTTGTAATCAAAATAGTTTGCACCGAAGCTGATTGAATCGTCTAACGAAAACTAGTTTGTAGTCGGTGCGGTGAAAACACGATTTTCGGTTCGGTGTGAAAAGCGTATAAGACCAGAATCTGTGGCTCTTTTCTGGTAGAAAATATAAGGCTATTGTCTGATGTCGTTTTCGATTTGGCAAAAAATTAATTTTTATTTTGATCGAGATCGCTTTTGAGAAATCTCAATTTTTCCTCAGATTTTACACATATACTGTCACTAACGCCAATGTTTATGACACACAGCGTCGGTTACGAATTATTTATCGTTGGAAGGATTGTTTTTTTTTAACTGAATTAAGTATTTATTTTACGCGTAGGGGATCGAGTTTTTATATTAAATTCTTTCGAAGTGCAGTACTATAAATGTGTGAAAATCAATTGAAATGGATTTCGAGTGCAAGTGCAAAAAAGTTTTTCTTTTCCGCCAACTCAATACACACAAAAACCAACATAATTCAGATATCATGTTCGATTTAGCAGGAGAAATTTTTTTTAAAAAGGCTTGTTTTTCGAATTGATAATATGTTTGCAGTGACAACCAATTTGACAGTTAATTAATTTGCGTTTATTTTAGTTTGTTATATGGGTAACTGTCGGTAGACTTTTGAGGATTTTCTTTATTTTGCAGCACTTTTTCATAATTTGACAGCTGCCATCAGATTTGTGCTCGTTTTGGCTAGTATTTTGGTTTTAAGTTGGAGCCGTATACTGATATGCCAACTGAAACATAAAAGAAAAACTTCTTGTTTATTTTGGCAAATGAGTTAACAGAAGTTGAGTTGGAAAATAAGTATAGCAATCTCCTACAATTCATGAACAAAGGCCAATCACAGGTCGGCAGCGATATCTGCACGATCTTCTCTCTCACGGCTCTTATTTCCATAAACAACCAGAGTATAGTCCGACTTGTGACAGTACTCATCAGAGAAGGTACATCAATGCAACAAGGACATTGACTTTTAAAAGGATTATAAACATTCGTGCTTCTACATCTCGACAAACCGAATAAAGAAACTGCTCTTAATCTGCCGGTTGAGGATTGTTCATCATCTACTTGCCCGCACACAGAAAGTAAATTCACAGATTCAATCAGTGATAAGCTTCTTTTCTTCTCAGCCTCACCATGGATACACGTTTCTCGTTCACCTGGACCGAGATGGAATACAAGCAACTCCCCCAAGATGAAATCCGATTGATAGGTTATATACGTATTTCACTCGAGGTAAATAAAATGAGATTATTTTTCTGTGATGGCGCAGATTAGATTTGCAATAGGTGATGTGTGTGGGTAGGATTATTTTTGTGATTTATCTTCCTTTTTTTCTTTGCCTATTTTTGTGGGAAAATATTTGCGACTTGTAAATATTTTGACGCAGCAATCAAGATTATACGAAAATTATAAAGAAATCCAACCGCTTTGTGCTAATAAAGAATATGTTTTAGTGGTTGCGGTTAGAAAGAGAGGGGAAGGACGGAGGTGTCTCCTTTCTCGAAGTTTAAGAATAGGATAGAAATTCATTGCAAAGTGTCAAATTGGCATTGGCATATGATATGACATTCAGTTTTCGGAGTGAAGATATACTTCAGTTCAGAGGCTGCGCGATATAGGTTAAGTTGAGGTTAGGTTCGTTTGTGAATGGCTTTGTGAAGCGGACTAGAACTACTACGCAAGAGAAAATCCCCGTCACAAAGACGGTTTAATTTCAGCTATTTACAGAAACGGCTTATTTTATTTCTTATTTATTCTTTATTCTTAAAATTCATAATAAAATAGTAGGTAAATGTTATTACAATTCAAATTCCTCCTAATATGAACTAGAGAATAGTGAGGGACATTTATATATAACTTATATTCTTAGCCAGTGACACAACAAAAGAAAGCTAACTGCGCACAATCTTCACTGTCCCGGTTACCAACTTTGCCCCTGGTTTTCATTTAATAGCCTTTTCACACCAAGCCGAAAACCGGGTTTTAGCGAAAACACACGAAAACGTCATCGAAAACAGAAGTTTTCCCATACATATTTCAGTTTTCAAAACGAGTCGTTTAAAGTCGCTTTCCACAAAAACACCGCGAAAACTACTTCCAATCGTTGGGTTGTTGAAACAAGCACACATTTTGCAATATTCAGCATAATGGCTGACCGAACAAATGTCACAACTCACAACGTAAAATGAATGCGATCGAAATTTGTAACCAAAAAAGTTTGCACCGAAGTTTAACGACTAGTGTCCCACAGCTGATTAAAACGTCAAACGAAAATTAATTGGAGGTCGGTGTCAATGCATCGACTAGGTTTCGACGTAAACACGGTTTTCGGCTCGTTGTGAAAAGCCTATAAATGAATACACTTTATCTGTAGGTTAGGTTAAAAAGAGGTACAAGTATTATGAGGCCAATTGCAGTAAACTAACTTTCACTTGAGAAACACTCAATCTCCTTGTAAGAACCAAGCAGCCCTTTGAAGTTTGCGTGGTCTATCTCCTAGACAAATTGGAAGAAGTGCATCAGGAACTTCCTTCGGCTGTGAGATATTGCTTCGAATATACCTACCCGATAGATGTGTTGGTTGCTGAGGGCGTAATTAAGTACATTTCCCTGAGTAAACCTGTCCTATACAATCGCATAACTACCTCGATCTCCAGTTTATAATTTTCCGTCACTGTTTCCCAACCAAACGCTAGTGCTATCTCCAAGCCTATATTTCGAATGGCTCTTGAACTGGTTAGACATTGCTCCACACACACCTCTTGATGAAAACTGATCACCCTTACAAAATTTCACTCATTGTGCACCCATAAATTGATTGGGATCATCTCTCAAATTCCAATCGAGGCACAATGCAAGCGAATTCGACGCTCAATTGATTGCACACACCGCGCAGATATAAGTGGTGTCCTTCAGTTTCTATAGTCGTTTTGTTAAATTTCTCGAATAAAAGGTATTCCTTTCTATCAAGAATGTATAAAGGACACTTTCAGTTAATTACAGTAAATGTTTACAGATACTTACCTATGTATACGCGCTGAACATATTTACAAATATTTCACTGAATAGTATAAAGCTGCTTACCAACGGCAATTTTCCAACTCGTCGCACGACATTATTGATTTTATGCGATAGCATTTTCAATAATTCAGACAACTAACCGTTTCCTTTTGAGATAGGATCTTGTAGGTGAATTTGGGAAATCAATATCTAAAATTATAACAAAACATTAGCCTCCTTCCGGAAGCCATAGCGATGGACATTTGCTTTTTTATTGAGCTCTGAATAATGAAAATATTTTGAAAACAGTTGAGAATGGAAAGCCGCTTGTGACAGCGAAGTCAATCAAAATTTCTGATGAATGTTTGTCAATTTATTATATAGGTATATCATGTTGTTGATGTTTGTAAAACCGTTAATGGTTTGTTTGTCTGTTTGCAGGGACACAGCGGAAGAGGAGAAGTACTGTATATTTACGAACCAGGTGAGTTTTTGATTCATTAAAATACATAGGTACAGCAAGTTGTACCTATATAAATAATAATTGTGCTTCATCAGAGTTGATGTAAAACTTTTTTTTTTTTTTTGTGTTGGGAATTCGCTGGAAGTAAAAAATCACCGAAAGACATTGCAGAGCTATACGCGAGGGATGCTTCTGCAATAGTGATGGACTTTAACTCATCTAAAAAAACTCCCGGGGGACTGGCGTAAGCCATCCCGAAAAAAGATTGCACCTAGTCGTACGACTAATCAGCAAATTATATTTTGAATAGTTTAATGAATTTAAATAGATAAATCCGCCGTTTGTCGGATTTTTAAACTTGTTTTGTTTGAAATTAATACCTAATTTCTTAGCCCTAGCTAAATCTTACAGATCAAGAGGTTTAATCCGTCTCAGTCTCCTGATTACATTGTCATTATTTAAAAGTTCTGTTATTTCTGTGTTTACGTGGTTGAGAAGCCGATTTCTATGCCTCCGAGCAACCTTCTTAACCTCATCTTCAACCATTTCAACATTTAGATCTCTATGCAGATCGGCGTTGTGTATGTACCAAGGTGCATTAACTATGTTCCTTAGTACATTATTTTGAAAAACCTGAATTTTTTGTAAGTTTGTTTGGCATGTGCATGCCCACAATTGGAGCCCGTAGGTCCATACTGGTCTTAGAACTTGCTTGTATGGCAATAACTTATTGGGCCTTAGCAATAAACATTTTTAGTTTCGACTTTAAATTTACGGAAGCTCACAATTGCGAAATTTGTATGGAAAATATAGCCACTGTAAACTACTTAAATTTAGAGTCGAAACTAAAAATGTTTATTGCTAAGGCCCATTGTAGTTGGACAGGGATGAGTATCTCCCAATAAGCCAATACATTTTACTGTATCGCATGTTCAACTCATCTTTTTTTTTCTTAACGTGCGCTTTCCAACGCAGTTTAGCGTCTAGAGTCATGCCTAGATATTTAGCTGTGTTAGAAAATTCTACTACATTGTTGTTAATGTAGACTGGAATGTGTGGTACGTTTTTATACGTTAAATTAATATGGACTGACTTAAGGTCATTTAATCTAATCTGCCATTTCTTAGTCCATTCTGAAATATTGTTTATTGCCGTCTGAAGCTTTTTTGTTGCTATTTCGACAGTTGCTCCCACAGCAAGGACGGCTGTGTCATCTGCAAAAGTAGCTATGGTGGTTTCTACACTTTCAGGCAAATCGCTAGTGAACAGTAGGTATAAAACTGGACCTAGCACGCTGCCTTGCGGTACACCAGCTTTAATATCTCTTAATGTTGAACACTCTGTATCTTGCTTAATTCTGAAGAATCGATCTGATATATAAGACTCCAGAATAGTCGAATACTGCTTCGGCAGTTGTTTTTGTAGTTTGTGTATCAGTCCTTTGTGCCAGACCTTATCGAAAGCTTGTGCTATATCAAGAAATACTGTAGAGCACACATTTTTCTCTTCAAATGCTTTTTCGATTTTATCTGTGATTCAATGCACCTGATCAATTGTAGAGTGCTTGTTTCTAAACCCAAATTGATGACTTGGAAGTAGCGATTTTTCATCAATAATTTGTTGCAGACGTTTTGCCATTTTTTCGAATAGCTTGGACAACATTGGTAGTATCGATATTGGGCGATATGAGGCTACTTCGCTAGGTGGTTTACCTGGTTTTGGTATCATTATTACCTCCGCGACCTTCCACATGCTTGGCACATATCGTAGTTTAAATGCAGCATTTATAATCTGCGCTAGTTTTTTTAAATCTTTTCGAGGAAATTGTTTTAAAATTTCCCCTGTGATTAAATCGAACCCTGGGGCTTTTTTTATGTTTATGCCTTCTTTGATTTCTTTGGCAAGTTCTTTAGCTGTTACCGGCCGAATAGGTCCGTCTTCTTCGCACGTTTCTTCGTTTCCTTGATAATCTTTATCTTCATAAGGTTTGAAGACGTTCTCAAGGTACTCTGCAAAAGTATTTGCTTTTTCTTGACTGCTTTTTGCCCAGTTACCTTCTGTGGTTTTTACTGGCGGAATGTGAGCTATTGGCCTGTTCATTTTCTTTGCTGCCTTCCAGAGTAGTCGGTACTAGCATCATTTGTAAGACTCGTAAGATACGTTTTTAAAGACTCGTTATTAAATTCTCAAATAGATTTTCTGGGCTTATTATTTAAGTTGTTCAGTGTGGTTTTGTCGCGTGGCGCCTTTGTCTGTTGCCAGCGTTTTCTAGCTTTCCTCTTTTCTGTAATAATTTGACATATTTCACGCGGATAAGAGTTTTATTTAATATTGTTTGTTCTTTGGGGAGTTGCAGCCCAAGCAGCTTTTTGTATATCCAGTGTAAATATTTGCACTGCTTCTTCTAGTTGATCTTCTGTTTGAATAGCTGATGATAATTGGATACATTCTTCCAACTTCTGCCTGAAGTGGTTCCAATCAGTCAGTCTATTAACTAGTTTAGGGCTATGTTCTTTTATTATTATTCTATCGCCAAGTGTAAGAAGTATTGAGGAATGATCTGATTGAAGATCAGGGCCTTCTTCTATATTTATTTTATTTGAGGATATATTTTTGGATATAAAGAAGTCTACAAGATCTGGGGTTTTATTCCTATCTGTAGGCCAGTAGGTAGGTTTCCCCGTTGAGTGATATTTGCCGCCGACTTCTTAAATAGTTTCATATAATTCTCTGCCTCTAGTGTTTGTTAATCTAGATCCCCAATATTTATTCTTGGCATTAAAATCCCCTCCCGCGATTAATCGATTGTGAAATATGCAGAAAAGACTTTTAAAATAATTTTTCTTTAGTCTACATATAGCTAGGAGAGCAGTATACTGCTGCAACAGATATTTGCCCATTACTCGTTTCTACACTTATAGAAATTCCTTGGATGGCACATGATTGGAATTTTGCTTCTATATGGTGTTTTATTGTATTCTTTATTAACACTGCAGCCCCACCTTTTGCACAGTTATGAGGATGTGGGGAGTGATATAATTCATAGCCTTGCAGTTTAAAATTAGTTATCAATTTCAAGTGTGTCTCTGATACACACTGATGTTTACCATCCCATTTTAGTAGCTCACAGTGGCCATATTTTCCATACAAATTTTGCACCTATGAGCTTCCGTTAATTTAAAGTCGAGACTAAAATTTTGTATTATTACGGCGCATAGTATTTTTGGAAAAATCAAGCTCCTCTAAATTGTCGACTGGATAGATTATTGTTGTGTATTCCTGAACGCTAGAATTAAGCGATATCAGAGCGCACCTGTACGGGAATGTTTATCGACATATATATGTATCTACACTTCCGTCTACATATGTCAAATTGATACATGATGGTGCCTTTTTAACCTCCTCTTTTTTGCTTGCAGTCAACCCATGGAGTATCTAACCTTGGTTTCTTTCTTCTTTTATAGGTACTACCTATGTATCTTATTAAAATTAATGAATAAATCTCTGAAGTATATTTAATCTGTTTCATTTTGGAAGGCTACAGGCTCACTGAATAGGTACCTAGGTACTCAACAAGTGTTCTTTTACAACTCGAGTCATTTTCACAATATTGTCCTTGTCTAGATTCTAAAAACCTTTCCAAATCTTTATACCAAGTATGGACCTATTCAAATGACAGAAAGTATAGGTATAGGACCATATGTCCGCTCTTAAAGTATTGGCTTTAGTGCATGGATTTGTTAAGAGAAATTGTAACCATTAATTTTCTTCATTTGACATACACACGAAGAACGGTCATTCCGGGCTAATTTTAGCAAAAATGACAAATTTCCTATACCTTCATTTGTCCGGGTATCGATCGGCTATATTCAGCATAATCGCTCTCAAATGATAGGTACTTAATTTCTGAGGCAAATTGTTGTAAAATGACAAGTTATTCACGCTAGCACACAAGTATTCTTTTTTCAAATAGGTACACAATGGCTGAAATATCCCCTGCCAGTGAAAATAAAATCTCATTTTTCATGCAAAACGTGGGAACCTACTTATATAGGTACCTATCTGTCAAATATTAAATTCCAAACTCCCACTTTTAGGACATCTTGCGAGGCGGCGCGATCTGGTTTAGTTAGATTTAGCTGTAGGTTCGTGGGTACACCCACTTTCCTATAGTTACCCCCAATCTTCTCTAATATCGACCGCAGACATTATTTGACATTTCGAATCGCTTTCGCTTCAGCACACATCCATGAACGCACCCCGCGTACCATACCAATTAAACGCGATACAGCAGAGCAGCTGCTTTACTGTCTTTATCCTCTGTAATTCCATGACAAGCTCAGCAATCATCAGTCAGAAAAGTAGGAGGGGTCTCTGAATATTCCATTTTCTTCTGCGTGTACCTACCACCACCAGCAAACTACCAACTGAACCCAACCACCACCAACCAAGTTATGAAAAGCAAGTTTTCCCTTTGTTTCTTTGGTTCGTCCCACTTTTTGTGTGTTGTTTTTGTTTCCCCCAAAAAGATAAAAAGGACTCAAGATGCATACAAAGTAAGAAACAAAAAAAAAAAAAAAAAAAAAAAAACAGCCAAAAGCAGGGTATACAGTATACACAAACAGCAACAAACAACAACGAGCCATAAGAAGAATAATGTTTACTACTCTCATTGATTTAGCAGACAGAGGCAGCAAACCATGCAAAGGACAGAGACACACAATCTAGTCATCTACGGCAACGACAGCAAGAACCAGAAAGGGAGTGTAGCTTACTTTCCAGAGGAATACCAACAATCAACTAACGAAATAAGTAACTACCCTGCTACCGTTACCCACTCCTCCCTGTCCGACAAGCAGCTCACGCAGGAAAAAGTCATAGCTCCATCGCATTCACTCCATATGCCAGAGTGCTGCTCTCTCGCTCGCTATTCTTGGAATTTTACACCCCTCCCTCGGAACAGGGTGTATCGTTTTTACTTGTTTTGTTTGTATACACATGATGTTGTTATTCCACAAACTCCGCTGCATATTGGTTGCTGCTTGTGACCTGAAATTTGTTGTTGCCTTGTTGTTGATGTGATGTTGTTACGATAAACATTCGTTCAAATTGACGACAATAGGGATATACACAGCGTCGCGTCAGTTACTCCCCGTGTATATACCTAGTAGACATCGACTGAGAGTGTATTTCGAGTTGGATTTGTTTTGTTTTTCTTGTATTTATGCGGTGTATATTCAATAAATGTTCATTCCGTGCCAGTCACATAGTTTTGTAGGCTGGCTCCTGGCTCAATCGGTCCGGCTATTTGGCTCAGTACCATCGCATCGTCCATCAGTTGCGTCGGCTATACAGCGCGCGCGACTTAACTAACAACAAAAAAAAAAAATTAACCATACATCAGTGTGTTGCACATCAATTACATATTGATGACAGTGTGTTCAGTGATCCAGTGTTGACAAGAAAAAAAAAAATAAAAATAAATAAATAAATTATCGATGGTGTTGCAAAAATAATAAAATTGAATACCTACCTAGTTTAATGCTTTGCTTACCGTTGTGTCCGACTGTGGCCCGCGGTACTATTTTATAGATGAACGGCATCAACAATGAATTCAAGTGAATCCACAACCATCGGTGAATTGATTTTAAAAACCGAAGAGTACGATATTGACGGTCCTACGCCGTCGGCTTTTATCAAGTCAGTGGTCTCGTCGTCATCGTCGTTGTCGCTGTCCAGCAATAGGCTACTGAACGTGAATTTTAACAACAATTTAACGGTAAATTGTACGAAAATCCCAAACAACAACAACAATTCGAATAGTCTGTCACCGAAATTGGAGTCGTATTGTGTGGCGACATCATCATCATCGTCACCAACAGCAGATAGGATGCCCATACCGACTGCAGCTGAAATGCAAGGCACCGCGATTGCGGGAACAACACCGGGACAGCATTCCATGTCGCCGTCGCTGCCACCACCACCGCCGCCACCGCCGGCGGCAGCATCACAGCAACAAATTCCAAATGGAAGCAGCGAACAGCTGTTAAGCACCCGACGGATGACCTCGATTTTGGGCGGTTATGGGCTTGTGCCGCCGGGTATTCTAGGACCGCTCGACCATTACCGACTGCAGTTGTACAGCTATGCGATGAATGTGGAACGCTTACGAGGCTGTGGAGCGCCTCAACAGTACCCCGGCGGACCGCTGTACCCGTCGGGCTATCACGGCTCGCCGGGTGGACCAGGCGGCAACGGACCATACGCGCCAACGCGGTTCGCCCTATCGATGGGCCTGTTCCCCAATCGAATGTTTCAACCGGAAGAACCCAAACCGCAGCACAGCTACATCG
Source organism: Cheilosia vernalis (assembly GCA_949126925.1). Taxonomy (NCBI): domain Eukaryota; kingdom Metazoa; phylum Arthropoda; class Insecta; order Diptera; family Syrphidae; genus Cheilosia; species Cheilosia vernalis. Next base: position 17,487,860 of record OX421363.1, on the reverse strand, counting down.
GCCTCATAGCGATGGCCATCCTTAGTTCGCCAGACTCCAAGCTAGTCCTCTCGGATATCTACCAGTATATTTTGGACAACTATCCGTATTTCCGCAGTCGTGGACCCGGTTGGCGGAACTCAATACGACACAATCTGTCGTTAAACGACTGCTTCATCAAGGCAGGGCGAAGCGCCAACGGCAAGGGCCACTATTGGGCCATCCATCCGGCGAACATGGATGACTTTAGGAAAGGCGACTTTCGCCGCCGCAAAGCTCAGCGGAAGGTACGCAAACACATGGGGCTGGCTGTCGACGACGAGGGCACCGATTCGCCGAGTCCGCCACCACTGGCGGTTACTCCACCACCTATGGCGCCTCCACCGCACCCCGGCGTGCTGCTTGTGGGCTCCCCGTACGCCAACCATCATCACCCCAACCACCAGCACTATCCAAGTCCACTGTCATCGGTTGTTATCGGTGGCGTCAATGAAACATCATCAACAACAACTGCCGCCGGCGTAATCGCCAATTTGTATTCCCAAACGAGAAAACGGCAATTCGATGTCGCCTCACTACTGGCGCCCGACGACACCCCAACGGACTACAACCATCATCACCCACAATCGCCATACAAGGGTCACCTGCCGCTGATGAGTAAACAGCGCATCACGCTCACCGAAGACGAAGACATCGATGTGGTTGCCAGCGATGTTGACGAGGAGCAGGAGCACATCCTACGCGTAGAGCAAGAGCCGTACTACCATCGCCACTCCAACAGCCACCAACAGCCATCAGACGGAACAAGCAACAATTCGCACTCGTCGTTCACGCCACCACCGCTAGACTCAAACAGCCGGCATCATTATCAGACCTCCAGTCCAGTTAGCCAACACGATTCCTCCTCCGATCTACCGCCTCAACAAAACAGCAACAATCTGAATCCCACCGTCACTACCAATTGGCAGGGCCTGATGCAACACTGGCCCAACGAATTCGGGACCGCAGCCGCAGCAGCGGCAGCAGCCGCTATGGATCCTCGTATATTTGGCCGCTACTACAGCCAGTATATGGCAGCGGCGGCAGCACGTCGTGTCGCCGGCGTATTTCCACCAGCAGCAGTAGCAGCGGCGGCAGCAGCCGCTGTCATCGGACAGCATCAAAATATCGCAACAAAGCAGCAGCAGCAGCAACAGCATCAGTCATCAGCACATCAGCACTCCTCGTTACAGCAAAAGCAGCAGCATCAGCAGCAGTCATATGAATGTTAATACTTTTAAGTATTTTTAGTTGGTATGAATTCGAATTGATGCTCTCTCTATATATTTTTTGTTTTGCATAAGATAAAAATTAAAAAGTAGCCATTCAACTATGGCGTAGTTTTTATAGAATTATAGTTTTTGACAGATAATTTACAAATGCCATTCGACTGTCAATTGGTTTAGTGTAGTTTTATGTCGTTTTCCATTGGGACCACCAGAAATCATTTTCAGATCTCAGCTTTACGCAGCAAATGGAACATGCAACGAAATTGATCCGCTTTTGTAAATGTATTAGTTCGTTATTTGACAGCAATATCAACTGTTCAAATTGCATTTGTTTTTGCAAATATCACAAACGGAAATCGACTTGAAAAATGTTTCCCCTATTGCACATAAAAATGGAGTAATTTTGGAGATTCGTAGTCTTCAGATGAAGAGGAAAACTATGAAAATGATAGTTCCTCCTAAATAATATCCATGGCTATTAATGTATTTCGTTATTTTAGTTTTCACAAAACTTCACCCATTTGTCTTGAAAGCGAACTGTCGAGATCTGCAAAAAGTGTTCCGAATCGGAAAAAAAAGATTGATGTTTTTTTCCCAATGGAATATGAAAAGTGATTTAGATCAAAAAAAAAAAGATTGGTTTTTGGTCCTAATGGAAAACGACATTAGTTTGATGATTTGCGCATTGGTTTTGTTACAAATGTCAAATTTGACGGATTTTTTACCTCGCACCTACCTGAAGTTTGACGTATTTCTAAAATCTGTTCCCATTCATTTTTGATCAAGACAAATACGTGTAACATTCAACTTTGGAAAAGGTTGACAATTCGTCTAGCTATGGCTGTAAACTAAGTAAATAAACTCGGCTTACAAATGGAAAGCTTTTCGCACGATATTTAAGAACCATTAGTTCGAATAGCACTATAAAAGTGTTATGCAAGGCAACAATGTTACATTTTAAATGTATACTTATTTGAAAATAACGATTTTTGAAAAAATGTATGAAGGGTCTTTTCCACATAAAAAAGGGCAAAATGAAACACACGTAATTCTGACCGCGAGAATAGAAAAACAATTCAACTTACCTAGTCAACGCGTTCGGATTCCTAGTCCCAACAAATGTAGTTGACGTTTTACATGAACATGAACGTTTCATCCGACAAATTTACCCCAATTTACATGCAATTTTGAGACTAACAGCCTTCTCAAAAGCTCGAATTCATTGGCAATTTCAAATAGACGTTTGAAGGTACTAAAGTTTGTGTAGGTTTGTTTGACGTGGACCCTAGGGCGCACTAGTGCGCACTGGGTTAACGCTAATGTGTTCGATATAACACTCAACTCGCCTTGGAACTCAAAACCTGTGCTGAACATGACTTCTAGGGCACCCTAGTTGTGCCCTGAACTAACCCCTGTTAATTTGTGGTGGCAAGAATTCAGTGCTGAGTTTTGCTGTCATTTCGCTTGCTGTCATTCGTTTGTTGAGATATCAGGTCTGTTCCCTTACAATAATGCATTCGAATACATTCTACATTCGAATACATTAGTCAAACGTTCGTTCACTTCTGACCAACTTTTGCGTGAGGGAACGAAGTTTGACTGAGTATTCGAATGCATTATCGTAAGGGAACATACTTATCGTTATGAACTAAAACTTTAAGGCTGGTACGCTGATCGAGTGAAGTGAAATTTTCACTCCTCTCCAAAAAGTGCTGTGAAATAAGGAGTGAAATATTTTGTTGGAGATTTTAGTTGGAGAAATGCAGGGTGACTGAGCTCAAAAAAAAAAAATTGTTTGTTCAAGAAAACAGCTGAAAGAAACAAATTGGAAACTTCACTTTTTGTGAATCATGTGATAGGTACCTACAGTAAAATGTATTGACCTATTGGAAGACATTCATCCGTGATCGACCACAATAACAATAAGTTATTGCCATAAAACAAAATTCTGCAACCAGTATGGACCTACGGGCACCAGTTGTGGGTATGACCGCTCCAAACGTATTTCTAAAAAATTAAGGTCTTTCAAAAATATTACAAAGGAACAAAGTCATATTCAATGCACAACGCTGATCTAGATATTGTAATCAGTATAGAAAGAAGTCGAACAAGTTCCTTAAACGCTTCTCAACCACGTAAGCTTAGAAACAACCGAATTTATAAATACAGGCAGTGTAATCAGGAGATTTTGCAAATTTTAATGAATTACTAATAAAGTCACTACTACTACTACTACTACTACTAATCAGGAGATTAAGGCGGATAAAACATGTTGATCTATAAAAATTAGCTAGGTCAATATGTTTTCTAACAAAAAAGTTCAGAAATTCTACAAACGAGGGATCTTTCGATTAGTCGAATGGCTAGGCATATTCACATTCGGTTATGGCAAAAGTCATTGAGATCGGGAGGTGTTTTAGATCCTATTGTCGAAGCATCTCTCGCGTACCTACTAGTTCTCGAATGACTTTCGATGATTTTCCCTTCCAGCGAACCTCCAAAAACACAAAAAAAAAAAATGGTTCGTATTTTGTTCATGACAATTTTAATGGTTTTCAGTTTTGCAAATAATTCCCGATTTGTAAAATAGACAGGATTTAAATATTTAACAGTGCATGGAAATTACACATATTTTCAAAGAACATCTGTTGGTTGCTTGAACAAAACTGGGTAGAAAAATATTCTTGAGGTTGAGGCACCCTGCTTATGTCATCCATTCCAGCAAATATTTGTACACCTAACATTATTGCACTATATTCAATGAAAAAAAACAGTTTTATAAGTGCGAAACACTTATTATTCTCTTAAGGAAACATCTAAAATTCCAATAAATTTCTAAACCGCATCCTACATACATTTTTCACGCTGAAATGTCAAAAAATTAATGCGACGGACAACAAAAACCAAGTGAAATAGCTGCGCAGAGATTTTAGTATCGCCACCTACGACTCAGTTTTGGAAGCGATATTTTCCACTCGAACTGCGTAACGCCTAGTGAAATTTTCATTTGGAAAATTCGTTTTGACATTTCGCAGTGAAAAATTTGTATGAAAAATTGGATTTCACTTGAACTGCGTACCAGCCTTTATATTATAGAAAAATGAAATGGCGAAAAGCTAGAATCGAGGCTCCATACATGACAAGCACAAGATCAGAATTGAGTTCACTCATTTTTAATATTACATAGGTAAACAGAAAAAAGTGTTTATCATCTTCATACTTCGTTCACCAAAAGATAATTATTTTTCAATTTCAAAAACTGGATACTAGTTGGTTTTCAAAAGTTGCCTTGGATTATCGGTCGAGTCCTAACAACGAGGACTTGCAACAGTGCACAAATGTCTATTAGAAATAAAACATGTTGACAGATTTACCTACTAGAGATAAATGCTGACGGACTTATGCGTTATGCCCCTCCGGAATACACTTCGTTCAGAAATCCAATGGAAAGCACTGCTTCTAAATGAATTAACAATTCACAAATCTTCGGCTGCTGCAGAACGTACATAGATTCCACACTACTCAATGAGTGGATCCTGATTGAGATCGAGAAACGAAATTCTCTGAAATTGTTTCAGAAGTAATTTTCTCAATTCCGGACGCTTATTCTTTTCGTCCAGTTGTAAAGGTCATTACTAATAGGTAGCTGTGTCCGTCCTGGCAATTGCCACTAATGTGGTATTCGTTTGGGCTTCTTCAGATTTGCCCTCAGATTTCAGATTTCGTGTGCCTAATCGAACATAAAAACGTCACTTGCTCTTTTTTGTGTTGATATTTGTGCGATTTGAATATGTGTGGTCTTCGACACTTTTCTGAGCGATTTCCATTACACTACTTAAATTTTGTATTAAAATATTAGAAATATCCGTCCCGATTGATTTCTAAATATTTATACCTAAATAATTCGCAAAAATAGATTCACCCGATGCAATGCCTTTCTTTGCTGGAGAAAAAAATCACTAAAAATGTAAACAAACTCCATCAGTTGTCAAACTCAAACTCACTTGTATTGGTAAATCTGAGAAAATATCTAGATTTGCAAAAGTGCTCTGAAATCTGAAAAAGATTGCTTTTTCCTGTGCCAAACGAACATAAAAATTGCCCTGAGAGCAAAAAAAGTGCTCTGAGAGCGCCCAAACGAATACCACATAACTTGTGATGTTTTATTTTCCTTCTCTCTCTGTTTTTCCTTATCAAGCAGATTAATTCAATTCAATTCAATTTATTTAATTTAAAACATTGTACAAATAAGACTTGGTCTTTTATAGTGCTTAAATTAGCAGATAATTTATAACAATAATGAAAAACTTGGACTAAAATTACTATAAACATTCCGCCATACCAATAATCATTTTTAGTGTCCAGACTAAATTTTTCGAACTCACAATGGCGAAATTTTCCATACAAAATTGTATATTGTGACCTAGAAAATATTTAGTGTGGAGGTTAGAAATGATTATTAGTAAGGCCCATAAGTTTGTGCATGAATATAAGACATTTAATATCGAGAAACTGCTGAAACGTACAACCAAGAACCAGTTTGTGATTGTGAAATGTGTTAATATCGACGTAGCGTATACACGTACCTAATCAAATATTAAAACGCAACAAGCAACTTGTGCTGAGAATGGGAATCAAGCTTGCAGTAAACTATAGTCGCATAATCAATAATAGGCATAAATAACGTTTTTATTAACCTAAGCTTAGTGTCAACTGGAGTAAAACTTGAGGAGTAAAACTTGAGGATAACCTAAGTTTACGCAGCAAAGCCTATATCCGCGCAATAACGTAGTTTGTATGGTCGACGGCGGAAAGAGAGCGATTTAACTTGAAACCAAGGTTGGTGACAGTGGGCCTTACCAATAATCATTTTTAACCTTCACACTAAATATTTCCTAGGTCACAATATACAATTTTGTATGGACACTAAAAATGATTATTAGTACCGAGGAGTATCTACAAAATTATTTTGCTTATTATTTAAGAATACAGGCGGCAATTGGTCGGTATCGCAATGTTTCTTAGAGATAAGAATAAGTTGGGATTTGTTAGGATTTAGATCGAGTCCATTACATAATGACCAGTTGAATATTGCCGACAGATCTTCGTTTATTCTAACAATAAGATCCTCAACGGGCCCTCTAATGGTCGCGACAAGTAAATCTGAGCATCATCAGCGTAGAGATGAATGTTCACATTCGAGCATACTTTAGGTAGGTCGTTGATGAAGATGCAAAAGAGTACCTATAGGTCCTAAAACTGATCCCTGTGGTACTCCTGCAACCATTGATCTAAACCGTGAAGTTTTGCCATCATGACAAACCCTTTGGAAGCGATTTTCTAAATAGGTATTTATCAAATGCACAGATCTTTCACTAAATCCAAAATATAACCTCAGCTTGTGACATAGTACCTTATGATCCACGCTGTCAAAGGCCTTAGAGAAATCAAGCAAACAAAGCACCGTTATATTGTCTTTATCATATTTGACCATTATATCGTCAAGAATTTTAATCATATCCGACGAACAGCTATGATTTGCTCAAAAACCAGATTGAACAGGGGACAGCAAACAGTGTTGATTTAAGTAGCTTGAAATTTGGTGTGCAAGAATTTTCTCCAACACCTTTGACAAACAAGGTAAAATACTTATTGGGCGAAAGTCAGTTGCCGCAGATGGCTGAGGTTTTTTCGGAACCGGAATGACTTTAGCCACCTTCCAAATATCGGGAAAGGTAGAGCACGTAATACAGAAATTGATGATATGTGTGAGACAGCTTAAGATATGGGCTATGGGGTAATATCATCTTGACAAAGCGAAGAGGTACTCCATCCTCACCTACAGCATTGGACTTTAGAGAACGAATGGCATTTATAACATCAATTTCTGAGACGACTTCAAAGTTAAAGTCAGAGCTATAAGATAGTTGGCTATCCGGCGTAAAACACGTACTATTCACAGATCTGGTAAGAAATGCATCGTTAAGGTCATTTACATTCGGCACGCTATCAATAACGGCCTTTTTCCCCAACTCCAATGGAGCGTAAATGGCTCCACAGTTTCTTATAGGTTTGGTCAGTACTCAGTTTTGATAGAAAATATCTTTTTGTTGCTCTTCTCGTCACGAACGTTGAGTAGTTACGTGCGCGACAAAAAATCTCCCAATTTAAACTTGAGGGCCTAAGCTTCCATCTGTAGTAAGAAATAAGCATTTGAAATATTATACAGCTAGGTATAACCAACTAACGGGTGATTTTTTAGCTGGTTTGGTTTTGGCAACACTGGTTTTGACAGCTGACGTGTGTTTAGTACCTTGTGTCACTGTCAAACAGCTTCAGTTTGGTTTGCAATTTAACCATGGATCGTCTTACAAATGAACAACGCTTGCAAATTATTGAATTTTACTATCAAAATTCGTGCTCGGTTCGAAATGTTCATCGCGCTCTGCTTCCATTTTATGATCGGCTCATTTTTGGTTGAATGGGTACGTAAATAAGCAAAATTGCCGCATTTGGAGTGAAGATCAGCCAGAAGCATTGCAACAGCTACCAATGCATCCCGAAAAAGCCACTGTTTGGTGCGGTTTATGGGCCGGCGGCATTATTGGGCCATATTTCTTCAAAGATGATGCGAATCGCAGCGTTACTGTCAATGGTGAACGCTACCGAGCGATGATAACAAACTTTTTTTTGCCCGAAATGGAAGTTCTTGACTTGCATGATATGTGGTTTCAACAAGACGGTGCCACATGCCACACAGCACGCGAAACAATGGCGCAATTGCGAGGCGAGTTTGGTGAACAGTTAATTTCACGTTTCGGGCCGGTCAATTGGCCGCCTAGATCGTGCGATTTGACACCATTAGATTATTTTTTGTGGGGGTATGTCAAGGCTAATGTGTATAGGGACAAGCCCGCTTCGATTGACGCACTGGAAGCCAACATCCATGCATTCATTCGTGAGATGCCGGCCGATATGTGTGAAAGAGTATGCCAAAATTGGACTCAGCGGATGGGCTACCTGAGACGCAGCCGCGGTCAACATTTGCATGAAATTATCTTTAAACATTAAATTGTAAGGTTCAAACTATCGATTCAAATAAATATTTCATTCATTTTTTCGAATTTTTTGTGTTTTTTTTTTAAAAAAAGTTCTAAACCTCTTAAAAAATCACCCGTTAGAACTGAAACAAGCAGGGATAGGGTTCTAGTCTAAAATCTTGCGTGCGGAAACGGAACTTGAGAAGAACTTTCCAATTTGGTACACATATAATTCTTCCTCTCCCACAGTTGCATTTAACAGCTTACTCCCAAATTTGAACGCGAACAGCTTGGTGCGCCAAATTCAATATGCAACAAACCAACGAGCGTTTTTGTAAATCAATATCAAATCAAACAAAAAATAAACCAATTCGAAGTATTTATATTATTTATGGTATTTTTAGTGTTTATAATTTTATCCGCTCACTTGGGCATCTGCGTTTGGGGGGGAAAAAAAAGATAACCTATTTAATTACCTGTTGTACCTGCGTTAAATATTTATTTTCGAACTCATTCATCAAGCATCTACTAACTATATCAGGAAATGTGCTATACAAATAACAAGTTTGTTGGTAACAAAAAAAAGAAACGAGCGTAATTATAATTAATGTATATTTATAATTATTATAATGTATTTTTTGTTAAGACTAAGTGATGTTCATTAGACAAACTGTATGTCATTAGAAATATAGAAAATAAAATAGCCTATGATACAATAAATTGTCTAATTGTTTATGTGCGCATTTATATTAACAAACAAAGAAAATAAATTAAATAGATAATGTGTTTTAGATGTACTTTATATACATTCCAATCGTAAACAAAGAAGCAATAAGATTACCTAATTCTAATGAAATCCCAAAAGAAAAACAAAACAAATAAAAAATAACATTGAACAAAGTTGTCGGTTTATGGATTATTTTTTTGTATTTGTATTTCACATCCACCAAGCAAGCCACAATAGAAGTGAAACTTCATGGAGCTTGGTAAAAATGTAACATCACCATGAGCACCCTCTCAAGTAACCGCAAGTACTTTAAAACACACTGGGTCGTATGAATAAAACGTAGCAATTGCTTTTACTCAAAAGAAATGTCAAAAGCGAAGCATTTGCTACGTTTCGTATGAATAAAAACCAATTTGAGTTAGTTCCCACTTTTGGCATGTTCGAAAAGCGGCGGCACTGACCTTTTACTCAGATCGGTATGAATAAAACTTGTCACACAAAGCAAATGCTATGCAAATTCTGAGTCTGCTATTTAGTTGACTCAGACCTTTTGCTAAATATTTTGTACGCAACTTTTTAACATAAGACAAATCTAAGCGTTGTTGCGATAAGTTTTCAAATTATACCTGTTTTACATCTTGTTGTCAGCGCTCGTGCTAATAAAAAACAGTATAAACAAAGAAGAATTGGTGACGACAATAACATTCAGCAATTGTTCCGTTTCACGCGTGAAAATGTGGACATTTTGGCTAATACTTTCTTAAATGATAGATTTGAGACGCGTGGTGGTGCTCTTTCAAATATCCAGAAAATTAAATCTTTCCTAAGGTATTTAGGAGATCCGGGGTTTCAGGTAAACATTTCAAAATTCATGGCTTATAACAAGTGAAAAATGTCTGTATTTAGGTTGGTGTTGGAGAAGATCTTGGTGTTCATCAGTCAACCGTTTCGTTAACTAATTGGTATGTGTGTCAAAAATAGTTCAACAAGCCGATGATTGGATACATTTTCCGACAACTGAGGAAAAAATCAAACATCACCAAGCGATTTGGCAAATAAAATTTATGTTTCCAGGTGCAATTGGAGCTATAGATTGCACTCACATTGCAATAAAAAAGCCGTCTATACACGGCGATGAATATATTAATCGTAAGAATGTTGCTTCATTTAACGTACAAGCAACATATGTGATGGTAATGAAAAGTTCACGAGTGTTAATTTTAAGTGGAGTGGATCTGTATAGACATGATGCACGTATATGGAGAAATTCAAATATTTTTTTCTTTTTCAGTTTTTCTTTTAAGTTTTGTTCACTTTTGACAATTTTCCCACAAAAATTTGAAAATAAATTCAAAATAAACAAACCACCAGAGAGTTGTCATTTGTCAAGTTAGACAGAAATTGCAAGGCAAGTACACGTACAGCGAAGTAAATGCTATGTTCGAATTTTCAAACTTACTTTAGCAAACTAGGTTTTTATTCATACAGATTCAAAGCATTTGCTAAGGGCTTTTACTTTGCTACAACCTTTTGCTCAAAGCAAATGCTAGTTTTTCTTCATACGACCCACTGTTGATCTCTGTATTCTCTACACGACGCACGAAGCAATTGATTTGGGCAGGATTTAGACAGGATTTAGCCATATCCAAGACCTTAAAGTGCCTATTATGAAAGACAACTCAACTTAGTTGTTGTGTTGTTGTAGCCAACCAAACAAATTTTTCGTATTATGCAAGACAACTCTTTTCAGTTGTCTTTAAAAAATAAATTGCCATCTTTTAGGAGCATATTGAAAATCGAAATCAGCTGTTAAATGTCAATTTTGTGAATTTATTTGTGGAAATTGAAATCGAACGAAGAAGTATTTGACCAGATTAGGTTGATCTTGTAAAATTCCTATCAGCGGATCAAACTGCCCCGGTTTGGCGACTTTTAAACTTTTAAAAATACACATTCTATTATCCTTTTTTAATTCTTATTTCGGCCGGTAACAGCTAAAGAACTTGCCAAAGAAATCAAAGAAGGCATAAACATAAAAAAAGCCCCAGGGTTCGATTTAATCACAGGGGAAATTTTAAAACAATTTCCTCGAAAAGGTTTAAAAAAAACTAGCGCAGATTATAAATGCTGCATTTAAATTAAGATATGTGCCAAGCATGTGGAAGGTCGCGGAGGTAATAATGATACCAAAACCAGGTAAACCACCTAGCGAAGTAGCCTCATATCGCCCAATATCGATACTACCAATGTTGTCCAAGCTATTCGAAAAAATGCTGGCAAAACGTCTGCAAAAAATTATTGATGAAAAATCGCTACTTCCAAATCATCAATTTGGGTTTAGAAACAAGCACTCTACAATTGATCAGGTGCATAGAATCACAGATAAAATCGAAAAAGCATGTGAAGAGAAAAATGTGTGCTCTACAGTATTTCTTGATATAGCACAAGCTTTCGATAAAGTCTGGCACAAAGGACTGATACACAAACTACAAAAGCAACTGCCGAAGCAGTATTCAACTATTCTGGAGTCTTATATATCAGATCGATTCTTCAGAATTAAGCAAGATATAGAGTGTTCAACATTAAGAGAGATTAAGGCCCATTTTATTCACTCGAAGTTGAACACAACTTGGGGATTTTTATATGGGAAACTTCCCAAGTTGTGTTCAACTTCGAGTGAATAAAATGGGCCTAAAGCTGGTGTATCGCAAGGCAGTGTGCTAGGTCCAGTTTTATACCTACTCTTCACTACCGATTTGCCTGAAAGTGTAGAAACCACCATAGCTACTTTTGCAGATGACACAGCCGTCCTTGCTGTGGGAGCAACTGTCGAAATAGCAACAAAAAAGCTTCAGACGGCAATAAACAATATTTCAGAATGGACTAAGAAATGGCAGATTAGATTAAATGACCTTAAGTCAGTCCATATTAATTTTACGTATAAAAACGTACCGCACATTCCAGTCTACATTAACAACAATGTAGTAGAATTTTCTAGCACAGCTAAATGTCTAGGCATGACTCTAGACGCTAAACTGCGTTGGAAAGTGCACGTTAAGAAAAAAATAAGACGAGTTGAACATGCGACACAGTAAAATTATTGGGAGATACTCATCCCTGTCCAACTACAATAAGTTATTGCTATACAAGCAAGTTCTAAAACCAGTATGGACCTACGGGCTCCAATTGTGGGCATGTACATGCCAAACAAACTTACAAAAAATTCAGGTTCTTCAAAATAAAGTACTAAGGAAAATAGTTAATGCACCTTGGTACATACGCAACGCCGAACTGCATAGGGATCTAAATGTTGAAATGGTTGAAGATGAGGTTAAGAAGGTTGCTCGGAGGCATAGAAATCGGCTTCTCAACCACGTAAACACAGAAATAACAGAACTTTTAAATAATGACAATGTAATCAGGAGACTGAGACGGATTAAACCTCTTGATCTGTAAGATTTAGCTAGGGCTAAGAAATTAGGTATTAATTTCAAACAAAACAAGTTTAAAAATCCGACAAACGGCGGATTTATCTCTTTAAATTCATTAAACTATTCAAAATATAATTTGCTGATTAGTCGTACGACTAGGTGCAATCTTTTTTCGGGATGGCTTATGCCAGTCCCCCGGGAGTTTTTTTAGATGAGTTAAAGTCCATCACTATTGCAGAAGCATCCCTCGCGTATAGCTCTGCAATGTCTTTCGATGATTTTTTACTTCCAGCGAATTCCCAACACAAAAAAAAAAAAAAAAAAATTCTTATTCCTACTTACGTTTTTTTGCCCATAATTCAATAAAAAAAGGTGATCCTTTTCGTTCGCAAAATGCTACACAACTGATAATAAGCAGTTGTCTGATTTTGATATTCAGGACAACTCCAACACAACTCAGTTGTCTTCTATAATACATACACACAACTGAAAAGGCAACCCTTTTTTTTAGTTGTCTACTCATAGGATGATGGTTGTCCTTTGACAGACAACTAGTTGCTATAGATAATCACAATTGGAGAAAGACAACCTTGTTTTGGTTGTAGTTGTCTTCAATAATAGGGGCTTTAATCTCGTATACATTTTCAGACAACATACTGTTGTCGAAACGATAGACCAAATCTAACATCACTGTTAGGGACACTCTCCTATCAAGACCATTCCCATGTGAATTCTCATAAGAACTCGGCATACTTATACAAAGCCAGCCAAGTGGCCATGCTCGGGGCTGTAGTACGGACATCAGATGCGGCATCGGTAATTCGCGGACGCATTGTGGAATCAGAAATCATCATTCCGTCTGAGTTAGTGGCCCACCACGCGTTTTACTCCTTTGTGACTTGATGAAACTAAACTTCCCCAACACTTATCAATTTGTCCATCTCCTTGCGTCAGATCTATAACTTGAATCTGATCTAAGAAGTGTGTCTTACAAAAACAGTTATCGCTTAGGTAGAAATAAGTATTTTTTTATTCTTTAAACTTTCTTTTACAATCAGTCAAATAAATCCTAAACTATTTTGGTCGGTTTATTTGCGTGCGCTCCATCCCAACAATACTCTCTTCTATACTTGTAAATTGTTTTTGTGTACATTTATGTGCATATAAGTGTATAAAATAAGTTATGAGTTTAAACATCAAGGCAACTGGAAACAGTCTTTTTAACAGCATCACGGGCCCAGGGAATGTAGGACAACGAATACCAAGTCATGGCCAAGGATTGTACGATGACGAGAATTAATGTGAGACCTGCTTTGTGCAACTACAAACGAAACAAAGGTTATAAAGCAACCAAAAATAACAAAAATCAACAGCAGATATTCTACTAAATGAAAGAAGAAAAAAACAGAAAATATTTACCACGCAAGCTGCTATAATTGTTAAAAAAAATGTCACTACGACTATACAAGTGGCAATGAGTCTAGTGGGATCAAACATTTTCTTTAGTTGATTGAATGGTCCCATCAGGAAACAAGTACTAAACAACAAAATAAAATTCAAAATATAATATCTACAACTGAAAACGAAAGAGGAATGAATACGTATCCTGTTTCACTTACCTTGCCATTGACAGGATATTTCCCAGTGTGTAGAAGACCGCAAAGAGGACTATGCCACGCGGCAAGAAAAGCGCTAAGGAGCCAAGGAATGACAGCAGAATTCCAACAACGAAACAAATACAGAAGCCTTTGACGCGCGTCGACCAGCTCAACGTTGACGCTTCATTTATCTGCAAATTGAGAAATTTCAAGTTAAATTTCGAAAATTCTGTCAACAATTGTAGGTCGCGGAGTAATAGATTGGTAGTTACACCAAGTAGGGTTTGAGCCCGAGTCATTTAAATCATTATAAGTCAAAGTGTTTGCGAATGATTACAAAGGTTTACTTCTTCCTTCTCTCACAATATGTTTGTGTAGAAACAAGTTCATTCATTTTTACACCACAATATCTGGTCACGCCTACTGAAAATTGAAACATGAAAGCGAATAACTTCAATTAGGTGTGTTCGGCTACCTCGCATTCTCTTTGTAGGTACTACCCATCTTTATTATTCAGAGTCGAAGCCCAAGTAACGTGTCAACGGCAAAGTGGTCCAATAGCGCTAGCAAAAATTAGTCATCACTGATTTATCATAGTTAATATTCATTTACATATACTTGCTACCGTAAGAGACCTGGCCAGACTTACGATACGATGTCTGTCTAGCAAAATGTCCAACAACGTTGGATTTCTAGAACAGACAACATCTCAACATCTGGTGCAACATATTTTTACTTTCGCATTTTATTGAGAACATCGATTTGATTCGATATAGGCACACTTACTTGGGAAATGATACTGCTTTCCTCGTCGGCAGTTCTGTCTTCCCCGCTTAGAACCCTTCGAAGTTTGTCCATATCTGAACAGTGTGGATGTTTCAATTTTCAACAAAAGACAAAACAAACAAAAAATAAAAGCAAAAATCAAACTGGAACTTTATTGGATTATCGTGTATTATATATTCATGTGGATTTATCACAATGATTAAAGATTCAACTTAATAAACAAGAATCTGTGCAAAATTCTAGAAAACGAAAACAAAAATCCAAGAGAGCAACAAATGATATCAGATGACAGCCAGGGTTTTGACACTTTTGCAGAGTTCACTAAACAATGTAGTAGATTATTCATTCTGTTTAAAGGGGTGACCTATATGAACGAGAGTGTAGTTTGGTGACGTCATTGGGCCTTCTAAATAAGCATTTATTATTAAATGGACATTATGTCGGAAGCTTGTTAAGAGCGTAAACTGTAGTTAGCTGCAATTGAAAATGTCCATTTTATCATTACATACTATTGATGTTTTTTTTGCATTGAGGATTAACGTTTTCCTTTTATTTATTTTCAGAAAATTCCGGTTAACCAATCCAAGCTGCTCTCTGCTCTATTAACAAACCTAAAATTGAATGCGTCAAATAAATAATAAATTTTGGTACAAAAATATTTTTGCAGCTGAAGTTTTATTTTTCCACCTGATTTTTGTAGTTAGTTCACATGCTGGAGTAAGTATTTTGTAATTGAAGTCCTGAAATAAAACTCTACCTTGCTTTCTGTGCAAAAATGGCAGCCCTTCTTATTTTACCTGATCGCTTTGAGCAAAGAACTATCAAGACGATGTTTATGCCATCATGAATACCGTCGTTAAAAGAAACATTTTTGAAAAATCAATTGACAAGAAGCAGATCCCGCTTCTATTCGTTATGCTGAAAGAACTACACAACAAAGTAGAGGTAAGTAGCCTCACGTCACACATTATTAAGGGCTCAGCACATAGAATCAAGTACATTCACATAGAATCCGCTGCATCCGTCGAGTCGACGTATTGCCATATTTGACAGAACGAGCTGTCCCATAGAATCCGTCGCATACGGTAACAGGCAGTGTTAAGTCCCAAGAAACGTGGTCATTTTTCCCTTTCCAACGTACCTACTCAAATTCCCTTGATAGGTACTTTTTTTGTGAAAAAAAAATTAACTTTTAAAAGTAAAATTTATATTATACGGATAAATAATCACATTAAATAACCTTTGGTTTAAAAATCGCATTTTGTTCATATTATAATGGTTCCTTTTTGGTACTAGAAAATTTTGATATTCAAAAATCGTGCTTAAACGTGATTTGAAAAGGCTCTTTTCTATGTACATACATTCATGTGTTGATTATCATGGTGAAATTTAGATACTTACAGCCTTTTTATAAACTCATCGTAGAGTCTGCTTATCTCTACGCACCCTCTAAAATGCCCTTACGCAGGAAAATGTTATTTATAAAGATTTTTCGAACTTAAGCAACGTTGCTTTAGGGCTGCGTAAGTTTAACGCGAAAATTTGCGTTTAGAGCCTGCGTAGAGCTTACGTAAATGTGTTTTTGCATCAAATAATGTCATTTGGTCGTCGTCGAATTGTAAACAAAACCAAAAAGTGAAATTCATTTTTATTTATTCATTCATTTCGAATGCAAATCAATTTCGTTTGCATATGCAATTATAAGATTGAAATTATATTTAATAAATGTAAATATATAAACTATTGTGCACGTGTGATAATTTCTTCTACTTCAGTTTTGATGCTTGTGGAGAAATGTCTTAGGATGTGTGCGAATATGTCTACAAATGGCCTGGCATTGGATTTGGCGTTGGTTGGTAGAACAGAAATAGGAATATGGATATAGGAAGATACATAGATATGTGATTGCAGTTTGATATTTCAGCAGTACCTTCGAAGACTTTTCGGAATTGTTTCAGATAATTTGACTTTTTATTGTGTGAAATGATTTCATTTACAAAGCTAATCACAGCGGATGTCGGTTTCAGGGCAAAAAGGTAATAGATTTCTGTGTTTTCTGTAATAGTTTATCGAAAATCTTACCTATTTAGACACAAACCTCATTTAGCAAAATTACCGCGGAAAAATGTTTATAAATCACAATTTCAGAAAAGTCCTGTAGAGGCTGCGTAAATCTTTACGCGATGTTTAACTAAACAACGTCGTAGAGGCGTCGTAAGCGAATCTAATAAATACGGCTGTTTATCTTTAGACTTTAATAAAAGTTTAGACGTTAACTCGTGACAATTTTCTTTTGCATCATCTTATAAAGTGTACTAAATCAAGTACATTCACAGTGGTGAGTGTCCGGAATATACTATCAATGACAGAATGCCATAATTCAAGTCAACAGCTACAATTTCTGTGCGCCTGGTATTTCAGGATGGATTTGCTAAGGAATTCCAATGATTTTCATTGCATTTGACAGCTTGTTGTTTACATTAGGTTTGTTTGATGTGGGCGCTAGTGCGCACTGGGTTAACCCTAATATATATATTATTATAGCCTATAGGTATATGGAATGAAAAAATCTGGAATCAAAGCTGATTACATTTTTTAGTGCATCGCATATATTGCAAACAGTTTTATCAACTTGTTTGCATTATGGCAAAAACAAGATCAGAATTAAGTTCACTCATTTTTAACAATAAACAGAACAAAGTGTTATCATCTTTGTACTTCGTTCACCATAACATAAGTATTTTTCAATTTCAAAAACTGCCAGACTTCAGGGCAGCATATTCTGCGTTCGATATGATATCCCAATTTTCAGGGTGGTGCAGAGTTTTTGACAGGGGTGAAAATTAGCTGCCACTTCCCACTAGTGGGCACTAGTCCTAGCCACGTCAAACAAATCTATTATTTGCATCCAACAATGGCAATTTATTTCTGAATTGTGTGCATGATAAAAAAATGGGATACCTGCTGCCATTTCTGGGCAATTAGTATTTCTTCACGGATGACGTCATCAGTTCGATTTGTAATTCTCACGGCTTGACAAAAAATACTTGTTTGTAGGTTAGGAAAATTTAAATTTTTACCCAATAGCAGAAGAGTAAATTGCCGTTTACGAATGCGTAATGTTACTTACTTTTTGCATCTGTTGCGTGGTTCTTTACAACAGTCAGATTAACAAATTAAACCACCGTATACATATTTTGTACAAGCATTTATTTTTAGCTGATATTTTCACGAGACTAGCAAGTATCTACCTGTTCCAGAACTCGCCGACGGATTTTGTCCGAAAAAGCAATACAAAAAGGTTATGAGACTGCTCTTTTGAAGAATACTGCGGAGGAACTAAATTCGTGTCTGAATATCGAAAATAAGTGTGGTTGCATTGTGCACATAACATTACGAGTGACAAGGACTCCAAATTTTTCTAAAGCGACTGGGGTTTGCGTTCCGGCAGATTTTCAACACCATGAACGACATTTCAAACGGCCACTTACAGTGAAACGCGTCCATTCCTCTAACCCATTTGAGAGAGCCAACAAATGGAAGTACTTTATTTATATAGCACTCCACGAGCGCATGCACCATTTAAAGTAGGTATTCGCAAAGAAATGCAGACGTGGACGTCTTCAATCGAGTATTTTCCTTTCTTCGATAAAGAGTCTCTGTGAAGTCCTGAACAAAGTGTTTAAATTTAAAAAGAAGAATATTGCTGTCAACCGTCCCTGAAGTTGACCAACTCGACAGAATTTGAAATCATGAACGAAAAACATGCGATTGGAACAAAAAGGAGTGCTGCAGTTTTCCAAACTGTACCGCTAAAGCTGTGACAATGGGAAAAGGGAATATATTTAAAGTGGTAAAGTATGAACGGAGGAGGACCCTATATTAAGAACACAAAAAATGTACTGTATACGAAATGGAATAAAAGGAACTAATTTTATAAGAAAATTAAAAGCAAAAGGGTGTCTATTATTTAAATGTTGGTTCACAGATCGTAGGCGGGAGGATTTGCTGTTTGAAAGGAGATACGAATAATAATGAACGACGTAAGTATTTTTATTCGAGAAAATATAAACCAAGTCTTGGGACTACAGAAAATCGTGGTCCAAGCCTTATCGGCAAATCAATACAATGAACGTGGTATATCTTTTTTTCCTTCGTTGGGCTGTCTTATTTTACAAAAGCAAATGACGTCATTTGAAATAGGAGAAGACCAAGATTTATTTCAGTTCTCCAATGAGTACAGACACGAGTTAACGTAAGCAAATTCATTAACATCAAAAATAATTTTTCTGTGCACAACAGTTGAAGTTGGAACTTGTTTTTACAGCACAGAAGGGAATCAATATCGCATAAAACACATAAATCATGATGTCGAAAATGTCTTTTACACAAAGAGCGGACGGACAGTTACAACTGAAAAACGACGAGGGTTAGAAAATAACAATTTACGAGCGACTATTTTTACAACGAAATAAAAGTAGGTAACCGATGTGGAAGACAACCTTCAGCAGGACTTGCCATAGATCGCGTGCTATTCTTATTTTTGTTCAATAAATTGAAGACCTACCACATCCAGTGTTCGTCGAATCAGTAAAAAAAATAGCCAAATATCAATTTTATGTGCTTTTGAAAATCATATAATATTTATATATAATTTTGTATAAAATTTACTGCAGTTAAAAAGAACCTAATTTCAAATATATGACAGGGAAGAAGAGATTATTGTTCACTCTACATGAGAGATTGTCAGAGTCCACTGACAGTGTCCGTTTCGACTTGAGCTGGCGAAATCTGTAACAGCTGTCGTTTGCAAGGCGAATACATAACCTTGAACTAGATAAACAAATACGGTTTATCTTTATATTAACAGTCCTGCTTACCATATATGTAGCTCTAGTAGTTGCTGTACATATTGCTATCGGAAGCAGGTGTTCTTAAGAATACACTTTAGTTAAACTACACGCATGTATTAAAATTGTAATTCAGTCGTTAATGGATGTTAACGGTTCGTTAATGTGGCACGTCTTGTTTGCACCTCTGTCTATCAGGTGTTCTTCGAGATGGTAGCTGTGTTAGCGTCTTTTTGGCGGAACTTTGTCGAATACTTGTAGAAGTCAGACATTTCGAAGGGTTTCGTCACCTCTTTGTAGGGAAGGAAGGTGGCTTGCTGCACCACCGTCATGTTCTTGGGCGATTCGATCCGAATGTCTGGTGAAGTGGCTGCTGTAGCCGACGTTTGTGGGGACAGCTGTGGGCCAGGATTTATGATGAGCGAATTCGGTGGAATCGCCTTTTGCATGGTGTTCTTGGTGATGGCCTGGCTTGGATTGCAAAGCCTAGAGGGTTGCGTTGCTACTGATGTTGCATAGCGAATGGTGCCAACAAAATCGTCGCCATTTGTCGAAGTTGCCTGCTGCCGCTGAATCGTTGGACTAAATTTAGCTAAAGTGGATGGCTGCTGTGATGTTGAACATGGTGTTGGTTTTAATGGCTTTTGCTGGTGAATTTGTGGGGCGTGCTGTTGCTGCAGCAGCTTGTGTGGCAGAGTCATTTCCGTGTGATAGTGATTGTGATGATACGGTTGTTGTTGTTGTTGTTGGTGTTGCTGCTGCTGCTGTGGCAATGGTTGCATATGGAAATTATGTTGGTGATAGGGATCGACATTCAAAAACGAAGTTGAGTGACTCAGGTGGTTGGTGTCGTCGTCCAGTTTCGTCTTTGGTGCTCTGTAACTGCCGCTAGACATGGACTGCGACGAAAGTTTTGTACGTTCTCGGTAGCTTTGTTTGTGATGTGGATGCGAGTGATGGGTAAGTGTACGCGTTTGCGGGCGAGATGTTACTACGGGCATTAGTAGAGTGCCGGCACCTGTAGCCGGTGCTGGCGATGGTGTCAGTTTTCCACTTGCTGCTGCTGCTGATGCACTAGATGATGTCGTCTGGCGTCCAGCAACATAATACGTGTATTGTGGGTTTTGACTAAGCGTCGGCGATAGCGCTGGGCAAAGCGCAATGGCGTCAACGACAGACGTCGTACTTTGCATGACGTTTGGCCGTATTATCGGACCGTCTAGAGATGATTCCATCCTGTTGTGAGCATTCATAAATAAAATAAAGCAATGAAGAGGAGACGCTCTTAATCTGGTTGACTATGGCTATTACTTACCACTGTTTGTTTTTTGGCTTCTTGCTCGTCTCGCTATTGACTGACGAAATTGATATCTCATCGGATGCTTTGTCAACTGCATTTGGATAGCTGCCAACCACCATTCCACCGACCGGATAGAAGTTCCCCAATACCGGTGACTCTGGTGACTGTTGCTGCGAAAATAGAAAGCATTTAACGTCCAAGTCTAGTCCACGCTTTTTAAATGTACTCACCATGGAAGACCCAGGTAGAGCCTTCTTGGGCAAGGGTTTTATGTTATGGTACATATTTCCGCCGTCGCTATCGAGCTCCACATAACTGTTGGACAGATCAGAAAAGCATCATCACAAGAACTTTACTTGAATTGGGCTTGGCCTTACCTAGTACTGTCACACCACGCAGATCGATCGCTGGCGGATATAGTTCGCCACAAGTTTGAATGCTGATTCACAATATGCTGTCCCTGGTCGAATGCGCAGTTGGTTGACGGTGATAGCGATAGAGTATCCACACTTTCGTACTGCTCTAAATGCGGTTGACTTCCATTGTGATGCACCATCTTATGACCATTTGTTGAATGCGACTGCTGCTGTTTGGACCGATGGCCGTCCGTGTCGTTGAGAGCGATTATTTTGTGCAATGGCGATGGTGACAGGCATTGCTTTATATTTTGACTCGCCTTTATGAAACCACTGCCATCCGAGTACATTTGACTTGTCGGCGACAGGTAGTACTTATCACATTGTGTAACTAAAAGCGATCACATAAAAAAACCACTGCCAATAGACATTATTACAAAAACCTACCTCCAATATTGTTGGACAGATTCTCAGTGCTTCCTTGATGAGGCCGTACCACACTGTACTTGATGACATGTGTGCTATTACCGCCGATAACAGCAACTGGACTTTGCGCCGCTGTACTCCCATTGTACTCGAACGACGGTGATTTAGTTAGACTGAGTGCTGATGCTGGTGTACTGTCATGAAATGAATTTGTTTTCTGCGGTTGTCCCTGATGCTTTTTTATGCTCATGACATTTGGATTTTGCGTTGCCGATTGATGGTTGAGCTTGTTTTCTTGGGCGAGGTCATATTCGGATTTGGAGAGAGTGAGGCGATTCTTTAAAGAAACAAAATATTCATGCAAGGCAATATGATAGGATGTAGAGCAAAACTTACATTTTTGCCATTGAAATGGACGTTGCTTTTGCTGAGTTTAAAGCTCGAACTACCTTTGCGCCGGAGGATTGAGTTCGTGCTATTACCACCTGTTGTACTGCCAGGGCTGACAATGTTCGAACCTACCTTCCCAGTCTCGAATAAATTCAAGTTCTCATAGTTTCCGTTAAGAATTTGCGCTTCCTACAAAAATGGAACAATACGTCAGTGGACAGCAATATAGTTTAAGCAGTAAAAAGTCATGCCACCAGTTGGGACAATATTGAGACCCCCAACTCGCAATCGTCTTGCCGCTGGCCCAATGATTTTTTTTTTTCAACTTTCTCTTTTTAGAATTATGTCTGTATATATAATTCAATGTGAACAATAGTTTAACATCCTTATCCTTATCCTTATCCTTATCCTTATCCTTATCCTTACTAATAATAAAACTGTAACTTTTTTCCGGCTTTAAATAGTTTGTGTGCTCAAGGCACAAGAAGTACTGCACGAAATTGATTTCGGTTTTCACAATTGCATTGGAAATTGTCGATATTAGAATTTAGGATAATGTTTAATCATTATCCACTGTCCGGAAGCGGAGATTTAAGCTGATATCTAACAAAAGTTGTAATTCTCGAATGCCTTCTAGCTCCTAGCTTTGGAATGACTCAACCGAATAAAATAGGTTTTTTTTTAATATAAAGTTCAATTATGTACAAAGATTTTAAGATATAAATCATCTTTGTACGTAGTCCTGAAGCTGTACAATAAGCATTAAACTATAAATTTTATACAGCTCAAAAAAGTAAAATGTTCGATTGAAGCTAGATCGTTGGATTTGCCCGGCATTCAGTGGAGGAAATTTTGTGTGTGTGTGCGGCAAAACCTGTTTCTCTCTCTGCTGAATGCTGTATGCTTTTTGTTTCTCTTTTTTTTCATACACCTTTTGTGCTTTGTGTTGTTTTTTTTTCTCACTTCTTTTAAATTGAAATTGAACTGGAGATAGTGGAGAGAGTGGAGTTGTGGGTGGAGTATTAATGTGGTGCATGGGTGGGAGGGAGATAGGTCAGCTCAGGTATGTAATGTAATTGAGATTGGGATGCAATTGTGATTTAAAATGCGCTATATTGATTGTGATCTGATGATGCATGCCACGAACGAATCCCGTTTGTGCTCGGTATTGTTTTTTTTCGTATGCATGCATATGCAACTGCACCTTTTCTGCCTTATGTTTTTTTGAGGTTATTATTTCTTTAGGCGCGTTGGGCACTTTCAGATAAGAAGAAATTAATGAATTTGGGTTACTTTTAAAACGAAACCGCGTCATCGACACCGAGCGACCGACACCCGATAGGTGGCGCTTTTGTCGTTTTTTTTTTGAGAAACTCAACCGATCTCAATGAAACTTTGTTTGTGTGCATGGTTGGATGCAGCTAGAAAAATAGGATAGTTTTGGACACGATAGGTGGCGCTGTTGTCAATTTTTTTTGAGAAACTCAACCGATCTCAATGAAACTTTGTTTGTGTGCGTGGTTGTGTGCCGCTAGAAAGATAGGATAGTTTTGGACCCTATAGGTGGCGCTGTTGTCGTTTTTTTTTAGAAACTCAACCGATCTCAATGAAACTTTGTTTGTGTTTGTGGTTGTGTGCCGCTAGAAAGATAGGATAGTTTTGGACCCGATAGGTGGCGCTGTTGTCGATTTTTTTGTTCGCTAGGGAAATTTAATAATTCGAATGTAATGTGGTATTCGATTGGGCGCTCTGAGAGCACTTTTTTTTCTCTCAGAGCAATTTATATGTTCGCTTGGTATAAATAAAGCAATCTTTTTCAAATTTCAGAGCACTTTTGCGAACCAAGATATTTTTTCAGATTTACCAATAACAAGTGCGTTTGAATTTGACAACTGGTAGAGTTTGTTTACATTTTAGTGATTTTTTTCTCCAGCAAAGAAAGGCATTGCATCGAGTGAATCAATTTTTGTAAATTATTTATGTATAAATATTTAATAATCAATCGGGACGGATATTTCTAATGTTTTAATACAAAATTTAACCAGTGAATGGAAATCGCTTAGAAAAGTGTCGAAGACTGTACATATTCAAATCGCACGAATAGGTATCAACACAAAAAAGAGCAGGTGACGTTTTTATGTGCTACAACTACATAATTAAAAAATCCCTACTATTATAAAACTAAGTCATTCTTTCCTTTGTTTCTTGCTACACGTCACTTACAGCACCGAAGTGGGTTTGTATAGCTCTTATTATTTTGTTTTAAATTTGAAAAGTGGAACTCTGGCGAAGCAAGGCGAGCACGGGTCAGCTAGTACTTTATAAAATTAAAATAGTGTTGAATGCCATTACACTTAAAATTTAAATATAATGCATTTCTAAAAGTTACATAGAGTATTTATTAAACAAGATAAAAACAAGCAGAAGTTAATTTCAAAGCATAAAAATCACTTTAGAACAACATTTTATATCTTAAGCTACATCAGATAGTCAGAAAGAACAGACGTCAGAAAGAACAGACTCTATGGCAACGAAATTAAAATTGAAAAGCCATTTTTTTACAAGTTTGAGAAACATACCAGGTATAGAGATAGACCTGTACGACTGAGGAAGTTTATTGGAAAGACGAACAAACGATAAATAATAAAAATTACGATAAACAGTGGTATGGAATTGAGGAACCGATACTGAATATGAAAAGTTTCCACATAAACTATAGTTAGAGATCAATCGGAAGTTGCGATTACCAGGTTTCATAAAGAAAGTCTTCAAAACTTTAAAACAGTACAAACGACGCACAGGGAAACCAGTTGGAACACCTTTAAAGTCAAGTGTAAAAAGAGAGTCTATCGGCCTTCCTAATAATCAATCACTAATGTCGACAACTAGTTAGATGTCAGCTTTAGTAAAAATGTACAGCTTTTGTGAAATGGTACCAATAAACAATTAGACCTCCACATTTACTAGTCCTAGAACTTTCTTAGAATCTATTACATTTGTTGTCATTGCAGAATTCAAATTTCATAATTTGTTTTCCTGAAAAACAAGGTCAATGGTCACTTTCACAAGGAGGATTATATTCTAAATGAAGGAATACATAAATTGCAATTAAATTTGCCCAACACATATCTTTCCAATGCTCTTTGATACTTATTATAAGCAAAAAACAAAACGCAAAATAGGAAATGCACAAAATATCCGCTGATCTGTCAAATATCATATATGCAAATCAGTAATGCCCTATCGTTCGATCGGACACAATTTTCAGTACTTTTATGGTACGCTTTCCATTGTTTTCTAATACTATCTCGCGATTTCTTTTTGAGTGCATTTGTGTCGTAATAAAATCCCTTTCAAATTATTCAATAAACAAAGCACAATTTATTTGAATGGTTTCATTTATTCGTAGGCTGACGATGCAAATCAAAACTTATAACGCCCATTTTATTCACTCGAAGTTCAACACAACTTGGGAAGTTTTCCATATAAAAATCCCGAAGTTGTGTTCAACTTCGAGTGAATAAAATGGGCCTTAGTGGTCTAAACATTACAATTGCATCGTTAGCAAGTGAATATTTTTGAAAATAGAAAAAATAGCTGGCTCATTCATTTCAGAATAAATAACAATCGCACGTAGGAAGCGTGTTAAGAACTTATCGCTTCCGGGTTTGAAAATAAATACAATTTAACCTATAAAAAATTGTATGGCTTATATATTACTTAATTCGGGAAACTTAGAATCCGACAAAAGTTGAAATTCGAACTGAAAAATATAAAACGCATATTCTCGTACTACCTGTTCCTGTTAGGCTGTACTTGCACCCTCAGAAGTTAATAAACTTGTTATTTTGCATGTATTTTGCTGAGTTCTGATAATTCCATTTTTATAACTATATTTTCCGCGAAGGGAACCTTTTCACGCCAACCATTGTCTCATTAGAGATCCTCATTCTCGGTAAACAAACTCCTTTTGCAAAGAGTTTGAAAAGAGTTTGGTTGCAACAAAATATCTACCTGTGTCGCCTAAGGTACTGAGAATTGTTGCAAAAAGGTACCTACAAGCCGTCCAAACTTTGGTAAGAAGATATTTTATTCTGTTTGCGACGACTGTCAAGAAAGTCTTGGAATTATCCCAAACTTATATAAAAGGGTTGGGTACGATTAATCGCTTTGAAAAATACCGATTGTAAAAAATCGATCAACAAATTACCGAAAAAAAATGTCGTTCAAGAAAAATGTCGACTGTTCAAAATATCGACCGGGAATATGTCGATTTTTAAAATGTCGACAAGAGTTAAGTCAATGATGTTGACAGGTGCGAGCTGCATGTGTATGGGGGGGCATGCTGCCCCCCTGCAACCCCCCTGCTAGGTTTTACTGTTGGATTACGGGGTGTGTGCAAGGTTGATCTTATTACTCAAATTTTGTTGGCGTTATTGCACTTTGTCGGAGTGAAATGAGACCAAATTTGTCGACAATTTGACCGACATTTGAAAAATAAAGTCGATATTTGAAGTGTCGAGATTTTAATCTTTCGATATTTTTAAAAGTCGACAAAAACTTTGTCGAGATTTTAATGAATGGCAAAATCGACATTATTGGTAGTCGATTTTTTTTTCTCGGTAATTCGTACGTCTCCCATATGCTTCACGTGTTTAGAAATAAAACAAAAATGCAATATTTTTCCATATTTTGCATACATTTGTACAAATTTGTGTTTGTTAGACTTAAAAACCATTTGCATTGTTGTGATGCAACGAATAAAATTAGAAAGTATTCACAATTTACTAAAATTAATTAATAGTTGTAAACGCTCAGGCTGAACAACATCGTATTAAATTCTCTCCTATTTCGAAATTTAATACCGCGATTTTGATGCTTGGGCAACACTTGTCTTCAAAACGACATAAGGGAGGATTTATAACTTTTATTAACATTTAACCCTACAGTTAGCGATAGGCTGGCAACTATATATTTGTTTATTGGTAAAGGGATTTTGGAAAGTGTGGAGTCTTTTCGTAAAGTGCCAGACTAAAGTTGATTATTGGTAAGGCCGTATGTATTATAAAGAGAATCGGATCTAGGGCAGAACCTAAGTTGATAATCATTCTATCACTCTTTGTGTCATCAATCTTCACACTTTGTGACCTATTTTTAAGATAAGATCTAAACCTAACTTGAAGCCGATCAGGAGATCGCTTTGGTAATATCAATAAATAAGCCTGCAGAACACTTTTTACCATCAACATTAAATTGCTACAAAACTGTAGAAGTACATCTTCGGTAGATTTACACTTTTGAAAACCAAATTGAGTTGCTTTAAAAAAATTAATTTTCGTAAGTTATCTCACTAACCTGTTTTTCACAAGTTTCTGGAAGAAGTGAGATAGGCCTTCAACTACATATATCTGCGGCAGAACCCTTTTTAAGTAGTGGAACTAAAACTGCACATTTGAGCTCCTCTGGAAAACCCCCTTCAAATATACACTGATTAAAAATGTGTGACAGCACATCCATTACAAAACAAGCAATATTTTTAAGTACCGATAACTTTAAGTACCTCAAGCGGAGTTATGGGTTCAAATGTAAAACTATTACAAAAATTTGGTTCAGCAAAGCAACCAGTGTTTGAGCAATTTCGACAAAAAAGTTAGATAGGACATGGTTGCAGACTGGTGGATACTTTAGTAAAACAGCAGTTAAAAGCAATACAAAATTTGGAATTTATTTTTTTAAGTTCAGTGTACAGTTTTTTTGTAGTTGCTTTTAAGACTACGATTGCCGGATACTTATTATTATTACATTTAGCTCTTAATTCGTTTTTTGTCTTAACTTTGTTCAATAACTTTGCGTAAATCCAAGGATTAAGCGTTTTACATGAACTAGTAGGTCGCAATGAGTATAAACATCTGCGTATATGATTCTCCAGATAACCAATAAACAATGAATAAGAAGTGGAAGCATCAGTACACAAATATACATCATCCCAAAACTCATAAGTAAGATTAAGGGTATTCACTTAAACGCGTAAAACCCTCATAAACTGCGTAAACTGCAGAAATTTACCACCTCGTAAACGAACTGTCAGATTTTGTATGGAGAATAGTTTACGCAAGCCTCATAATTTTCCGCGACCAATTAGGCTCGGAAATCGACTGCAGAAGGTTACGCAAATTTACAAATGTCAAACTGTGACAAACGGTTGTGTGAATTACTTTTCATGTTTTCAGAGTTGCAGCAATGACGGTAAAAATTGAATGAAATATTTAGTTATTCTATTGCTTTATCGTTATTTGCAGTGAATTACGCAATGTCATTTCCGAGAGGGGCGTTCACTTAAAGCACCGCAGAAATTTATGAATTTACGACCTGCTTAAAATTATGAGATTAAGTGAATACCCTTAGGCCCATTTTATTCACTCGAAGTTGAACACAACTCGAGGAGTTTTCCATATAAAAATCCCCAAGTTGTGTTCAACTTCGAGTGAATAAAACGGGCCTTATTGTATTTGAGCTGTTTGAACTTCGACTATGCAAACTTTGGGAAATACTAAACAATAAACCAGGGCCGGCATTCTGTAAGGTGAAAACGTTTAAACGTTTTAGTGCACACGAACAGTTTGCTTCATGTAACATCAAAAACGAAAGAAAGCCTCGTGGGCGCGAAAAAAAACGAACTAACACATTTTCTTTGACGTTTTCGCTTTTCTTGCTTCATGTAACCCTAAAATGAACAGATTTTATCGTCTCCACGAAAGAAAACAAGCGACAACTATTTTGTTGACGTTTATCATTTTCCTATTTATTCTCTTTGAGTTTGGTGGTTTTAACTTTGTAAGATTGTGCTGAATATTTTACTAGAAATGCTAACAAACTATTTTTTTGTTGACCAGCGAAAGCGGCGAAAGTGAAATGGAAAATGAACACGTAAACTTAAAAAAAAAATAGAAAAAATCTGCGGGAGTGTTCGAATCCTCTCACATTACCTGAAAAAAGGTTGGTTTATTAAAATATGGTTCTTAGTTAGAAATTCATTTTTTTCTTTTAGTTTTTGTTCAACGTTTTAGGTTAAACATAGCTGCCTTTCATTTGCATACATGTACACGAAATACATACTTGCCTCCTATTTTAAAGCTTTCCTCAACGTCAAAACAACTTAACGAAAATAAAGCTACATACTGAGGCTGCCAAACTATAATTTTGTTGTCACATAGTTTCTCAAACCTAAACGCGAAAGTGGTTTTCGATTCGTTATTTACAGAATCCCACCCAGTCTTATAGTGATCAGAAATCATTAGGTCAAGTACACATTTCTTACACTTAATAATAATAATAGTTGGCGCAACAGGTCTGTAGGGACCCTGGGCCTAGCTTCTCGCAACCATTCGTTTTGTGTGAGTTTTCAATTTTTGGAACGAATGGAAGGGATCTACAATTTTATGCCGATTCCAAACGGCCGATTGAGAAGCTCTTTCATGACAGTTATACTCTCGGATGTTTGTCAGACGTTCGCGAGAGGTGGCGCAGTGAAAAAAACCCTGAGTTGGAATTTGGGTTTTTGCGGGATTCGAACCTGAACCCCTCGCATAGTAGTCCAACACACTAACCACTAGGCCACTTACACACTTGACACATTCTCCCCGTTCAAATCCCCTGGATGCGACGGGATTTTTCCAATTATGCTCCAGAAAACTAAGACCACCATTATACCGGTTCTTAAAAGAATCTTTATTCGCAGTCTAGAGTGCGGCTATATTCCCAAAGCCTGGCGAGAGGTCAAAGTTGTCTTCATTCCGAAGGCAGGGAAATCCAGCCACACTACTGCCAAAGACTTCAGGCCTATAAGTCTGACATCGTTCATTCTTAAAACCTTTGAAAAATTATTAAACGTATTTATACGTGACCGGCTAGACGACAATGTGTTATCCTCGGCTCAACATGCTTATACAAAAGGCAAAGGAGTTGAAACTGCATTGCATGAGGTCGTAAGCACTATAGAAAAGTCATTAAACGACAAAGAATATACACTAGCTGCGTTTCTAGACATTGAAGGAGCCTTCAATAATGTTAAGATCTGCGCAGTGAAGAGATGTCTTCAGAACTCGAATGTTGATCAATCTCTCACAAATGTAATCGTGAACCTACTCGGAGAAAGAAATATCAACGCGAAATTAGGTGACACTGACCTCAGAGTAACAGCTTCGAGAGGCACTCCGCAAGGAGGAGTCATCTCCCCCTTACTCTGGGTCCTTGTCATCAATGAAATACTTATAAAATTTGACAACTTGGGAGTCAAGGTAACTGCATATGCAGATGATGTAGTTATACTTACGAAAGGGAGGTTTTTACCGACCGTAAGCGACCTGTTAGGTAACTCCCTTAGGGAATTAAATACGTGGACAAAGCAATGCGGCCTTGGGGTCAATCCGCAGAAAACCGAGCTTGTCTTGTTCACGAATAAAAGAACAATACCGAAATTCCAGCCACCAACTCTGGAAGGTATACCCCTAAGGGTAGCAGATAGTGCAAGATATTTGGGAATTATCCTTGATAGAAAACTTAATTGGAAGCCGAATGTTAATGAAAGAGTTAAGAAAGCAGCGAATGCCTTCTACGCATGTAACCGCATCTTCGGAAGAAGCTGGGGACCAAACCCCAGCATTATCCTCTGGATGTACACAGCAATCGTGCGACCAATACTGACATATGGTAGTATAGTCTGGTGGCAAGCCGCCAACAAATCGACCAATCTTAAGTTGATGACCAAAATACAAAGAATAGCATGCATAGGGACAACCAGCGCCATGAGAACGACACCTACTGCTGGATTAGAGGCAATCCTTAATCTGACACCTCTAGACCTATACATGGAAGAATCTGCTGCCAAAAGTGCCTTAAGGTTGTGCCAAATAAACACTTGGAACCCTTGCAATTTTGGGCATGCAAAGATATTAGGCAAATACGTAGGGAGCGTCGTCACATCCGACTATATGACTCCCCGTCTAGACTTCGACAGACCATTCACCTGCTCCTTTCCGAGTAGGGAAGAATGGAACACTAATGAACCCACAAAAAGCAAATCAATATCCATCTACACAGATGGGTCAAAGATGGACTGTGGAACTGGTGCCGGCATATTCTCTGAGGAACTAAATATACATTGCTCCATCAGACTCCCTGATAGCAGTAGTGTCTTCCAAGCGGAGGTTCTGGCAATCGCAGAAGCGGCCCGTAGGGCGTCGATATCGGCAATATCAGGCAGCGATATTACCATCTTCATTGACAGCCAGGCGGCAATAAAAGCAGTTTCTGCCAATGAAATAAAATCCAAATTAGTCCACCGCTGCCGCGAGGAGCTCAAAGTTCTTTGCTCGCAGCACACCACCAATCTCTGCTGGGTCCCTGGACACAGTGACAAAACCGGCAATGAGAGGGCGGATGAACTGGCGAGAGAGGGATCCAAAATGGATCCTGACAGAGCACTTCAATCGATCAAGCCACCACTTTGCAATCTTAGAGAGCGAGTGGAGAACAAAATTCGAATGAAAACCAACAACAGGTGGAAAGAACTCACTACCTGTGAAATATCAAGGAAGCTTTGGCCAGAATACAACAGAGGTCGGACCAACAAACTTCTACAGTTTGATAGGTCATCGCTATCTAAGTTAGTGGGAGCTCTGACTGGCCACAACTACCTAAGAAGCCACTTAATGAAACTAAATCTCAAAGATGACGACATATGTAGAGGCTGCGAAGACGAGGAGGTCCACGAGGACACACCTCACTTCCTTTGTCATTGCCCGTCTCTCTGTCACTTGAGGAACAGAACACTTGGAAGTTACTACTTCCATGACGTACATGAACTTTCTGATGTCTCTCTGTCTGATCTTTGCAGGTTTCTGAGGAGATCGGGATGGCTAGACAGCGTCATATAACCACAAAGGAGGATGATGGAGACCACCGATGGTACACCAACGGGTAACCCCTAAAGAATGAAGGGCATCACAATGGGTCCACGAGGACCTAAGTGAGGTATTGCAGGGCTCATCCTGCTCTACCTACCCATTTACCTAACCTAACCTAACCTAGGCCACTTACTGAACGAATAATTTTGAAAGCGTCCATAAATATGGTCCAAACAACTACCTAAGACAACTCTAGTAGGTTCATTGATGAAGTTTCCTAGACCATGTGAAGCCAACAATTTCAAATAGCACGAACCAATTTCAATTTTTTCCGAAATGTTAATATTTTTGGATTTTGGGTTCTCTAATAGACCGGAAAATTGTTCTACAAACATGGAGACACTAAACATAATTATGTAGTCTATAAAAACACAAAAAGACATTGATCGCAATGGAAACTTTTAATACCATAATTTTGTTTCCCTATCGGCGTTATGTCAGTTTAGAATCCGTGTGACATGCAAATTTACCTACGAGCCTCGCGGCAAATGTCTGAGCCACAAGACATAAAAATCGCCTGTTTGATTCGTCAACAGAGGCGGCTGCTGTTGCAAATGCTGCTGTAGTGGATGAAGCAGCAGAAAGAGCTGCTAGAGTTGCTATTTGCTGTTCAACAAGTGGGACCAACACTGCAGCAAGTCATGCAAAAATTCAAAGAATATTCGGTCCTAGCGAGGTATCCGTCGGAACGGAAAATTCTCCGATTTTATACGATTCGGAGGATTTTTGCTGCGAGGTATTCTTCGGAACAACTGTTCGGAGAACAGTGAATTACGTTGAAGTGCGATGAAGTGCATTTTCCTGTTTAATTTTTGACAGCTAGGCTCCGAAATCCTCCGAGAGAAATTGGTTGCGGAATTTGTTTACGATATCCTCCGAGTACAATGAGTCGCGGAATTTATTCACGATTTGCGGTAAAGTGTTAAATAAATTAATAATAAACAATATAGCAACGAATTTGTTTGTATTTATTGACTAAATTTGTGTTTCCAGTGCAAAATCTAGCGAAAAACCAAGCACCAAACAATACGAGTATGTGAAGTCAATGCGTCATCGCATTTCAATTATATTTTCCGAGAACGGATACCTCGAATGCGATTTGCTGTTCCGACAGAGTATGCGTTGCGGAGAATTTTCCGTTCCGACGGATACCTCGCTAGGGCCGATTGTATGCTGCAACGTAACCTAACAATGGAGATGTAGCGGTTGCACCGTCAAAATATAGATGGCAGGAGAAGCAACAAATAGTAAAAACTGTAACCGGAAGAAAGAGAAGGTTGATAGGAATAGAAAACATTAATTCGAAGATTGCAATACAGGGGGCGAAAGAATTAAGAACATATCACATAATATAACGGGTGATTTTTTAAGAGGTTTACAACTTTTTTTAAAAAAAAAACACAAAAAATTCGAAAAAATGAATGAAATATTTATTTGAATCGATAGTTTGAACCTTGCAATTTAATGTTTAAAGATAATTTCATGCAAATGTTGACCGCGGCTGCTTCTCAGGTAGCCCATCCGCTGAGTCCAATTTTGGCATACTCTTTCACACATATCGGCCGGTATCTCACGAATGAATGCATTGATGTTGGCTTCCAGTGCGTCAATCGAAGCGGGCTTGTCCCTATACACATTAGCCTTGACATACCCCCACAAAAAATAATCTAATGGTGTCAAATCGCACGATCTAGGCGGCCAATTGACCGGCCCGAAACGTGAAATTAACTGTTCACCAAACTCGCCTCGCAATTGCACCAAAAATTCGGCGTTGTGGTAGGTCGGCTGGCTTTAGTTCTTGCACCAGCTGTATCTTAAAAGGCTTTACGCCCAAATCCTTCCGCAAAATTTTCCACGTAGTGCTGTAACAAAGGCCTAACTGCTGGGAACGGCGCCGAATCGACATTTCGCGGTCTTCTGTCACACTAGCTGATACGGCCGCAATATTTTCTTCACTACGCACAGTACGTAAACGTGTTGGTGGTTTAATGTCCAACAAAGTAAATTTGGTGCGAAATTTGGTCACAATCTTCCGAATAGACTGCTCAGAAGGTCGAGAATGCCGATCATAAAATGGAAGCAGCGCGCGATGAACATTTCGAACCGAGCACGAATTTTGATAGTAAAATTCAATAATTTGCAAGCGTTGTTCATTTGTAAGACGATCCATGGTTAAATTGCATACCAAACTGAAGCTGTTTGACAGTGACACAAGGTACTAAACACACGTCAGCTGTCAAAACCAGTGTTGCCAAAACCAAACCAGCTAAAAAATCACCCGTTATAATAATGTGGTATTCGATTGGGCTTCTTCAGATTTGCTCTCAGATTCCAGATTTCGTGTGGCTAATCGAACAGTGGGTTAGTGGTTAGTGTGTTGGACTACTAAGCGAGGGGTACCAGGTTCGAATCCCGCAAAAACCTAAATTCCAACTCAGGGTTTTTGTCACTGCGCCACTTCTCGCGAACGTCTGACAAACATCCGAGAGTATAACTGTCTTGAAAGAGCTTCTCAATCGGCCGTTTGGAATCGGCATAAAATTGTAGATCCCTTCCAATCTCGTTAGGTTGTTGGAGAGGTCTCGCTTGCACAACGTTAAGTTCAATGAAAGTAAACTACAGAATAAGTTGGGTGTATTTCGGTTTATGATTCATATTATCTCAAAGGGGAAAGTAGGACCAAATGAAAAGTACCTCGACGCTATTAAACCAAATTACTGCATCGAAAAACAAATCAGATATGTTAGGAGTTAGAGTGTAAGGATTGTATAAGTTTCTGGCGAAGTATACCTATCCCTAATTTATAGCAGGAAACGTGTAACTTAAGGAATCTCACGACGCTTGAAGTGGAATGGTATAATGATAGACATCAGCAAGAATTTGACGAGCTAAAAGAAATTATTTGTAAAAGCCCAGTTTTGAGAATTTATGAACCAGCAAAGGCATTAGCAATATTAACAGATGCGTCAAGGGGGGATTGGGTTGCGTACTTATGCAAGATGAGCATCCGATCGCTTTCGCCTCTCGTAGTCTTACAAAAAGTGAACAGAAGAAACTAATATGTATGGAATTACAAAAAGACGAAATACTTGGAATCAGACAACTGGCTACCCAAATACAACTTCAGCCAAAACTTCAAAGCTACATTCCCAAATCGGCAGAACTGGGGAACAAACTAAACCCACATTTGTCAACGATTCTCATGTATGGTACACACATGAATCGAAAACAGATGAATGAGTTGGAAGTGGAGTCAACACAAAAACGTTCATCTGCAAAAGCATGGACAAGTGTAACTCCGCATTTCAAGCCGAAATCTTAGCTATAGAACTGTTTCGAAAACTGAACTGTATTCTTACCTGAGTTGAGCGCTTGAATGTTTTCTTTTTTTAATTTGTCTTGTCTTCGCTTATATTTTTATTGGCCTATCAATTGGGAAACGTAGGCGCAGTGGCTTAGTGGTTAGTGTGTTGGACTACTAAGCGAGGGGTTCAGGTTCGAATCCCGCGAAAACCCAAATTCCAACTCAGGGTTTTTTCACTGCGCCACCTCTCGCGAACGTCTGACAAACATCCGAGAGTATAATTGTCTTGAAAGAGCTTCTCAATCGGCCGTTTGGATTCGGCATAAAATTGTAGATCCCTTCCATTCGTTCCAAAAATGAAAACTCACACAAAACGAATGGTTGCGAGAAGCTAGGCCCTGGGCCCCTACAGACCTGTTGCGCCAACTATTTATTTTTATTTTTTTTTTTTTATCAATTGGGAAACATATTTATCAGCAGAGTCGATATTATAAAATACTAAAGTGAATTTTGTGTATAACTTATACTTTGTTTGAACACACACCCCCCTTGAAGTCTATGCTTCAAAGTTTACTGGCAGACGACAAAATTTCTGAACAGCGCACCTGATTTTTTTTTTTTTGCTTTATATTTTTATTCCTCTTGCTCTTTGAACGAAATTACAAGAGTACAAAATCGCTGTATAAAGATATCCATCCCTACACCAACATCCATATTAAAAATTTAATTTCAGCGCAGTAACGCACAGAAATTAAATCGTAAATTACAGTAGGTGCAGCGGCGATGCGCAGCGAAATCAATTCCATTTGCATTCCAAGTGCAGCGCAGAAATAGCACAGAAATGCAATTGAGAAAGCAGTATCTAGCAGAGCAGTAACCCATCGATACACAAATTGAATTTCATGTGCAGCGCAGAAATAGCCCAGAAATGCAACTGAGAAAGCAGTATCTAGCAGAGCAGTAACCCATCGCTACACAAATTGAATTTCATGTGCAGCGCAGAAATAGCCCAGAAATGCAACTGAGAAAGCAGTATCTAGCAGAGCAGTAACCCATCGATACACAAATTGAATTTCATGTGCAGCGCCAGCGCAGTATCGCACAGAAATAAAATCGTAAATTACAGTAGGTGCAGCGGCGATGCGCAGCGAAATCAATTCCATTTGCATTCCAAGTGCAGCGCAGAAATAGCCCAGAAATGCAACTGAGAAAGCAGTATCTAGCAGAGCAGTAACCCATCGCTACACAAATTGAATTTCATGTGCAGCGCAGTATCGCACAGAAATAAAATCGTAAATTACAGTAGGTGCAGCGGCGATGCGCAGCGAAATCAATGCCATCTGCATTCCAAGTGCAGCGCAGAAATAGCCCAGAAATGCAACTGAGAAAGCAGTATCCAGCAGATCAGTAACCCGTCGCTACACAAATTGAAGTTCATGTGCAGCGCAGTATCGCACAGGAATAAAATCGTAAATTACAGTAGGTGCAGCGGCGATGCGCAGCGAAATCAATTCCATTTGCATTCCAAGTGCAGCGCAGAAATAGCCCAGAAATGCAACTGAGAAAGCAGTATCTAGCAGAGCAGTAACCCATCGCTACACAAATTGAATTTCATGTGCAGCGCAGAAATAGCCCAGAAATGCAACTGAGAAAGCAGTATCTAGCAGAGCAGTAACCCATCGCTACACAAATTGAAGTTCATGTGCAGCGCAGTATCGCACAGAAATAAAATCGTAAATTACAGTAGGTGCAGCGGCGATGCGCAGCGAAATCAATTCCATTTCGTCGGCTGAATGCTATCTTGTTCTAAAGGCCATTTTTTACGAAATGGAGTTAGGTATGCAGTCTTCATAATTTTGGGATGCTCTTTCGTTTGGCGCAAACCATTTTGTTCTATCTCTTTTAGTTTTCAAGCTACAGAGAACTGTTTTGTTCAATAGGAGACTTTTTTAACGATTTGCCACGTCACTTTTGTTCAATAAACCTCTTTTCATCTTTTTTGTATTATATTGAACAATTTCTGGTACATTTTTAAAAAAAGATTTTATAATTTCTTTCTTGTTCAATATCCACTATTTTGAATGTTTTGTTCAATATGCGTTTGTACTTCCTTCATTTCTATTTTGTTCAATATCCAATTAATTTTAGTTTTTGTTCAATATCCAACCGTATACTTTCATTCTCTTTTGTTCAATATCAAACGAGATCACCGTTGTTGCAATTGATTTCCGACTTTCAGCTTGCCTCTTCCTCGTTGGATGCGATAGACAACGTCGTTGATGCGCTTTACGATAGTGTAGGGCCCTTCCTAACGGCATAGGTCGTATGTCTACAGACTACATAGTACCCAAACACGACTTCCATAAAAACTTCTCTGTTAGATTCCCCTCTAGATCAGAATGGGAGGAGAATGCGGTCGTTAATGAATTCGACATACCCATCTTCACAGATGGTTCCAAGATGGACTGTGGAGTAGGAGCAGGCATTTTCTCAACAGAATTAAACATCTCTAAAAGTCTTCGCCTACTCAACGTAGCCAGTGTATTTCAAGCGGAAGTACTTGCAATTAAGGAGGCGTGTAGACTGCTCCACAATATTGCGACTCCCAAAAGAAAAATAGGCATCTTCGTCGACAGTCAGACCGCGATTAAGGCTGTCGGTTCAACTAAGCTAACGTCCAAGCTTGTTGTGGAATGCAGGGAGACACTGTCCAGGGCTTGTCATCGGTTTGATATCACTCTCGTCTGGGTTCCCGGCCATAGGAACATCGAAGGGAATGAGAAAGCCGATGAACTTGCCAGATTTGGCGCAGCTCTGTGCGTGTCTCATGCGGAGCAAGTCTTCCCTCCGCTGGGATATGTTAAGAGAGAAATCCTTCTGCACTTCACCTCATGGGCTGAGACTAGGTGGTTGAACCTGACGAACTGCGTCATTTCAAGGAAGATCTGGCCAACCTACGATGATGCCAGAACAAGCGTATAGATATTGACAGACTAACAATATCCATTGCCGTAGCTGTGCTGACACAAACAAGAGTGAAACAGTGTTCCATATTTTTTGTGAGTGTCCGGCCCTAGCCAAAACCAGACGCAGTGCACTAGGTCATCCCTTTTTTGATGACCTTTCGTCCATCCAAAGCATCCATTTTTATAAGATCATCAAATTTCTCAACTCCACAGGCTGGTTTTGAGCTCTCTTAACTTCCTTCACCCCCTTTCATTTCAGGTTCCGCTAGTTGTGGTTTCAAAACGGCGCTCAATGCACTACTTGTGTTTTTCCTCGTCGGGAAATACAGCCACCTAAACCAATCAACCAATCAGGGCCCTTCCCAGTCTTGTTGCAACTTAGGCGATAAACCTTTTCTACGATGAGGGTTATATAGCCGTACCAGATCTCTTTCCTGGAATCCTGTAGCTGTCGTTTTACTATCGTACCTCGTTTTCATGCGGTCACTGGCTATCTAAATCTTATCCCTAGTGTCTCGATGCACGTCCCTGATGATATCCCTGAGTTATTTAACATATTCCTCCTCATTCTTGGGCTCTTCGCAAGGATATCCAAACATCAACTCGCTAGGTAGGCGGACTGTTCGACCAAATAAGATTTTAGATGGAGTACGTCCTGTGGTGTTATGCACTGCACCTCGATAAGCCAATAAAAACATGGGAATCTGATGCTTATCCAAGTCTCTCTGGTCCTCTTCAACGACCTTAGAGAGGTGTTCATTCAGTGTTCTGTTGAAGCGCTCCACCATCCCATCTGATTGTGGATGAAGTGGTGTTGTCCTTGTCTTGTGAATCCCGAGTAACTGGCACACTCCTTGGAAAATGTTCGACTCAAAGTTTCGTCCTTGGTCCGAATGCAGTTCCATCGGTACACCGAATCTGCTTACCCAGTTGTAGACAATTTGCTCCACCACGGTTTTAGCTTCTTGATTTGGGATAGCAAATGCTTCAGGCCACTTACTGAAATAGTCCATAACAACGAGGATGTAACGATTTCCATTGTTTGTTTCAGGAAACGGTCCCGCAATATCAACTGCTATCCTTTTAAAAGGGGCTCCAACATTGTTTGATGCATTTTGCCACGGACTTCCACTCTCGGGCCTTTGCTGGCCGCACATGTTACGCATTTCCTGCACCAATTTTCAACATCCTCCCTTGAATGGATCCAGTTAAAGCGTTCCCGCACTTTTTCGAGCGTTTCATTGATTCCCAAGTGGCCCCCAGACACTCCATCATGTAATTCCCTCAGCACTTCCATGACTTTTTACCTGGGTACAACAAGCTGCATTACGAACGACTTTCCACCCGGACTTTCCCATCTTCTTTTTAGAATGCCATCTTTCACATGAAGGGAGTCCCACTGCGCCCAGTATGCCTTCAGCTCGGGGCTTCTATTGGATATCTCCTGCAAGTCTGGTTTTCCCTCATGCTCCTTCCAGGCGATAATCGGTTCGATATCCGGATCTTCCCTTTGAGCCTCTCGTATTTCCCGCACACTCCAGCCACCAATGGGCATAGAAGAATGCATATCTTTCTAACTTTTTCATAAAATAAAGATTTGAATTAAGAAACAAATAAGTCTTTTTACTTACACGTGATTTTGATTCGCTCCAAAAGAAAACATTGGTAGGTACATTATGTGTTTTGGTTGTTTCTTTAAAATTTTCAAACAATAGGACTATTTTTTGTTCTATATAACATAATCAACTTCAACTTCAAAAAACTTTTTGTTTTTTTCTATGTTGTTCAATATTGAGTTTTTCTGTTCAATATCCGACAATTTTACCAACTCATTGTTATTCCATATAACTTTGTTCAATATCCAAAATGACTTCCTTGTTGATTTTATTTTATAACTAATTCAAAATAAAAGAAAAACAAATTCTGCGACTTGTTTTAAAAACAAAATTGTCAAGGCTTTCAGAAAAAAATCAATACCAATCAAAAATTTTCTGATATAAACAAAAATTTTCAATCTGAACTTTAAAAATCGATTTGCCAACATTTTGAAAAATGGACATTGAACCAGATAGCATTCAGCCGACGATTTGCATTCCAAGTGCAGCGCAGAAATAGCCCAGAAATGCAACTGAGAAAGCAGTATCCAGCAGATCAGTAACCCGTCGCTACACAAATTGAAGTTCATGTGCAGCGCAGTATCGCACAGGAATAAAATCGTAAATTACAGTAGGTGCAGCGGCGATGCGCAGCGAAATCAATTCCATTTGCATTCCAAGTGCAGCGCAGAAATAGCCCAGAAATGCAACTGAGAAAGCAGTATCTAGCAGAGCAGTAACCCATCGCTACACAAATTGAATTTCATGTGCAGCGCAGTATCGCACAGGAATAAAATCGTAAATTACAGTAGGTGCAGCGGCGATGCGCAGCGAAATCAATTCCATTTGCATTCCAAGTGCAGCGCAGAAATAGCCCAGAAATGCAACTGAGAAAGCAGTATCTAGCAGAGCAGTAACCCATCGCTACACAAATTGAATTTCATGTGCAGCGCAGTATCGCACAGGAATAAAATCATAAATTACAGTAGGTGCAGCGGCGGTGCGCAGCGAAATCAATTCCATTTGCATTCCAAGTGCAGCGCAGAAATAGCACAGAAATGCAATTGAGAAAGCAGTATCTAGCAGAGCAGTAACCCATCGCTACACAAATTGAATTTCATGTGCAGCGCCAGCGCAGTATCGCACAGAAATAAAATCGTAAATTACAGTAGGTGCAGCGGCGATGCGCAGCGAAATCAATTCCATTTGCATTCCAAGTGCAGCGCAGAAATAGCACAGAAATGCAATTGAGAAAGCAGTATCTAGCAGAGCAGTAACCCGTCGCTACACAAATTGAATTTCATGTGCAGCGCCAGCGCAGTATCGCACAGAAATAAAATCGTAAATTACAGTAGGTGCAGCGGCGATGCGCAGCGAAATCAATTCCATTTGCATTCCAAGTGCAGCGCAGAAATAGCCCAGAAATGCAACTGAGAAAGCAGTATCTAGCAGAGCAGTAACCCATCGATACACAAATTGAATTTCATGTGCAGCGCAGAAATAGCCCAGAAATGCAACTGAGAAATCAGTATCTAGCAGAGCAGTAACCCATCGATACACAAATTGAATTTCATGTGCAGCGCCAGCGCAGTATCGCACAGAAATAAAATCGTAAATTACAGTAGGTGCAGCGGCGATGCGCAGCGAAATCAATTCCATTTGCATTCCAAGTGCAGCGCAGAAATAGCCCAGAAATGCAACTGAGAAAGCAGTATCTAGCAGAGCAGTAACCCATCGATACACAAATTGAATTTCATGTGCAGCGCAGAAATAGCCCAGAAATGCAACTGAGAAATCAGTATCTAGCAGAGCAGTAACCCATCGATACACAAATTGAATTTCATGTGCAGCGCCAGCGCAGTATCGCACAGAAATAAAATCGTAAATTACAGTAGGTGCAGCGGCGATGCGCAGCGAAATCAATTCCATTTGCATTCCAAGTGCAGCGCAGAAATAGCCCAGAAATGCAACTGAGAAAGCAGTATCTAGCAGAGCAGTAACCCATCGCTACACAAATTGAATTTCATGTGCAGCGCAGTATCGCACAGGAATAAAATCGTAAATTACAGTAGGTGCAGCGGCGGTGCGCAGCGAAATCAATTCCATTTGCATTCCAAGTGCAGCGCAGAAATAGCACAGAAATGCAATTGAGAAAGCAGTATCTAGCAGAGCAGTAACCCGTCGCTACACAAATTGAATTTCATGTGCAGCGCAGAAATAGCCCAGAAATGCAACTGAGAAAGCAGTATCTAGCAGAGCAGTAACCCATCGATACACAAATTGAATTTCATGTGCAGCGCCAGCGCAGTATCGCACAGAAATAAAATCGTAAATTACAGTAGGTGCAGCGGCGATGCGCAGCGAAATCAATTCCATTTGCATTCCAAGTGCAGCGCAGAAATAGCCCAGAAATGCAACTGAGAAAGCAGTATCTAGCAGAGCAGTAACCCATCGCTACACAAATTGAATTTCATGTGCAGCGCAGTATCGCACAGGAATAAAATCGTAAATTACAGTAGGTGCAGCGGCGGTGCGCAGCGAAATCAATTCCATTTGCATTCCAAGTGCAGCGCAGAAATAGCACAGAAATGC
Source organism: Cheilosia vernalis (assembly GCA_949126925.1). Classification (NCBI taxonomy): domain Eukaryota; kingdom Metazoa; phylum Arthropoda; class Insecta; order Diptera; family Syrphidae; genus Cheilosia; species Cheilosia vernalis. Next base: position 17,445,287 of record OX421363.1, on the reverse strand, counting down.
AATTGAGAAAGCAGTATCTAGCAGAGCAGTAACCCGTCGCTACACAAATTGAATTTCATGTGCAGCGCAGAAATAGCCCAGAAATGCAACTGAGAAAGCAGTATCTAGCAGAGCAGTAACCCATCGCTACACAAATTGAATTTCATGTGCAGCGCAGTATCGCACAGGAATAAAATCGTAAATTACAGTAGGTGCAGCGGCGATGCGCAGCGAAATCAATTCCATTTGCATTCCAAGTGCAGCGCAGAAATAGCACAGAAATGCAATTGAGAAAGCAGTATCTAGCAGAGCAGTAACCCGTCGCTACACAAATTGAATTTCATGTGCAGCGCCAGCGCAGTATCGCACAGAAATAAAATCGTAAATTACAGTAGGTGCAGCGGCGATGCGCAGCGAAATCAATTCCATTTGCATTCCAAGTGCAGCGCAGAAATAGCCCAGAAATGCAACTGAGAAAGCAGTATCTAGCAGAGCAGTAACCCATCGATACACAAATTGAATTTCATGTGCAGCGCAGAAATAGCCCAGAAATGCAACTGAGAAATCAGTATCTAGCAGAGCAGTAACCCATCGATACACAAATTGAATTTCATGTGCAGCGCCAGCGCAGTATCGCACAGAAATAAAATCGTAAATTACAGTAGGTGCAGCGGCGATGCGCAGCGAAATCAATTCCATTTGCATTCCAAGTGCAGCGCAGAAATAGCCCAGAAATGCAACTGAGAAAGCAGTATCTAGCAGAGCAGTAACCCATCGATACACAAATTGAATTTCATGTGCAGCGCAGAAATAGCCCAGAAATGCAACTGAGAAATCAGTATCTAGCAGAGCAGTAACCCATCGATACACAAATTGAATTTCATGTGCAGCGCCAGCGCAGTATCGCACAGAAATAAAATCGTAAATTACAGTAGGTGCAGCGGCGATGCGCAGCGAAATCAATTCCATTTGCATTCCAAGTGCAGCGCAGAAATAGCCCAGAAATGCAACTGAGAAAGCAGTATCTAGCAGAGCAGTAACCCATCGCTACACAAATTGAATTTCATGTGCAGCGCAGTATCGCACAGGAATAAAATCGTAAATTACAGTAGGTGCAGCGGCGGTGCGCAGCGAAATCAATTCCATTTGCATTCCAAGTGCAGCGCAGAAATAGCACAGAAATGCAATTGAGAAAGCAGTATCTAGCAGAGCAGTAACCCGTCGCTACACAAATTGAATTTCATGTGCAGCGCAGAAATAGCCCAGAAATGCAACTGAGAAAGCAGTATCTAGCAGAGCAGTAACCCATCGATACACAAATTGAATTTCATGTGCAGCGCCAGCGCAGTATCGCACAGAAATAAAATCGTAAATTACAGTAGGTGCAGCGGCGATGCGCAGCGAAATCAATTCCATTTGCATTCCAAGTGCAGCGCAGAAATAGCCCAGAAATGCAACTGAGAAAGCAGTATCTAGCAGAGCAGTAACCCATCGCTACACAAATTGAATTTCATGTGCAGCGCAGTATCGCACAGGAATAAAATCGTAAATTACAGTAGGTGCAGCGGCGGTGCGCAGCGAAATCAATTCCATTTGCATTCCAAGTGCAGCGCAGAAATAGCACAGAAATGCAATTGAGAAAGCAGTATCTAGCAGAGCAGTAACCCGTCGCTACACAAATTGAATTTCATGTGCAGCGCAGAAATAGCCCAGAAATGCAACTGAGAAAGCAGTATCTAGCAGAGCAGTAACCCATCGATACACAAATTGAATTTCATGTGCAGCGCAGTATCGCACAGGAATAAAATCGTAAATTACAGCAGGTGCAGCGGCGATGCGCAGCGAAATCAATTCCATTTGCATTCCAAGTGCAGCGCAGAAATAGCACAGAAATGCAACTGAGAAAGCAGTATCTAGCAGAGCAGTAACCCATCGCTACACAAAATGAATTTCATGTGCAGCGCAGTATCGCACAGGAATAAAATCGTAAATTACAGCAGGTGCAGCGGCGATGCTAAGTCGAATTTCCCATAAGTCGAACAAATGTATTACAACTTAGACACAAGATTTTAATTTTCCCATACAGTCGACTCTCTCTAAGTCGAAACCCTCCTCAAATCGGACTTTGCGGCAACTTTCCGTAGAGAATTCCCTCCATCGCTCATGCTCCAACACCCATGCAAAGAATGAAATGCAGCTGATCTTTGGAATCCACAAAAGACTAAAGTCATCGTAAATTAGTTGGAAAAACAAACACAAGTCCAATTTAGTGTTTGCAGTTAAATACAAAACATAAAATAGGAGTAGCGTCTGCATCTTGCAATTGAATATCCACCTACATGTTCAAGTTTTATGCACCTACACCATAGGCTCCTTAAGATAAAAAGCCGCAGTGCCAGAGCCCCTCGAAGGCTCTCCCGCTTCATAAACTACCTACTTCTATAGTAGCTGAAAATACTACATTGCTATGTTGTCGGATTTCCAAGTGCTCCGCGGAAAAATAAATAAGAAAAAATAAATAACAAAATGCCATTCCACAAGCGACTTAAAAAATAGTTCGTGTAAAAGGGGAATCTCCGACAAATGAAAATTATGATTTCCAGAGACAACCATATCCACTAACTACCTTTAACTAATAGATACGGTTTTTTTGGTCGGTATTCATACACGTTAAAAGGAATCGTAGCGCGGTGTATTTAATCTATATTTTGCTTTTAGTATACTTATATATAGACTATAGACCGTTTTCGAGATATGTCGTAATTTAAAAAGTTCCGTTGTTCGAATTTTTAGCCAAAAACTGGGTACGCAGTCATGGTAACGTCACCTAATTAAGCTTAAATATCGATTTCGGTTGAAATCGTTAGAGCCGTTTTCGATCAAATCAAACTGGTACGAAAATGTTGTATGGGAAGTACCGTTAATATTGAGGTTACATTGAAAAAAAAAAAACTCCTCCCGAACTGTAAGCCCAAAAACTTCAAATCCGAGGTTTGAACGTAATCCGGTAAGCCGTTTAGACTGTAGGCCCGTGGAAGGACGGACAGACGGACAGACCGGACAGAATTTTGCGACCCACTTTTATGAGTTCCTCTATCATCGTAATATCAAAATTGATCAAAATCTCGAGTTGGAAATTTTGTACGAAACCAATATCTTTCTCTTATGGAGAAAGTTAAAAATAACTTATTGGAAGAATTGTTTTTCTTAAATCAAGAAGAACTTTCTTATTTTCTTTTTCTCGTTCTTGACTAATGAAATGGAAATTTAAAAAATAAGAAATAATTGGTTTGGACTGTGACCGCACTTTATGTTCTTGTTTTAAGAAGCTTCAACCTCCAGCTTAGAACAAAATATTTTTTTTTCCGTGAATGAAGTAACAAAGCTACCGTAAAAAAATGTTCGTTTAAATGTAAATTCTCCGACACAACTCAGCGCATCCTAAGTAATTTTTCTAAAGTCTCTTAATACCTAAGGCGAATAGAAACCCCTCTAAGACTTGCCATTCCCGAGAATTTGTCCTGCATCAAATCAAGTGCTCAAAGTAGCAATTTGTAGGATCCTCAAATAAGAGTTGCAGGCGATGACTTGGTTAGGAGCATGCACCAACTCATCTGTAAAATATGGTCGGAGGAAAGTATGCCCGATGAATGGAACCTCAGCATTGTTTGCCCGATCCTCAAGAAAGGAGACCCTCTGAACTGCGCCAATTACAGAGGTATCAGTCTTCTAAACATTGCCTACAAGATCTTATCTGCCGTTTTGTGTGAACGCCTGAAGCCTTTCGTAAACAACCTGATTGGTCCATATCAGTGTGGCTTCAGGCCAGGAAAGTCCACCATAGACCAAATATTCACACTGCGGCAGATCTTGGAGAAAACCCAGGAACTTCAAATCGATACCCACCACCTTTTCATCGACTTTAAGGCCGCATATGACAGCATTTATAGGGACGAACTATACAGAGCAATGTCTAGTTTTGGCATCCCTGCCAAACTCGTCCGTTTGTGCAGGATGACGATGGAGAATGCACGCTGCTCCATCAAGGTCGGTAAAGAACTTACCGAGACCTTCGATGTCAAAAAAGGATTTAGACAAGGCGATGCGCTGTCATGTGATTTCTTCAACATCGTTCTTGAAAGAATAGTGCAAAACTCAAACGCCAACACCAGAGGCACTATTTTTCAAAAGTCCGTCCAGTTACTCGCATACGCCGATGACATTGACATAATTGGCAGAACGCAGCGTGTGTTAATGGCGCGTTTGTGAGTATTGAGACTGAGGCGGCGAAGATGGGTTTGGCGGTTAATGAGGGCAAGACGAAGTATATGCTGTCAACTAAAAAGGACACCCAACACCGACGGCTCGGACAGAACGTCACAATAGACAGATATAACTTTGAGGTGGTTAAGGACTTTGTCTACCTAGGCTCCGCTATGAACTCAGACAACGACACCAGCGCTGAGGTTAAACGTAGAATTACTCTTGCCAATCGCTGTTTCTTTGGGCTAAGAAGGCAATTGAGTAGCAAAGCCCTTACTCGAACAACTAAAGTGACCCTTTATAAGACCCTTATCATCCCAGTTCTGCTATATGGCGCAGAGGCATGGACTCTATCAAAAGCGGATGAGGTAACTCTCGGTTGTTTCGAGAGAAAAATTCTTCGTGTTATTTTTGGTCCCGTCTGCATTGACGGTGAATGGAGAAGGAGATTTAACGACGAACTGTACGGGCTGTACAGCGACATCGACTTAGTCAGAAGAGTGAAGGTCCAACGACTGAGGTGGCTGGGTCATGTAGAGCGAATGGACACGAATGCTCCGGCCCGGAAGATCTTCGAATCCATACCCGAGGGAAGGCGCAGTAGAGGAAGACCGCGACTCGGGTGGCGCACGCAAGTGGAAGGGGACCTTAACCAACTTAGCGTGCGAAACTGGAGACAGCTAGCTAAAGATCGCGCTGGCTGGAGACGCTTGTTGGTTGAGGCCCAGGTCCACCCCGGACTGTAGCGCCACCTTAAGTAAGCAAATAAGAGTTAAAAAATTTATAAGTGTAGTGTAGTATGGATTTACGCTCAAAAATGAAACACGTCCGATCTGTTCTCGTTGTGGCGTGAGACTGCCTCTTCTTTATTTTTACTTATTCTATTCTACTTATTCTACGTATTTAAGTCTAAGTGTGCGTGTGCTACAGAGCACTTACAATGCACATCACAGTTTATGTGTGTTTATTATATATGTGTATAAATAACAGCATGGTGATTCGATAATGCGACTATATAGATAATATAACAACGGGTCGGGAATATGACAATACTACTACAACTCGGCCTTCCTGACCTTTAAGATCACCTGATCTTCCGGTTTACAATTTTTCTTTTTTTTTTTTATTATTATTTTTTTTTTTACTTAACCACGGTTTCATGTTGCCGACCGCCCATACTCCTTGGTAAGGTAACCGTGATTGTTGAAAACCATCAACATCCTTCAACAGATATCTATCGTTTCGTAAAATCTTTTCAACTCGATAAGGTCCTCTAAATTTCGGAATTAGTTTTTTTGACGCTCCAGGATGTGAGTCGAAATTTTTCACCATGGCATAGTCTCCTACCTCATACTTCGTTGGTTTGCACCGTTTTTTGTCTACATACTGTTTGTTATAGGCCTGGGATTTCTTTTGTTCTTGGACTGCCCTGGTGCGGATCTCTTTTAAATTTCGTACTTTTCCTGAATTCAACTCTTTTAAACTTTCCTGCAGTTTGTCTGACCATTTGCCTTTCTGACTCACCCCGAACAGCATTATGCTTGGATGCTCTTTTATGGTTCTACCTATCGTGTTATTTAGCGTGTGTTCAACTTCTTCTAAAACGTGATCCCAAAACACTCCTTCTTCTGGTTTGACTAACTTAGCTATCATTGGTCCCAAGCTCCTGTTTACTCTTTCTACTTGCCCGTTTGCTTGCGGGGAACCTGTCGCGACTTTTATGTGCTGGACGCCTTCTTTTTCCAAAAAATCTTTAAACTCTGTGGAAGTGAAACAACTGCCCCTGTCTGACACGACATACTTTGGTCTACTATACGCTCTGAAATAGTCTGTTAACGATCGGTTTACTTCTTTTGTATTTGTGGTCTTTGTTGGGTACAACCTTACGAACTTCGTAAACGCGTCTATTACCACCAGTATGTATTTTTTAGCCGATCTTGAATTGTCAACTGGGCCATAGTGGTCTATGTGGACTACCATGAACGGTTTTTCTTCCTTTGGAATGTTGTTAAGAAATCCCTCTTCGCGACCCTGCTTCGCTGAAAAAGCGATGCATTTCAAACAGTTTTTTATGTGTGTACCTATTTTTTCTCTCATCTTGGGAAACCAGTAACTTTTCGATATTAATTCTAATGTTTTGTCGGTCCCTACATGGCCTACTTCGTCGTGGTATTTGTATAACACATGGTTTTCCATTTCTGTTGGTACATAAAACACTACACTACTATCATTTTTCTTCTTATACACCACTCCGTTTCTCATCTCGTACAACGAGTGTTCTGATCTCTCCAGTAACTCCTTAATCCTAACTATCTTGTCGTCCCTTCCTTGGCATATTATCAGGTTTTCTTCAAAAGTATTTGTTTCGATCGTCATTATATTTGTTGACCTACTTAGCGCGTCGACATGCTGCATACGAGTACCTGCCCTGTGTTCTAGGATGTAATCATAGTTTTGTAGCTCTAACGCCCATCTGGCGATCCTGGGGTTGAGTTCTCTTTTGTTTAAAGTTAAGGTTAACGAGTTACAATCAGTTACTATTTTAAACTTCTTGCCCTGTAGGTAGACTCTAAAACGGCTTAAGGCGCTAATAATCGCAAGTGTTTCTAATTCAAAACTATGGTATTTTGCTTCCGACTCGGTTGTCCTTTTGGAGAAATAAAAAACTGGATGCAGTTTTCCGTCCTGCTTTCGTTGTAGCAAGATCGCCCCAAACCCCAGTGCGCTGGCATCACAGTGCAGCTCGGTTTCGTCTTTCGGACTATACAATGCCAACACTGGAGCTTCTATCAATTTGTTTTTTAAAATCTCAAAAGCTTCTAGCTGTTTGTCACCGAACTTGAATTCTCTATCCTTTTTAATCAAATCATACAACGGTTTTGCTATAGTCGAAAAATCTTTAACGAACCTGCGGAAATATGAGCACAAACCTATGAAACTTTGCACCGCGTGAGCCTTTTGGGGAACCGGAAAATTTTTTATAGCTTCAATACCCCTATCGTCTGCTTGTATGCCCTCTCCCGTGATCGTAAAACCTAAATATTTAATCTTGCTTTGAAGAAACTTGCACTTATCTATCCGTAGCTCCAATCTGTTGTCCACCATTCTTCTCAAAACTTCAGAGAGTATCCTAAAATGATCTTCATATGTTTTTGTAGCTATCATTATATCATCTAGATAAACTATAACCTCGTCGTTTCTAATCATGTCAGCAAATATTTTGTTAATGTGTCTCTGAAAAGTTGACGGAGCATTCTTTAAGCCAAACGGCATTCTCAGAAACTCGTATTGTCCCAGCGGTGTTATAAAGGACGTATATTTCACCGCATCTTCGTGCATGTATACATGAAAAAATCCGTTTTTGAGATCTAATTTAGAAAAAATTGTTTTGTCTACCAATCTGTCTAACAAATCATCGATTACTGGTATTGGGTAACTATCTTTTGCTGTCGCCTTATTTAACGTACGAAAATCTATGCACATCCTAAGCTCTCCAGTCTTCTTCTTAACTAAAACTATCGGTGAAACGTATTCCGACTCACTTTCCCTAATATATCCTTTACTAAGATACTCGTCCAGTAACGAGCCAAGTTCGTTTTTCTCAGCGTACGACAACCGGCGTGGTCGACAATGAAAAGGTTTTACGTCGTTTAATGTTAAGTTCATTTTAGTTTTAATTACCGGTTCTGCAGGGCGATCGGCAAAAAGATATTCGGTCTTATATATCTTCTTAAGTTCTTCTTTACGTGCATAACTTACATCTTCGTCAATCTCTAATTCTAACTTTGAGCTCAAATTATCTTCGCAGTCTATTAACATAAATTGTTTTTCGAAATCTTCACTTTCATTTTCTACTACATCCGTAACCGTATTATTTTCTAACTGTGACACTAACTTAAACTTTCCATTTCTGAGAAAGTCTCTCCCCAAGATTGCCTCATAGCCCGTGGAATTGTCGTCCATTACCCTCAGACTTACGTTTATTGCAACTTCTTTATAAAAAACGACACAAGACAGTCTTCCATATAACTTTAACAAACTTTTATTTATGCCGAAATATTTTTCTTTATTTTTACAGCGCCATACTGACGTTCCGACTGGTATACACGAATTTTTGATTAGGCTTATTGGGCTTCCGGAATCTATCAGGCAATCTAAGGGAATACTACTATTATTATCAGTAAATTTAAATTCTAAACATCTTACATAATCTTCCGACTCTTCCTGTTTGGACAACTGGTGTACCGCTGACTTCCTTTCAGGGCAGGTTGACACTTTGTGTCCCATGACACCACAGGCGTAGCACGCCCCGTACTGTCTTTTCGGTTTAGAGCAGACATTTGCCATGTGTCCTACCGAGTTGCAATTGTAACATCGTACTGCGATCCTTTGTGCTATCGTTTGTCTACCTGTTACACTATCTGTTGTCGCTCCTGTCTGCCTGTTTTGTGACGTACTCGCTGTCAGTCCTGTCTCCGTCTTTCTCTGTGTGATTTTGTTGAACGCCCTTAGTAGGTCTGCCTTCGTAGTATACCCCTGCACATGTGCGTATAGACGCATGTTGTCGTCTGAAAATCCCTCGATCGCGTATTCCATCCATTCTTCCTCGTCCATCTCCAATCCCGTTGCCAGTCTCGATTTATCGCGGAAATATTCCGCAAAGCTTTCGTTTACTTTCCACTTTCGGCTCTCAAAATTTTTTCGTATTTCCATCTTATTTTTCTTCGTACCAAACACTGCTTGCAATCCAGTCGCTAGGCTGTCCACATCGTCTCTCAGAAAATTCGGCTGTCCGTGCAACCACTCTTGCGCTCTACCCCTCAATTTTGCGATGAAGAGTGTGTGCAAGTTTTTTTTTTCCACGTTATAGACGTCTTCCACGTTTTTCAGTTGTGCTAGCCAGACATCCACGTCAGATCCGCCATCAAACTCCGGCAGCATTTCTTTCCAGAGATTCAGTTTTTGGATTATGTCCAGCTCTCCTGTTGTCACCGCACTATCTGTTTTTTCTTTCCCGTTTTTCATTCCCGTTTCTCCTGTGTCCATAGACTTAACGATTTTTTGTAGCACTTCATTTTCCCTCTTTGTGACTTCCACTTCCCTTCTTAGTAGTCTAATTTCTCTTGCCATCAGTTGTTCTGTCGTTTTGTTTTCTTGTTCTTGTTCTTGTTGTCTTTCTTCTTCTTCTTGTACGTTATCTGGTCTTTCTCCTCGCTCGTCTGCTGGTACGCCGTTGAGGCGAACAACCAAGGTGGCTTTGTTGCCGTTGCTTGGCATACCCAGCTGCTGCAACCAGTTTCTCAACTCTGCAACGGTGAACTCGTCTGGATTAATGGTCGGGTTTTTCATTGCAAACGCAGAGCAAACAACAAAGCACAGAAAGAAAAAAAAAATTATTTTTGGTGGCACGACACGACACTTTTTTTTTTCAGCGAGTGGTGGCACGACACGAGTTTTCTTTTTACTTTTTTTTCACTCAAGCGAGGGGATGCTACGGTCTGGTCTGTAAATTTTTTTTTATTGTTTGTTCACTGATCCCACTTCTGAGGATTTGTAGTATGGATTTACGCTCAAAAATGAAACACGTCCGATCTGTTCTCGTTGTGGCGTGAGACTGCCTCTTCTTTATTTTTACTTATTCTATTCTACTTATTCTACGTATTTAAGTCTAAGTGTGCGTGTGCTACAGAGCACTTACAATGCACATCACAGTTTATGTGTGTTTATTATATATGTGTATAAATAACAGCATGGTGATTCGATAATGCGACTATATAGATAATATAACAACGGGTCGGGAATATGACAATACTACTACAGTAGGTAGGTACTTAAAGTTCAAAACGTCTCTATTGTAAATTCAATTTTCTTGCTCAATATAAAGCCCATCATTGAGGTACTCATTTTTATATGACCAACAATAATCTCCCCTAAGCAGAAACAGAATTTATTACACTAAGAGCTGATTAATAGAAAAGATATTGCGCCGAATGTAATAAAATCTAAATTAATGACGAGATCTACTCTCGGTACAAATTTGTTGGAATCATCGTCTGCACGGAGTATACTCGTAACAATGATAATGACCCTCAAAAGTCATTAAATCAATGTCTGTGAGCTAGTTTTATACTGCTAGGTGAAGGTTATCCAAGTCAATTGCTGGTTATGATGTTCCGTTCGATTTGCTCGAGAAAGCGTCTTACTTTATGCTGTCTAAAAGATGGAAAGAGTTTTCAGTTTTAGAAATGAGCTGAGGGCAGACAGCTTCAAACTTAAACTTCCATCGTTCGTAAAATAACTGACTGGGCTACCGGAGTACGGAAATTGATGTCGTTAAATTTCATTCAATCATTTGTTGTCAATATCCCGGCAGCAGGTCTTTCAGGCTTTTCGTTTCAAAATTAAATAAATTCGCATTTCATCACTCCGATGCAGTTTACACAATAAACGATCAACAATTTCCACATAATTGTATCGCATAATGTCCAACATAAACGGAAGAGGAAACACTTCATGCTCGAACTTTGGTAGGGTAGTAGAGTAATTATTGCAATATCCAGACACTTCACACATCCATTTTTCGTTTTCATTGTTGATGGAAGAACGATGAAGTACATATATTCAGTGGCGGACTAAGGCCCATTTTATTCACTCGAAGTTGAACACAACTCGGGAAGTTTTCCATATAAAAATCCCCAAGTTGTGTTCAACTTCGAGTGAATAAAATGGGCCTAAGGACTCTGCTCGCCCAAAGTCAGGTTTTAAAAATGCGGGCGCTGTTTTTAAGAAAGTTTTCATTGTTTAGCTCTTTCTAACTGTTACCTATTCTTAATTTGTATGACTGATCCAAGATTTAGCACGAGCATCAATGAATAAATAATTAAGAACCTCTTGAATGTTTTTCTTTTTACCAGATGTCGCTGATTTTAACCGGAAGTGAAAATCGGCAGAGTAATAGCAGAATACGTCAAAGTGTGATGTTTATGTTTAAAAATAACGTTGGCAAGCAAATCTTAGATAGTGATCGGGGAGGAAAAATAAAATATGGCAACCAGTCCACAATATACAAATTATTTTCTTTGACAAAGTCTATAATAAATAGTAGGTAGATATGCCAGACTTTCGTTTTCGTTGGAACAAACAGCAAAAATATTACTGTTGTTTTGTTTATCACATCAATTTCGTTCGTTCATATATATATATAGCTTTTGTTTTGACGAAACATCGATAAAAACTTAAAGCTCCGTCTAAATCAATGAAGCGCCAAAGCTTCCGTGGGATACTGGTACAACATTTTTATTAGATTTCTTGGCGCTACTATAGGAATGCATATACAAAGATATTATTAACTTCGATTTCATGAGTAAATTTTGCTTAAATAACTGAAAAAAATTGCGCAAAATGGTTTCATTTTCTCTCAACCCATCTACAATGTTGATTTTTCATAAATATTTTAAGCTAAAGTGCTTATTGTTAAAAAAATAAAAGAAAAAAGTATGGGGTCTCAGTCTCAGTATTGTCTCTGAGACCACCTGTAACCAAAAGACTGGCATTGTCCTTACTCGTATAAGTATACCAAGCACTAAAGAACTTACGAAACGACTGTGTGTCTCTTACCTGCTTGTGGATTTGCTGCAGTAGCCAGTTCTTCTCGTTCAGCAACTTCTCCAATTCCAGCTTTCGCTGCTCCAGCGTCTGCAACTTGTTCCAATTCGGATTCTGATTGATGTTGCCCTCATTGTTATTGTTTATATTGTTGTTATTGTTGTTATGGCTTGTATTATTATTATTATTATTATTTTTTGTACTGACTATTTTGTTGTTATTATTGTTGTTTACTGAAGCCGTTGAGTTGTTGTTATTATTGCTGCTATGCGTTGACAAATTGCCATTACTGTGGCGTGCCGTCGATGATATCGTTGACGCTTTACTGAGCGTATTTATGGATGAGGTCGATGCTATTGTGTTACATGATGAAAGCGTTGATGTGCCAGACTTCTGCTGGGTTGTAGAGGAATTGGTATTGTTACTGCTAATACTACCGCCGGTTGTCATTTGAAGTGGCTCTGGTGTAGTTCGGATACTTATTGCTTCGTACACGGCTAGTGTGTAATGACGATGCTGTTGCTTGCTTTTTGTTCGATTAGCTGTTAGAGAAATAGCATTGAGAGAGTGTGTCGTGGGTGCTAGGATCGAGTTCTGTGAACGCATTTCTCTGTAAAGAAAAACGACAATGGGTGATCAGAGTGATGACTTAAGCCTGAAATTCATTGAAAACACACGCATATTTATATGACATCTATGAACAAAATCCGAACTAAGGAACCTCAGAGCATTTTCTGTTTACATTTCAAATTTCCAGAGCAATTATGAACATAATTTAGCCGAGTGAAGTGCAAAAAGAGCTTTTCCCTTCGAAACTGACAGGAATTATATGATTGGGACGTGATCTACCAAATCGCTAATGAATTCCTTGATTGTGTTTGTTTGTAGAACTTTAGAAAAGTGAAAGCTCGAACATGCTCGAGCTTTCCACAAAGTGCAAATTTTAAATTGAGACAAAACTATACAGAGTGTACTATGGGATGAAGTAAGACATCCGATTTTTTCCCATTTTTGTTTCGATGTAGTTCAGGCTTTAAGGTACAGTGTAGCCATTACTCAGACAATATCGTCTTCTAAACTGTGTTATGCTTATGACAATAAACAGAAACAGAGTCGAAAAGGATAATAAAATTGGAATGGAAATGCAAAGCTGTAAGCGAATAATTCGAGCTCACACCGGAGGAAATCCAAAGAAGAGTATTGGAAATGCGGACAAGATCGGAAGAACCGACAGAGCAAGTCTCAACATTGTCCAAAAAAACTGCCCGTTTTACTGCATGCTTTCAGTGGGCGACCAGCAGAATGGGAAGTAGTACTAAATCAAGCAAAAACATAGAAACTGATATATGTTGATACATCGCCCATTTGTTGGTCTCGTCTCGGTTTTGAAGAAGAAATATCGGTTTAACCGAAAAAAGTTATGTTCCTTTAGATTTAGATACTTTCAGAAGACACCAACGAACGCAACGACCTCTAATAGTCACTTACTAATGGAGCGCTGCGCAATACATCTTATATGCGGATACTGATGGTTCTCCTGACCACCACTGCTTTAAAAAAATGGCACTGGAAGCAGTAAAGAAATTCCTGTAAACGCAGTTTTTTTTATAGAACGAGTGTTGTTGTTGGATTCGGTCTATCCTTTATCAACGGAGCAATCGAAGTGACAAGTGTTTTGTCGACGCCCAAATAAATTCATCGAAATTTTTATTTTACATGCTAAGTGTTTAATATTTGAAAACCACCCCTATTTTATACATAATACCTACAATCCGGCGGTGAAATCAAAACTATTGTGATTTGGTTGGTACAAAAAGACTTTGACCAAGAACAACAGGTACATAAGTATACAATTTCATATTGCAATTATTTACATACAATACGAAACTAGACTGCATGAAATACAATTGTTTTGCTAAATAGTGGTGAAATACAATATTATTCCCTTCGGAGGAAGCACCTCAGTCGAGAATTTAATTGAAGCAAAATGGTTCCGAACTTTAAAGTTCTAAGGGCATCAACAAGATCTATAATTAGGAATCAAAGACAACCATCCGCTAGTAATCCAAGGAAAATACATTTTTTTTGTTTTTCAACTGCATTTACATGCATTCTGCGGACTTTTCAAAGAAAAAGTGTTTCCTTACCAACAAACGTCCAAAGATGCACCATTCATCGCCATATTTCTTTGCTGATGGCTTAGTTTTTTTTTGTGAATTCTTTTTAGCACTGAACACATGGATGTATGGACTTGAAAATCAGTTGCCTGTTTCAATTATAACTACAACACTATCTATATTGTTTATAATGCAATGTGAACAATTTATGTTAGTTTAACTTAAACAACAAAAGAAGTGAGAAAAAACAAGAATTGATCACAATGTAGGGAGGGAATCCACACGGTTACACACTAACACATATCCAATTTCAGCACAGAACAAAAACGTTCACAAAATTTTGATACAACTGCTAATTATTATTTGTAACCACTTAATCTTCAGGGCGTACAAAATGCAACAAATGCAACATTATTACATGTTTACAAAATAAAGAAAAACAAATTAAAATGCAAGAATTCTGTTGTCGAAGAAATTAGTTTTTTTTTTTTGTTGTATTTTTTTTTTGTTGGACTGGCAGATCTCTTGTTTGAAAGTATTGGTGTGGTTTTTGGTTTCCATTCAGCGATCGTGGTTATTCGATTCCATTTTTGTTTTGGTGATGTGGTACGGCTGATATTGGAGTGGAACGAGTTTGCTAGAGCAATTGCAAATCTATTACATTTAATTGCTGAGTGTGAAAAAAATAAAAGCAAAGATTGTTGCATTTATAATTATTGAACGTTTGTTAATTGCGTTAAATCTCAATTGTTTAAATCTTGTTTTCAGGTCCATCGAATAAACTGTTTTATTTAAGTTTTCGTGTTTCATTTCTTCTCGACCAGAAAATATCAAGCAAAACTAAGCGATTGTCTTTGAAGTTGCGTGATTAGAGCTCAGGCTTAAGGCAGATTAAAATCTGTTACAAAATTAATGAGCGCTATACAAATTGTTAGTCCAAAAGGCTTGTATGGCTTATTTTGTTTGTATGAGTTCGTATTCTTTCGGAACGAATTAAATGGCTGAATTGTGAAGTATTATCAGGACTTATATTCTCAGGGATGTGTGCCAAACGTACGCAAAAAGTAAAGCAGCGAGACCTTCGCATGAAACCTGCACTAACCACCGAGCTACTTTGTTGACAGTTACAAAACTACAAACAGTGAACTATTGTACCTATATGTTTTAGTGGATGATGCGTCGATGATGGAGAAACATTGTCCAAGAAAGGCTAATGTGACTTGAAAATGACGACTTTGTCACAGAATCATATTGGTAAAAGTTGTAGCCGTTTTACTGCTACATGACTGATGTTGTTTTCGATTTGTCAAAATTGATGTATTTTTTTGAGAAAAAATAGTTTTTTCTTGATCGAAATTTTTTTTTTCATGTTTGATTTGACAAAATGTATCTTCTTTGTTTTTTGGTCTGAAGCACTTTTGAGAAATGTGGATTTTTTTTCTCAGATTTACACATACTTTCACTAATCCCAATGTTACCGACACACAACTGGCGGTTACGAATTGTGTAGGTATTGTTGGAAGGATTGTTTTTTGAGCTGATTTATTCATTTTATGTGTATAGGAGCCGGTTTTTATATTAAATTATTTCGAAATGCATTATTATAAATGTGTGAAAATCAATTAAAATTAATTTCCAGAGCGAGTGAATTTTTTTTCTTTTGCGGCCAACTCAATACACACAATAGAACCAATAAAAATCTTGATTTTATGTTCGATTTGGCAGCAGAAATCTGAAATTTTAGATTAAAGGCTGGTACGCTGATCGAGTGAAGTGAAATTTTCACTCCTCTCCAAAAAGTGCTGTGAAATAGAGAGTGAAATATTTTGTTGGAGATTTTAGTTGGAGAAATTTATGCAGGGTGACTGAGCTAAAAAAAAAAGATTTGTTTTGTGGCAGTTCAAGAAAACAGCTGGAAGAAACAAATTGGAAACTTCACTTTTTGTGAATAATGTGATACCTAAAGTAAAATGTATTGACCTATTGGAAGACATTCATCCGTGATCGACCACAATAACAATAAGCTATTGCCATAAAACCAAATTCTGCAACCAGTATGGACCTACGGGCACCAGTTGTGGGTATGACCGCTCCAAACGTATTTCTAAAAAATTAAGGTTTTTCAAAAATATTACAAAGGAACAAAGTCATATTCAATGCACAACGCTGATCTAGATATTGAATCAGTATAGAAAGAAGTCGAACAAGTTCCTTAAATGCACAACGCTTCTCAGCCACGTTAGCTTAGAAACAACCAAATTTATAAATACAGGCAGTGTAATCAGGAGATTAAGGCGGATAAAACATGTTGATCTATAAAAATTAGCTAAGTCAATATATTTTCTAACAAACAAGTTCAGATATTCTACAAACGAGGGATCTTTCGATTAGTCGAAAGATTTTTTTTTTTTTTGTTTTTGGAGGTTCGCTGGAAGGGAAAATTATCGAAAGTCATTCGAGAACTAGTAGGTACACGAGAGATGCTTCGACAATAGGATCTAAAACACCTCCCGATCGCAATGACTTTTGCCAACCGAATGTGAATGTGCCTAGCCATTCGACATTGTTAAAAAATATATTGACTTAGCTAATTTTTATAGATCAACATGTTTTATCCGCCTTAATCTTCCAATAGGTCAATACATTTTACTGTAGGTATCACATGATTCACAAAAAGTGAAGTTTCCAATTTGTTTCTTCCAGCTGTTTTCTTGTCTAGTAAAATAAAAGTGCGATAGTTGAATATTGGAGTAACTGCCACAAAAAAAAAAAAACTTTTGAGCTCAGTCACCCTGCATAAATTTCTCCAACTAAAATCTCCAACCAAATTTTTCACTCTCTATTTCACAGCAATTTTTGGAGAGGAGTGAAAATTTCACTTCACTCGTTCAGCGTACCAGCCTTTATGGAAAAGTCATCCATGCCACCAACTATTTGTACACCTAACATTATCGCACTATATTCAATGAAAAAAACAATTTTGCAAGTGCGAAAAAACTTATTATCCTCTTAAAGAAACATCTGAAATTCCAATAAATTTCTAAACCACATCCTAAAAATAATTTTTCACGCTGAAATGTCAAAAAATTAATGCGACGGACAATAAAAACCAAGTGAAATAGCTGCGGAGAGATTTTAGTATCGCCACCTACGACTCAGTTTTGGAAGCGATTTTTTCCACTCGAACTGCGTACCGCCTAGTGAAAATTTCATTTGGAAAATTCATTTTGACATTTCGCAGTGAAAAATTTGTATGAAAAATTGGATTTCACTTGAACTGCGTACCAGCCTTTAATCTAAAACGACATTAGTCAAACTGTAATGCATTTTTCATCATCGACGCATTATACATTAAAACATAGGTACAATAGTTTGCTGTTTTTAATCTTAGTTCACTTTTGGTGGCGCTTTTAGTTCGGGGTGGACACACTTATAAAACTGAAGGGTTAAAAAGAGGTTAAAAATTCATGGAACTTTCTTACTACGAAACTGTCAAAATTTCGTGTTAGTTTGCTTCGAGTTTTTGGGGGGAAGATTATCGTTAGCACAATACAAATTTGACTCGGATTGTATTAAGTTGCATAGCTGCTAATTGCTGAAAAAAAGAATCACCGACGATTTGCGATAACCTCTGAAAAAGAACTTGTCAATGTTCAAACGTGTTTATTCGAAAGGGAAATTCCATAAATGCATATTTTGCCAGCTCACAGAAAGAGACAAGTGCAGATGTACACTTTTCGTGATAAATCTGGTGTCAGATTTCCTTAAAAGCTTCCATTTTGGTTTACATTTGGGTACAACTTACTTACTTAGGTGACGCTACGGTCCGGGGTGGACCTGGGCCTCAACCAATACGCCTCTCCAGTTAGCGCGATCTTTGGCTAACTGCCTCCAGTTGCGCACTCCAAGTTGGTTGAGGTCCCCTTCCACTTGCGCGCGCCACCTAAGGCGAGGTCTTCCTCTACTGCGTTGTCCCTCCGGGTTGGAGTCGAAGACTCTTCGGGCCGGAGCGTTGGTGTCCATTCGGTCTACATGTCCTAGCCATCTTAGTCGACTGATGCGCACTTTTCTGACCAGATCGATGTCGCTGTACAGCTCGTAGAGTTCGCTGTTAAATCTCCTCCTCCAAAGCCCGTCAACGCAAACGGAACCGAAAATCAATCTAAGAATTTTGCGTTCAAAACGACCAAGGAGATCTTCATCCGCCTTTGATAGCGTCCATGCTTCTGCGCCATAGAGTAGGACTGGGATGATGAGGGTCTTATATAGAGTCTCCTTAGTGGTTCTTGACAAGGCCTTACTTCTCAATTGCCTTCTTAGACCAAAGAAACAGCGGTTGGCAAGTGTAAAGGCTGGTACGCTGATCGAGTGAAGTGAAATTTTCACTCCTCTCCAAAAAGTGCTGTGAAATAGAGAGTGAAATATTTTGTTGGAGATTTTAGTTGGAGAAATTTATGCAGGGTGACTGAGCTAAAAAAAAAAAATTGTTTTGTGGCAGTTCAAGAAAACAGCTCGAAGAATCAAATTGGAAACTTCACTTTTTGTAAATCATGTGATACCTACAGTAAAATTTATTGACCTATTGGAAAACATTCATCCGTGATCGACCACAATAACAATAAGTTATTGCCATAAAACCAAATTCTGCAACCAGTGTGGACCTACGGGCACCAGTTGTGGCTCCAAACGTATTTCTAAAATATTAAGGTATTTCAAAAATATTACAAACAAAATCATATTCAATGCACAACGCTGATCTAGATATTGAATCAGTATAGAAAGAAGTCGAACAAGTTCCTTAAATGCACAACGCTTCTCAACCACGTTAGCTTAGAAACAACCGAATTTATAAATATACAGGCAGTTTAATCAGGAGATTAAGGCGGATAAAATATGTCGATCTATAAAAATTAGCTAAGTCAATATATTTTCTAACAAAAAAGTCCAGAAATTCTACAAACGATTGATTTTTCGATTAGTCGAACGGCTAGGCGCAATCACTGTCGGTTGTCAAAAGTCAATGCCCTCGGTAGGTGTTTTAGGTCGGCTGAAAGGTCCTCCCTATTGTCGAAGCATCTCTCGCGTACCTTCTAGCTCTCGAATGACTTTCGATGATTTTCCCTTCCAGCGAACCTCCAAACACACAAAAAATGTTTCGTAGATATTTTGTTCATGACAATTTTAACAGTTTTCAATTTGGCAAATAATGTCTGATTTGTAAAACAAAAAGGACCAGTCGTCAAATTTAAACAATTAACAGTGCATGTAAATTATACATATTTTTAAAGATCATCTGCTGGTATTGCTTGAACAAAACTGGGTAAAAAAATATTCTTGAGGCACCCTGCTTATGGAAAAGGTCATCCGTGCCACGAACTATTTGTACACCAAATATTATCGCACTATATTCAATGAAAAAACAATTTTGCAAGTGCGAAAAACTTATTATCCTCTTAAAGAAACATCTGAAATTCCAATAAATTTCTAAACCACTTCCTACAAATCATTTTTCACGCTGAAATGTCAAAAAATTAATGCGACGGACAATAAAAACCAAGTGAAATCGCTGCGGAGAGATTTTAGTATCGCCACCTACGACTCAGTTTTGGAAGCGATATTTTCCACTCGAACTGCGTACCGCCTAGTGAAAATTTCATTTGGAAAATTCATTTTGACATTTCGCAGTGAAAAATTTGTATGAAAAATTGGATTTCACTTGAACTGCGTACCAGCCTTAATTCTTCGATTGATTTCTGATGTGATGTCGTTGTCAGAATTTATAGCGAGGTAGACAAAATCCCTAACTACCTCAAAATTATAGCTGTCTGTCGTGACCCTTCTTGTTGACAGCATATATTTCGTTTTGCCCTCATTCACAACTAAACCCATTTTTGCCGCTTCTGTACTGATACTTACAAACGCACCAGTGACAGCTCGCTGTGTTCTGCCAATGATGTCGATGTCGTCAGCGTATGCAAGTAGTTGCACAGACTTCTGGAAGATTGTGCCTCTGGTTGGATTGTGCCATTTGGGTACAAACAAATCTAAAAATTACATTTGTTTGCATTTTGCACAATTTAAGCGACAATTGACGAAATTGCTACCGAAAAAATCAAATTCTGGTTGACATTTAAAGATTATAGATATTCACCACTTTTTTTACCCACACTTCGAAAATCCCTCTCATTTTCGAACTGGTACTCTTACAGACAGGTACAAGAGACAGGACATACAGTCAGTGTTAATATGCCACGTGAATAATTTCACCACCAAGAAAAGAAGTAGAGATTTCCCTTTTCTTATTAGATAAATATAAATATATAAACTTGATAGTCTATAAAAATATTTACTTAAGGCTGGTACGCTGTTCGAGTGAAGTAATCTTTTGACTCCTCTCTAAAAATTTGTTGTGAAATAGAAAGTGAAATATTTGTTTCGAGATTCTTCGTGGACAAATTTATGCAGGGTGACTGTTTTGTTTAGAGTGGGAGCTCAAGAAGATCTTAGATTTCAACTTTCGCACTTTTATTTTACTAAACAAGTAAACAGCTAGAGGAATTGGAAACTTTTTGTGAATAATGTGATACAGTTAAATGTATTGACTTATCGGAAGATATTCATCACTGTCCAACTACAGACAGTTATTGCTAATTTGCTATACAACCACTCCAAACGAGTTTCTTAAAAATTAAGGTCTTTCAAAATATATTACAAAGAAACATAGTCAATGGAATTTGGTGCATACACAACGCTGACCTACATATAGATCAAAATATTTAAATAGTTGAGAAAGAAGTTAAACAATTTAAATGCACAGAAGTAAGCTTCTCAACCACGTTAGCTTACAAATTACCGAATTCTTAAATACAAACAATGTAATCAGGGAATGAAGGCGGATAAAACCTCTTGATCTACAAAAATTAGTTAAGTCAAAGAAACTCCGAAATATTTTCTAACAAAAAAGGTCAAGAAATTCGACAAACGAGGGATTTTTCATTTAAGATTTTTCTGATAGTTTATAAATAAATTGACGATTAGTCGAACGGTTAGGTGCCACATTCGGTATGACAAAAGTCAGTACCCTCGGGAGGTATATTAGATCGGTTGGAAGTCCCTGCCTATTGCCGAAGCATGTCTTCCGTACCTACTATCTCTGGAATACCTTTCGATGATTTTCCCTTGCAGTGAAGCTCCAAAAATTTTATTAGTTTTCAATTCGGCAAATAATGCCTGATTTGAAATTGAAACAATTAACAGTGCATGGAAATTATAAATAATTTCAAAGTCTCGTTTTATGCAATGTATTTTCGCTCTCTTTATCTTTTAAAGCGTAGTACGGGGATGATCCAAATCGAAATTTTCCGGTGGTCTTAAAATGGACAGCGTCACTGTCTGCGAAAAGGCAGTGGAAAATAATTTGGGGAGGGTTCCATCAGCTGCTACACAAGTAGCAGTGCTACCACCACTATCTATTTATCTCCCATTTGGACTTGAACTTTTCGCTGGCTCCTTAAAACTTTCATTTTGGGAATTGTCCTTATTTTGACTATTTACTTTTAAGTTTGGTGATTTTCAGGCTCCTTAGGTATTCATAAAAAAAAAAAAAATAGAATAGCGAACGTACTCTTTTCGCATAAGCCGCAGTTACATAATATAGTCATACCCGCACGTAAGACGAAACCGTAAACCTTGTTTAATTTATCGTCGTCTTTAAAAACAATTTAATAAGTGTACCAACGTATTACAAAAAAAAAACATGCATTTTTGATCTTCATATTTGAGTTAAGGTATTTTTCCAGCAATGTGAAAAAATGTGAAATTTTCGCAGTCAAATAATGTCCCGGACAATAAACGCGTATGCGAAACCGTACCATAGCTCCGTACTGCAAAACGAAAAGGAGAGCGAAATTTTTCCTTCATGATCATCTGCGTACTGAGCTATTTGCAAAATTCAGTTCGACCCACACATTAAAGTTAGCTTTTATAAATTGACATATTATCACTATTTGTTATTATATAAATATAAACGGCACTACTTATTATTATTTTCATATTGTTAGTGTAGATTAACTAAGAAACTAAGTTTGTGAAATCGAGAACAATAAATAAAGAAATAAATAAAATAAATAATTCATCCGCTGGCTTTTTTGAGCAAAGCACTATATTCAATGAACCATTTTATTAGTGCGAAAAACTTTGTAAGGAAACATCTGACATTTCTAAGCCACTTTCTTACAAATCTTTTTTTCTGAAGCGCTATTTTCCATTCGAACTGCGTGAAATTTTCATGTGGAGAGTTCTTTTTAACATTTCGCAGTGAAAAATTTGTACGAAAAATTGGATTTCACTTGGACTGCGTACCAGCCTTAATGAAAGTAACAAAATCCTGTTTTCTATTCTGTTTTTGCCGAATAGGCATTTTCTTACCACGAATGTAACAGGGCGAGTCAAATACCGATGGTTCCTGAATTCCGGAGTGAATGGAACCACTCTCAGACAATAGGCGTTTTTCTTTTTTAGTTCAGAGCCCAACCTGAACTGTTATACAAAAAGTTCGTGTTTCTTTTTTAGCTCAGACACTTCAGAGCTCGAATTTGTGTTTCTTTTTTCGCTCAGAGCATGATCAGAGCGCGCTCTATGAGCTCAGAATAAATTGGCTGAGCATCCTGAGTAAAAAGCTGAGTACACATGTACATGCACACTTCCAGTCACATTTAATGGACAAAAAAACAGGAAAAACAAAACATCCTCTGAACGCTCTGAGCACGAATGGTTCAGAGCGCGCTCATAATGCTCGAACTCTGTTCAGTGCTCAGCTCTGAACTAAAAAAGAAAAACGCCTAATAATGCCATTAAATGATCTGTTTAGCAAAGTAACCTCCATGGTCATTAGCATAACTATTTTATTTCACTTACAAGGGTAGGTACTGTCTTCTCCTCAATTTTTTTACCGACCTACTAGTTTCGTAATATTTTACCCATTTGCATTAATGCCGTGTCACCCTGCTTCGCTATCACCGAACTTAACATTAGGCGTTTTTCTTTTTTAGTTCAGAGCTGAGCACTGAACAGAGTTCGAGCATTATGAGCGCGCTCTGAACCATGCGTGCTCAGAGCGTTCAGAGGATGTTTTGTTTTTCCTTTTTTTTTTTGTCCTTCAAATGTGACTGGAAGTGTGCATGTACATGTGTACTCAGCTTTTTACTCAGGATGCCCAGTCAATTTATTCTGAGCTCATAGAGCGCGCTCTGATCATGCTCTGAGCGAAAAAAGAAACACAAATTCGAGCTCTGAAGTGTCTGAGCTAAAAAAGAAACACGAACTTTTTGTATAACAGTTCAGGTTGTGCTCTGAACTAAAAAAGAAAAACGCCTATTGTTTGATTCAAAGTGTTTGCTGGATGCTTCCCGCGCATAGGTACTCTGTTCTGCAGCAGAATAGCAACAGTAGAACATATTCCAGTGTATACATATTTCAAACAGAGTCTGCGGGAAAACAATAACCAAACTCTATTTTGCATTCGAATTTTAGTTTGGTGCATCCCTTTTAAGTGGAGTCCTGCTGTGTCAGTGACTAATTCAAGAAGTGATTTTATAATATATTATTATTATATTTTGCTTGTCCAAATCAAAAACAGATTTAAAAAAAAACTATGGAAATTGAACAAAAAAATCAAACAATGAGTTCCGATGTAGGTGCAAAAGAATCCAGCTGCTGGCATGGATATTTTACCGAGCCTCAACTGAAAAGGCTAATAGAACTAAAATAAAATAATAACGCGCTAAGCTATGTATGTCTCACTCCAACTAATCCTGCGACTATCCTAATTCGGGGTTCAAAATGTTAAAGGCACATTCAAAAAGAACAGCAAACCAAAGTTTTTTAGTGGCATTTGTTTAATAGATGGGTAAAATGTTTTTGTTTACCACCTGTAGAGCTTACAGAACGTGTGCACTTGTATTAAATGCTCTCTACTCTCTTCTCGGGAGGATATCAATAAGTCAAGGGTAGCTAAAGAAGAAAAAAAATCATTCGAATGGAAATACTTATTCTAGTACAATTTAATTTTTACTTACAGACGTTGATGAATATTTCAAACAATTTCTGAGCTATAATTAAATAAAACTGTTCCTTGCCGGACTGCATGCGAAGAAGGCCGAAGTAATTTATAACTATCAGTATCCTGTCAACCAGTACTTACTGAAACAATGGAACCGCAAGCAAAGAAAAGGCGGAATAGCTTCTTTGATAACGACCGATTTGAAAAGTTTTATCAGGAGGCTTACAAAAAAGTATCTGAGGCGAGTTAACATATTGCAAGTGTAAAAAACCAAAGGCTCCCGCAAATTACGCCAGAGGAGTAATGTCCGATTTTTTTTTTGCAAGAATATCCTTCCGAAATTTCAGGTGTTTTTCAAAAAAGTTTACTTACCAGAGAGAACATGCTTGATAATGGAAAAACACCCGAAAACTGTATTTTGATCATTTGTTGCAATTTAAAAGTTATTGAAGTCATTATTTTCGGCTCAGTGTCTTCTGATTTTCATTCATAATGTTATATTCAGACTGGGATTCGTAAAGATAAAACACTATTCCGTTAAACTTTTCTAATAAAATTCACTTTTATTACACTTTTATCGACTATTCTGATATTTCACTTCTTAAGTACCAGAACAATATTACTTAAACAATTCTTCAATGATTCAAGCCAATCACTTAATTTACTCTATTACTTTTCACTTATTTATCTTCACAAACTATCTCGAACTTTAACCAATCACTGTTATAAATCAACTCGCCTTCTTCTAAAAGCTGTCCTTTTATACTCGCTCCGCCATCTGACGAGAACTTTCTAGCTAATTCTAATTGGTTCTAGAATAAGGTTCAGTGGTGACAGATTCCAGTCTCCAATTGGAAGTCACACTTGAGTGGAACTTGTTTGGTGACTATAAGGCCTGGTTTCACCAAACTGTGTCTAAGGGCTTGTTTCACCATTTAGGTTAGACGATACCTGGCATTTTTTCCACAAGACAAATCTGGGGTAATTTCTTCCGGCATAATTTCCGGGAGCCAAAACCAACACAAGCGAATGCTTGTTAGAAAATGACCACACTACATTGTATTATGCATTTCAGGAAGTTGAGGCTCTCAAATGTCCAACTTCAGATGAAGAAGACTACCCTACGACCACTAAAAGCCACACAATGCAGCAAAATCTTGCAGGAGCGTCCACTTCAGCTGAGGGACCCGATGAAGCTTTCGAAGCGGCAACTCCAGATGAAGACTGCGCTATGAGTGCACCCGATAAAATAAATGTGGAAATGACCAAACGTACAATTAAAAAAGTGACTAGGGAAGACAAACAGCAAAACCTTGCAGGGCCGTCCACTTCCACTCAGGAACCCGATAAAGCTTTCAAAGCGGAAACTCCAGATGGAGACTACATTATGGGTGCACCCGGTGTAATAAAAGTTGAAGTGTCCGAACACGCAATTGAAGAAGTGACTGGGGAAGAAAAACAGCAAAACCTTGCAGGGCTGTCCACTTCCACTCAGGAACCCGATGAAGCTTTCGAAGCGGCAACTCCCGATGAAGACTGCCCTACGAGTGCACCCCGTATAATAAAAGTTGAAGTGTCCGAACACGCAATTGAAGAAGTGACTGGGGAAGACAAACAGCAAAACCTTGCAGGGCCGTCCACTTCCACTCAGGAACCCGATGAGGCTTTCGAAGCGGAAACTCCAGATGGAGACTACTTTATGGGTGCACCCCGTATAATAAAAGTTGAAGTGTCCGTACACGCAAATGAAGAAGTGACTGGGGAAGACAAACAGCAAAACCTTGCTGGCCCATCCACTTCAACTCAGCGACCCGATGAAGTTCTCCTCACGCCAATTTGCTCCAAGCAAGCCATCGACTTGCCTCAAACTTGGCCGACTAAACAACATGAAGTCGTTCAACACCAAGCCGTTGGTATTAAAAAATGTATAAACATACTTGCAGGCCAGTGCAAAATTGTCTTTGCCGAAGAGGGGACATTTGTTCCATCCAGAGACTTAAATGACACAGTTGTAAGGTTTATGAAGCCAAATAATTTCTGGAGGAAAATGCACATCCTGCCCCCAAGAACTAATTCAAAATTTCACTTCTATTTAGTCGTACAGGACCCATTGACAGCAATAGAAACCAACAACAATCACTTGGCTGGGGTGAGAATGATTACGGGTGCAGTTCTAGATTTATTGCAATATATCAATTTTTGTTTGTAATTTCAGAAATCTAATGTAATGGTGGCTATACGCCAAGCTATTCTAAAAAAGGACGGCCGTGCAAATATCATGAACCTTGCGCGTCTGACAGATTCGCAGTATCTTTCTGCTATAGGCTTAGACCCAGACTTCGACTCTATTAGTCGGGAAAACTCTACTGCCAATGATCCCATCGCATGCGAAGTAATGTGCGTTGAAAATTTGCCATTTAATTCCTTTACTAGAAACGGGCGCATAAAATCGGAAGCATTCTGGAAGAAATTTACTACATCCTTACCGGCAACCACTACGACACACGAGTCTCCTACAGAAGAAACAACAACCAAGGAGCTGCATGATGTATGTAACTGTTAAGATTCATATTTTATTTGCTGCATTATGTTGCTATCGACCATTCTAGCATGACCTTCAAGTTCCCATCGACGATCTCAAGCCATTGCCTTCGTCAACCCCATTGGCGGAGAAAATATTGTTTGATGCTGCGGTTGACAATCGCCATGAAGACAAACCAGACTTTCTGGTTATTTCAAAATTTGTATACGTGATTCCTCGACTTACAAATAAACGGTCCAAAAAAAATCGCGACGATTCTCAGTCAAATGTTGAAACCACAAACGAAGGCAGTTGTACAGTTGCGGAGGCTGTTTCCGAACCAGAAGAGGAGATGAAGGTATTGCATGTGCATGAAATTGAACGCCACATCAATTCAGTTTTGTGTTAGTTTCAGATTCCAGAGGTTCCTTTTACTCGAGATCCATTACAAAGACCGGTCTCCGAATTCGGGAATACGTTTGCGGATAATCAGGTTGTTGAAATACCAATTGAAACCTATAAAGAGTTGACGACTTCTTCGGAAATAGAATGTGACGAAAGCGATTTGAGAAATCTTGCTGATGTCGCTCTGGAGAGGAACTAGACGACGGATCTTGGATTGTAAAATGTTTTATAAAAACATAAATATTACGTATTTTTTTATTAAAATGTTACTTATCAGTTTCTTAATCCCTCCGGGATTTGTTTATCGTACAACGCACCATTGTGGTTAAGAGTGGAAGATTGGTCAGTTCTAGCCTAAAATTATTTGCTAGCGGCCATTATACTTATTTAACAATAATAAATTTAAAATTGCTTTTCAAAGTAGATTGTTTGCTATTTTTGGAAATATAGATTACCTACAGAAAGATAAAGAGTGCAGTATGTCGGACTTTTTATTGGGCAATTGATCACGCGAACAGTAGATGTACTTGTTCTAAGGCAGCTGTTGAAATATGTCATTGGTAGAACTTCTACCAGTCACCGATTCATAGCGACCTGTCAAATCGGAAGAGCGTAGAGCTGAAAGTTGATCCGAAAAAATAAAACAACAACTTATACAATATTTAAATTGACGAATCGTTGATGGCCTTCTTTCGATTTTTCATTTATTTTATTTCTTTTCCCATATATATATATGTATATATATAAAGTTTCGAATAAGATTTAAAGTTTAATCTAAGATTCTATTTTATTTACATAAATTCATTTGTCCAACAATTTTCTCATTTTAAAATATATATGTATTTTGCATTAACAATGTTTTTACTGATGATATATGTATGTACATACAATAATAATTGTCTATAACAGCAATAATTCTTTAATCGTGACTCTTTTAAATATATATTTTTGTATTTCTTTGTTTTTACTCATTAGTGTTCCTAGTTTCTTTGCTTTTGGTTTACAGTTAGCTCACATATCACAGTGTGAAATATATATATTAGATATATGTTCCTATACGCTAGTAAGAGATACATATATATTTTTTGTTTGTTTAACTTCTGCAGTTGTATAGGAAAAAAATGTGTGTTGTTTTTATTTAAGGAGTTTAAAATTTTATGAAAAAATATCTATATGGTTTGAATTTTAAAATTTTCTTAAAATACCTTTATGAATAATTAACAACGTTTAATTTAGTGAATGTCTCTGTCATTTCATTTGGTAAATTCTTAAACTTCTTCATGTATTAGGTACTTATAAAATATTTTTTATTTTTTTATTTTAACTGTCAACATTTACTTAGATGAAATTAGTCACTTCGATTAATTATATTCATACATTTACTTTTGCTGTAAGTCTAACTTTCAAAAGTCAACAACATTTATATAAGTTTTGTAGCTTTGTAGGGTTTGTTTTAACACTTTGAAAATGATATAATATTTCCAATTTCTTACGGGATGGGTTTATGTAAATGTATGTATCTCTGGACTAATATTTTATTATAACTTTTACTTTTATACGAGGTTTTTTTAAGTTTTTATTATGTTGTTAATTATTACTTTCGAATTTTAAACTTGCTAAACAGATTCCTAAATAAGTTGGACCAAGCAAAATAAAAATAAAAATCGCAACGCTTAAAGTATGTAATGCACTTAATTTGAGTTATCAATTACGACCGGTTAAGGCGGGCATCTATTGCTTTAATTATTATTAACTATAGAATTGGACCGATAGTTTAGCTGTTCTGCGTCGAGGAAACGATTATAATGTACAATCTAGGTGCTGGATTACTCGGAGTAGCTAACAAATCTAGTCAAGATTTTCGTGACTGAGTACTAAGTTGACATTTCGTAGCTGACATAGCGAAAAGTCACGTTGCCGACCAATCTGGCTTTTGCGTTCAGGGTACATCCAGTCCAGACCAATTTCTGCGGCGGGATGCAAAGTTTTTCTTCTTGTTAACTTATGTGCTTTTCGATTGGAAAAGAAAGGAGCTCCTTCTTTGCTCTAGATCACACTTTTTTGTACTCGATTGGCAGATTTTCCATTCCAGATTAAGATTTACCAAATCAGAATTTAACAGATAAACGAGCGAAGCATTTCAAAGATTGAACACGTTGTTAACAAAACAAAAGGACGCCACACCCACAAAGAAAAAAATCATACACGATAAAGAGTAGCACTTGTTAACTAGTCCCAAGTTCTCATAGCAACTGAATGAACAATGATCGCTTAGTTAACAATTAACAACTTGGAACTCGCCCCAGTGCCAGTGTGTCTGACCTAAAACAGAAAAACAAACCTTTTTGACAGCTTTTGAACAAAAAAAGACCGAAATTTTTGGGTAAATTTCAGTGATAAACAAACGATTTTTCGTTTTCTGATAATAAAATTAGCTGCCATTAGCCATTCGACAGCTCTTCAACGTCTACCGTCTACTTTAGAAAGTCTTTTGAAATCGTTCATTGGCAGAAAAATTCTTCAAGTTCCTAACTAAAGGAACAGATCCCACATAAAATTCTTCGAGTTTCTTATTAAATTAATAGATCTAACAGATTCAGAAGAGCGAACAAAATTTAAGCGAATTTTAAATTGTCAAGGCGGCAACCCAAACGAATAAAATTTTTAAATAAAATTCTCACAACTTTTCTATTTTTGAACAAAAAAAGTTTTGCTGCATTGTATTTAACAACTGTCAAAGTTAAATTAGCACACTCTTCGGTTCAGGTTAAGTGACACATTTCAAATAATCGGTTTGAGAGGATCTTCCTCTAAAACAAAAATAGCTGACGATGAATATGACGTATGA
The DNA here is from genome assembly GCA_949126925.1 of Cheilosia vernalis. NCBI lineage: Eukaryota > Metazoa > Arthropoda > Insecta > Diptera > Syrphidae > Cheilosia > Cheilosia vernalis. The sequence continues at coordinate 17,415,489 of OX421363.1, read as the reverse complement.
GTAGAGTATGAGCGAAGAATAAAATTCGTTTTGCGGTTGTAACTAAAGAAAAAGTTAAATTTTTTACGAGGAATTGTACTATGAAGACTAACCTAATTTTGAGTAAAAATACTTTTTCGTTTCATTTAAGCATTTATCTACTTTTACCGAATTAGTCAAGCTAAATACTATTAATATATAGATATCGTCGGTTGACACGTTAAACTCACCAAGTACGCATTTCAGATAAAATTACCTTTTATCAGTAAGTATAATATATTTCCCAATACGAGTATAAGATTTTCAAACTTCATCAACTGCGGGTTTCTAGTTTTTAACAACAGAAAAAAAAATAATGAAAACCTAAATATTTGCAAAAAAAAAATCGAATTGTACTTTGTGAGTTTTACTTGTCAAACTGGATATACTAGATGCCATATCGGCTCCTTTAAAACACTAAAAAGGCCTACACGCGTTACCATAATACTTCTGCTCCGTACTTAATTCTAAACGTCGAATATTATGCTATACTGCTAGTTACGATTTCCATGCATTATTTAGATTTATATAAAAAATCTTGTACAATGGGTTCGTGTTATTTAAAAATAAATAAATGATTGTATGTTTTTTTTTTTTTTGTTAAAAAAAGACAACAAATATTACAGAGAACAAGGAACCTGTCTACATATTTATATATAATCTGAATGTAGTTTTTTTTTTTCTGTATTTTCTTAGATGCTATTCTTTTATTTATTTACATATTTTTCTCTGCTGTTTGTCTTGTTTTAAATCTCCATTTTAAAGCATAAGGAAAATAGTTTCTTGGCAGTGATATCTGAGTGCGTAAATAGTGAAATGTTAACATTTTCTACGAGTATGTGATCGACATAATAATGCTTTTTGACTGAAACTTCGTAAGGATGAATTGCTTATTCTGAGCACGTTTTTGAATCGCTCGCATTGGTTAACAGTGTGGGTAGTTGTCGTTTTAAGGATACTGAGACCTTCATCACTGAGTTTTATAAAATCTACGGAGCGATTGGTTACAATTTTATTTATTTTCGATATCTAGTTACTATTTGTTTGGTTTTAGGAGAACTTTGACACATTAAAAGCTGAGCTAAGGGTAGGTACTTTAAGCACTCGTCAAAGAGATTTTTTCATATCACTGGAAGGTTCTTACACTTTTTGGAAAGCTTACTATTTTTGTTTTGTGTGCAGCTACGTCAAAATGATTTACGGAAATTAATATCGAATTCGTACGACTTCTTTAAAACACATCAGCTTATCCCGTTTCATTGTTTTAGTAATATTTGGTTTGTTTGTATTAATTTCTCTCCCTGATTGTCCTTGTTAACTTTGATTAGAACAAAACTTGTCCCGCAATTCAATTCATTCATTAGACGACAAAGAAAAATATTTATCAGGTATGTGTTCGATTTAAGTATAAAACGAAAGCGTTTCCAATAAAAACGCAAGACACTATACGCCAAAAACATTAACATAAATTAAAAAATTGCATAGAGGATATTACACTTTACACATAGTAGAACTGTTTAAATATGTACAAAATATATATATAAAAGAAAAGTGCAATAGGTTAATTTATTGTGCGTTGTGAAAAGAGGAAACGAATTTGAGTATTGCGGTGTAAAGTAACTTCAATATTTTCTTTTCATCACTGTAGGAGATTTCTTGACACTGACAGTTTGTTGCTAAGGAAATGGCACTCTTGCTTGTTCTACCTTCTACCCGAGTGTCAATTTTGTGTCGCACTCTATATAAAAAGAATTGACATATGTCGTTTTCCATTGGTTTCACTCGGGGATCCACTCATTCTGTAGTCCAATGGAACAAGAAAACTGCTTCCGATTGAATCCACAAGAGTATTGGTGAAATGCCAACAAATGATCTACGGCAGCTGTCAGTCGACTTGTATAAAATACACAAACTACACTTGTGTGAGTGCTTCTTGAGTGAATTCTTACTTCAAATCCAGAAGCGAAATTCTCTCCTCAGAATCGCCAGAAGAGTATTTTTTGTGCCAATGGAACGGTTTCAGAAGTGATTTTTTCGATTCCGGACTCTCCCGGACGCTTCTTTTTGCTCAATGGAAAACGACAATACTAACCCTTGTTCTAAATGCAATTTCATTTGGGATAGATTTTAATGTCATTTTGACAGGGTGCTTTAGACTGACGAAACGTCAGACAATATTAACAAAACCAATTCGCATTTTAACAACGATTTGGTCCAGCAAAGTGAAGTATGCTGACATTTTTTTAACAAACGCCTAACAAAATATAAGCCAAAATGACATCTACGAATTCAGTTTATGTGTTTCTCCATTTGAAATGTCACACAAATAAAAACGGAAGAAATTTGTATGTCTATAATAGTGAGAAAACAATTTTTTTGAAAATAAGGCAGCGGGATGAGTAGCAAAGCCAACCGTCATTCCTATTACGAAACAGTTACTTTACACCTAGCCCAACAATTTGGACACAAAACACAAAATATAACTATACCTTCAGTGCTACTTACTTTTCGAGTATGAAACTGTTTGTAACCGTATATCTTAAGAAGAAAAGATAATAAAGTCTTTTTAGTCTCACCATGGCAGATCTATTGCAGAGACTGCCATTTGCCTTGGGTTTCAAACTGATGAAGTGGCATGACGTTCGCTGTCAATGGTTAGGCTGGACGCGCGTAGACTCAGTGATGCCAATGACAGATTACTTCGATACAAAGGCCTGGGAGATGAAGTGAGCAGTAGGGCTGTACTATCGACTGCTGGCATAGCTCCAAGCGTATTACTCTTAGCGTTATTACAGACCACCCCACTAAATGCATCGTTGACACAGGACGATCCAGTAACTTTTGCTGCTTCAGGCACTGTACTATTAGCACTTGCACCGCCCGATGCACTGTTATCACCGTACAGATGGAGTCTAGAGCTTAGGACCTTATTGCATGCGGGACATGCCCGGGGTGCTCCTTTTTCTCGGCGACGAAGTATTTCATGAGCACATCTGCAACGAGGGGAAAAACTGTCGTTTTTATCTCTACGGATGTCGCCGTCCGAAGATCCTCACCCCAGAACTTGATTCTAGGCAGTGATTTTTCGAACACCAGCATCTGAAAAATAACTGCCGCCTTAGCAATGAGGGTTGCATTCACTTACCTAGCGTGTAAAATATGCGCACAAGGTAGTGCTTCTAGGGCGTCAGCTTCAATGCCAAACACCTCGCCACATGCACCACAGTTCAGACCCAGGGCTGCCTCTGTTTGTGTGGCCAGTCGTGAGTGATTCTTGTATTGTTCCTCATCACCTAAAGCTCGATAGATTAAGGCTAGACGAGCACGTATTTTGCGCACCAAGAGCTAAGAGGAAAAACACAAAGCAAGCTTAACAAAAGGCCAATTTTCTTACCATTTAGCGCCTCACCTTAGCTCCAATAGTACTGGCTACCTCTAATAGACGTGTGTTGAACTCTAAAGGACGGCAATTGCATATTTTCTGCTGCAGCCTTAAAGCTTCCAAGCATCTGGCAGCACCATCCATCGCCTCCATTTGAGCCATTCGATCCCCCAAGGCTGCCGCAGTACCCATTGCTTGTTCATATTGACGGAAAGCCCTCTAAAAGAAAGTTATATAAAACACCCACACTGATTCGTCCCTCTTTAATCACACACATCAATGTCCATTTTCTTCCTATAAATATCTCCCATCACACGTATGCTTCGAGTATAGGTTGCCTGGTCGCCTGATATGAGGGCAAGCCTTGTTGCTTCCTAAAAGATGACGGTAAATGTTTGTGAAGTTTGCATATTTATCGTCCCTACGTACCGTACAATAGTCATGCGCATCTCCGAGGTCGCCTTGTTTGCGCAAAGCGGCAGCCATTCGAAGGAGTGCCGCTCGATGATGGGACGAATTCAAGTCACCCAACTGAAGCGACCGCGATAGATCGTAGGCCTTTGAAGCGTATGTGGCACTTTTTTCGTTGTCCTGCAGCCTACCAAACAGTTCTGATAGGGCGACATAGACTTGGAGTTCCAGCGAAGGATCCCCTATCGAAGTGGCAATTTTGTGAGCTCCCTGTAGACCTTCCAGAGCACGCGAGAAGCCACCCATTTCTAAATAAACCTTGGCTACTGTTAAATGCACTAGTCCTCCTGTCTGGCACTGCGTTCCACACTCGTTATACAGCGAATGACGTGCATAGCTAAGAGCTCGTTCCAGGCCACCTAAGCGCTCATGGGCCCTGGCTAAATTCAGATAGGTCTCCGCGCGCATTGTTGGCGAATCAAGTTCCTCGGATATGCCCAGTTGGCGATGTCCAAACTCGATTGCTTCCCGATACTTCCCCCAATCCATGTGCGCCTGGTACAGGTAGCCAAGCAATGTAAACCTGTCCTCCCGCCGGTTTGTGGACTTCAGAGCACTTCGCCATGTACGAACTGCAGCGTTTTGATTGTGTTGCTCGTATAACCGGATGCCGCGTTCCATCTGTTATAGGACGGTTTATAACCTTTGGCTTATTTTTTTATCCACGCGACCAGTACATACCTTCCTTCGAGCCAGATACTGTTTCAGGCTTCTCTGGCACGCCAGAAAGCAATTTATTACGGAATTTCTCGATCTCGAAAATCCATGGCGTGCCCACAACGAGGTCCCATCTGGACTTGACCCGTATCCAGCCAACCTAGAGAAGCTCTCATCCAATTGACAAATATCTAAGAGAACACAGCAATTTTTATCCAGGCAATAATATAACTTATGCACAGTTCAATATACCAGTTGAGTTTTCAAGTAGGTAACGCGATCCATCGGGAGATGCTAGTAGATGTGTTGCAGAAAGATTGTGACTATGCGGTACGCTGCTGTAATATCACGAAATATTTGTCGGTTTGGGGAAAACTCTACAAAGGCTAGCTTACCTAAGAAGATCTCGCGAAGCGATACTCTCCCATGACATGACTCCTTGAAATATAATCTTACTCGATTGGTTGGCGTCTTAAAATTGAGTATCCACCATAAACACGACGGAGAATATTACGAATCTTTGAAATGGAAATGTATATTGAATTAAAATTATTAAACAGCAAACGTTACGAAGAAATCATCAACAGGTTGCACAGCAGTTACGTCAAATCTTTTGACGGAAGCCAGATATGGTTAGAGCCGGCATTTTGTTTTCTCTTCTTATTTCGTACGTTATTTCGAAGCCAATATAACTATACTAGCGGGGCTATTCTGCTTGTCTCTACCAAAGTGACTTCTGTAGACCTGTTTATTGATACGGGGCCAAGTTGAAAAAATAAGAAAAAATTGTACTAGACTGAGAAATATGTGTCCGAACGCCCCATTGTTCAGCGATGATCATAAAAGAAAGATGATTCGCGGTCGGGCATTAGAAACATGTTTTTTTTTTTTTGTTGCTCACACGTATTCACAGACTGGAGTTGAAATTACATAAACAACAATGTAAACAAATGGATTTTGGAGGGATAGAAGTACGAAAGATATCCATCACTTTTAACCATTCATCTCTGCTTGCAACCTTCAGACTTCTTTCCAGTGAACTACAATCGGATTAGTCTGAAATCGTGTTATCTTAAGTCCACTAGATTGGTCTGGAGTAGATGTAACTTGAACGCAAAAACTAGATTGGTCGCGAACGTCACTTTTCCTACGTCAAAAACGTATGCCAACTGACAACTTAATACTCAGTCACGAATGGAGACAATACTTAGGCCACCACTTCGGCGGATTTCACGTTAATTACACTACAGCTATATTTTTTTACTAAGCTATGTTTACGGAGTGGTCACGATTTTGTGCGCCTGTAATGATGAATATAAATTCGCATTGACAAATGTCACGAAACTTTAAAAAAAAAATTAAACGGCTCACCAACTCACTCTTAAAACGTGAGCTCTTTTAAGCAAATACCTAATACATTTTGTTTAACTACGCATATACACAAAAGCCCACACCAATTTACATGGGACATATATATTTTATTTTGCTTTGGAAACATAATTCCATAATTATATTCCTGCTTTCGGTAACAGATGTGGCGCAAGGCGCTGCGAAATGTCTAGGTTTCCTTAAAAGGTGCAAGAAATATTTTACCCCTTCTGATCTGGCTACCATATACAAGGCGTTCATTCGCCCCAAACTTGAGTACAACTCTCATATCTGGTCTGGTGCCCCCAAAACCTCATTGCACCTGCTGGATAGGTTACAGAATCGTGCTTTAAAACTCATTGGAGACACAAATATAGCGAATTCTATAAATTCGCTCGAACATCGCAGAAATGTAACATGTCTTTCATTGTTTTATCGCTATTTCTACAAACAGTGCTCAAGTGAAATCGCCAGCTGCATTCCACCCCTTCAACAATTCAACCGCAATACTCGCCAAGCCAGGAATGCCCATCAGTTTACCCTTCAGCCTATTTTCGGTCGTACTATGAAATATAGAGATTCCTTCATAAGCCGTACCACGCGAATGTGGAACGCCTTGCCCGGCTCTGTCTTTCCCCCTCGGTTCAATTTGCAGACATTTAAAACCAATGTGCATCGGAATCTCCTATCTTCTCTATCCCAATTTCCTTAACGCCCGCGCTGTGTACTTCGAACTACACCATAAGAGTAGTCACAACCTCTTTAGTGCGTGTTTATTATAAAAAAAAAATCAGTTGCATTCAAAATTCCAAACATCAAAACATTTCGCAAACACAATATTAAATTTACAATGTTTTAGGTAGTATTTAGAACTTTATCACAAACTTTTAATCATAAAATAAAACAAATCATATCTCGCACCATATAAAATTGTTCCTACAAGTTGGTTTGACGTGAAAGAGAAGCCGCACAGTTCTGAAAGCGATAGCTTCGCGAGTTGGGGGTCTCAGTATTGTCTCTGGTCACAAAAGTGAGATACACAAAGTCAGCTGCTAGACGTACAAACAAGATACTTAAACGTCCCCAATATTCTTGTCTCTAACTGTCAGATTACATCTTCAATTCAATTCAGACACTAGAGGGGCTTACAAAATCCACCCAAACAAATTGCAACTAGAATGTAATAATTAGCTCGACAGTTGTTCCTGATTCGCTTCCCTATGAAAAGTCCTTAAACGTATAATTATGTATATTGTAAATACTCAGAAGCTTTAACGTTTTTTTTTATTGAACCAGAATTTTGTTTTGCAATTGAGTTTTAACTTTTCAAGGAACAATAACTATTCTTAGAAAATGTGTCATCCTGCCGATTCGACAACAGCGAGTCACGACAGAGCAAGTCATGGAAAGAAAATCTTGTTCATTTGACGTATACATATAACGGAGCTGGTTGAATATGAGTCTCCAATAAAATCGAAAAACGTTTCAAGGGGCCTAGACAAAAATGGTTGTCAGTCGGTTCAGACGATGCATTGCATATGTATCACCTGGGATTATCAGAAGATCTCCCTGGCGAATGATATCTTCTTCGGGGAACGAAATGCGAGTTACCCGGCTTGCTGGAGTTTTTTTCACCCAACTATTTATGTATATTATATATATATATGCATTTTTGATATATTCCAATGCAAAAGACAAAAAACATTTTAAAATTTCAATTGAAAAAGAAAAGTTGTGTTATTTAGTTTTTAGTAAAATATTTCACTATAGTTGAAGCTCTCCGCTTAAGAGTGCTTCTACTGTGAACACCTGACAGACATCCAAGAGCAGGTAGGTATATACCCATTATGCGGGTGCTTTAGGGTAGACCCTGGGTTAGGCGCTGGTAGGTAGGGTAGGGCGGGGCTAGTTGGACCACTTTTTTTTTGACGCTTCATAACTTCCAATCTGTTCATAACTAAGCTATGAAACTAAAGTAAATAGATACATTGAAACTTCGACTTTTTAATGTTATTAACAATAAAACAATTTATCTTACAGTTAAATAATTATTTTGACTCAAATACACCAAGTCCAAGTGGTCCAACTTACCTCACCAGCGGGGCAAGTTGGACCAGTGAGTGGGGTAAGTTGGTCCGAAACCTAAAAAACTGAAAAGTAATTTTTACAACATACGAAAACGCTATAATTTCTTTCTAAAATGTATTTAAAATGAAAACTTAATGAAAAAACACAACATAAACTTCAAAAAACGAAAATAAAAAACCGCTTTATGACGTTCTATAAAATAAATTTAGATAAGAATAAAAATATTATTTTATAGATTATGAATCGTATAATCGTTACTGCAATTTATGCAAATAAAGATGCTTCCTTGACATATTTTGGAACATTTTGAATGGGCCCACTTTCGGCAAGTGTGACACTGCACCCACTCCTCCCCAGGTAAACTTTTTGAATATGCTTCCATACACATAAGACAAAACCAATCAAGATGTTTTTCTTCCTCACCACTGGCGGTCCAACTTACCCCGCACTGACTTTGTTGAACATTTTGTTTCACAAAGAAACAACTACACCAAACACTTCAATTCCACACTCGAAAAAATAAAATACAATAACGGGACACATGAAAAATGTTTACCTTATTCTGATATTTGCACCGCTTCACAAAAAAAGAAAGAAAAGAAAAAATTTTTTTTTTTTTTAGTTTTTACACTTAAAAATACAAATTTTAAACGACGCGCCCCTTTGAAAGTAAAAATGCTATTTCAACTAGTTTGGATTGTGGCCGTAAGTCACACACTTCGATTGTGCGTCATCGTTGTCATGTAGTACTTTTAGTTTCTGAGTTATTCGAGTGGGCCTACTTGCCCCGTGGCCCAACTAGCCCCGCCCTACCCTACAGTTTTCCTCGTGAAGGAGTTGATATGGAAAACAAAAAGAGAATGATTGAGATTTCGTTTTTCTTTATTTTCGGAGCTCGATTTCTTACCTCGTGGAGGGTGAAATAACGGGTGATTTTTTAAGAGGTTTAGAACTTTTTTTAAAAAAAAAACACAAAAAATTCGAAAAAATGAATGAAATATTTATTTGAATCGATAGTTTGAACCTTGCAATTTAATGTTTAAAGATAATTTCATGCAAATGTTGACCGCGGCTGCGTCTCAGGTAGCCCATCCGCTGAGTCCGATTTTGGCATACTCTTTCAAACATATCGGCCGGTATCTCACGAATGAATGCATGGATGTTGGCTTCCAGTGCGTCAATCGAAGCGGGCTTGTCCCTATACACATTAGCCTTGACATACCCCCACAAAAAATAATCTAATGGTGTCAAATCGCACGATCTAGGCGGCCAATTGACCGGCCCGAAACGTGAAATTAACTGTTCACCAAACTCGCCTCGCAATTGCGCCATTGTTTCGCGTGCTGTGTGGCATGTGGCACCGTCTTGTTGAAACCACATATCATGCAAGTCAAGAACTTCCATTTCGGGCAAAAAAAAGTTTGTTATCATCGCTCGGTAGCGTTCACCATTGACAGTAACGCTGCGATTCGCATCATCTTTGAAGAAATATGGCCCAATAATGCCGCCGGCCCATAAACCGCACCAAACAGTGGCTTTTTTGGGATGCATTGGTAGCTGTTGCAATGCTTCTGGCTGATCTTCACTCCAAATGCGGCAATTTTGCTTATTTACGTACCCATTCAACCAAAAATGAGCCTCATCGCTGAACACAATTTTTCGATAAAAAGCGCGCGATGAACATTTCGAACCGAGCACGAATTTTGATAGTAAAATTCAATAATTTGCAAGCGTTGTTCATTTGTAAGACGATCCATGGTTAAATTGCAAACCAAACTGAAGCTGTTTGACAGTGACACAAGGTACTAAACACACGTCAGCTGTCAAAACCAGTGTTGCCAAAACCAAACCAGCTAAAAAATCACCCGTTATAAAAGAGATAGAATTTAGCGTAGCACAAAATAGGAAATGCCTCAGTTGACATTTAAGACGACAACCTAAAAGTAGCGACGTCTTACATTAAATGAAAAAAAACTACACTGAAGTTATCGAATAAGTAACGAGTAAGGATTATGTGCCTTTGCCGCTCTTCTAAGCCGTTCGGTTGGGTAATAATAAATAAAAACCAGCTGTTGCATCAACTATTCGATTTTCATTATTAAACTTGACAACGGACAATGTTCGCAGGAAGTGGACCAAGTGCCTGAATATATCACGAACAAAAGTTTACACCTGCTGGGGGTGAGAAGAGATCTGACACACGAAAGCCGATTCAAGGATCTCAAGTACTAACGCATACATAGAGAAAACGCGACAACCCTTTAGTGGCTTAAATTTTAATGCGGAAACTACACAATCCGGTGATAGTTTCGCACTTACACGTAGTGTTTGTGGAGTAAGATATCTTTTGTCATAATGTAGACGAGTGCTTCGCTTGCATATCAATCACCGTGCGAACATTTTAATTAATTCGTAACGCGTTCGGTGACAACTTGCTTGCAGGCCGCACCCGCACCATGTCTTTTAATTGACTTCGTCAGATACATCTACCCCACCACAGATAAACAACCTTTTACGTTCATTCTATACCAGTGAATTCATTAACCAAACGCAGCCTCTCTACAACTGCAAGGCCGCATATAGTCCGCAAGTATGCCCCACCCTCTACTCGATGTAGATACAACAGGAGCCCTGATGATCTCTGCGATGCTCTCAGTTGGAGGTCATTGTAATTGCGCTCAGGTGTATAGTGGGACAATAAAACAAAATGCGAATTACCCAAATGAACCATCGCGGCGCAGGATCAATTCAAACACAATTTCATGCACGAGCACATATTTTGGCGGGGGAAATCCCGGAGCAGCTGACAGTGACACAAGTATTCCGTTTGATGGTCTAGGTCAGGGGCGCGTTCAAGCCTACTTGAAAGACCTATAAAGACGTGAAGAGCACATTCGAAAAAGTACTCATTGCACATTTCGCTTGCCATCAAATCCAATCATTAAAGTAATTGCCTCGTCCTTGGACCGAAGAGTGTGCAACGTTGACCCAGAACAGAACACACACAAGTAGGTATTTGTGGGTACACAATCGAAAAAAGACACTCTGCACAACTAACACAGTTTTCCTGTGCACTTTTACCGCGAACTTATCCATATAGCTACAGCATAATCAACAGCTTTCATTTGGAAACAGATCAAGCAAAGCACTACACATCAGCCCTCACGACTGGAATACATAGGAGCACAGCACAGCAGCGCAATTATACTCGAGTTTCCATTGCCCATTCTATTTCAATACATCACACTTGAGGTGGGGCTTCGTTTTCGTTTTCAAGTGAATACCAGTCCTGAATATTCATTCATCAGAAAGATGGCCACAATACTTGTGCACCCACCTCCATCGGTATATGAATGGCTATGCTCAAAGGATATAATCAAAAGCCTTGGAGCCTCGGATGAACATCAAACACTCGTGCGGCACCTTTTCTTTCCTGCACACACAGAGTCTGCCCTACAAAAATAGGTTAATTAACTGTGAACATTTATGTATGCTCGCCACAGTTGTGACAGGACTTTTTCCCTTTTCCTCAGGTTTTTTTTTTCTCTTCTTCTTTTGTTCTAAACAAGACGAATATAAATTATAACTGAAACTCACTGTCCAAGCTGGGGGATCTGCAACCGTCACACAGCACCACCAGACACTTCCCTGTCACTCTTGTTCTTATGTTTCGATATAGGTAGATCTGCTTTTTCGCATAGCATACGACACGAAAATCAAATGAATTTTTAACGAGGAACGTTCGATTTCAAACAATGAACTTCAGGCCAATTTGCACTTTGTATAAAGTCGTTTTTTTCCGTCTTGTTTCAAACAAAAATGGATTAAAAGTCCCGACGAAGGTTTCAGATAACTCAAAAGGTGTTGTCGTCGTTAATTAGTAACTACAAAAAATAAATGAAAATAATAAAGTTCTTCGTATTTGGTTCGTCCTGAGAGAGACGAGAACTTTGTAAAAGCGATGGCTGCGAACTGACGACGATTTTAAGAATTCAAATGCACAACAGATACACACATTGAGAGTAAAACAGAAAAAAATAAACCAAAAAGACACAAAAAGCCAACAGATTCTGATAGCCACAGAAAGATGGAGTGAGAGCGTATTCGGATCCTTCTATAATTTTCCTTACATTTGCACACACGAAAGCAGCGAATGCGGACTCTGGGATTTTCGCGAAAACCTCAACGCTCCCATAGGTATCGAGATGTTTTTTTTTCTCATGAGAAACAGCCGTGAGATGTCTGAGCTTAAAGAGGACATCATTATGTGAGAGCTTTACAATGCAATAGACGCGAGGATGCTTTAGTGAATGTTTAGTGTGACATGCGTACAGCATCCCGCAGTGATTTTTCTGTGTCCATTCAGTGTTTTGAAATTAAGCAAAATCAAAACATGCCGTAAATTGAACGCAGTGCATGGAGTTTTCATCCTTGAGGGTAGGAAACGAAAAATGTCCATTGTCCATTGTCCACAGCCCATGTGTCCATCAATGAGTTCCGCTTCGATGCAGGTGCGGCTCTATTGCCTAAAAGATTTTGTTTTCTCGCCGTGTCGCAGAGATAAGGACCCATCGGTTACATTGAGAGACACGTCCTGCCCGACTTACGGACTATGCGCCTACCCCGTAAAGCCAACACACTTCCTGGTGACCTTGAAATGGAGAATTGCGGGCTAGTAAGTGACCCGAAAAGGCCAACGCGATGCTTGATTGGAATCCTTTTGTGTATCCAGGGCGCTTCCAAAAAAGGCAGAACACAGTCAAAATTTCGTGATTTCATTATTCACACATATATCTACCAGATGTTATGTACATTATAAAAAGGACAAAGGGGATGCCTGCCAGAGAAAGAGAAGGTGGAAACTCGATGCGGCTTACTAATTATCATTTTTAGCCTTCACCTTACATATTTTGTCGGTCGCAATATACAATTTTGTGTGTTACAAAATGTCACTAAAAATGTAATCGCGGCATGTGTCAAATTGGAGTGTAGACAGAGATAGTTCCGGAATTCAGAAATTGAGAACAAATCTACTGCCAATTTACCTAAGTCATGATTAAAAAAAAATCTCAATACACACTCGACGGAATGACGGAGCAGATCACTGGGCATATTCAAAAACCAATATTTATCACAAGTCGACTAGATTGGTCGGGACTAGATGGAACCTGAACACAAAAACTAGATTGGTCGGTAGCTTCACTTTTCCTACGTCAGCCACATATGCGAACTGTCAATTTAGAACTGAGTCATGAATTTCTTGACTAGATGCTTCGGCTAGCCCTTCATAAACGTCAACTGTTCATGTCACCGATCTAGGCCAACCAAAACTGAGACCTATCAAGTCAGCAGCTGTCAGGCTCTGGAACCGAACGTCAAACACTCCAACAGCTGTCATATGACTGACAACACGCCTAATACGAGTATTGCCAAAAGAAATGTGACGAAAATACAACTCGAATGAGTTTTATTCACATTGGGCTTTACCAATAAACATTACGATAAAAAAAAAAAATTGTGTTCGCTGTGTTCGAAAAAGTATACCCAAACTTTAAGGTCGGTATATACATGGTTCAGGGTTGAATTTCACCGAGAACTTCGTCTAAATTTATGTAAACCTATACAAATGACAAGAGTTATAAGTTTGTCCACCGAACTGGAACATTCCTGAACTATTTTCAAACTTGAGATCTAGATTTCAGTGTTTTCAGAGCGTTAAATGTCAATTTGAAACCCGCAGCTAAATATTACAGCTTCTGATGTGTGTTTATGATCTGAGTTTCAATCCCCAAGGTTTATGCAAAAGGTAAGGCATATAAATTTCTTTTAAATATTCATTTGACAATATTCCTTCTGAGCATTGGCCTCTTAAGGCACTAGTTTATTTGGTTTCATATTATGATGTTTATACCTAACCTTAAAAGTCAATGTACTGACAACGATGACGATTATCAAGATTAGAAACGTAGTAGACACGCACGGAAAAGACGATTTCTTTCCTCGGTTTGGCGGGGAAATCGATAAAATATACGCAGAATTTTTTAAGAACAGATGTTATACGACGTCATGCGGGTCCAGACATAGCAAATATATAGAGCAAACTCAATTATGACACAATTCAAGGTTATATGTATAAAAGAAGGAACAACAAAATAGAAGGACCTTATTTTTTTAATATCTGCATAAACTCTTATTGAAAAGATGTAGGTCAAAATATTTATGAAAATCCTTGAAGCGTTTTTAAAGTATTTTGTCAAAACAATCGATGACATTTGCGCAAAATATTAGTTTTTGGCTAATTTTCGGACATTATGTTCATTTTTTGACAGTTTACATAGCACAAGAGTGGTAGAAAATTCGCTGAAGTAGGAAAAAAAAGTGACCAAATGTCAAAACTTGTATTTTAATTTTTGGATAGTTTTCTCATCACGACAAAAAACCATCCAAAGTAGAAGAAAACAAAGTGACGAAACGTCAAAACTTATATTTTAATTTTTTTACAGTTTTCTCAGAACGAAAGTGACAGAAAATCAGCCAAAGTAGGAGAAAAAAAAGTGAGCAACTGCCGAAACGTTGTAAAACCCAACATCTTTTGAAAGATATTTTCAAATTGTATGTCACTTGGAACGTTTTTTTGGTTTCAGGCCACCCCGTATATGAAGTAAAAGCTGCATGCTCTGAAGAAAAAGAGAGAAGATACACCCTGTGTGCTGTATGTACCTGCTACACCTACCTCACCTAGATGCAACAATCCCTCGACAAGCTCTGAAATATATATCCCAAGGTCAAGGACAACCAACCCATTTACAGAGGATGCGCCAGAAAATTTATATTCCACCGTGCGGGATGATGGAGGGAGTGCATCATTTGCGATGCGAATGCGTTGCATTATCGATTCCTGGATGCGATAGGCAAATTCAGATGTTATACCTTCCTTATCCTGACCTAAATTAATGACTCCATCCTTTTCCGGTGCTCAGATCAGGGATTTTCCCATACATTGCGCATGTCATGCATGTAATGACAAATATTGATTGATTGCCAAAGAGCAACCGGTTGTCTAAACTTTATCATAGTTCTTCCTTATCATTTGTTCAGGTCAGTGTGTTAAAAATGAAGTTTAAAATTCTGGTGCTTACCATTGCTTTTCTGGCAATAGCAAATGCTGGCATTGCCGGACCCTATATCCTGTGGGGTCACGAAAAAGTTCACATATTGAAATTGCCAATTCCAACCGAAGCGGATGAACAAAATGTTCTAGCGCTATTCAGCGAAGCGAAGGCAATATTAGTGTTTGTCCGCGAGAATTCCGTTCGCCTGGACACCGAAAACTATCCAAAGTTTCACGCAATGATTGCCAGAAGCACTTGGGCTTTTTTGCCACAATATAACCTGGCAGTGTCACCGTTCTCTAACAAGTCGACGACGATTCGTTTGTTTGGAACAATCGACGAACAAGATGAGCAAATCGTGGCTGGGTTCGATGAAGGTGTGGCCAATTTCGGAGAATCGCAAGTCCTTGCCATAATGGCCTATCGAGATGAGCATTTCGTCAACTACGTATATAAGCGAGAAATAAACAATAAAGAAGTAATAGCGACTACGATGAGCGCCACAACAGACGCCATCGCAAGCAGTTTCATATATCGAGCACCGGGCAAGGCGATTTTCTACACAACAGCTGCACCCCTGCTCAACATGGATATCAATGGGGTGCAATACTCCTACTCGCTGGTGGAACACGAAAAGGATAACACATTCGACGACTACAGTAATTGGGGTCGGCTGAACATCGACTTCAGAGTGAACAACAGCCGACTCAGTCTACGTTTCAACTTCACTATGGACGACGACAATTACTGGTCATTGCGATCCGTTGAGTTCGAGTACAGGGAGTATCAGAATGTTATGCCACTGGTGGAACCATTGTTTGAGGCACCATCCGGATTCTCATACAGATGTGCGTCACGTTCATTGTTTTTTCGTAACGAAAAGGATAACCTCACCATAATTGATTATCAAGTACAGCCATGGTTGAAGGGTGCCAATCACTTTAGTGAAGCCTACGACTGCATCGGATTCACAGCGATCCCGTTTTGGTCGGGTTTGTTCCTGTGCACTGTCATGGTGTTGCTGCTTTTTGTTGGAATACTCGTATTGGTGGACATTAAGCCACCGGGTCGTTTCAAGGAAGTTACCCTTAAAATTCACCAATAAATTTTTATGTGCTATACGAATATCGAGGACTTCATAGTGTTAATGATAATTCATGTTTAAGTAAAATAAATGTTAGGCGTGAAGCCGCAAGTGTATGTAGGTGGGTGTATAAACAATAAAATAGTTAATTGTGCATGAGTGGAAATAGTTTTTGTTGTTTTTTTGGCTTCTTTTTCAACTTTATGGCATGCGTAAGAAAGAAAGACGGCAGCCTATGTATGGGAATGGGCACGGTACTTGAGGGCCAACAAAATCTGGATTTATTTAATTTAACTCGTTGTTAAATTACTGTCACATGTCTCAAGCTAGCCACAAGAAAATAAGTGTCCATATTTTAAATAAAATAGGCAGCCAGAAGCAAAAATCAACGAGGAGTTTGGTATAACCACGTATTCACCTTGGTTTGATGTGGAATCATTCTTAAATCAAATTTACTTACTTACTTCTTACTTACTTAAGGTGGCGCTACAGTCCGGGGTGGACCTGGGCCTCAACCAACAAGCGTCTCCAGTATGCACGATCTTTGGCCAGCTGTCTCCAGTTTCGCACGCTAAGTTGGTTAAGGTCCCTTTCCACTTGCGTGCGCCACCTGAGTCGCGGTCTTCTTCTACTGCGCCGTCCCTCGGGTGTGGATTCGAAGATCTTCCGGGCCGGAGCATTCACGTCCATTCGCTCTACATGACCCAGCCACCGCAGTCGTTGGACCTTCACTCTTCTGGCTAGGTCGATGTCGCTGTACAGCCCGTACAGTTCGTCGTTGTATTTCCTCCTCCATTCACCGTCTATGCAGACGGGACCGAAAATTACTCGAAGAATTTTCCTCTCGAAGCAACCAAGAGTAACCTCATCCGCTTTTGATAGAGTCCATGCCTCTGCACCATAAAGCAGGACTGGGATGATTAAGGTCTTATAGAGGGTCACTTTAGTTGTTCGAGAGAGGGCTTTGCTACTCAATTGCTTTCTAAGCCCAAAGAAACAGCGATTGGCAAGAGTTATTCTTCGTTTAATCTCAGCGCTGGTGTCATTGTCTGAGTTCATAGCGGCTCGGGCCCCTAGATCGACAAATTCCTTTACCACCTCAAAGTTATATCTGTCTATAGAGATATTCTGACCAAGACGTCGGTGTTAGGTGTCCTTTCTTGATGACAGCACATACTTTGTCTTTCCGTCATTGACCGCCAAACCCATTTTCGCAGCTTCCGTCTCAATACTCACGAACGCGCCAGTGACATCACGCTGCGTTCTGCCGATTATGTCGATGTCGTCGGCATAGGCGAGTAGGTGGACGGACTTTTGGAAGATAGTGCCTCTGGTGTTAGCGTTTGAGTTTTGCACTATTCTTTCAAGAATGATGTTGAAAAAGTCACATGACAGCGCATCGCCTTGTCTAAATCCTTTTTTGACATCGAAGGTTTCGGTGAGTTCTTTACCGACCTTGATGGAACAGCGTGCATTCTCCATTGTCATCCTGCACAAACGGACGAGTTTGGCAGGGATGCCAAAACTAGACATTGCTCTGTATAGCCTTAATCAAATTTACCCATATTTAAAACTATGTTTATAAATTTGCTAATAATAGATTTAAATTAATTCAACTTTGAAAATACTATGCTTTAATTTTAATCTGACAATCAAATCCAACAAATACTATGTTTAAGCCTAAACATAACCAGCCTTATTTATAAACTCACCGTAGAGTCTGCTTATCTCTACGCACCCTCTAAAATTCCCTTACGCAGGAAAATTACATTTATAAAGATTTTTCGAACGTTGCTTTAGGGCTGCGTAAGCTAAACGCGAAAATTTGCGTTTAGAGCCTGCGTAGAGCTTACGTAAATGTGTTTTTGCATCAAATGTCATTTGGTAGTCGTCGAATTGTAAATAAAACCAAAAAGTGAAATTAATTTTTGTTTGTTCATTCATTTCGAATGCTGTGCAAAATTTCTGCCAAACGAATTTCGTTGTCATATGCAATTATAAAGATTGAAATTATATTTAATAAATAAAAATATACAAAATATTGTGCATTTGTGATAATTTCTTCTACTTCAGTTTTGTTGTTGTGGGGAATGTCTTAGGATGTGTGCGAATATGTCTACAAATGGCCTGGCATTGGATTTGGCGTTGGTTGGTAGAATAGAAATAAGAATATGGATATAGGAAGATACATAAGGGGTATTCACGATTCGATGTAACAGGCCTAGTAAAATTGCGAAATTTTATTTTTTTTTATCAGATCGTGAACACACTTTTTCTCATGTCTAGCAAAACTGAAACAAATGACAGTTCCAGTTGGACAATTGACATTTGTTTTAAAAAAAATTATTACAATAGAAAGGGGAAAATTTGCTTTTAATTGTTTACTACGTTTTCCATTCTCTTTATTTTTTTCTGATAGCTACACTACACACAGCAATCAAAAATTTAAACGAACTGTCAGCTTCATGAGGCTACTCTGTTGTATTTTTCGGTTGCAATAGGGTCAGGGTATAGATACAGTGCAAAAGTTTTGCGAAATTTTATTCTGTATATTTTGTTGTTGTAGTGCGAAAAAAAGTTGCACTTTCGCATTTTCGCAATGATACAAGACCAGTTGCATCGAATCGTGAATACCCCTATAGATATACGGTTGCAGTTTGATATTTCAGCAGTCCCTTCGAAGACATTTAGGAATTGTTTTAGATAATTTGACTTTTTATTGTGTGAAATGATTTCATTACAAAGCTAATCACAGCGGATGTCGGTTTCAGGGCAAAAAGGTAATAGATTTCTGTGTTTTCTGTAATAGTTTATCGAAAATCTTACCTATTTAGACACAAACCTCGTTTAGCAAAATTACCGCGGAAAAATGTTTATAAATCACAATTTCATGAAAGCCACGTAGAGGCTGCATAAATCTTTACGCAATGGTTAACTAAACTACATCGTAGAGGCGTCGTAAGGGAATCTAATAAATACGGCTGTTAAAGCAGTACCTAAAGTCACTTTCAAATTGCAGAATATTATTATTCTTAGCAATTTTTTTCCCACACGATTAACTTTACACTTCATTTGTAGGTAGTCTACGATTCAATGCACTTGATCTTACATTAAGCACATACCCGGAAATAAATTAAGTCACACAAAACTAGCATTTTAGCACTGGAAATAGGATTTCCCTATAAAATATTTTTTTTTCGTTGACGAGAGTTTTTTTTCCAATCCTTGTGAATAACGTGAATAGCACGAGCGGAACTGAAGGATAAACCCGTTTTATTTAAAAAAAATAACATCAATGTAAGAATACACATATTCTACTTTGATTCTAAATTATTGGGTCGTGTGAATAAAACGTAGCAATTGCTTTTACTCAAGAGAAATGTCAAAATCGAAGCATTTGCTATGAATAAAAAACAATTTGAGTTAGTTTCAACTTTTGACATGTTCAAAAAGCGGCGGCACTGACCTTTTACTCAGATCGGTATGAAAACTTATCAGACAAAGCAAATGCAATTTCTGAGTCTGCAATTTAGTTGACTCACACCTTTTGCTAAATATTTTGTACACACATTTTTAACATACAAAAATCTAAGAATTTGTTGTGAATAGTTATAAGGTTTTCACACCAACCCCAAAACCGGGTTTTCGCCAAAACACACGAAAACTTCATCGAAAACAGAAGTTTTTCCATACATATTTCAGTTTTCAAAACGAGTCGTTTGCACTCGTTTTCCGCGAAAACACCACGAAAACGACTTCCAATGTTTGGGTTATAGGAACAAACACACCTTTTGCAATGTTCAGAAAAATGGCTGACCGAACAAATGTCACAATTTACATCTTAAACTCATTTCCACAATTAATTGATGTAATATTGTTTTTAAAATGAACTAAATTAATTTTGTGTGTTAATTAATGCGATCAAAATTTGTAACCACAAAAGTTTGCACCGAAGTTTAACGACTAGTGTCTCACAGCTGATTGAAATGTCAAACGAAAACGAGTTGGTGGTCGGTGTGAATGCATCGGCGAGTTTTCGAGGAAAACCCGGTTTTGGGCTTGGTGTGAAAAGCATATTAAGCTATTTGGACAGGAAAATCAACAAAATACCTACCTACCTAAAAAGCAGCAATTGTTTCGTTTCACGCGAAGTAAGGATTAGGCCAATATTTCTTCCAGATGGAAATATTTAGACAGAATTATTTGCAAAGCGGAGATACGGGCTTCTAGTTTTTTTAAAAACCTCTCGGTAATTCGTATAGTTCTGCTTTAACTAAATGTCTATAGTGTGTTAACAAATAAATATTTCCAACAATATCGGATACAATTCAAGCCACCTGGAGAAGAAATGAAGAATCAACAAGCCATTTGGAAAACAAAAATCATATTTCCAGGTGCAATTGAAGCTATAAATCGCATTTATATTTCTAAAATACATTTTTATAAATTCAGTTTCCACAAAAGTCGTCAGAATCTTAAGAAAAATTCAAAATTTTAAATTTACTTGTCAGGTTTGACAGGAACTGCAACTGAAGCATATGTACAGAGAAGGAAATGTTCAAGTTTTCGAACTTATTGCTATGCAATTGCTAAGATCCATCACTTTGCTACAACCTTTTGCTCAAATCAAATGCTAGTTTTTATACATACGACCCATTGCCCCTTAAAAATCGAAATGAAAAACTTCAAATTCACGTTGATCCAAGTTTCAAGCTACATTGTGAGAAGAAAATTTATGTTAAAATTGGACATACAAATAAACACGCAACGTTTTGAAGTGGACGGCGTTTTAAAACAACTTCTAATTGACTCTGCAACACTTTGAAAGCACGTAGATGTCACTCCGAAACTTAATATTCGACAAATATTATCATGTTGCACTCTAAAACAACGTTGAGAGTAGTTTAAATATTTTAGAAAATCTTCATAATGTAAAAGTGAATACGTTTCACTTTGAATATGGGTGACTTTATTTAAAATTACATTACGTATTCAAATCAAATATGTTTTAGCGTGAAAATAAAGTCTTTATCAAAGTTTATTCAACGTAAAATCAAATAGATCATATTACATTTTAGTTTACATTTTTCCCCTGGCACAGGTAGAAGTAGCCCTCTTCTAATTCGCCTGAAAATCTACTACCACAATCTGTTTACCCACCACACCAGCTGCTTTTGACATTTCCCTACGAAAACTATTTCTTTTCTCCTGCCTGCTTTTCTAATAAACGATTTTCCAGCTCCACTGGTTTAAATCACAACCAATTAGACACGATAGACTATATATAGTATATGAGTTTGATAACAACCCCCGCATCTTGTGAAAATGATATACATTTCTCTGTCGTTCGCATGCGACTCGTCACTACACCACTTTTCAAGTTGGAGGTTAGTTAGAACAACTCAAGAGGAACAATCAGAAAAAAAAACACATACAAGTGTAATCAAAATTGACATTCAATTTCATCTCGCATTATTTTCTCCTGGTTCAGTATTCATTTGCCATAACCTAAATTGCGTGGTTTGCCTGCACGAATAGTTTACTTACGATATAGGATTGCGGTGTTAATAACAAAAAAAAATACACGGCCATACGTTCAATTAAATCAAGTGTGTCGTAAATTAAAAAAATATATATATACCTAACCCCCTGTCGGCGTATTTAATTCGAAAATGATTCTTTCGCAATCAATCCGTATGCGTTCCACTGTATTCGTTACTGCTCGCAAAACTATTGCCAAATGCTGTCCGTTGTTTATTAATTGTTCCTTGTTACGGCCCAATGAGAAAAAGGCACAAAGTGTTGTACTTCGCGCGTCAGTGTCAACTACTGCAGCCGAATATAATAAAGTGAAACCAGCAACACTGGAGGATTTCCAACATGTCTACGAACAGAGCAGGCAGAAATTCAAATGTATGCAACATATAAAATTCCCACAGATAAGACATTTAAATGCTCCCACACCAGTATGTCATAACATTTTTTAAAGGACAAAAAAAAAAAAACGGCGAAAATTAAATAATACCTAAATACATCTGTAATCCACTTCACTGAATGAATACGTTCATTCACCTCGTTTGCATAGTCGTACGTGCAGTACGTAGGTAGCCAATTGGATTTGTCTCGCATCGTATTTATAGCATAGAGACAAATGAATCAAAAAGGTGCTTTTCGATTTAGTTTCGAATGGATTTGCTCAGATTTATGTGGAAGGTTCAGTTTGGGGTTATCCATTCAACCGTTCCACCCGAGGGGGAAGTAATCAGGTGTATTCAAGGAACTTTTCTGTGCGTATTCATGGTGAATCACAGTATATTCAAACGAATTCGCATGCAATCACAAGTAGAAAATCTGTGGTCAAGGACTACTCAAAAATATTGATTACTTCCCCCTCGGTTCCACCCGCAGACCCATTAATTAGGTATATGGTTCGACCATTTCGCTATCACTATCTGTAATCAATCAAAGAAGGCTGTTGTATTGACAGAGACTTCATGTCAACTGCTAAGCCTGAAGCACTTGACTTTAGAGATAATGTCATGCGACATCAATTAAATCGTATGATCGAAGCGAACAGATTCAAAGCATCTTTTTCTTACCGGCTAAGGGCTAGATGAATAAGGAATCTACGCGAAACATCGATGGAGCTCAAATCAATAACGATACGTCGCAGTTATCGATCAATCATTTAAATCTATCTTAATGCACGTATGAAGGCAAAACAAAACTTCAATTGGTCAATTAGCTTGATGTTGTGTGCAAGTGTATTTTTGGGAAAAGTTGATTTTTCGAAATTCGCTTTAGAGGGGAAGCATATTGGCATATTTTCCAATGTGCGATTAGATTAAAATTGTTTTTAGTGGACCATTTTTGACGTAAGCTTAAGCCCCATTAACATAGTTCTAGTAAGCCCCTAAGCCTAGAATGCTGTTCAAGAGGGACTTACTAGGAATATCCTCTTAGTTCCTCTGCCTGTTATTCGATTTTTGTTCAGATTTTTCAGCCCCTCACACTCTAATTACGATGTATTACTCCGGCCGCCATTTTTATTTATTTGACACCCACAAATGAGACACAAACAAAATGGTTGCTAAGTTTCAACTGGCTAAATTAAATTTCGATTGTACAATCGTCTGGGGCACTGCCCAAATTTGAGTGTTGCCCTTATTGGGGCTTCGCTTCATCAAATTAAACAGTGCTAGAGAAAAATAGGTGTTGAATTATCTAGCTTTCGCTAGTAATATGGAATTCAAGATGCTCTGTTCACCTGACATTTTTCTTAAGTTTTACCTTTCCTCGGATTGGGTTTGGTTATTGGTAGTGACCTTCGGACAGCCTCTGTACCAAAACTGGTGAAGTCCCAACATTTGAGGTTGGATTCGTGGGGGCTGTGGTTTATTCCAAATGCGAAGACTAGTCGCTTTCTTTCGACTTCGAACGAAGATGTGTCAAGATAGGACTCGCCCTTATACAGTGGGTCTGACTGTTGCCAAACCGAACAGCAAAGGAAATTGCACCAGGGTCGGTATCTACTTGTACTGGCCCTGGGGCGTTTGGTCAACGTCTTTTTCAGCGACTCTAATGTGGGTATACCCACCGTGAAATGAAGCCGTCAAGGCAGGTGTTCACGTAAAGCATAACTTTTCATTACTGTACAATCGTCTAAGTCGTTTCAAATAGAGAACGCAAAAAACTAGATTAGTCAGTAAGGTCACTTTTACTACGTTTAAATAACAACTGACCCACTTGACTGGATTTGTCCGTTCACATGATCAATGTAGATACAAAATTATTCTCAATATTGGTCTTAAAATGTTGCCTATGAATTATAAAGTTAGTTTATATAAAAAAAAAACTACTTAAATTTTCTAGAAAAATAATAAAAACTTTTTTCGATCTAATTCTCAGTCAATTCCACAACAAAAAACAAAATCATTCCACTAAAGTATTTCATTTCTTTACTGTTATATCTGTCAGAAATTTTTTTCTGATGGAATCCAATCAGGTGGTTGATTTGTTGTAATTGTTTTCGCCGGGAGAAATTTTTCTGACAGAATATTCCCTGCCTATGACCTCCTGAACGTAAAAAAAACTCATTTTCCCACTGTTGCATTTCATGTATGGCTATAACTGGGGCCTAATATGATCGAATGAATTACTGCTTCGGAATTGACCTTAAGGGCCACTTGCACCAAACGCATTTGACAATAGTATTTATTCGTTTATCTACTGTTTAGTCCTTTTCGGCAGATTAGGTTAAAATTGCGTTGCACGACGACACTTATTCATCTATCCATGGATAAAATATTTAAATATTTATCCATGTTCAAAAGGCTGGATAGTTGTGCCCAAACGCCAAATAGTAAAATTAAAAAAATATCAGCAGTGGATTTGTAGGAAGAAATTATAAATTTCATTCATATTGATTTTTATAACGAAGCAACATTGGAAAACAACATAATTTGAAAGTTTAATTTTTGTACCTTGATTTTTTCATGACTACTTGATTTCTTTTTTTTTTTCCAATTATACGAGTATACCTATTGCTGAACATTTTTAAAAGGGAAAGCTACAATATTACATGTTTCAGCCGTTTTGAAATTGGAGCTCTAGCTACCTTTTTTATAAATATCATTTTTACCGATTTTGTTACGTTAAAATTCCAATTCATTTGACAATTCAAAATATTTTTCCGTTAGTAGTGTACAAATTAATATAATATAAGGTTACTTATCCAGAAGGAATTTTGAACTTGTGCAACGCAAAGCAGGGGATTATCTATTTATTTGTTTATCTTGGGTTATCTATTCAGAAGTTTATTTATAGTTATCCAGTAACTTGGTGCAAGTGGCCCTAAGTGAACAAATATTTTGGGTGTCCTGTGAAAGTTCGTAAGGTTTTTTATTGCTTTTTGTTTTTTAATTAAATTTGTGCATTTAGGCTGAGATCATATTCAAACTGAGAAAGTGAAATGTATCCCACTTTACTCTACACTACAAAAACGTTCTAGACACTTGATCTCCTTTGATAGGAAGCACATCAGTGCTACAATAGGTGTCATCACAGGGCACTGTCTCATAGGCAGGCATGCAACAAGGCTTGGCGTTCTTTCAAACGATTTTTGCAGAAGCTGTCTTGACGAGGAGGAGGAAGAAACCATAGTCCATCTCCTCTGTACCTGTCCAGCTCTCTCACAAAGACGAAAACTCCATTTGGGAGCTTTCTACTATAATGATCTGAACGATCTAAAAAACATAGACATTCATAATCTCCTTCGCTTCATCAGAAGCTCCAATTGGTTCAACGAGTAGGAAGAATTGAATTTCAGATTCATGTGGTATCACAAGGGACCTTATATTGGTCTAAGTGTGTCGGCTTGCCGACAGCCACTTCAACCAACCTCCATTTATCCCATTTTTTTTCCAATTTCGCAGTACTTAAATTCCCTTAAATCCCTTGATACTTTTTTGCGAAAAAATCGAATTTGTAAAACGAAATTTGTATTACACGTTAAAAAAATTATATTAAATTAACCTTTAAAGGCTGGTACGCAGTTCAAGTGAAATCCAAATTTTCATAAAAATTTTTCACTGCGAAATGTTAAAATGAACTTTCCAAATGAAAATTTCACTGGGCGGTACGCAGTTCGAGTGGAAAATAGCGCTTCCAAAACTGAGTTGTAGGTGGCGATACAAAAATCTCTCCACCGCTATTTCACTTGGTTTTTATTGTCCGTCGCATTAATTTTTTGACATTTCAGTGTGAAAAATGATTTGTAGGATGCGGTTTAGAAATTTATTGGAATTTCAGATGTTTCCTTACGAGAATAATAAGTGTTTCGCACTTATAAAATAGTTTTTTTTTTTTCATTGAATATAGTGCAATAATGTTAGGTGTACAAATATTTGGTGGCATGGATGACCTTTTCCAAGCAGGGTGCCTCAAGAATATTTTTCTACCCAGTTTTTTTCAAGCAATACAGGCAGATGATCTTTGAAAATATGTGTAATTTCCATGCACGGTTAATTATTTAAATTTGACGACTGTCCGTGTCCTGTCTATTTTACAAATCAGGTATTGTTTGCCAAATTGAAAACTATTAAAATTGTCATGAACAAAATACGAACCATTTTTTTTTTTTTTTTTTTTTTTGTGTTTTTGGAGGTTCGCTGGAAGGGAAAATCATCGAAAGTCATTCGAGAACTAGTGTAACACGAGAGATGCTTCGACAATAGGATCTAAAACACCTCCCGAGAGCAATGACTTTTGCCAACCGAATGTGAATGTGCCTAGCCATTCGACATTGTTAAAAAATATATTGACTTAGCTAATTTTTATAGATCAACATGTTTTATCCGTCTTAATCTCCTGATTACACTGCCTGTATTTAATAATTCGGTTGTTTCTAAGCTAACGTGGTTGAGAAGCGTTGTGCATTTAAGGAACTTGTTCGACTTCTTTCTATACTGATTCAATATCTAGATCAGCGTTGTGCATTGAATATGACTTTGTTCCTTTGTAATATTTTTGAAAGACCTTAATTTTTTAGAAATACGTTTGGAGCGGTCATACCCACAAGGCCACAACTGGTGCCCGTAGGTCCATACTGGTTGCAGAATTTGGTTTTATGGCAATAACTTATTGTTATTGTGGTCGATCACGGATGAATGTCTTCCAATAGGTCAATAGGTACATTTTACTGTATGTATCACATGATTCACATAAAGTGAAGTTTCCAATTTGTTTCTTCCAGCTGTTTTCTTGTCTAGTAAAATAAAAGTGCGAGAGTTGAATATTGGAGTATTCTTTATTTTATATGTAACCTAAGATCTTCTTGAACTGCCACAAAACAATTTTTTTTTCAGCTCAGTCACCCTGCATAGATTTCTCCAACAAAATATTTCACTCTCTATTTCACAGCACTTTTTGGAGAGGAGTGAAAATTTCACTTCAATCGATCAGCGTACCAGCCTTTAGTATTAAAATCGCAAATTGCTATCATTACGGTGACTATTTTGTATGGTACTAGAAAAATTGCATAAAGGCAATTTACATGAGCAATTTTTTATGGATACCTACTTTTTCATGGTGAAATGTAGATGTTTCGATGAAATTACAGCAAAAACTTATACTTAGTTTGAAAGTTTTTGTGTTAGATTCCTCAAGATTTCGTGATGTTTACCTTTATTGCACGGAAGGCTTTTTAGACATCAAAAATCCCACAAAAAGGGATAAATCCAACGATATAAAAACACTGCTCCACGGCAATTGTATTTGGGGAAAAAAACTGAGTAAAAGGAAATATACTCAACTGTTTGAGGAAAAATTATCCAATTATCCCAAAAAATTAAAAGTAATTTTTTTTAATGACCCTCCAATTTTATCTTATAACGGGTGATTTTTTAGCTGGTTTGGTTTTGGCAACACTGGTTTTGACAGCTGACGTGTGTTTAGTACCTTGTGTCACTGTCAAACAGCTTCAGTTTGGTTTGCAATTTAACCATGGATCGTCTTACAAATGAACAACGCTTGCAAATTATTGAATTTTACTATCAAAATTCGTGCTCGGTTCGAAATGTTCATCGCGCGCTGCTTCCATTTTATGATCGGCATTCTCGACCTTCTGAGCAGTCTATTCGGAAGATTGTGACCAAATTTCGCACCAAATTTACTTTGTAGTGAAGAAAATATTGCGGCCGTATCAGCTAGTGTGACAGAAGACCGCGAAATGTCGATTCGGCGCCGTTACTGTCAATGGTGAACGCTACCGAGCGATGATAACAAACTTTTTTTTGCCCGAAATGGAAGTTCTTGACTTGCATGATATGTGGTTTCAACAAGACGGTGCCACATGCCACACAGCACGCGAAACAATGGCGCAATTGCGAGGCGAGTTTGGTGAACAGTTAATTTCACGTTTCGGGCCGGTCAATTGGCCGCCTAGATCGTGCGACACCATTAGATTATTTTTTGTGGGGGTATGTCAAGGCTAATGTGTATAGGGACAAGCCCGCTTCGATTGACGCACTGGAAGCCAACATCCATGCATTCATTCGTGAGATACCGGCCGATATGTGTGAAAGAGTATGCCAAAATTGGACTCAGCGGATGGGCTACCTGAGACGCAGCCGCGGTCAACATTTGCATGAAATTATCTTTAAACATTAAATTGCAAGGTTCAAACTATCGATTCAAATAAAAATATTTCATTCATTTTTTCGAATTTTTTGTGTTTTTTTTTTTTTTCTAAACCTCTTAAAAAATCACCCGTTATAAGCGATAAGTTCTTAAGTTTTTTTTTTTTTATTTTTTTTTTACCATCATCGAGGACACACAAAACACTACGTTCTCTTAGTGTGACCTCTCAGAAACGCTTTACACAACTGTTGTTTGTTGCGCGACTTAGCGTCATCTACCGATCTTCAATTTTATAGACTACTTCTTCCTACGTAAGATTTTAATTGATTCTATTCCTATTCCAGCCATAGTCACCATTCAAAACAGACATCAGATCCCCCTTTTGAAGTGCTCTCACTCCAAAATACATCATTATAATTTCGTTTAAAATAGGACACACCGCAAAAAAATTATAGGCATCCTCCCTCTCTCCACGGTTGCAGAGATCACACAGTATTGGGAGATCAGGACGATGTCTTAACACAAAAATAGTTCTTATCATCTCAGTTGAATGCCCATCCAGAAATTAAGTGTTACCATTAAGATTATATAGTTGACCTCACTATAATACATCCTGTGTAGTGACAATTTAGCTTCGTTTACTTTATTTCTGTATAAAAAGGATCCAGATTTTTTTTTCTATGATGTTCCCAAATTTTCTTCTTAGTGTAGTAGCTCCGTCCCTAGAGTAAAAACTTAAGACTTTTTTTGTTTTCTGAGTTTAGCTAGTTCTTGCCACTCTTTGATGCAACACGCGTTTTTGTCTAGCATATACTTCAAAGGCATTCGTCCATTTCCATGAATTTTCCTACATAAACAAAGTGTATATTTAACGTTTCCAAGATAAGGGGTGAACATGCTGTTTCGAAATGGACCATGAAGTTAGGGGTATTTTTGGGTAACTTTTTCACGGATTCAAAGATACCATACCCCCATACTTGTGCCGTGTAAAGAAGAATAGTCTGGGCAGTCGCTCTGATAGTTTGTTGCTTTGAGCTATGCATTACAGTTGTACTTTGGATCCAAACTGAATTTATGGCTCGTTTTGCTTCTGTCAGTTTCCACGTTCAGATTGGATGTTATTAAAAAACCAAGGTATTTTTACTCTCTTACAACTTTGATGGGGTCGGCTTGGTATATGTCCACTTTTCGTTTCTTGAGAACCGCCCTCCTCCGCTTCTACTTACTTACTTACTTAACGGGCTCCCGACCCGTGGAGAGTCTCTGCCTGAGACACTGCAGCCTTCCATCCTCTACGATCCCGGGCACGCTGCTTTTCATTTCATTTCATTTCATTTCATTTCGTTTATTCAATCTACGATATAAGTACAATCTGCTGCTTCCAGTTGTCCAGACCAAGCGCTCTGGCATCCGCGATGGCTTGGTCTTTGAACCGGAGGTTCGGTCTTCCTTGTCTTCTCGAACCTGGGGATTCGAAGATCCTCTTAACTGGAGCATTATTGTCCATTCGCTCGATGTGGCCGAGCCAATGTAGTCGACGTATTTTGGCTTTTTGGACTACATCCACATCTTGATACAGTTCATAGAGTTCGCAGTTATATCTTCTCCTCCATTCGCCCTCCTCGCACACAGGACCAAAAATCCGACGAAGAATTTTTCTTTCGAAGGAACCCAGTATTAGCTCTCCCTTCCTGCTTATCGTCCAGCACTCGGCGCCGTAGAGCAGAACTGGCAGTATAAGGGTTTTGTAAAGCATACATTTCGTCCCTCGAGTTAGGAGTTTTGAACCCAATTGTTTTGCCAAACCGAAGTAGCAGCGGTTTCCTAGGGTAATTCTCCGCCGGATCTCCACTAGGATGTCATTCGTGGAGTTCATGTTTACTCCGAGGTAGATGAACTCCTTAACTACCTCGAAATTGTTGCTATCAATAGTGACGTTTTGTCCTAGGCGGTGGACAGATGTTTGTTTGTTTGTTTATAGCATGTACTTAGTCTTGTCCTCGTTTACTTCAAGACAAACAGATTTCGCCTGTCCTTCAATCGCCGTGAAAGCTTCTATCACGGAGCGCTGTGACCGACCGATGATGTCAATGTCGTCCGCATACCCCAGCAGCTGAACGGATCTGTTGAAGATAGTGCCTTCCGTGTTGACACCTGCCCTACGCACTATCTGCTCCAGTACGAGATTGAAGAAGTCGCATGATAGCGCGTCCCCTTGCCGAAATCCGGTGCATGTTTGGAATAGTTCGGAGGAGCTGTTTCCAAATTGCACGTTGCAACGTGTGTTTTCGAGTGTCACGCGACACAACTGAATCAATTTTGACGGGATTCCGAATTCGGCCATCGCCATATACAGCTCCTGACGATGTATACTATTATACGCGGCCTTGAAGTCGATGAATAGATGGTGTGTCTCGACTTGAAATTCGTTGGTCTTTTCCAGGATTTGCCTCAGTGTGAAAATTTGGTCTATAGTCGATCTGCCGGGCCGGAAGCCACACTGGTACGTGCCGATTAGTGTGTTGCAGAACGGTTTAAGACGTTCACACAGTACGTTGGATAGGATCTTATACGCGACATTTAGCAGGGATATGCCTCGATGGTTCTTGCAAGACATAGGATCGCCTTTTTTGCAGATAGGGCATATGGAGCTGATAGTCCAGTCATCGGGCATGTTTTCTTCCATCCATACTTGGTTGATGATTTGGTGGATGCGTCCTACCAAAACATCACCTCCGTATTTAAAGAGCTCGGCTGGCAAGCCATCCAAGCCTGCGGCTTTATTGTTGCTTTTTTATAGCTAAGCCAACCTCTTCTATACTGGGTGGTGGAATAGGTTCTTCATTGGCTGGACGCGGGTTATCTTCTTGCCCTACCACTCTCTCAACATGATGCCCATTAAGCAACTGCTGGAAATGCTGCTTAAATACATCTACTATTCCCTGCGCTTCGGTGACTAGGTTTCCTTCGCTGTCTCGAAGAGCCTGTGTTCCGGTTTTGAAGCCAGCAGCCAGTTGCTTGGCTTTCTTATAGAACCTCCGGATGTTGTTGCGATCACGAGACTCTTCGATCTCCTTGAGCTGGGATACTGCGTAGGCTCTCTTCTTTCTACGCAGGATCTTTTTCTCCTCCCTTCTCCTGGCTCGATACTCTTCCCTAGCTGCCCTTGTTTTGCGCTGCAGCATTTTCTTGTGTGCATCTTCTGTCACCTTTTTCCTGTACACGCATTCATCATTATACCACGGGCTTTTTCGCTGGGGTGTCTGGTACCCTACAGTGGTTTCGGCCACCTCTTTGATGATGTCGCGAGACTGGCACCACTGATTGTTCCTCCGCTTCTAAAAGCAATTATTTTCGTTCTTTTCTAAATTCACTGTTAGATTCCAAGTTTGCAGAACTTCTGGAGTCTGTATTGATTTTATTATTTTTATTATAACTTGTAAAAGAGTGCTTCACGTGGGGTACAATCGAAAGCTGCTTGGAAGTCTACAAATAGGGCGTTAAGTTTTTTGTGTTTTTGCTTGTACATATATATTGTATTTTATCCACCGTCGATTAATTTTACTTTGAAGCCAAGTTGGAATTCATGTTTTCACTTTTACTCCAGTCTGTTAGTCTTTTGAAAATAAGGGCTGTAAATAACTTAGATACAGTGTTCAGGAAGGATAATCCTCTACAGTTTCCTGGGTTTGTAAAATCTCCTTTCTTTTGAAGCGGGAAAATGATGGACTTTTTAAAAATCTGGGGAAACTCAAACAGTAGATTAAATTCGCCTTTAATAGCTTGAGCCAAATCTGCGGATAGGTACCGTTTGTACTTAGTGTCAAAAACAGAGTATGTATTTGGAAAAGCCTATCGTTTCGTTTACAAACAGTTTGGATAGACGTCTCAACCATAAAAATAGTTGTGAAATTTTTGTGCAAAATGAAAAAAAAAAAAATACAGTCGGTCAATATCCTACAGAAGTTTTCGACAACTCAAAAATGTATGGTTAAGAGTCTTTTCGCGTTTTTGGATCGGTTTGCACAGACTATGAATATCACAGGCAATTAAATGAGAATATTTATAAATACAAAATGTGTAGCAATCAACTCGCTTAAATCGGGTCAGCAAGAAACATAATTGTAAAGATTAACTCACCTGAAAAAAAAGGAGCAAACATAGTTCAGACAAATGTTGCACATATTAATATTCATTTATTCAAGTTAAACAGAATGTGCCGCAATAGTAAAAAATTTCAGTCTCGACTTTAAATTTACAGAAGTTTGTATGGAAAATACGACCACTTTGAACTTACATTTAGAGTCGAAACTTTTTAAAGCTCAATGTCTGCTACGAACTAGCAAAAGCCTAGCTTGTAGTAACAGTTAGCTCTTCCCTAAGCTGCATTATTTTGTTAATATTTCCACATTGACTTTCAAGATTAAGGAAACAATTTTGTTTTATTTCATTTGCAGCAAAGAAGCTGCCTAAAAATGTAAACCCCCAGGGGGTATTCGCTTGCAATGAACTGGACCTGAAGGAGGTGACCGTATATGGCTTCGATTACGATTACACCTTGGCTTGCTATAAATCGTGTTTACATGATTTACTGTACAACCTTGGACGTGATATGTTGATCAAAAAGTTCAAGGTAAGTTCAGTCACTATAGCCATTTCGGTTGGATTCTTCACATATACATCTACACCCATATCAGTATCCAGAAGAAATTTCTCAACTAGAGTACATACCAGGATTCGCCGTACGTGGCCTGCACTATGACATCGAAAAGGGACTTCTACTCAAGTTGGATTCCTTCTTGCAAATCCAGTTGGGCTCCGTATATAGGGGACGAACGAAAGTTCCCGACTGTGAAGTACTGAAAATCTACAAAAATCGAATAATACCAATTGCCTATGTCGAAGGGCATACCAGGAGCTATCAGGTACTGATGCTACTACAGGCAGCAGTTGCATTTATTATTTCTTTTAAATTATCTACTTTTATTTTTTTTTTATACACTTTTGTAGCAAGATGTTAAATCGAAAATGGTGCAGCTAGCGGATTTGTTTTCCGTCCCAGAAATGTGTTTACTCTGCAACGTTGCCGAGTACTTCGAAAAGAATCACATTGATTATCATCCGGAAATATTGTTCCATGATATTAAGAGTTCTGTCCAGCGTTGTCACCCAATTATGCATCAAATAGTACTAAAGGATGCTGAGAAATACATTGAGAAGGATCCCGTTTTGCCAGCATATTTTGACCGTCTTATACAGGCTGGCAAAAAGCTATTCTTAGTAACGAACAGTCCTTTTCCATTTGTGTAAGTACTGTGAAAAAGTAACAGGGCCGTGATGTTAGCTTTTCTAGACATGGAAATATTTGTAAATGTTTAAATAGAAATTTAGGGGGCCAAAAATGGCTGAGCTTCATTTCAGAATTAGTTGCAAAATACCCAAAGTAAAAGGGAACGCGTTGGAGCTCTATTATACGAAAGGTGAACTCCCCATTTATATACAGGGTGTCTGATATTCGAATTGGCAACACATTTCCCAGCGATTAGCAATTTGACAGCTGACAGCTGAATTGGCCTCAAATTCTCAACCAAATGGAACAAATCGTTCAACTCAAACAACATATTATAGCCTTTTCACACAAAGCCGAAAACTCTGCGATGTATTCACACCGAACGCCAACTAGTTTTCGTGCGACGACGTTTAAATCAACTGTGAGACACTAGTCGTTAAATTTCGGTCCAAACTGTTTTGGTTACAAAAATTAAATTTTAAAATAATTATTTAAAAATAATATTTTCCAATCAATTACATGTGGAAAATGATTTTAAGTTCTAAGTTGCGAAATTTGTTCGGTCAACTATTATGCTGAATTTGCTGAGGATTGCAAAAGGTGTGTTTGTTGAGCAGCGCAACGATTGGAAGTCGTTTTCGTGCGGTGTTTTCATGGAAAACGACTTTAAACGACTCGTTTTTTAAACTGAAATATGTATGGGAAAACTTCTGTTTTCGTGTGTTTTCGCGAAAACCCGGGTCAACCCATTTAGGCAGCAGTTCGACCGAAACTCTGGCAGCTGACAATTCAATTCAATGGCTAAAAGAAAGCCAATCTGCTAGCTGCTCTTTTCGCAGCAAATTCCATCGTATGGTCTGTTTGAAAACACTTTGTGACTGGAGCGCTGTGAGTTACAGACCAAGTCCTAATAAAGTGATTTAAAATGGACTATATATATACTTTTCTCTCCTTTTAAGATCCATTAAGTTACCATCCTGCCCTCTTCTTTATTAGTTCACTTTTCTTCTTTTTTTTGTTTTTGAAGCTTTGTTTTTCCGAACTTTGTTTGTTATTGTCTTGATACGAGGCTTGGGAATAACCCATTTTGTCCGCCTACTGCTGCCTAACTTCAATAATAAGGAGGGTTGTCCTTCTGTCGGAATACTCTATTCTACAAGTTAAACTTCACGGCCCTCATAATCTGAGAGCGATGTTAGGATCTATATCATGGCCCGAATCACATTCACTTCACAAGCAATGACAGCCTAATTTGAACAAAATAAATAGGAATAGGGGAATGACTCTACTGGCGGGACCACACTGGCGGGACTATTTCGACGTTATTATTGTTCAAGCTCGAAAACCGAAGTTCTTCACAGACGAATCTCGCCCAATACGCTTATATGATGAAAAGACAAATACACATGTATGGGATCGAGTATCCAAACTGGAGAGAGGAAAGATCTATTATGAAGTACAGTCTCAACAGCAGAGATCCAATCTGAAGCAACTTAACATGAAGCTTTTTTTTAGGGCACTGTAAAACAACTGCAGGATCTAACAGGATGGAGTGGACATTCTGTACTCTATTTCGGTGATCACCCGTACAGTGATCTGGCCGATGTCACATTGGAGCACGGCTGGCGAACAGGCGCCATAATAAGTGAACTGACGGTAAGATTATTCATGCGTCTGTGGGCAGTTTTGACCGCTTTGATTTCAGCACGAGATCAACACCCTCAATGACGAGCAGTTCAAAAAGAACGCCAACTGGCTGCAAATGCTAACCCAATTGATCGAGGATCATCAAGACAACGAATGTGAGGCAGCTCAAGTCAGCCTAAGAAATTGGATGAATGAACGCGACGAACTAAGGTAGGGCCGCTGGAATTTTTCCACAAACACACATATTTATATCAATATCCTTTCAGAAATGAAACGAAAAAGGTTTTTAACAAACAGTTTGGCAGCGTGTTTCGCACATACCATAATCCGACATACTTCTCTCGGCGATTGTTTCGATTTGCCGATATTTACACAAGCGATATAACGAATCTACTCAAATACTCAGTATCGCATACATTTTATCCTCGACGAGGTGTAATGCCTCACGAATATATCTCATATTTCATGTAGGAACGTTTTCGAAAGCTATTCCCAGTAATTGAATCTTTAAAAATGCTTTAGACCCACCTTTGAATTGCTCTCTTGCTAAACATTTATATAGATAAACTAAATCGATAAATATTTATTAATTTCCTAGCTTTTAAGTGATGAAAAAACAAATGCAAAAATGCATTCAGGCATCCAAGTGTCTTTTAATAATTATGTAAAATGTAAATAGTTTAAAGCAAACTTGTTAAGAGCGTGTCGAAAGGCACGTGCATATTTTTAACTGCAATAGCAGGAATGCGTTTTTTTTTCTTCCCATCCTATACATAGAAGTCACCATGCGAGGAGGTTTGCTAAAAGACAGAACAAGGCTGGTTTTCCAGAAGGTCGTTTCGTTACGGTTACCCATTAAAAAAAAAAAAAAAACCATGATTATTGGAGACTGTTATTGATGTTGTTATAATAAAAATTGTCGTTGTTATCAATTATGTACAATAATAAATGTGTTAAGATAATAAAATAAAAAATACGTACCTAGTGCAAAACTTTTCATTTCCATAAATAAAACAGTGGCTGTCAAACAACGCACAGGGCAAACTTTGAGAGTGTGTTTTAAGATTCTATGTATGGAAAGAAGTTTTTGGATAAGTGAACTGTTCGAGAGTGTTTACATAGTTGAGAACGACAAGTGTATACATATAACAAATTTGCAAAGGGACAAAGGTCAAAAAGAGGGGTGAATAACAAGTCAATAAAATGCATCGCAAAAACGGGTCACCTCTTTAATAAGGCGTCCAAGAACGGACTACTGACCACAAAAGAGTGGTGAAAACGTTTCAAAAACGATATCCTTTTCCATGTGCCATAAAAATAATCAAAAAAACATCGAAAAATGCGTCAGAAACGGTCAAAAACTAGTTAAAGCATCAAAAAAACGACAAAAGAGTGGTGAAATCGTTTCAAAAACGACATCCTTTTCGATGTGATACAAGAGGAATAAAAAAACCCATCGAAAACTACAATAAACGCGGTCTAACACTAGTCAAAAAACGCGACAAAGTACTTACTTACTTACTTAGGTGGCGCTACAGTTCGGGGTGAACCAGGGCCTCAACCAACAAGCCTCTCCAGCTGGCGCGGTCCTTAGCCAACTGCCTCCAGTTGCGCACTCCAAGTTGGTTGAGGTCGTTTTCCACTTGTGCGCGCCACCTTAGGCGAGGGGTTCCTCTACTGCGTTGACCCTCTGGGTTGGAATCGAAAACTCTGCGGGCCGGAGCGTTGATGTCCATTCGCTCTACATGTCCTAGCCATCTCAAACGTCCAATGCGCAGTTTTTTGACTAGGTCGATGTCGCTGTACAGCTCGTATATTTCGTCGTTGAATCGTCTCCTCCAAAACCCGTCAACGCAGACGGGACCGAATATCTTACGAAGAATTTTTCTCTCGAATCGACCAAGGATATCTTCATCCGCTTTGGAAATAGTCCATGCTTCAGATCCGTACAGCAGGACTGGGATGATGAGGGTCTTATACAGAGTCTCCTTAGTCTTTCGGGAGAGCGCCTTACTACACAGTTGCCTTCTCAGCCCAAAGAAACAGCGGTTGGCAAGAGTTATTCTCCGTTAGATTGCTGATGAGATGTCATTTTCAGATGTTATAGCAGAGCCAAGGTAGACAAAGTCCCTTACTACCTCAAAGTTATAGCTACCTAGTGCGACGTTCTGTCCGATTCGTCGATGCTGGGTGTCCCTTCTTGTTGACAGCATATACTTTGTTTTGCCCTCGTTAACCGCTAAGCCCATTTTAGCCGCTTCTGTGTCTTTGCAAACGCGCCAGTGACAGCTCGCTGTGTTCGCCCAATTATGTCAATATCGTCCGCATATGCAAGTAATTGTACAGACTTTTGAAAGATCGTACCTCGTAAGTTAGCTTGTGAGTTTCGCACAATTCGTTCAAGTATGATGTTAAAGAAGTCACATGACAGTGCATCGCCTTGTCTAAATCCTTTTTTGACATCAAAGGTCTCGGTTATGTCATTGCCGACCATAAGCGACAAAGGCGTGTTGAAAATCGTTTCAAAAACGACTGTTTTGGCTTCGGAAACCAATTTTTATGAGCGTTGTACCTACTTCCTTGGCGTTCAATAAAAATTACACCTTATTGTTTAGCACGAAGTGCTATAAAAAACTTTATTAAAAGGAAAGGAAAAAATTAGTTTAAATTAGTAATACAAAGAAAATAACTCACTTTGGTCTCTCCCGCTTGGCTGTCCATCAAAGAATACGAAATGGCAATCTTTTATGTGGTATTCGTTTGGGCTTCTTCAGATTTGCCCTCAGATTTCAGATTTCGTGCGCCTAATCGAACATAAAAATGTCACTTGCTCTTTTTTGTGCTGATATTTGTGTGATTTGAATATGTGTAGTCTTCGACACTTTTCTAAGCGATTTCCATTCACTGGTTAAATTTTGTATTAAAACATTAGAAATATTTGTCCCGATTGATTTCTAAATATTTATATATAAATAATTTACAAAAATAGATTCACTCGATGCAATGCCTTTCTTTGCTGGAGAAAAAATTTACTAAAAAAGTAAACAAACTCCATCAGTTGTCAAACTCAAACGCACTTGTATTGGTAAATCTGAGAAAATATCTAGATTCGCAAAAGTGCTCTGAAATCTGAAAAAGATTGCTTTTTCCTGTACCAAACGAACATAAAAATTGCTCTGAGAGCAAAAAAAGTGCTCTGAGAGCGCCCAATCGATTACCACATAACATTTTACTTCAACACAAGAAAAAAGGGTGCTGCCAAGCACATTCGAAAGGTAATTTATGGGAAATTTGAGTGTGTTCACAGAGGACACCAAGCGAGAGATAAAAGATAAAATAACAAAAATACAAATGTGTGGCTGGGTTTTTAACAACGACATCAAAAATTGGTGGAAAAAAGAATCAAAAAACGCATAGGAAACTACAACAGAAGCGGTCAAAAACTAGTTAAAGATTCGACTAGACGAAATGTTAAAAACGGGCGGAAAATCGTCAAAAAGCGGTTTGAAAAACACTTAAAAAAAATAGTTGAAAACCTGAAAAAAAAAAAATCCTTAAAAACTCGTCAAGAAACTGGCTTAAAATTTGTCAATAAGGTGTCAGAAAACTGTTCGAAAAACGCCCCCAAAATTAACCACCTCAACAACGAAAGGTACTCGTATATGCTGAGCAGGTAACCCTCACGAAAGTTAAAGGCCGAGGTGGTAAGTCCGTTCCAACGTTGGCTCAGGACCCTTGGCCCCCCCTTTTTGAAAAGTCATCAAAATGGCCCCTTTTCCAGTTTAAGTAAAATTTTACTCTTTATTGACCGAAAACGATTGCAAACATATGAAAAGAAATGTTTCGTGATGAATAAATTAGTTTTTTGTTAAAAATAATTGTCTTTGTTGATCTGTTTTCTTTTTTTTTTATTAGTACTTTATGCGGTGGCCTCTTTTTTGGCTCGGGCCCCTTTTTATTTCAGCGGCAACGCTGGTCCGTTCCCTTACAGATTACCTATTCCATATTGCGTCTTAAATCACTAAGAAATTTTCCGCGCATCATGTTCACAGTGGTGATCAAGTATCGTAACAGGATTGATAAAATGATTTCCCAGCCCATTACCTACTTAATCCACCAACGATCGTATCCAAAGTGGGCCACATTCAGTAAGTCAAATTTCAGTTTTGTTATTATGTAAATAAATTGAATTGTTTTATTAACGGGCGCTGGTTACAAACACAACATTTCCAAAAGAATTAACGTACAAATGAGTTTGCTTATAGATTTTTTTGTTTAACATTAGGTTCATATAAATTATTTTAAGACACAAGCAACACAACAACAGAAGCGTTTCTCTGCACTTTTCAGTTGAACTACTTTCGCATTGAAGCACAAACTTTAAGAACATGTTGTTTCTCGAGAAGCACTTCATTTCAGTAAGCAGCAATAACAATTCTTCATTTCATATAGTTTCTATGTATATAATATGTATGTATAAAAAAATCGTTGTTAATTGCATTTATCTATTTTCTAGAAATAGATTTATATATATAAAAAAAGAGTTTTTTTCGTTTAAATAAATTATAATACAATAATAAAGTTAAAATAATTGCGGTTGCTTTGTAAATGATTGTAAGCTTCCCCTCGGTTTTGGCAAATAAGTGTCCCTTTTCTTCGAAGCGGTTATCTTCACTTAATATTGATACCAGGGCTGACGCCTGACCCATTGCAATCGGTTGCTGGTCTGATCGGAACGGATCTTTATACTGGCGCCTTCAGCGGCACGAACCGTTTCCTTCACCTGAAATGAGACGAGATGAGTATTTTTAGTCAGAAATTTTAAAAATGACATCGAACTGAAATGAGTCCAAAAGTCGCTTTAGGTACTAACACTTTGCATAAGATTCTGGGCGTTGCCGACCAACATCTCGGTCGCCTCGCGATCCTCGTCGGAGCCCTGGGCGCCCAACATGGTTGCCTTGACAGTCGAAAGAATCTTCAATTGCGTTCCAATAGTGGGAATACGTTCGCAAACTTGCAGCAGATTGGTACGAATTCGGCGATCTGTGCACTGGCGTGCCAAATCCTTGGCCAGACGTGTTACATCCTCTGATGCTTCAGCAATTTGTTTAGCAGTGGCGATAAGTTCACGTTTGCTGCCCTTTGAGTCGGCACGAACCAATTCCGAGAGTCTTGCCATCAGGACTGCCATACGTTTGGCTGCGGCGATAATTTCATTGTCCTTGGACGACCATTGGCGTACCTCTTGATGAAGTCCACGAGCGGCAATCTATTTAAATGTACAAAAGTTAATTTTCATGTTGGGGGGTTTGTTCAAAGTTTTTTCGTTGTTTACCAAAATCGGTTGATTGGCGTGTGGCATTGTGCGGAAGACTTCGTCTTCGTCGTCCGTTTCTGGCGGCGGTGGACGAGATGGGGCCATGCCTTCGCGAGGTAGTGGAGGACGTGGTGGGGCACGTTCGGCTTAAGGGAGAAGACAAAGATCTTACTTGGCTTAAAAGAAAAAAAAAAGAAAAACATCTACCTTACCTTTACTCTCATTTGACGACAAGTGCAAGGCACTGAGTTCAGGCACTGGCGGCGGCGCATCGGCTTGCGATGGTGCAATTGCCGAGCGTACATCTCTCACATCAGCCAGGAGCTATTGGAGGAGAAAATCAGCTGCTGGATAAAAAGAACATGTCCTCGCACAACTCACCCTCTTGTATGAGTCCCTCCAGGCACTGGCGCGAGCACTATCATTGATATTGGTTGCAACCATCTTGGCATCTCCAACCATGGCGGGCAGTGAGTTCTCCAAGCGATTGGTGGCTGCATTCAGTTTAGCTGTGAAAACGGGGTCTTCCGAGTTATCGGCTTCCTGCTTGGCCACGAGCAATACACGGTTCACTAAACGTGCGATGTTCGATGTGTTGTCAACCATCTTTTGCGGCTGCTTTGTGTGTATGGCATCTTCGCAGAGCTTCACATACACCTGCATATGGTCCTCGGAAGTTTTAATGAAATCAGCTGGATTGGTGGCCTGATCGCAGAGTGTTCTCATCCGCAGTACCGTGTCGGCGTATTGCTGCTTCAAGTTATTTAGATGCTCCTCGGCTGCGCTGCTACCTGGATAGTTCATTCGGATGCGGCCGGCCGATACAAGCTGCGGTGTCAAACTATCGACTTGAGTCGCGGAGGACAACAAGATCTCGGCGATTTTCTTGTTACCCCCAGAGCCGCCAGCCGCCACCATTCGACTGGTTTTCGACGCCCTATCGCTAAACGCTTGCAAGTTGTTGGACTTTTGGTTGAAGTTCTGCTCTCGGTTGGGTGTGCCCTCGGGAACGTTAACAGCTTCGCTGAACTGTTTCAGTGGTGTGGATACGTCCATAAAGTCCTGAACGATCCTATTGACCAGGGCGTTCTGAATCGCCTCCTTCAGCTCGTGCAACTTGTGCGTGAGTTTCTTGGCGAATTCTTTAGCTTTTGGTGTGCTGCCGGCTGCGTTCATTTTTAGGTACTCCACCTCGTCGCAGAGCTGCAAGATCTCGGCCTTTTGATAGCCGGGACAGCCTTCTGCAACTTTCCTGCCTTCTTCCACTATCAGACCGATTGCTCTTTCGCCCAAACCGTTGTCATTGATCTCGGGATTCTGCAGCCATTTGCATGCCTGCTCCAATCGGCCTTGGATAGTATGAGCGGTTTGCTGGACACCGGCTTTGTTGACTCCTGCTACTGCATTCTGTAATGCCTGTTGCAGGCTGCCCAGCTTTTCGCGGAGGTTCTTCGCCAGACTCTCTGCCTGAGGGCTGGTCCCTTTTCCGTCCTGGCGAAGTTCGCATAATGCATTCGCCATTGTTGTAATGTCATCGGCCATTTTACGAATTGGCATCGAGTCCTGGGGAAGGCATCTATCGGCCACCTCGTGAGCGTTTTCTATTATTTGACGCAGCGCCTTCTCACCGACGCCTCCCTTCAGAGCGTACGGATTGGCCAGCCAGTCATTGGCAAGTCCTGCTTTATTGTGAATGGCGTTGCTAATCTTCTTCAGCACCGTGAGGTTGTCCAACTCACTGGTGTCCTCATCATAGGTAGTCAACTGCAGAACACGAATGATCTCCTGGATTTCATCAGTCATCCGCGAAGCCAAGTAGTTTCGATTCTCGGCCGCCTCATCCACTCCGACGCCGTTTTGCTCAACAATATGAATGTACACCTTCATGCTGCAGATAAGAATCGGCGCTAGGATTTTCACTTGCTCGAGGCAACGCACCAAAATTTCACTATGCACCTGATGCGTGAGCTCCTTCTCACGGGCACTCACCTCTCGCGACACTTTACTAAGGCACGGACTAAGATCCTTAAGGAATTGCACCAGATCCTCCATTGATCCAATCACTTCGGCAATCGCCAAATAGTCCAACACACGTTTGCATTCCTGGATGATTTTACGCACCTCGGACTCATCGAAGCACAGCAGCAGAGCAGACGTTCCCTGTAGGATACCACGACTTCCCTCGATAAGCTTTTTACGCGCCGGACCCGAGTATGGATCGCCTTTCAGCATGTCAGATGCTTCCTCTAGTAGTTGGGAAGCGTTCTCCACACGCATCAAGGCGGATGGCATATCCTGTTTGAGGATATTATCATCGGAACTGTTGATTGTTTCCCGGCCGACTTTAATCAGATTAGTGACAGCCATTGACACCACCTGCACTGGACGGCTAAGGTCTGGCATAGCGTTGCCATCTTCAGCTTCTTCGTGAAGAATCACCAATCGGGATACCTTGAGAGAATAAATACATTTTCGTTACACGACAAAAATTCGCTTGATTTCTATTTGATCAAAAGATGCGCCAAAGAAAGGAGCAGGCAAAGTAGCATAATTCACGCGACAGTTTTCTTTGACTGCAAACATATGTAAACCGAAGGCAGAACCATCATGGTTTACTCATCCATCACGATCTTACTTGACACATTCAAGAAACAAGAATCTAGTTATCTTAACTCGACTAGATCGGTCTGGATAAGATGCAACCTGAACGCCAATGCTCGATTGGTCGGGAACTTAACTTTTTCTACGTCATCCACATATCCGAGCTGTCAACTTGGCACTCAGTCACAAAATTCTTGACTATATTCCTCGGCTAAACCTTCGTAAACGTCAACTGACACAGCTGCTCATTATGGTCGATTTCAGGCAATTAAAACCGATATACATCTAGTCAGACAGCTGGTCAGACTTACTAAACTAGATACTTGAACGCCCCCACTGACTCTGTGAAGGACGACGAACGAGACTACAAAGCGCAAATTTAATAAATCCGTCTTTGACAGAAGCTCAAGCCAACATTCCCTGAACCCTGATACCCATTTCGTTGCAGAGACAGACGGCCATATATTAGACGTATAAGACATAAGAGGCAGCCCAGATAGAGATGTGAAGACAATTTGCATATAGCAACCATTCAGCGTTCGAAAATAGCCTACGGATGTGCATGTGCTTCGCATTACCTAAAATAAACGAAATCAAAAATTCAGTTGGGGCAATCCTGCAACAGTAGGCGTTTTTCTTTTTAAGTTCAGAGCACAACCTGAACTGTTATACAAAAATTTCGTGTTTCTTTTTTAGCTCAGGCACTTCGGAGCTCGAATTTGTGTTTTGAGCTCAGAATAAATTGACTGAGCCTCCTGAGTAAAAAGCTGAGTACACATGTACATGCTCATGCACACTTCTAGTCACATTTGAAGGACAAAAAAACAGGAAAAACAAAACATCCTCTGCACCCTCTGAGCACGCATGGTTCAGAGCGCGCTCGTAATGCTCGACAGTGATGGAAAAGCAGATACAATTGTATCTTTTGGATACAATCAGAAAATTAAGTTACACAGATACAATCCAATCGAAAAAGTTGCAATTTACCTAACATATTTTTGCTTCAAAAGTTACGCAGTTACAACCTTCTTTAAAAGATACAATGTGCCAAATCATGAAATACTAAAACATAAGCTACATGCAAAACATTATTACATGGTTTTTGCGGAAGACCTCCGTGAA
Organism: Cheilosia vernalis; assembly: GCA_949126925.1. Taxonomy (NCBI): domain Eukaryota; kingdom Metazoa; phylum Arthropoda; class Insecta; order Diptera; family Syrphidae; genus Cheilosia; species Cheilosia vernalis. The sequence continues at coordinate 17,371,191 of OX421363.1, read as the reverse complement.
GTGTAAATTCAGGGGCCCTATTATGTAAAACGATTTTCGTTGAAACGAAATCGTTTTCGTGTAAACGTGATTGCGTAAAACGAGAATCGTTTAAGATTCAACGATACTCGTTTTTTCAACGACTGACATTTAGCAGTCGTATGGCTTTTTTCGTTTTCGTTCAGCTGTTATAAATATTATTGCGTGGAAATGAGTGCTCATTGGCTTTATGGAAAGCAACCCACTAAAAATTATTTGCCCAACAGCCAAGCTAAGGCGAAGTCTAAAATACTTTCTTTACTCTCCACTATCCAAAAAAAAGAATGGAAGAACATTTTTACAATAAACTTGAAAAATAGTAACAAAAAGTTGTTTATAAACTAAATTTTTGACATTTCACATAGGTGTGAAGTTGGTTGCGCTACAAAAAATGAATGTATTTTCGGTTTCAGTTGGCAACATCTTTCTAACAGCTTTATCGTGTTACATAATCGGTCTTTGTTGTGACTATCGTTTTCTTTGTTATCGTTTATTTGCCACTCGTTTCGTATTACGTAATAGGGCCCCAGGCGTTAGATCTTATCGCCCAAAATCATAACGCCCAAATTGAAAAATGTCATAACGCCCAAAAGCCAAGACATCGCCCAAAATTTAAAGGAATAAAGCGTCACAAAGCCCAAATAGAATGACATATCGCCCAAAGCAATTATCTAATGTCATAACACCCAAATCTAGAAATGTCATAACGCCCAAAATATTTCTTGTTATTAAGTTTGGGCGTTATGACATTTCTAAAACCAGAAAACTTACTTCTGTTTAATATCAAACAAAATGCAAAAAATATAGTTTCGGTGTTCTTATTTTTGTCATTTTCTACAAAAACCGTTATTTTATTCCTGCTTTGTTACAAGCTATATAATTGAAAAAGTCATTATCCTGTGAAGTGTTGTGAAGTGCGTTCGTGCATCGAAAAGAAAGGGTGTGCGAAAATTTTGAATAAATAAGTGGTAAAAGGGTTAATTTCAATTTAGTTTATTAAAAAACGAAAAGCAATTATACAAACAAAAATCGGTGTATGAGGGTAACATCGGATGGTAGCTGCACCGTGCCCGAAATTAAAAAATTTAGAGCATGAACATGGTGACCCAGAAAATATGTACAATGAACTTAAAGTAGTACACCAAATTAAAACAAACCATGTTCTAGTCCTGCAGTGCTTGTAAGTGATGCAAGTTCTTCATTCTTGGCATTAGGAAAATGTTTGAAAATATTTGTGCGAAGTAATATAATCATTTATCACCTACCGCCGCCCTAGCGTCGCGCCGCGCCGCGCCTCCTCGCTGCGCGCAAGAATATGTTTCTAATATTTTATTCTGTTTTTTACATTATAGCAGTCAGAATTTGGGATTAAAAGTCGATACTTTTCTGCAATTTTTTTTGGGCGATTTGACGTTTTCTTTCTCAATATTTTTGGCGATGTGACGGATTTTGGGCATTGTGACATTTATTTACTTGGGTTCTTTAACCTTGGGCGATAAGACCCAACGCTACTTTAAGAAAAAATAATGAATAAAGAAACGCCCAAAATCAATGTCATATCACCCAAATTTACATGAATTTTCCACCAACAAATTGCCTAGTGATGTTTCGGGCGTTATGACATCTTTCAATTTGGGCGTTATGGTTTTGGGCGATAAGACCTAACGCCGTAAATTCAGTAACGTATCACTGGCATCATGATGGTCGGTCATGATGTTTTGAAAATGTTCATTGATGCAACTATTGGCATCATTTTCAACTTCAAGTACTGATTCGCCGGCCAAAAAAAAAGAAAAATATCGGAAGAGAATGAAAAACAAGGGTGAGCGGCGCATTCTAAAATGATTTTGGATTTTGAAATAGTCTCAAATTTTAGGAATTTTCCTTCTTTTAATTGTTTTAACTCAAACTCAAACGCCATATTCAATCAGCAACGCATCAGCATAAACCATATTGCAAGCAAACTTTGATGCCTCATCACTTCGCAAATGTTTGGGTTACTGAATTTACAAAAGTGTTTATTTCAATAGAATATTTTTATTATTACTACTATTTTCTTGATAATAAAATTTCAAAAATTGATAGCGTTATTAATGCTGTTACCCTCATTAAAATTTAATTTGGTGATTTTATGTTTCTGAACAAACACAATAATTCATACTTTCAATACCACATTCTTCGGCTTGTATGGAAAGAATTTGTTCATATACCTACAAATTTATGCCGAAATCGACTTCAGTTGAAAAATGTTCAGTGCAATGAAACCAAGAATTTGTTAAGAAATTACGCTGGTCATAACTTTAAAATTAAAAATGTTCATTTATAAAAGAGATCACTAACAAAAGTTATATTGATCAAGGCGAACTAATAAGCAAAAATCCTGAGGAGAGACATATTCACCTCTATTCTGAGATCCGAATCGAATAAAAAGGTATTCGATTTCCTCAAATTGGCATTCGTACTTTCGATTTCGATAGAAATTAATTTTTTGTTCATTTCTCCCCGCATTCACAGTTTCGATTGCATCGAGTTAAATGACAAATTAATTTTCGAGCTAAAATTTCTGACCGAAAGCTGGATAAAAACGTTGTGGAATTGTTTTTTTTTTTTATTAATTTGAAACAAATATTGCTTACTTTTATCACAAAATGCATATAAATCGCATATTATGAACTAGGAAACAACTAGTTTGTCTTATGAAAATGTCGTCCGGCAGATTAAATGGATTCGATTTGTCTCGCAGTATTCTTCGATTCAAGTTGACCGATTCTTCCTCCAAAAATACATATAAAGCCATAATATATATGATTAAAGTAAAACAAAAATTCGCAATCTGACAGCTAGGTTAGGTTAGGTTAGGTTGAGTGGGGTTGTGAGTTCATCACAATAAGACCAGGCACCATAGTGGGCCCATCGCCATCCCCAGGGAACCGTTACGGTTAAAAACCTAAACCAAATCGCCCAAACAATCAATTTCCCTGCAGAATTTAATAATGGTCCCAATATTGTTTGAGGAACCAACCTCCTCTAAGTGATTAAAGAAGTACCTGCCAAGGTGCTTCCTTCTACTCCGAGCGATTGCTTGACACTCACATAAAATGTGGAAGATGTCTTCCGTGACTTGTAGGTCCTCTCAATACCTGCATATGTCCGAGCTAGCTAGTCCTAGTCTCATGGCATGCTTCTTTAGAAGGCAATGTCCAGAGAGTATTCCTACCGTTAACCTTAGTTTGGTTCTACTGAAGTTGACTAATTCTTCAGACTTTCTCCAGTTTAAAATGGGCCACAGTGCCTTTGAGACCCTGTGACCATCTAGCTGTGACCATCTTGTGGCTGCTAAATGGGAAGTTTTTTCAAAAGAAACCCTTCTAGCCACGGCCATTGGTGGTCTTATGTCCTCAATCATGGTGTTAGGTGGGAGCTCCGCTCCTTCCTTAGCTAGAGCGTCGGCCTTTTCATTACCTTCAATATTACGACCCAACATAATCTGACACGCTTCTGCGAACATAATGCCTTGAGCATTGTGCGGCAATTCCTTACTAGTTCAGATTTAGTGGTATGTGACTCTAGCGCTTTAAGCGCAGCCTGACTATCAATGTAGATGGCGATATTCTTATTGGATATTGATCTCATCTCAAGTACCTCCGCAGCTTTGAGTACTGCCAGAATCTCCGCCTGGAACACACTGCATGTGTCCGGAAGTCTCAGGGCCAGATGTAAGTCCAGTTCATTGGAGAATACACCAGACCCTGTGCCCTCACTGGTTTTGGAGCCGTCAGTATATACCTATCGAGGTCTCATTTACCCTCGACACCAAGTTCCTATACCAATCCTCTCTGTCAGGGTACAACACATCATACGGTGTGTCAAAATCTAGTGTACCAAGACCTTCATCCGAATTTTCCGGTATTTCGGAGAATGATTCCTTCAAAATATTGCTATGTCCTACCCTACTGTTCTTAAAGAGCCCAATATTAGTGAGCCGTAGCGCACTATTGAGGGCTGTTTCCATAAGTTCACTCATCGTGTTCAGGAATTTTCCTTGAACAATGATAACTACGTCATCAGCATATGCGATGACTTTGAAACCTGCATTGTTTAACTCTTTAAGTATGTCATCCATGACCAGCACCCAAAGGAGGGGAGAGATAACCCCTCCTTGTGGGGTGCCTCTGGTAACAGATTTTCTTATCGAACTGTTTCCGAGAGTGGAATTGATATTTCTCGTCGAGAGCATTTCGCATAGCCAGTTGGTGATGCGTTGCTCGACATTTATCTTTTCCAAGGCACTTTTGATTGCATCTTTCCTGACGTTATTAAAGGCACCCTCAATGTCCAAAAAGGCAGCTAATGCAAATTCTTTCTGGTGAAGACTGCCTTCTATTTTGCCTATTACCTCGTGTAGAGCCGTTTCTACCGATTTACCTTTCAAGTATGCATGCTGAGCATTACATAGAGTTCCGTTGCAACACTTGCTTCTTATATGGATGTCGATAAGCCTTTCAAGTGTTTTGAGGAGAAATGACGACAGACTAATAGGTCTGAAGTCTTTCGCTGAAGTATGACTTGGTTTACCAGCTTTGGGTATAAATACCACTCGTACTTCTCTCCATGCCTTGGGTACATAGCCTAATCGCAGGCAGTGTGTAAACAGATTTTCGATCATATTCGTAACTATTTCTGGCGCCCTTTGAAGCATAGCCGGTAGGTCATATCATGGTTTAATTCAAGGCCAAGGAGAAAAAATATTTGTTTTTTTTTTAAATCATGAGCTAAGTAAAAATATGTAGTAAAAAGTAAGTGTGCATATTTAACTTAATATTCACATAGCTACGAATTTCCACAACGACAAAGTTACACTTGAGTCCTAAAGGATACAATTTCAACTTGTGAAAAGTACAATCTGAAAAAATCATTTCCCATCACTGGCTCGAACTCTGTTCAGTGCTCAGCTCTGAACTAAAAAAAGAAAAACGCCTAGTGTGCTCTGCTCAGTTCATATAATATTATATACGCAATGACAATCGACAAGAGCAAATTTTTTCTCGCTCACCCAAGCAGACGCATTTTCTACATGAAGTCCATTTGAATGCATTTTCAACTAGAAGCACGTCCAGTTTTTAAATGAAATGATTCATCGCTAAAATGTTTGGCAACAGCCAAACACTTATGCAAACAGAATGCAGATCGCCCGCCGCAACAACTCCTATAGCGGGAAACGTCAAAATTATCTGAAAGCGAGGGGGAAATGTGCGCACGAAAATTCAAACTAAAACGGAATGTTGAAAACCACGCAGAAGGACAGCCCTGAAAGCAACCAGGAAAAGTTCAAACACCTCCATAACGAAGTAATGCGTCACCAAAGGGAGACGGAGAACCAGTAACAGATTCAGGGCAACGTTGTTCGAAATAATTATGATTGTATGTAATTCAAGGCATCCACCTACATGCCAACCGCTGCCAGCTGACCCATCTCAGTGACAACAAGGCGATAGCATTGATTTCCCATTTAGAGCAATTTACACGCTCCATATATGGCTGCGTGGAGCCGCAATTTAAATAAAAATATGGCGCAGTGATCGTTTGATATCTTCACACTACACCATAGAGGGTGTAGAAAGAAAAACAGCAATGTATCTCATTTGACACAACACATGAATGACAGAAGCAGGTGCTCTCTGACATAATCAAAGAGCCAACAATTACAAGTTTGAAATATGAACTTGTTTGCCTCCGTAAATGGAGCATTTTGGTCGCGCTGCTGGCTTTTTGTTTCTGTTTTGGGTTTTTTTATTGTGGGAGGCAGACCGCAGTTCCCAGCAACAACTAAGAGTATAACATGAACCGATTTACAATTCCTTTCGAGATGTGGGCAGAGGCGGAGTATGTTTACATTTTCGGAATGAACGTACATCATGCGTGTGGGCCGATACGGTATTGTTTGAGTATTTGCGAGCGGCAGCCACATTGACCTAGCAAAGATGTTGCCGCAACTTGTTAAAAGTGGTTTGGACGCCATATATCCGCAAACCAGTCAAACTGTGACCTATTCTGAGTTGTCGGTGTAAAAGTAACGTCATGTTTTGCTGAAGTCGCTGCTTAAAAAACAAATAAATAGATGGCGCTAAAGGTCCGTAGGGACCCTATGCTTAGCTTCTCACGAACATTTGTTTTGTGTGAGTTTTTAATTTTTGGAACGCATGGAAGGGATCTACAATATTATGCCGAGTCCAAACGCTGCTAATTGAGAGGTACTTTCAAGACAGTTATATACTCGGATGTTTGTCAGACGTTCGCGAGAGGTGGCGCAGTGGAGAAACTCGTTTTTTTTTTCCGGCATTCGAACTTAAGGATCATTCATATGAGAGCGACCAACTACCTACGAACGAACGAATATTCGCAAGTTTTGACAGTCCATTCACATGATACATTTAAATTTGGTCGCAGAAACCCGCAAATCCAATGACAGTCGCCGTTATTTGTCTCTATAACATTTTGAGTTTGAGGTTAAGTTCGAGCGAATGCTTTATTCGTTAGTTTGTGGAACGCGAATTGAATGATGTGGATTGTGAATAAACTTTGACAATTCGCGCCAAGGGTGTATTCGTTCGCGGCAAAAAGTTTGCAATTCGAAATTTCGTTATTTTAACTGTTTATTAACATGTTTTCTTAATACATTTTGATGGGATAATTAACTATCCTCCTCTTGGAATAGTAAAATGTACAATTTTCTGTTCATAAATGCATCAAAAGTGGTTTGTTCGCATTTCAGCAATTCGTTCGCTCGCTCTCATGTGAATAGTCCTTTAGATCTCTCGATTAGTAGTCCAACACACTTACCACTGCGCCGACGTCGCTGCTGGCTTTAAAAAGAAAACGTGACTGTTAAGGACCATTCACATGAGAGCGAATATTCGTAGATTCTGACACTTCATTTATATGAAAACTTTTTTTAGTCGCAGGTACGCGCGAATCATTTGTATTGTTGAAGGTTAAGTTCGAGCGAATTTTTCATTCGCAGGTTTGTGGATCGCGACTGTTTTATGTGGATTGTGAATAAAGTTTGACAGTTCGCGGGAGAATTGCTGTAATTGTAAATTTCGTTATTTTAATCAATCAAGTCTCTTTTTTTTTTAGATTAGGTGTTATATTAATTGAATATAATGCTTTTGTGGTAAAAGAAATAGCGATTTGCAATTCATAAATACCGATAAATTGATTTGTTCGCAGTTCGGCTATTCGCAGTTCGCGCACATGTGAATGGTCCTTTAAACAAGTTGGTCAGCGTACGATGGGACGCTAGGCACGATTATTATATCGAACAAAGCTACCAACGCATATTAAGCAAATTTAATGAGTTGGCTCGCGTTCAACACGACGCACGTAGAAGAGGTCAACTCTTTTAGTCGAATAGTAGGTATTGTATTTTGAAGCGAGAAAAGGCTTGAAGTGTGTTTATTCACTTGGAAAGTCAAAACTGTGGCCACAAGCGAAAACCGCTTAAGTCGACTTGACAAATTTGTAATAACGCTTTTTGCAAAAACAGATAAAATAAGGAAATTAAAAAAATCAAAATTCTTGAAACGATTAAGATTAAATCTATTAGATTCTGTAGTTTTTTTTTCTTAAATGTGTCAGTTTTTTTCCAAACTTATGTCGTTTTCCATTGGGACCAAAAATCAATCTTTTTTTTGATCTAAATCACTTTTCATGTTCCTTTGGGACCAAAAATCAATATTTTTTTCGATTCAGAGCACTTTTTGCAGATCGCGATACTTTTTTCAGATCTACACACACTCTCACAATACCAATATACTTTGCACAGCTGTTTGACGTCATTTTAAGAAGTTAGCTTTGAAGACAAATGGGGGTAGTTTCGTGAAAACCAAAATAACGAAATATATTTAATAGCCATGGATATAATTTAAGAGGAACTATTATCTTCATAGTTTTGCTCGTCATCTAAAGACTACAAGTCCCCAAAAATACTTTATTTGTATGTACAATAGGGGAAACATTTTTCAAGTCGATATCCATTTGTGATTGTGAATTACAGAGGTATCAGTCTTCTAAACATTGCCTACAAGATCTTATCTGCCGTTTTGTGTGAACGCCTGAAGCCTTTCGTAAACAACCTGATTGGTCCATATCAGTGTGGCTTCAGGCCAGGAAAGTCCACCATAGACCAAATATTCACACTGCGGCAGATCTTGGAGAAAACCCAGGAACTTCAAATCGATACCCACCACCTTTTCATCGACTTTAAGGCCGCATATGACAGCATTTATAGGGACGAACTATACAGAGCAATGTCTAGTTTTGGCATCCCTGCCAAACTCGTCCGTTTGTGCAGCATGACGATGGAGAATGCACGCTGCTCCATCAAGGTCGGTAAAGAACTTACCGAGACCTTCGATGTCAAAAAAGGATTTAGACAAGGCGATGCGCTGTCATGTGACTTCTTCAACATCGTTCTTGAAAGAATAGTGCAAAACCCAAACGCCAACACCAGAGGCACTATCTTTCAAAAGTCCGTCCAGTTACTCGCATACGCCGATGACATTGACATAATTGGCAGAACGCAGCGTGATGTTAATGGCGCGTTTGTGAGTATTGAGACTGAGGCGGCGAAGATGGGTTTGGCGGTTAATGAGGGCAAGACGAAGTATATGCTGTCAACTAAAAAGGACACCCAACACCGACGGCTCGGACAGAACGTCACAATAGACAGATATAACTTTGAGGTGGTTAAGGACTTTGTCTACCTAGGCTCCGCTATGAACTCAGACAACGACACCAGCGCTGAGGTTAAACGTAGAATTACTCTTGCCAATCGAATTGGAAGGGGACACATTGAAGGCTGAAGCATTTGGGATCACTCCAACAGAGTCTATATCAGAGGTTTCGTCAGCAATAGCTGAGCGCATTTACTTGTGCAGGCGTTTCCGTGGAGGACATTTCGGTTGTGCGTTTGGAGATTAACAGTTGTTTCTATGATGCTCATTTGGAAATGGTTTTAAAACGCAAGCCAGTTGCTTGCCTTCCGTATAAATCTGGCTATCCTTTCGTTAGCGCAAAGATCTACGTATAGATAGGTAGGTGGCCGTGTTTTCCCCGAAAACTCGTCGATGCATTCACACCCGCACCACCAACTAGTTTTCGTTTGACGTTTCAATCAGTTGTGAGACACTAGTCGTTAAACTTCGGTGCAAACTTATTTGGTTACAAATTTCGATCGCATTGATTTTGATTATCAAACAAAATGAATTTAGTGCATTTAAAAACAATATAAGCCTATCAATTAATTGTGGAAAATGATTTTAAGTTGTGAGTTGTGACATTTGTTCGGTCAGCCAACAACCCAACGATTGGAAGTCGTTTTTGTGGTGATGCAGCCAATGTGCCGTCACCTCATTTATAGCGTATCAAATCTGACTCACTTCGATGGATGACTCACTGTGTCATCATCTGGCGCTTTTAAGGAAATCTCCCTCCTCAAAAGCAGAACCCAACACACATTTGCAGTGTGTAAACAAAAATATCAAAAACAAATTGCAAGTGTGTTTAAAAATACCGCGGTGATTTATTGCTCTGCTTTGCTCCCTTCTCTATTAATCTTATCGTTCTCTCGGTTGTACAACATAAACTACATAATGTCATATGCCTACACACCGCAGAGTGACAACAGATACGTTTCTTTGATCGTAAAATAGATTTCGACGATATACACGAACTTACCTGTTGAGCAACAGGATCCAAAATACTCTCAATGGTTTTCGTATGGAAGACTGGCATAATGTGGCTGTCGTCTGATAATTTCTATTTTTCTTTTTTTTTTCACTGAACAAAATAAAACCGCGTACGAATATATAAATAAAATCACACAAAATAATAACAACAACAAATTATGGGAATTCTGCAAAAATTAAACAAAAAAAAATAACGATGAAGAAAACCGATTCACTTGAGGAGGAGCGCAAACTGCTCAATTCCGTTCACCCCTTCCTGAGACACCGAACGCAGAACGAACACGAACAAAAAAAAAAAAGGAAGCAAGGGCCTCCGAAGTCTTAAATCTGAACATGAAACGAAACGGGTGTGTGCGTGAAGGGGAAAATTATAAACTATAGCTATTCGTTGATTGATGGAGGGATGAAGCTAAAAATACTATTCCACCGAGCACCGAACACGGAACACTTAACTAATAAGTTCACTCTGGTTCGATTTTATGGCCATTCAAAATGTATTTGAATGAATGCCCAGGCCCACTCACTTTCGATGCGTGTTATGGAATTTTCCGTATACGGGTAAATATTCGTGTCGGTTTGAACCGGTATTTGTGGTGGTAACTATTGAATGGAAAATCAGATTTATCGAATGTAACAGGCTCGGCAGGGTGTCTATAGAACTAATTAATCGAAACGAGGGGGAAAAGGGAAATAATAAGCTAACACGCCCAAATGTTGGACACACATTTATGTGTGGTCGAAGGGCCATTTTATCAGTCGTATGTTTGGAAAATGATCAAGCTTCTTGAAAGAAAGAGCCCGGAAATGCCTAAAAGAACGGTAGCTACTAAAATAACTGCAGTGAGGAAGCTTCTTGGAAGAATGAGCTACGAAATGCTTGAAATAACGGTAGCAACTAAAATAAAAGCAATGAAGAGCACTTTAGAAGAATGAGCCCAGAAATGCCTCAAAGAAAGGTAGCTCCTGAAATAACTGCAGTGAGGAAGAATGAGCCCGGAAATGGCTGCAAAAACGGTTGCAACTGAAATAACTGCTGTGAGCAAGCATCTTGGAAGAATGATCCCGGAAATGCTTGTAAAAAGGGTAACAACTGCAATAACTGCAGTGAGGAAGCTTCTTGGAAGAATGAGCCCGGAAATGTTTGCAAGAACGGTAGCAACTAAAATTAAAGCAGTCCAGGAAGCACCTTAGAAGAATGAGCCCGGAAATGGCTACAAAAACGGTAGCAACTGCAATAGCTGCAGTGAGGAAGCTTCTTGGAAGAATGCGACAGGAAATTGTGGAGTGCTTACTTACTAAACATAATGTTATATATCAATGTGTATATCTAATAGTAACTGCAACTCTCTTATACTAGACTAGCTTTATGTTGATATGATATGCCTACAACAATATTGTATTGGTCACTCAATAAACGAACTTCCTAGAACTCGGTCGTGGTTTATCTTCGTAACTGCTACGAACACTACAGAAATGTTTGCAGGAACGGTAACAACTAGAATGAAAGCAGTGAGGAAGCATCTTAGAAGAATGAGCCCAGAAATGCCTCAAAGAAAGGTAGCAACTGAAATGACTGCAGTGAGTAGCCATCTTGGAAGAATGAGCCCAGAAATGCCTGCAAAAACAGTAGCCACTGAAATAACTAATAGGGTAGTAAAATTTATACTGGCATTTGACATGTTTTGCACCCGGCTGTTTGTCAGACTCTGACTTGGAGAAAAGTTGTGAGCCTAAATAGATAAACATGTTCTTCATTGAATGTATTAAGAAAATTGCCTGGAAAACACCAAGGATTCGCTATTCGACTAGCTTATGGTAAAAAAAGAAGAGTTCTCTTTGGGGGGTAAGCATTGTTCTCTGTAGATTTAGCTGAAGATGTTATTTATTTATTTATTTGAGTGTTTGTTGAATTTTGTAGGAATGACATCTCTTTCGGGGGACTAACAATCGTCAAAAACTATTCTTTTTTTGTATTAATGGTACCTACTCGACAACGATTTATTCCTTGAACGTAATAGCATACATGAATTACATAAAAACAAAATTTCGTTGATGAGTTAAGTGTCATTCTGTAGTTTTTAAGAAAATTAGAATTGAATGCACTGGGTATTATACCAAATACAAGAACAAAATTTAGATGCGTGAGTAATGTGGGGTACTATCAGATTAAAAAACAATTATTGATTTGGTTGAAAATAGTAAATAGTTACCTTAAACAAAAAGAAAAGAAATTAAGAAAAGTGAAAGCCAGAAAGAAGAAAAACATTGGTGAGGCTTTTACACTACATTAATAAATAAATTTTTGACTGTTGAATTATCCAATGAAAATAGCCATTCTTTTACCTTTGTCAGAAATAAATGTCGTACTTTCAAAACTCGTATACTTAAAGGCAATTGGTTGAAAAGCTTTGGTGCTGTCACAGTATAAGATTTTGAAAAGTGCGTTCTGTTAGATGCAGGGATGTTTACTAGTAGTAATGAATTTACTCGCAATCCATATAATTTTGAGCCCCTGAGTGTCGAACAAAAACCACTTCTCAACAAAAAAAAACCTTTGAGACCTTATATACATAAAGATGTTTAAGCGGCAAAACTCGACGATTTTTGAACAAAGGCCAGCTAGGAATAAGTCCATTTTTTTACCAACAATACGCATAATATGTTTTTGTGACATAACTAGAGTCTCAAGGGTATTATCGTAAGCCCCTCCCCAGCTGACTAAACCGTACTGTAGTTTCGATTGAACTAGTCCATAGTATATTGTTGTGAGAAGCTTTGTAGAACAAATTGGCTTGAGCAAAAACATATTTCGTGTAACCGCTATCATATAAGTTTTCAGTTCGTTTGTATGAGCCTTCCAGTTCAACCTTTTGTCAATCCTAACTCCCAAATATTTAAATGATTCTACAAATTCTATATTGAAACATCCAGCATGGCAATTTGCGTTTTCAACATAGTTACTTCTGCCACAAGAATGTGTTGAAAGCCAGAGTTTCGAGCATCCACTGGAGTGAAAGTTATTTTTTTCAGATTCTGATAAGTTACAATACATGACCTTTGTTTTTTCACTAATAAGCAGTTTATGTTTTGAAAACCATTGTCTAAGGATTTGCAAGTCCTGTTGGAGACTAATAAGTAATAACTGAATCGAAAACAGTGTTGGTGACATAAGTGAATGATATGTCATCTGCGAATGCTGTTAGTTTGTAATTAAAATTCTGTTTGAATATAGAGTTAATGTATATCAAAAACAAGGTTGGTCCTAAGACCGAACCTTGAGGTACGCCAACATTTAATTGCAGCTGATTACTGAAATGTCCACTTAGATTTACTCGTTGTTTTCGGCCTAAGAGATATGAAGCAAACCAATTATAGATATCACCTCTGAAACCGGCTTTATATAGTTTATCAAGAAGTATCTCATGATTGACCATATCAAACGATTTTGATAAATCAATTAATAATGCTAATGTACTTTTTCCATTATTAAATCCTTCATTTATTTCACTGCAGATTTTAAGGATTGCATCTTCCGTAGATTTACCTTGGCGAAAACCAAACTGTTCGTTATTGAAAAACTTGTTTTTGTTCAAAAACAATGTAATGCGTTCTTTCATAACTTTTTCGAAGACTTTTGCAATTGTAGGAAGAATGGAAATTGGCCTATAATTACACATATATTTACGGTTTCCTTTTTTTAAATAATTGTAAGACCTCAGCAGTTTTTAGGGACGTAGGAAAAACACCACAACTTACACTCAGGTTGAAAATATAACTTAGTATATCAACGACGTAAAGAGCAATTCGTTTAAGGATGCAACTAGATATTCCATCAGTGGTACAAGATCGCTTATTGTTGAGCGACATTATACATTTGTACAATTCAAGTGATGTGCACGGCCTAAAAACAAAACTATTCGTCTGACAACCATCATCAATTATGTTAGGATATGCAGAGCAGTTGCAACCGGTTTGCAGGTTACAAGGTTTCAAATCATCAACGATAGAAACGAAGAAACTATTAAAACTGTTTGCTATGTCAAAGGGATTTGAGACGACTGAGTTTCCAACTTCTATTGCTGTCATACTTCTGTCCCCTGATGGTTTATTAAGCATAGAATTAACCGCTTTCCATTCTTCCTTCACACACTTATTAAACATGTCAGAGTAATACTTATCTCTGCTATCGATTACTCGTTTCCTTACAGCTCTGTTAAGAGTAGCAAAATACTTTTTTAGCCTTTGGTTTTCGGGATTGCGCTTGAATTTTTTCTGTAAATTGTTCTTTTTCCTTATAAGATTAAGTAAATTTGCTCCAATCCAGGGTCTGAACCTCCGTAATTTAGGTATTTGGAATTTTGCAACAGAACAGTTTATGATATGGCCACAGATGATTTTGATAAACATGTCATATGCTAATGGAGTATCCGCTGTTATTAGAACTGATTCCCAAAACTCGAATTTAAGTGCATTCAACAGTGCTTCAAAATTTATATTTTGTTTAACTATTGCTAAGCGCCTTCTGATAATATCACAAGAAACAATCCGTGGCAGACTAAGGGTAAGCATACAGTGATCAGTGATTTTTAGATCTAGAACTTTGCTCGAAACTGACTTGATTGAAACCTTATAAAAATATGGTCAATACAAGTTTCAATTTTACTTGTTATTCTGGTAGGCTCATTTATAAGTGATCGCGACCCATATGATGACGTAAAGAGTAAGTATTTATCAGAATCTGCGTTACTTTTTAAAATATCAATATTTATATCCCCCAAGACTATCAGATTTTTCGTTTTTACACTTCTTTATCCATATTATGGTCAAGAAATATGTCTCTGCTCAAATTGCCTTCATGCAGGCGATACACACAAATAATTGTGAAGTTTTCATTATTTATTTTACAAGTTATTTTTACAATGTCAGCGCTACTCGGGTTATAAGAAAGAATCAATTTTGCCATCAAACGGTTGCTTTACAAAAACTGCAGCACCACCAGAAATATAAGAGTTATTACAACCCTAGAACTATTCATAGGGTTGTAATAAGGGAATGTTTTTCCTATTATTTCCTTTTTAAATGGATGACTATTCGAGCACATATTGCTTTATCAATATTAGCGGTTTATTAAAAGCAAAAAGACTTCTCTTAGATTTAACTCAACTTCCACTGGATAAAAATAGGCACACACGTTTTTTTGGAACGACAACAACCTTGAAGTTTCTTATCTGGTAGTTGCGAACACGGAGTCGTACCTACCTACACAGAATACAAGTTGTTTACTTGCTGGAATCTCTTTGATTCATAGCCATTTCCAAGCACTCGAATGATTGTTGTGACTTATTAACGAATCATTAGATCATAAATTTATAAATGCAAATGGCAATATACAGTTGCCGGCTTGCTCCTCTTCTGCTCCACCCCATTTGACCAGATGAACAGACTTCTTCGGAATAAATTGAGTGCTGCTCAGCTTTTGAGAAGCCATTTATTCACTAATTAATTTTTAATGTGCGCACACATTCCTCCAGCCGACGGAGAAGACACTTTTGCTTTAAAATTGGACCACTCACTCATCACCCTAAGCCCGTATAGCTGAACAAAAACAATTTGTTTGTATAGGGTGGGGGATTGGCATTGGATATAATATTACAAAAATAAAAACAAAACGCTGGATTAAAATGTTTGTTTACAGATTGCCAATTGATGTAAAAATAAGTGTTGCCTCATAACTTTTCAGCGTTTTTTTTTCCTTAAATGTTTAAGCAATGTTTACAATTTCCCTCATACACACACAGCTAAACGTTTTTTTTTAAATGCAGGTGTCAAATTTCACATGAGTTACGCTAAAACAAAATAATATCACAGTTCGCACAATTCACTTTTGGATAAATTACAATTTTAATTAATTTGTTACATACACACTCAGAAAAAAAACGAACGGACAATAATAAAATTAACAAAAATCAAAAGAAACCAAAAAGCGTAGCGATTTCCTATGAACCACCAACGGGCCAAACCAAAGATTAACTACCGAAGAAGATATTAATTGAATGTGGAAATGGAAAGGGAAACTCTACCACTACCAGTACCAGTACCAGTCATACTCATCAGTCAATCAAAATAATAATAAGAAAAACAACAACATCATGACAAGTTCTGTTTGTACTGTCATAGTGTGGTGAATTGTCTTCACATGACCACACCATATGAGTCATGATGTCATGCTGGAACGAGATGTGGTATAGAAAATGTATGAGGCGGAGGGAAGCGGGTAGCGCATTAAATATTGTAGTTCGCAGACCTGCCATAATAAAATTTTAAATGTTTTAGTGAGTGAGGTGATTGAGGTACATTCCACTCTGTGTTCCGACGTTTAGTTGTCGTCAATTGTTATTGTTATTAAACTTAAACGCGTAAAACCCTCATAAACTGCGTAAACTGCGGAAATTTACCTTCTCGTAAATGAACTGTCAGATTTTGTATGGAGAATATTTTACGCAGGTCTCATAATTTTCCGCGACCAATTAGGCTCGGAAATCGACTGCGGAAGGTTACGCAAATGTACAAATGTCAAACTGTGACAAGCGGTTGTGTGAATTGATTTACATGTTTTCAGATTTGCTGCAATGACGTTAAAAATATTTGAAATAGATTAGTAATTATTGCTTTATCGTTATTTGCAGCAGATTATGCAATGACATTTCCGCGGAGGGGTGTTCACTTAAAGCAACGCAGAAATTTATGAATTTACGAACTGCATAAAATTATGAGATTAAGTGAATACCCTTATTGTTATTATTTATTTATTTAGCTTGATTAAACTATTTACATTTATAATAAGTTTATACATAATTATTGACTTTGTTTTTTTTTTTAATTAATAATTGGATTCAACATACTCTATAACATTTCTTTTAAATACATTTAAGCTAATTTTGACACGCGAGTGACAATGAGGGAGAGATCATTTTTGTGACTTCAGCAAGTACTTTAGCATGTTAAAATTTGCCACGAAATGAGGACCTCACGCTGTGGAAATCGTGTAGCAACAGGAATAATCAAAAAAGTATTAATATTAAAGTATTAGGCTAAAAAGCCTAACTTAATTCGCATTTTTATAATCGATAAATGTCAAAAGATGTATTTTAGGTATTTATGGCATAAAATATTACATTCAAAAAAATATTAAGAGCAGAATGACTTAAATCAAGCTTACTGCAACAAAGCCCTATCCAATGCGTGTTGCTGAAAATCTTGTCTTGAGACCGTACGAAACCGAACCGACACACCCGAACTAGACACTTCATAGGGATTTTTAGCAAAGTTTGGGCGTCTTTTTAGACTATCATGAACACTGAACACAAATATCAAATCTTTAAGGACACTATGAGTTGAAGGGAAATATTTGTTTCTTTTTTAAGACACTGCGAATAATGGAAGCTGAGCTTGAATCAGTCCGACTACTTATGATTTATACAAGACGCGTCGTGAATTGGAAAATGGATTTTATGACGTGACGAAACGGAATACAATTACAAATCCGCCGAGTTGTCTGAAATAAAATGAGAGAAATAGGAATTGGTCAGATTCGGAAACAAACATAGGACAACTGCCAAATGTAAATATATCTAAATTGATCAAATACAATTTGGGAAGTATATATAATGGAATAGTTGGACTACCAAACTAGACTCTCGAAAATTCCCAATGTTTTTCGCTTATATTTTTGGTACAAGACTAGGTACCTACCTATTTTGAAAATTTTCAATTTCCACCACACTGCTGTATTGTACTAGATTAAAACTTCCGCAGCAGCTCATATCGCAGCTGACAGCAGACTTTTACATCATCAAAACAGAAAAACGAAATGACTGCAGTGGTGGTTTGGAATAGTTCCCAACTCTTCATCACCATCAGAAGTGTTCTCACCGATTCATTCACTGTCGTAAATTTGCTTTCGTAGAGCAAACAAAAAAAAAAAAAAAAGAAAGAACGAAATCATAATTTTTCCGTCTGCTAATTTTGTTCTTTTTCAAGTATACTGCCGCAACAAAAAAGCTGCAGCTGCGGGTGTGAACAAAATTCTTTAATAAACAAAAGTGAGTTCATCAGAACGGAATATAAACGTTTAGTTGTGTTAGACGATTCTTTCTTCTCGCCTAGTCGCTACGTGTGAACATAGGAAAAAGTAAATAAAATATGGGCTTGACTATCTCCAGTCTTCTCACCCGCCTATTTGGCAAAAAACAAATGCGGATACTAATGGGTAAGTCCTATGTTATTTTTCATAATAATTTGATGAATCTGCCAGCTCCCGAATTGATGGTGGCAAATCGTCTCGGGCTGTTCCTTTATCGCAGTTCTATAAATTCGCACATTCGTCGCTCTGCACACCTCACTCCACCACATCACTTCCATGTGGATGCGGGTATAGGTACATTGCAGCACAATAACAACAAGAACTTACGTGGTATACCTACATGATATTATATGTAGTAGAAAAAAAACTCTATGACTAGATTTCACTTGATGAGGAAA
This sequence comes from Cheilosia vernalis, assembly GCA_949126925.1. Taxonomy (NCBI): domain Eukaryota; kingdom Metazoa; phylum Arthropoda; class Insecta; order Diptera; family Syrphidae; genus Cheilosia; species Cheilosia vernalis. The sequence continues at coordinate 17,352,883 of OX421363.1, read as the reverse complement.
CAAAGGGGGCGGTGTCTGGTTAGGGAGCGCAAAGGGACACCTATTATTACTTTTTGTTTTATGGAAATTTAGATACCTACGATCGGCTATAGTAATTTAGTAATTACTTCCATTTTTTTCTTCGTGTTCTACATACATTTGCTCAATGTTTGATTAGAAATTTGCCTTACGTGTACAGCATATGTTTGTTCATGAAATTGTCGCGTATCTAAAATCTAAGTTTGCCTTATCTTAGTTGTCGAACGCACGCAATATGAAACGAATGCTTTACAAAGCTGTCAATATTTCGAGGTACATTATGTGGCGTACGGGAAATTTGTGAACATTTAGGCAAGTATTTGAAGCTAGCTTTTTTGTTCATCAAAACGGATAGCTTAGAAAAATAAGCCCACTTGAGTAGCAAATATTAGGTGTGAAACAACCCGATGATAAATTGTCGATATTATCTGTAAATAAGTGTCATTTAGAGCTGAAGAAACAAAAATGTCACCGGAATACGAAAGTTGGCAGGCAGGACAGAAAGCAGACCAACAATGGGCTCATAAATGCATTTGTTTGAAATGTGTTGATCGCTAAACGTGGTTATTCATTTTCTAAGGTACGTTATCAAAATTAAGCCCTATAAAAACACTTAAACACAATCGAGCGGTTTTAATCAAAAAACACGTGAAATTTAAAAAAAAATTGGAACGTCCTAACAGCCAAGTTTATTGATGACACTGCTTTGCTGGCAACTTATATAACGATCATAAAATTCTGGTTGAAAGCTCGTAGATCTTACATTCCTATCAATGAGAAACTAACAGGGACCAATGGCTCAGCCTAAAAATCGTTATTAGTTCGTTACCAGTACGAAATAAAAAAGTGCTTCCTTTCGACAGCCACACCTACAACATTCTTTCTTACTTGCTAACTAGAACTATAAATTTCTCATTTCAGTGGGTTTAGATGCAGCCGGCAAAACCACGATCCTATATAAACTGAAGCTTGGTGAAATTGTCACAACAATACCGACAATCGGTTTTAACGTTGAAACTGTTGAATACAAAAACATATGCTTCACCGTTTGGGATGTCGGTGGACAGGATAAAATCCGTCCACTGTGGCGTCACTATTTCCAAAATACCCAGGGACTTATATTTGTTGTTGATTCAAATGATAGAGACAGAATAAATGAGGCTGAGAAGGAACTGAAAAACATGGTATTTGCCCAAACAAAACCAAAGCATTATCTCGCTTATTAATGAAACTTGGTTGTGTTTATTACTTTCAGCTTCAGGAAGACGAACTGCGTGATGCGGTTCTGCTGGTATTTGCTAACAAACAAGATCTACCGAATGCGATGAGCGCAGCTGAGCTCACCGATAAATTGTGTTTGAATCAACTCCGTCAACGACATGTTAGTGACTGCATTTCCTTACAAAAATTTATCAATGTGCTCTTAACATTTAATTTATTTTCATTGCAGTGGTATATTCAAGCTACTTGTGCCACACAAGGACATGGTCTGTATGAAGGTCTTGATTGGCTGTCGAATGAACTCGCCAAGAAATGATGTAAATCAGAGGAAATTTTAAAGTAATTTTTACCAAGGATCTTTATATAATAAAATAAAAAAAATAAAAACAATGAAAATCAAAGAACGAGAGAGGAAACACATACATTCGATAGAAATAAAAAAAAAAAATACAGTGAAGAAAATTATTGATTCAGTATGAAATATCCAATAAAAATTATTTAACAACTGAACGGATAAAGTCACGCCTATTGCCGTTGTCACGCTGTCCTATTAAAAACAAGTTATGTGTTCTGACAACGGAAATGTGCATGATTGCTGTTTATTATTTTCCATGAAGGAAAAGTTTGCGTGCGTTTTTCGCTCGAAATTTCTTACGTATCGTATTCGATTTTAGTTCAATGTGAGCGTTGATTTGCTGACCAGTACCCATTCCAATTCAAGCAACCAACCCTGCATAGAGTACACTCAACAGCCTAGAGATATTATAAACTCCTATTTTCTAGTAATGGTTTCGCTTCCCGGACGCATTTAAAAGCCGTGTTTTATTATCAGCGTGATCTGATCCGAATCAGATCACGAAAATAAAACAATACGGATCATAGACGAGTTGTGGCAACAGTTGCTTTCAAAAGACGACCATGCCACCAGCCATATTGCAAACATTCTGTACAACGACATTTCAGTTGCTTGTCGGGGGTGTTGCCATATCAATCAAATTAATCATTTTTAATTTTTGATGGTGAGAGTTTTTTAAGAACTTATTTAAAGTGTTTACAATCAGTTCGAAATATAATGAACACCGCAGTTTACACATCAGGTCCACTTAGATTGGATTAATTCTTAGAAAAAGCATTATACTTTTCATAATATTACCATAAATCTCTCACTGCACACACACAAAATACGTTTGATTGTTCAAATCGTCACTTCACGTAAATTTAAAGCTTTATGTCCAAAAAACTCTGCGAAAACAGTTGCAGTTATAAAATAGTTTAAATTTATGCAGCCTGCTAGTTTACATTTTTCATTAGATATTCGGAGATTTTCTGGACATTTGTACCTGATTTGTACTTTATGTAAAAACAAAAAACAACTCTCACCTTTCTGCCGGAAAACTTGTAAAACAATTATTATTTACGAACTGCGACACATTTCATAAACATTTACTCAACAAATTATGGAATATTTCGCTGGGCTTGCCATACCTTTCCAGAATTAAAAAGCAAAATCTCCAAGGACGGGAAATTTATTGGATGTAAAAAAATGCTGATTGATTTTTTGAGCTATGAAGAGTATTGAATTTTTTAGTCTGGCAACGTGACTGTGTGGCTATCTTTTACAGGCACACCAACATTCAAGAAAGAAACAAACAGCGCCAAAAAGCGCTGCGAACAATAGTAGAAATAATTTTCAGATCATGGTTCATGATCTCGATGAGAAGCAGGATCATATGCTGTTGTTGTAAGTGCATGTAAATCGATGATCTATATAGATCATGGCTGATAATAAAACACGGCTAAAGAAAAGAACATCTTCAATCTAAAACTAATATCCAAATGCTTTCGGTGCGCGGGTGAAGAGCTATGTCTGAATCATCACATCAGTTAAACATTTTGTGCAGAGCATAATTATGGAATCGTAGGCTTTTCACACTAGTCTGTCGTTTTTCTAGTACGTTACATAGTCTGGACATTAAACCATCATCTATTTCAGTAGTGCGCATCGCAATAAACTTGTAGTTTGATGATCGAAATCGTCCGTTCGAAGTTTCGAAAGTACCTACTTTTATTTGCCGACCGATTGAATTTGCGAAATATGCATAATAAAAGAATGTTGCTCGAGTTTTTGTTTGGAAACCGACTACCTATACCATAAATATTGTGATCATTGTGATTCAGGCATTGAAGGAGGGGACAGAAACATTTCAAACGACAGAAGTCATGTCTTAAGCTGCATTTACACCATCACGCACGCGCATTTTTGCATGAAACGGGACAGAGAGATCCGTTTGTCCGCAGTCAATGCTATTAATGCTGCATTTACATGGTCACACAATCCTATCACGCAAAATTAAAGGGATGCTAGATACTAAATAGCCGTGTGACCGAAAGGGACAGCATTACCTAACACGCAAAAAAACGTGACACGTATTTAGGTCGGCCATCTTGTTTGCGTGATAGGAATTATAGGAAAGCTCTGCATGTTGATATTTTTATAGCGATGACTAAAAAAAATTCCGCATTCCTATAAAACAATATGGCTTCCGGAAATGATGAACGGACAATTATTTATTTTTTTCGTGTAACTGATTGATGAATTGTTGGTTTATTTTACTGAAACTAATAACCAATCTCATTTCACATGTTCCAAATCAGAGATATTATTGCTTTCAAGCAATTGCAGAAATGTTGGTGAGCCTGTGTCTATTTCCGTTTTACGTATCTATAATTATGGGTAGAGCATCCATGACACCGTAGGCGTCTGATTTGTGATCTCATTCTTACGCCTTTAATAGTATTGACTGTGGATAAACGGATCTCTCTTTTCGGTTTTGTTGCAAAATTGCGCGTGCGTGATGATGTAAATGCGGTTTAAAGGCGTAAGAATGAGATCACAAATCAGACGCCTAGAGTGGCATGGATGTTTTACCCATAATTATAGATACCTAATGGAATACAGAGATACCTATATAACTTTTCTGTGGAAGGGCGGCTGCCTGCAATACAAGCTGTTTTCCATAAAAATTCATGAAGTCACACACTCCTGCCCATTTCTATTATAGTATATTATGTGAGTTCATGAATTGGACTTTAATGTGAGAATTCGGTATTCCCTATTTCACTGTTCTTTTCAATTCAATCAAAACCTCCACAAAAACCAAACAAATTCAATACGAAACACAAAGCAATTAAACACCGCGATACCCATAAAAACAAGATGATTCACACTCGACCATTAGCAAATAGCAACATGCTTTTTTGTTGGTCACACGATTCACAGACGGGGGTTGAAAATGAAATTATAAAAACAACAATGGCCGCGTTCCACTGCCCGCTAATCTTCTACCACAAAATATCCCAGATGGAGGAACGATCGCGCAGCGGCAGCGGCATCTTCGTTGGCATCAAAAACATATGACTTTCCTCCATTAATAATTTCGTGTCGCATAATTATTTCCATACTATATTTAAAATGAAATGGTACATGTTATAGAAACCATAATAATATCGGAATTGATATTTTACTTCCCTTATTACCTACCAATATTATCACAATTGCAGCTCGGCTTCGTATTTTTGTTTTTATTTTGTAGACGTTTGAACGATTTCCTTTGACAGCTTTCTTTTTTTATTTTGTTTTTTTTTTCTCTCAAAGCAGCGGAAAGTTTTGCGCTAGATTGAGAAATTTCCCTGAAAGGTATATTTCACAAAAAGTGCTAGACGACTAGCGCAAATGATAAAATGTCAATTTTTTTTATATGGAGTTTGACATGCCGCTGCTCATCTAGCGGGCAGTGGAACGTGGCCAATGTAACCAAACGGGTTTTGGGGGGATAGAAGTACGAAAGATATCCATTTCTTTTAATTATTCATCTCTGCTCAACATTTATTCCTTTTCCATTTATTGCTGTAAATTCATTTTCAAATTGCTTGTTAACTACCTTACACTTTCACGCTTCCTCAGACAGAAAAAAAAGAGTGATAGAGGGCTGTCAACTGTCATTCGAAATTTGGGGGAAGAGTGGTCGTGTGGGTGCAAGGAAGTTTACTGTCTAATTTGGATAGTCTTTGGTCAAAATAATATCGAATTAGGTACTTTTCCTAGTTATCCATATCTGATATCAGCGTTTTATTTTATTTAGAAATATACGTTGAATTCTAATTGAATTTACTAGGTCCTTGACCCATTTTTGGAAATCATTTTCAGCAGTGTAGAAATGGAATGTAAAGAATCAGATGAAAAGATTTTGGAAGAATTAAACAACAAACATCGCAAAGAGCGAAAGGAACTTCAGTCAACAATTCAATGCCTCAAAAAAAGTAGGGTAAAGGTGTCAACAGTGGATCAGTGTACACAGTGAATGGCCGCGTTCCACTGCCCGCTAGATGAGCAGCGGCATGTCAAACTCCATATAAAAAAAATGGACATTTTACCATTTGCGCTAGTCGTCTAGCACTTTTTGTGAAATATCCCTTTCAGGGAAATTTCTCAATCTAGCGCAAAACTACCCGCTGCTTTGAGAGAAAAAAAAAAACAAAAAAACAGCTGTCAATGGAAATCGTTCAAACGTCTACAAAATAAAAACAAAAATACGAAGCCGAGCTGCAATTGTGATGAAATTGGTAATAAGGTAAGTAAAATAGCAATTCCGATATTATTATGGTTTCTATAATATGTACCATTTCTTTTTAAATGCAGTTTGGAAATAATTATGCGACACGAAATTATTTATGAAGGAAAGTCATATGTTTTTGATGCCAACAAGTCAAATGTCATTTTGCCGCTGCCGCTGCCGCTGCCCGAGCGTTCCTTCATCAGGGATATTTTGTGCTAGAAGACTAGCGGGCAGAGGAACGCGGCCAATAACTTGCTCTCATAACGTCTCTTTTTATTTTAAAATAAATCTGAAAAAGAGAAAAGAACACATTTTCACTTCCCCTCGCAACAGACTATCAGTCTGCGCGATTGCGATGTCGAAGATGGCTATAATCGTGTATTTGTGTTTTCTGCATAGGCAAGTAATTTTTTTTTTTCTGTTTTATTTTTGATCTTATTCAAAAAGTGTGTATTGTAACTTCATTTGAGTATATTATTTGCACTTTTGCTTATATATCCTTACCAAATCTTTTCGATTTGATTACTTTGGTAAAATATTTTATAAATTATTAGTATGTTTTTGTAAAATGAGAGCAGTGTACACAGTGAATCAGTTGGAAGTGTTACACAGTAAATCCTTCGATGCTTCAAAATTTTGCATTCTATGTTAATTTTTCAAATACGGATGTTCGATAGAAGCTTATAGCAATAATTTTTAGCAACTTTTAAGTTTTTTTTATTTATTTTTATATTATATTTGAAGAGTTTTTATTTTCGTACATATGTTATGAAAAAAACTTGTGTTTTTACTGAATAAATTGATTTTAAATATCCCTGTTTCACTGTGTACTATGCACTGATTCACTGTGTACACCCATGTGTACACAGTGGATCACATGCGAAGGGTGATTTCACATATTTTTTTTATTACCTCAGCATAAATAAAGCATCGAGTTCTTATGACTAAAATGAGGATAAAACATTGAAAAAGATGTGGAAAAAAATTAATAGCTGTACTACTATAAATGCGAGCTCTACGGCGCAAGAAGTAAAAAATGATCCACTGATGACCCCTTTACCCTACATCGAAAGGTGACAAAAAGAAACGTAAGGAAACTTTGGAAGAGATAGCGCTCTTAGAAACAACTTTGGAAAAAAGGCAATCAGATCACCTTATGTGGTTTTCGATTGGGCTTCTTCAGATTTGCTCTCAGATTCCAGACTTCGTGTGGTTAATCGAACATAAAAATGTCACTTGCTCTTTTTTGTGTTGATATTTGTGCGATTTCAATATGTGTAGTTTTCGATCGTCCCTGATTGCGCGACTGCGGGGGATTTGGAAGCAGCAGAGTTCCTTCCTACTGCGCCTCCAGTCCCCTTAGTCGGTTTATTGCCCTTAGGGATATCAACAAGAGTACCAGCCACCTCGTTGCTATCCCTATTTACTAAGGCGAGTGTACCAGCCAACTCGCCTTTGCCCTGTTCTGATTTGGTGGGAGTACAACGTACAAGCCGTCCCACCGCAAACTCTATCTACCGAAATGAGAGTACCAGCCACCTCACTTCCCGCTATGTTAGCGTCAGTGAGTGTGCAGTCCGCATCCGGGTTTTCGCGAAAACACTCGAAAACTTCTACGAAAACAGAAGTTTTCCAATACATTTTTCAGTTTTGTAAATTCAGCAATATTCAGCAAATTCAGCAGAATGGCCGACCGAACAAAAGTCACAACTCACAACTTAAAATCATTTCAATACTAAATTCGTTTTGTTTGTTAGTTAATGCGATCGAAATTGTAAACAAAATAGTTTGCACCAAAGTTTAACGAATAGTGTCTCACAGCTGATTGAAATGTCTAACGAAAACTAGTTGGTGGTGGGTGTGAATGCATTGACAAGTTTTCGACGAAAACACGGTTCGGTGTGAAAAGGCTATTAGTTTATCTGGTTCTATTAGTTAATAAACTGTCATAAAATGATCCCGTTTTTTGGTAGTAGAACGCGTTAAATGCTGGAATCGGCTTCTTTCACCAAGTCAAACAAGTGAATTTGATAGAAATTGCCAAGAAAAGTACCTATCTATATTCTATTTTTGGCGAAAATTGAATTGATGTCAATCACAGCGAGATGGACGCATTGTATAAAGATCTCGAAATTCCAGAAGTGGCGCATGAATTGGCAAGATCGTCTTCGATTTCAAGTTAGAAATTAATCAATTTTTTGTGTGCAATAAAATGGACTAGAAATCGTTCGACCGTTTGTCGGTCGGTTTGGCGGTGCCCAGCTGTTGTAACTTTTCATACATATCAACTGTGCTTAGCGACTTCAAATCAAACACACCTTCCGCGGTACTAATAATCATTTTTAGTGTCCAGACTAAATTTTTCGAGCTCACAATGGCGAAATTTTCCATACAAAACAGCATATTGTGATCTAGGAAATATTTAGTGTGAAGGTTAAAAATGTTTATTGGTAAGGCCCCTTGTATTGTCATTCCGCGATACCAATAATCATTTTTAGTGTCCAGGCTAAGTTTTTCGAACTCACAATGGCGAAATTTTCCATACCAAATTGCATATTGTGACCTAGGAAATATTTAGTGTGAAGGTTAAAAATGATTATTGGTAAGGCCCATTGAGTTCTTTATCTTTTAAAGTTACTTCCTATGTCATTCTTTTTTTGTACAACCTATAACGAAATAATAAATTTGTTCTGTTCTTCTGATTTACTTTAAACCTACGGAAACGTGTTCTGATTTTGATCCGCTTCGAAACAGGGAATCTTACAGTGGTAACCACCGGGTACTGGTCTGCCCATCCGGGCGTGACTTGCTGTACTTATAAGCGCGAATGTTGAACACGAAGAAAATAGCAACACTATAATGCTCTGTCGGAAAGACTGACTGAACGAGTCTCAGAAGTCTTACATGAGCTCCTCAGGAAGAGGACGTACGGCGGATGAATTCAATAGACTGAATCTACGGTGTCGTCAACAGTCAGGATGACAGGTACCTCACTTGAGCTACTCCGACATATTTGGAGCTGAGGTCAGTGAGGATTTTTCAGGACTAGTCAGGGTCCTGAAATAGAGATGGTGGCGGATGAACCCTTTATGGGCCAACGGCAGCTCTCACATCCCCGAAGTGGGTTACTGACACCGCAGGAATCCGGCCCCTTTCGTCCAAGGGGTCCAACAAAGGCCCTGGCCCTCCAGGATAGGGGTTGTACGCCGGGGTAACTGCCCGACTACGGAAAACAAAAAAAAAAGTTCCGGAACGACAACAAGCCTCGGACACAGATGATTTACTGTTGACGAACCAGGCAAACGAACAAAGGACAACGAATTTCGGATCTGCACGTGGAACAGACCGCGTGCAGCCGAACAGTTAAAAAATTGCGATGGGATGGACCGGGCAAGAAGAAGATGAAAAACTGCGATATTTTTATGGCGACTGCTATCGGCAACAAAAACAGCGCTTTTTTGGATGTGGATTCGTCGTTGGCGGCAGACTTAGGCAAGAAGTCTTAAGTTTCAGCTGTGTGAACGAGCGCCTCGCGACAATCCGCATCAAGGCTAAATTCGCCAACATTAGCCTTATATGCTCCCATGCCCCCACCGGAGGAGAAAGGCGACTACACCAAAGATGGGTTCTACGAGCTCTTAGACAAGACGTATGAGCCAGTGCCCTAACTGTGACATTAAAATTGTCCTAGGTGATTTTAATGCAAAGATAGGAAGAGAGTGCATCTTTGGTAGTACCGTCGGAAGGTACAGCCTACACGACACCATCTCCGATAACGGATTGAGGCTGATCGACTTCGCGGCGGGGCGAAATGGTGTCATAGCAAGTACGCGATTCCTGCATCTCGATATTCATAAGGAGACCTCCTGATCAATCAACCGTCAATCAGATTGACCACATTGCGATCGACGCAAGGCACTCCTCCAGTATTATGGATGTCCGAACGTTCCGAGGGGCCAACATTGACTCGGACCACTACCTTGTTGTAGCCAAGGTACGTCTTCCGATATCCCGAACACCGCCAAAACAAGTAAATACTGTGAGGAAGTTTGACGTGTGACGTCTTAAATCGCAAGAGGTCGCCAGATCCTTCTCCGATCGAGTCTCTCTCAATCTCTCAAGAGGTTCTACGCAGCCAGCATCAAGCATTGAAGACCAGTGGCAAAAGGACGAACAAGGCAACATCATAGCAGAATCGCAGTCGATGCTGAGGATATGGAAGAACTACTTCTGCAGACTGTTTAATGGCGATGACGAACCAAATCCCGCTGTCAGGCAGAATGAACCATTCAACCTAGACGATGAAGACCAACAATTCCGTCCACCCGACGTGGACGAAGTGAAGATAGCCATATCTAAGCTTAAGTCCAACAGAGTTGCTGGAGCAGATGGCCTAATGGCCGAGCTATTCAAAGCGGCAGGCGATGACTTGGTTAGGAGCATGCACCAACTCATCTGTAAAATACGAGGAAAGTACGCCCGATGAGTGGAACCTCAGCATTGTTTGCCCGATCCTCAAGAAAGGAGACCCTCTGAATTGCGCCAACTACAGAGGCATTAGTCTTCTTAATATCGCCTACAAGATCTTATCTGCTGTGTTGTGTGAACGCCTGAAACCTTTCGTCAACAACCTGATTGGTCCCTTTCAGTGTGGCTTCAGGCCAGGAAAGTCTACCGTCGACCAAATATTCAGGCAGATCTTGGAGAAAACCCAGGAAGTCCAAATCGATACCCACCACCTTTTCATCGATTTTAAGGCCGCTTATGAGAGAATTTATAGAGACGAGCTATACAGAGCAATGTCTAGTTTTGGCATCCCTGCCAAACTCGTCCGTTTGTGCAGGATGACAATGGAGAATGCACGCTGTTCCATCAAGGTTGGTAAAGAACTCAACGAAATCTTCGATGTCAAAAAAGGATTTAGACAAGGCGATGCGCTGTCATGTGACTTTTTCAAAACTCAAACGCTAACACCAGAGGCACTATCTTCCAAAAGTCCGTCCACCTACTCGCCCATGCCGACGACATCGACATAATCGGCAGAACGCAGCGTGATGTCACTGGCGCGTTCGTGAGTATTGAGACGGAAGCGGCGAAAATGGGTTTGGCGGTCAATGAGGGAAAGACAAACTATGTGCTGTCTGTCATCAAGAAAGGACACCCAACACCGACGTCTTGGTCAGAATATCTCCATAGACAGATATAACTTTGAGGTGGTAAAGGACTTTGTCGACCTAGGAGCCGCTATGAACTCAGACAATGACACCAGCGCTGAGATTAAACGAAGAATAACTCTTGCCAATCGCTGTTTCTTTGGGCTTAGAAAGCAATTGAGTAGCAAAGCCCTCTCTCGAACAACTAAAGTGACCCTCTATAAGACCTTAATCATCCCAGTCCTGCTTTATGGTGCAGAGGCATGGACTCTATCAAAAGCGGATGAGGTTACTCTTGGTTGCTTCGAGTAATTTTCGGTCCCGTCTGCATAGACGGTGAATGGAGGAGGAGATACAACGACGAACTGTACGGGCTGTACAGCGACATCGACCTAGCCAGAAGAGTGAAGGTCCAACGACTGCAGTGGCTGGGTCATGTGGAGCGAATGGACGTGAATGCTCCGGCCCGGAAGATCTTCGAATCCACACCTGAGGGACGGCGCAGTAGAGGAAGACCGCGACTCAGGTGGCGCACGCAAGTGGAAAGGGACCTTAACCAACTTAGCGTGCGAAACTGGAGACAGCTGGCCAAAGATCGTGCTGGCTGGAAACGCTTGTTGGTTGAGGCCCAGGTCCACCCCGGACTGTAGCGCCACATTAAGTAAGTAAGTAAGTTTCTAGAGCTTGTACAGTTTGTTATTTCTTACCAAGCAGCGATCTGCTGTAAAACGCCTCTCAAATCTCAAACTCGTCTCTGAAAAGCAGAAATAATGTGAGATTAATGAGATGAAATGAAGAAAGGAAAATGAATGGAAGAGCGGTGATTGATAAAATAAAATGAAAAGACTAAAATACAAAGTAAACCATTTTCCTAAGCAAAAGATGCCTTCCCCGTACAAGGATACGGAACTAAGGTAATAAATGAAAGTAGAAGTAACATACTCGAGACAAAACCTTGGCATCAATATCAAATAAGGTACTTACTTCTTCAATTGGTGTAATTGATCAAATCCTTCCCTCAAATTTCAAGCTCCTACTTACTTGATCCACAAACGTTCTTAGAGGTGAAACCAAGTAATAAAAACAATTGCTTATTTATTTTTCGTTCCATTTTTATTAGAATTGTTCTCATTTGTTATGTTAAACTATGACAAAAATGCTATATTAATTTTCTGGATTTTTTATTTATCTATTAATGTCTTATACTTAACACAAAAATCGCAAAGAATTTAATTTCAAATAAATTAAATTAATTTGTTTTTTTTTTGTTTCTTCTAAGATATATATATTAATTTGATGAGTTGTTTTTTTTATTATCTACTTCTTCAGTATTTGGTGTAGTTTTTCTTGTTGTTGTATTTCCGTGAATGCATTTCACACAATACCTATATTATAATGTTATTTTAGAGTACATGCGTGTGTGAATTGTTTTACTTTAGTAATTTCCAAAAATCGTATTTTCCTAACAATATACTTATATATTTGTTTTTATAAACACAATTTTCTGGTTTTCTAAAATCTGATTTCGGTTTTTAATATTGGTTGATTTTAAGTTTTCTAAACCTAGTAAGAGACTGCAAGGTTTTTTTTCTTAGTTTGCTGCCATTTTTTAATTTCACTATAGGTAAGTGTGCTGCATATCGAATCGCGTATAGCTGGTGACATGTTTTGGTTTTATACCTCTCTGACATTTCTACTGCCTTACTAAAATTTATCTTTTGCCACTTTCATTCTTAGTGTGATGTAGATGTTTTTTCTTGGAAAATTTCGCCATTTAAAATGGTTTTTGAGCAGCGATAGGAGCGATTGAGCGATTAAAGGAGCTATAGAAAGTCGACTAACTCAGGTAATTTCGCCCTTTGACATTGCATAGTAAAATTGTGTTTACGATGTCAAATGGTTCTGTAACTGAAGTTTTTGAGTTTTCAAGGAAGCAGTACTTACAAACATTTTCATTGTTCTATAAACTCTAAATTTTTCATATGACATTGGGGCTTGTAATAACAACTTTAACCTTCATCAGCTTCACCATTGTGAGTTCGTAAAATTCATGGTGGAAAATGGTCAAATTTTCGAACTAAAACCAGCTTTTGTGACCTGCAATTATGTACGACCTAAAGCTACACCGACTTTCCCCCACAACACTTTTGAATATGAGTGTACCTTGGGCACATTTTCTTCTACTTATGCAAGTACACTCCCAGCTATTTCTGTTGGTTTGTTTGTTATGTTTATTTTATTTTAAATTTGAATAGGCACTAGATATATATATTTTTTTTCATTTTCCTTAATTACGTTTTTAATTTTAATAGAAAGAAAGGCAGAAAAACTCATCAAGTGTTTTTTTTTTTAATTTTAAAAGTTCAACTGACCTTTTATGTCAAATATTAATTTTTGTATTTCATGGTTTTTCTTGATAACGATGAAATTTGTTACCATAAACAACAGATTATGAGGGCAGGTGCAAAATACAAGAAATTAGTTGAACTATTATTATATATATATATATATATACATGCTATACATATATAATATTTAATATCAGGGATTGCACAGATTAAGTGACTGGATTTTTTGTAGTTTTCCTTATTATTTGCTTATAATTTGTTTTTGTTTTAGAAAAATACTAAATTACTGTTGGATTTTATTTAACAAACAAAGTATTTTAGAACAGTTTTCTTGTTAATTTTCTTTTAATTTAAAAGATGCTTAGTCTTAATATTTTAGTAGAATTTTGGTTAAAAGAATGTTTTTTTTTTCGCTTTTATCCGAGCACTATCGATTTTAAGCGTCATTTGACTGTATCACGTGTGACGGAATGCTTTGTATTTATTATTACTTTTCGTTTAATTTGAAATTATTATTTAGTATTTTTTTTTTTCATTCATTGTTTTTGTTTTTAAAGGCAGTGGCACAAAAGTGTGGACATTCGTGTTTTATTTTTCAATCTCTGTATCAATCTCTTTCCTGTCAGTTAATATTTTTTTTTGTTTTAAATTTTTGAATGCAAAAAAGCCTGGCTAGGGTAATAAAACACAAAGATGTTTAGCATTCCGCACCGGGGAAGTTCCGCAAGTCTAGGAAGTTAAATGGGGAATTTTTAATTATCTTGTAAATATATACGTTTAATTTTATAGCAACTTTGATTTTTATTTACTTATTTTTTTGTTTGTAGTAATACGTACTCGTAATTTATAGAACTTTTGTTTGCTGTTATAGATGATTTCGAAAAATAATTTCTTTTCATTGGAGTTATTTGTTTGATGTTATTGTTTTCAGGAGTTTTTTTTTGTTATTAATGTTACTGCAACAATAATAGAATATATATATATATATCTGTTTCCTGTTGTAACTACTCATTTAAACATTTAAAGAAGCTCAATTGGTTTATTACAATAGATATATACATAAATGTGAATATTTGCAATTTATGTTCTTGGCCATCTACTATTTTGTTGGTTAGCTATGTATATACACACATCTGTTTATGTATATTATTTGAAATGGTTTATCCTAAACTAATTCTGTTTGTTAATTAAATTAATTAAGTATACATACCAGATTTTTAATTTGAAAGTTTTTTGTTTTCTTTTTTGTTCATATGTAGGTACCCCTACATTTATATATCTATCTTCAAAATGTATTATCTAGATCTAAGGCCCATTTGTGTGTGGGCATTTATGTAACTATGCAAGGCTTTTGTTTTTTTAGACATGTATTTTAGTATTTTTAAGATTTATACTAAATCACGTTTACCGAATTCAAAAAAAAACTGAAGACGAAATCTGAGAACAGGGAAAACTTCGCGGGCTGTTTGCATAGGCAACTTTTCGAAGAAGGAGTTTATCTAACAGATATACACCATGGGGAACAAGGCTCTATTTAAAATTGCAATTGCATTCAGATTTTCAGACGTCAGATGGTGAGCTAAAACTGCTGCCAAATCAACATGAAAAGTGACATATTTGCACAGCTAACATCTTTTCAGCCCTTATTTCTAAGAGCCTGATGGATTGCTTTTTAAATTCAAAATAACCCTAGTCCAGCAGTAAAAAACTACACACGAGTTGTTCGATTTGCTCTTCTGCTTGGTCGAGCGCCATGAGTTAGGCAGAACACACGGGGCCTTACTAATAATCATTTTTAACCTTCACACTTGTGGCAATAAGTTGAAGTAGCTTATGTCGACATAAGCCATATTCGAGTTTTTTACATTACAAAGTTCTCGTTTTCCTTAGCTTTCTTTTAGTCCAGGTCCCATCACTCTACAACAATTAAGAACCGTTAAATATGAAGAAAACTGAACAGCTTTAATTTACTTGGACTATGTAATACAATAGATTTGAAAAAATTAAGATAAATTTCTTTTGCTCATACTGAAAAACTACCAAAATTGACATAAGCTACTTCAACTTATTGCCACAGATTTCCTAGATCACAATATGCAGTTTTGTATGGAAAATTTCGCCATAGTGAGCTCGAAAAATTTAGTCTGGACACTAAAAATGATTATTAGTACCGCAGACAATGAACTTTACACAAGCCAACTGTGATATCCATCAGCGACCTGCTTCCAAAAGTGCGCTCTATGCGGCGCGACCTTAAGCGAAATGCAGTCTTTTGTTTATTAAAATTCTCCTTACTTTCTTTATAACCAGGGTGATGTGTACTTTTGATAGGCGTGAACAGACTTTTGGCCGCTCATGCTCATAATGAATGCTACTCAGTTGACAACAATTTGGTAGAACATGCGGGAAGAAACTTCTAGACAAATAATAATAAGAAATATCAAAAGAATGGAAAATATTCAATATTCTAAATAATAAATAAAAGTAGGCATAGGTCAATCTTCACGAAATCGAAATCACAATGGCGGCATTTTCCATATAACGTCATATCTTGTGACTTGAAAAATATTAAACGTTAGCTACTTGTTACTTCTATCGCGACTTATATCACAATGGACCTCAACGTCTTCAAGGTGAAATTGAATGTAATGCAAACTGGCCCTCTAACCTAGTCGCGACTTTAGAGAGAAAGTCCTTTCGTTCTTGTATTGAAAAAAAGCTTTAACTTGCCAAAAGAGCAACATTTCAGTCGTTATTACGAGTTGATTGCAGAATAACACCCGTCACATTTCGCGGATAAGAAATGACACATTTAACAGAAATAGTTCCTCTTACAACTTCATTCACTTATTGAATCGTGTTTTTACTGCCAAATATTTTATGTTTATCCCCGGCTAATGTGCCGAGTAAACCGTCTGTCGAATACTTGCGTTAGTTGGTCTTGTTCTTGCAATAGTTTTATAGGAAAACACAAAGTTAGTGGAGCTTTCCTTTTAAACAAACGAATTTCAAAAAAGAGAAATATTTTGTAGGTCACAATGGGTAATTTTATATGGAAAATTTCGCCATTGCGAGTTCGTACTATCTAGCCAGTACCTAGATTATTACTATCCCGCACTAAGTGGAAATAAAAAATATTGGAGAAAAGTCAGATGAAAATCAGCACCAAGAGCGAGCGAGCATTGCATACCCACCCAGCTAAATTATATAAGTTTGCTGTTCTAGGAGGAAAAAAAATAATTTATTTCGCAAAAATTTACATTAGTTCTCTAAAACGCTAAACATACACATTTGATAATAATTGTTTTTTTTTTTATTTATTTAGAATATATGCATTCCTCTCGTCCCTCATCCATCCGTGTTGAGATTTCATATTGTCAAGATTACAGAAAAAAGCAAAACAAAAACCGTTAAAAATAAATTAATTTAAATTACTCAGATATCGATGTATTGCTTTCCTGTGCTAATACAACTCTATTAAGCATCTTTCTCGGACGATCGCAGACAGATCTAGTTGATGGAACAAATATTTCTATCCCAATAGAACTGACTTGCACCAGAGCTGGAAATTGGAAATGAACATTGTCCAGCTCTTCGAGTGTCCTTTGTTGCACACCCGAGTAAGAAATTTTAATAAAGAGCCTTTAATTTAAGACGATTTCCTTAAATCAACACAATGCACTTACAAAATCAATTTAGACACGTGTTGCAATTTTTTTTTTTTTTTTGCTAAAACTGAGAAATCGCTGCTTAATTTTTTTTTCCTTGTCAATTAATTAAATTATTTGATTTCCTGATATGATATGGCAACGTTTTGCGTTTTTTTTTTTTTTTTGTCCTTTGCTTAATAACATTTCTTAAACTAAGATAAAAACAGACTAAAATAACATTAACAATGGTTTTTGTATTCAGTTTAGTTTGAACTAACAATTTGTTGTTTACTATTAAAATGTATATGAATATGTATATAACTACTATATATGTATATATAACAAATCCATTTTTTTTTCACAGCGGCATGTATACTTTAATCGTAATTGTAACCAATTTGTTAAATATTTATTATAAAATAGAGGGGAAAGAATCACTGTAACTGGCCGACGTAATCTTTCTGACTGTGAGCAGCGGACAAGTCAGTGGACCATATTGAATATTCGAATTTACTTTGGGCCTTACCAATTTTGTTGCCAGTTGCCATATTTTCCATACAAATTTTGCAACTGTGAGCTTCCGTAAATTGAATGCCAAGACTAGAGTTTGTCATTAGTACGGCGCTTTATCATTAAGGTCACAATAGACCAATGTGATATGCCAATCCACAGCTTGCTAGAAATTTGTCGATGCGCTTTTACTGAACCAAAAAACAGAAGTAAATCGCAAGTATCAGCAGAGTTGCAACAAATTGGATTGGGTCTCACTATAAATAATTCTTAACCTTCACTTTGAACACATTGGGTCGTACTAATAATCATTTTTAACCTTCACACTAAATATTTCCTAGGTCACAATATGCAATTTTGTATGGAAAATTTCGCCATTGTGAGTTCGAAAAACTTAGCCTGGATACTAAAAATGATTATTGGTATCGCGGATTGGGTCGTACTAATAATAACTCTTAATCTGAACGAGAAATAACTTGTGGGTCACAATGGATACTCTTGTGTGGAAAATTTCGCCATTATGAGTTCGACAAATTTAGCTTGAACACTAAATATGATTATTATCGCGGTTTGGGCCTTACTTAAAATCATTTCGAACCTTCACACTAAATATTTTGAAGGTCACAATGGGTGATTTTATATGAAAAATTGCGAGTTCGAAAAATTTAGCCTGGACACTAAATATGATTGTTAGTGTCGCGCGTTGTCGGCCACAACAGATGAATGTATAAAAATGATTGCCATAAATTTATTTAATTCACATAAGCGGCAATAAAGGAGGAAACCAAAAACAACTTTTTCGCAACTAAAAACCAGACATTTTTTCCCCTTTAACAATTTAATACATTTTACTAAACCATACTAAAAAAAAAGAAGAAACAATTTTAGCAACGTCACACCCGGCAAATTATTATACAAACTGTGTTCAACCCTTAATTTTATTTTCATAAGACCTTATTGTAAAATGTTTTTATTACTTTCTATTATCTTTTTAGCAGGCATTACTTTATCAATAATAATCGCTTTCTATTTTCAAGTCCGGTCCGGTCCGAAACTGTTACTTTTGTTTTGTGTTTTATTTTTCTATGCGAAATATGATGTATGAGAGCGCGCTGTAATTAAATCTCTATTTGCTTTAAGATTCTAGCAGTACCTATAGTTATCTAAGTTGTATTTTTTTTTTTTTTTTTTTTTTTTCTTTTCGTTTCTAAGAATCCACTTTCTCAACAATGCAGTTGTTTATACTTCTTATAAGTTATTTCCTGTTTTTATTAAAGGAGATATAGTTTTGTGTGTTGAATATGTTTCATATTTCTATATTCTTTCTTTTTGTTTTCCTTTTTAATTTATTTGTTTATCATTTGATTCATAGAAAGTGGACAAAGGTGATATAAATGGTGATTTGGAATTGTTTTCCTTTTTTCTTGCTTTGTTTAACATTTATTTAATAATTATCGAAATGGTTTTTGTTTTGTAATTTAAATTTAAATTAAAAGCAACAAAAGAAACAAAGGAAAACGGGGGGAAAAAAGTTTTCACTTATAACTCTTTGATGATAATTTAACTTTGAGTAATTCGTTTTTTATTTTGTTTTATTGTCGTTATAATTTAAATAATCAACACAAAATTTCATAATTTAAAATTTTTTAGCTACGATCCAAAATTAACAACATTTTATTATAAAACCTAACAAATTGAGTGCTGATGGCTAAACGTTTTTATTTTCTTCCTTCAAGTTTGATATTTCTTGATATATATTTATATATCCATATATACTCGTATATATATTTATCTATTAAGCTGTTTTTCGGTTTTATGTTTGTTTTTTTTTTTCTTTCTTTTCTTTTTGTTCTAATGTCAGTATTTATTAATTTTGTTGTCTACAAAGGTGAATTTATAAATTTGGAAAAAAATCGAAATGACTCGTAACAACAGCTAACAAAGCTGTTACAAATATTAAGGGCAGTGGACGTAAGATAGAATATCTATTTAGTTTTGTAATGGATTCGGCGTTATTGCACAAATCAGTTGTACAGGCGCAGTAAACGGCTTGTACATCGTGGGTGCCTAATCGCTTCATGCATTCGTGGTCGTCACGCTCATCTGGGATGTAACCACAACCACGGACAACACGAACTTTGCCATAAACTGGAAATAGGGTGAAACAAAAAATAAAACAAAATGCCATGTGTAGTTTCATATTTCTTAACAGTTGACGATAATCAATGGAAGTACTGTACAATAATGGATAATAGCAAAAGGCAAGAAAATGGAAAAAGCAAGTTGATGTTGTAATAGATTCGGAAAATCCTCTTTCTACCGCTTTTCCACTAACGAGATAAAACAACAATTTCGATGTTGGCATACATTTTGAAAATGCACAAAATGTCTTCAAACGAAATGTCAGCTATTCAGCTGGTACAACAAAGTGCTCACATCTGTGAATCGATTTGGGAAAATACTACAAATGACAGGAATTGTTCTAATTTGTAGGTACTTTACCAAATAAATAATTAAATTGTATTGAAAAGAAGTTGCTGATTGGAACTGCAGCACAGATTTTCAACCAAACATCGAGTGGTTATTCGTTACTTTATTTTATTACTTCTTTTCATTTTGTATTTCATTATCCTCATATTACAATTTACAAAACTTCAAAATAGTATAAATTGAAGCTAAAAATGTTGAGAATAGAAGGTGACATTTTGTATTTATTACCATAAATAGAGGCAAATGTCACATTACAATGAAGTACAAATTAAATTGCTTAGATGATGTGTAGGCAAAAAATAATCCATTTGACAGTTTACGGTTCTTATGAATGCTTACAAGGCAACAAATTGTGTGTTCATCATTTTAACTCTATTCTATTGCTATCGACATATTTCTGTATAAACTTACTTTTTTGTATTGTCTTACGGCACAATGATGGCTTGTATTTGTCCTTAAGATGTTCAAGAGGTTCTTGTTTACTACAATTTACTTCACCTATGGAGTATGGCTCGAAGGGATCTCCGCATCGTGGGTCATATTCACTATTACAATCATAGCAAATTAGGGCAGTCGTTTCTGAAAAGGGAAATTTACAAAGTACAGTAACAATTAAAAACACGTTTACAAATAAAACACGAAAAGGCACCACAGAGACGTCTAACTTTTACACACTCAATAACTACAGAGCTGCTCTCACAAAAGTTTATAGTTAAAAAAAAGCAACTAAAATCATTAAATAAAATAAAGGCGGTGTGGGGCTGAGAGACTGAAACCTTCCTATTGAAATAACAAACAACACATTTCCCACAGTAGACAAATTGTAAAGCCCTATCACCAGTGGCGTAGCTAGGGGGACAAGGGCCCTGGTGCATAGGGAGAGAATCGGGCCCTCCTCCCCTCTTTCCGCGTAGTTTGAACTTATATTGTCCTTCAAAAATATTGATAGGGAATAAGAATAGGAAACAGTGAGTTGAATCATCCCTATATCCATACGTCGTCTCTATCAAAATCTTCATGTGTTCAATGGAAGAAAAAAGGAAGAAAGCTCGTTTGTTAATTTGAACTTTAGTTTAGAACAAATATAGTAAATAAGAAATGCAAGGCAAGAGCGAATGAAAACTTCTTTAAAAAGTTGATGGGTGGAATTGGCGAATTGATCTCACGACCGTCAAGCACGTGAGCTGATCCACTGTGCTACGGGCGTTGGCGTACTCATCCAAACTACCATATAACTGAAATAACGATAACAGACAAACAAACAGCACATGCTTATCGAGGACCTTGGCGCATGTGTTGAAAATGTCAAATAAGGAGTTTTATCATTGGTGATGTTGATTGAATAAAATAAAATAGAAATTGAAAAAAAAAAAAATCTTGTGAGCAGGCTCGAGGCTCAATTTTTTAATTTTTTAAACTTTTAATTTTTTTTTCAAAGCTGAGGATAGAGGGCCCCCTGAGCTCCGGGGCCCTGGTGCACTGCACCACCTGGCCCTATGATAGCTACGCCACTGCCTATCACGTGTCGCTGTCTAGCTATTTTACTATTCGCTCTTATAGGCGCAGTGCCTCAGTGGCTGGACTTCTAAGCGGGAACCTAATGTTCATTCACCGGGAAATCCCATAGATTTCGTTTTTCCTAACTGCGTCACCCTAGTGATTCATGAAGTTAACCCATCTTCTGGAAGGAAGACTACTATAACCACACAATTTAATGATATCACGTTTACAAAAGTGGATAATGTCACAATTTCATGATACTCGTAACTATTACGATGTATAGGTCCATTAGAAGAGTCAGGAGTCGGTGAAACGCAATATTGACTTTGACGTCTACTACTATAATCGGTTCAAAATGCTACCCTGATCTGCGAATCTGTTGACTCAAATTCTTCTGAAGAAGTGTCAGCTACGGCTAAGGCTACGTAATCTATACGTTACGATGAATGATATAGTAGAGTCCAAAGGCTTTTGCGAACTTCACGTTGCAGTGCTACCGCTCTTATTGAAGCCCTTTAGATTGGCAAGACGCAAAGGGATGGCCGGCAGGGTGCTTCGAGCTCCGACTTAGTGAACTTGTTCGCTAGTAGCTCAACCCAATCTAATTATTCGAAGACATTTTCCATGGCTGACTCAGAGAGTTACCTAACGATTTAAATTTGCTCCCCTCTTTGTTGTATAACAATGAATTGCAATTATGTGTTTATCTCACTGACAATCCCTTCAGCTAAAAGTTAATACCAATTGTGCTATATTAACTGTACTGGGGGGGCCAAAACCAACCCCTTCGCGCACATAACATTGCGAAAGTGTAACGAGAATTATGTAAAACTCGGTTGTTGCCAATGGTTACTCCGTAGGGCCCCAAGCAGTTTGCCATCATAATACATCAGCAATAAAATTTATCGATTTGTGCTAATTCCTGGTTGGTTTTTCTTCTTCTCTTCTAACAAAAAAGAAACTAATAACCCAAATTATAAGACAAAAGTGGAAAAACCTTTGAACAGCTCTTCAAGTGTGATATGGTGATTCTGCCTGAAAATGACCTAGATTCATGTAGCTAATCAGAAATTTAATTGATACAAGTGTGGCTCTAAGCGGCCAGATACTTCACACACTCACGGTTAGTTACGTAAAAAAAAATAACCCTCATACAAAGGGACATAACTCGGTTACACAATAGTCGTCTAAGGAAATGAATGCAAACGGATATAAACTTACCTTGCAATTGAAGGCAGAACACAATCCCGAGTAAGATGAGAATCCTTTCAACAATAGGTGACATGATGTTGGTTCTTCTTTAACGTGTGTCCTTTTTTGATATTCTTTTTATTAATTTTTTTCACTTGGTTCGTTTTTGGTAGAACTTTTGGTTTGCAACTTTTTAAATGTTCCTTGCGCGAAGGCAAAACTTCTCTCACGGTATTTGAATGTTTAAATTATTCTACTTGGAATCGGAAATAAATGACAGAAAATATTAAATGGCACCAATTCGCTCGTGGTGTGGATTGACGGTTTATTTTTTCCTGTTAGGTTATGTAATAAACACACGATATAAAATTTTTTAACACACACTGCGGTCGCACAGCCTACACTGGCAGAGGTGAAAGATAAACTTGGCGTAGCCGATTAATGTTCCGTTTCTGGATAGCTTTAAACTTAAAGAGTTAAAGTTTTTTTCTTTTTGTTTGGAAATAGTTTTTATTAATTTTTTTTTACAAATGGATATATTTTGTTTATCCAGTGCAACGTTTAATTGTTTGTTTATTTTGAAGATGTTGAAGATGTTTTATTTTGGATTTTTTCCGCAAAGAACATTCTTTGTATTTACGTAAGTCCTCTTTGGGAAAATGAAAAAATCGTCCTTTCTGCTGGTAAGCACACCGCTAGCTACCACAAATCTGACAACAGTAAAATCGAAGTCAAACAACAACAAAGTGAAACTGAGAACATTAGGGGAGGGGAGCAGCGAGGTAGGGGAATTCAAGAAAGCAGAAATTGCGCGCCCGAGAGAGAGCGAGATGGAGTATTTAAAACTCACTTGAGCGCCGGCGCTTTCCCCGTGCGGACAGGTACTCGTACAGCATAATAAAAGGGAAAGAAAATCCAACTGGAAAAGTGTTCTTTGTATTCTGTCCTGAAAAGAGTCAGAAGCAACCCCAGATCCACCCACTTTGCAAGAGAAAGGCAAATTCACATTCACCCGCATCATCATCGTAATCACTTTTGCAATGCTTTCGACTTTCTGTGAGGCATGCTCTAGTACTGTACCACATCCTGCTTCTGTAGAGTCCTAGGCTGATTTCTTTTTGTCTAAAAAAAACCATCACCAGCCTGACACCTATCTTTTTTGATTGAAACACACAAGTTCGAAAAAGCAACACTCTATAGATACAGAGGATACATGTTTGTAACTCATTTATTGCGAGGCTATACCTATAATAATTGACTTCTTCGGCACACGTATAACTGAATTAGTTTAGCGGAAAGGGTAACCCATTGTCCTGGAGAAACCACGTTTAACTTGTAGACACCATAGTGTGATCTATTTATGGCATACATGAGGTAGCTATATAAACACCCCTGTTTAACATATACGAGTACGAAAGACACACACATGTTCTTTGCGGACTTAAATCAGTCGGTCAGGTGGTTATGTCATAACCGTGGAAAGCTTACATCATTTTAAAGGATTTTAATAGAATCCGAGCGTGTCTCAGTTTGATGGTGAAAAACTACAGCTGTTTCATTAAAACGTATGTGTCAATCTGATCTACTCAAATGGAGCCTGGTCAATGAAAACATTTAAACCTACATGGAACTCCCTTTCCAGCTCTTTCATTGGTACGAGTTTGCGACCGAAATTTTGCGGCGATGTAACATGCAAAACGAGAACGAATTCTGTACTCCTTGGGAATAAAGAAATGCGGCCATGGGTCTTTAGTAAAATGCAAAAATCTCATTATCAGTAAATATATGGAAGTGCTTCTCTGACTATGCCACCGTTTCGAGTTTGCGAGTGAAATTAGAAGATTTTGCGGCACATGTGGCCGTGCACAACTCTACGGAAATATGCCTGCAAGTAAGTCCTCGAACGTTGATAACACACGTTGTAGATCCTACCAGCAATATTAAATGGAGACATTCAATCGAAATTGGTTATTTTAGTAAATTAGCTGTGAACACTTTGGAAGTGCTGCCTTGTACGTAGGTATAGCTTTTCTTCTTTTTTTTTTCTGAGGGAAACCAAGGGATTTGCATTATAATGCGATATGAAAAAAAAAGTCGAAATAATTCCAAAGAAGAAAAAGTTTGTGTCCAATTATTCGCGGTTAAAAAAAAGAAGTCTGGCATCACTAACCCCAATTTTTGCCTATATTCCCGTGGTTAACGGTTCTCATGACTTCAAAGGCGAATCCTACGAATGTCCAGCCGATTCGAATAAACAACATTAGTTCCAAATGCACAACAAAATTTGAATGCCTTACTGATGGGAAAATATAGTCTTTAGGTTAAACTGACAGAAGCTGACATCTGGCCATTTCTAAAAAAATATATAGATATCTAATGGAAAATAAACTTTTAAGTTGACACTTAATTATTATCTGTAAGTCATAGAGCTAAAGAAAGAGAAAGCAATCGATGTACAGTTGCAAAGGGTTTAGGAACTGAGCGGTTTTTTCGCGGACCAAAAACGGCCAGCGGTTAAATATTCTGAATTTGTTCCAAACATTTTTACGTAATAGCATGGCGCGGTTATCATATTTGGCTCTCATTTCAATCGGCTGGCTTTCTTTCTTGCATTTTGAGAGGAAATGTGCGACTTATGACCTTTTCCAGCACCCATACAAGGAAATTTTGACTTTTATCAGTAATTGGCGAGTTGTATTACTATTCAACTTTAAACTCCGAGTTGTTAAAGCACCGGATGCCACTCGTCGCAAAAGTTACGTGACTCCCATACGCACTGAATATGTGACAAAAGTTTATTGGACCAACGATGGATGGCTATAGACTCAAAATGAAAACTGAATCCGAAGTAGCAACCATGAAATTCACGGTTGGAGTTTACGAACTCTGAATGTAAATATATTTATTAATAGGAAGGACCAATGAAGCTACATAACGAGTATAAGAGGAGAGGACAATCGTGCTGAGCCTTCGTCTTAAATATACGGAAACTGACACCAGCGTGAGTTTACCCCGAGGTTTATTAGCAGCTCGCAGAAAATAAAGCTTAAAATCAAAAAATGAAGGGAACGAGGAAACTATAATTTTGAATCTTGCTAATAGAGCATCTCCCGAATCTTCCACTCTTGGGAACAGACATGAAATTCAATTGAGGATGTCACCTTTCGATTGCCTCACGCACAGCTGACTTATGTTTTTGGAAACGAAACTCAATAATCCGACAACTTGATAGCATCGCTCACTAAGTCAGTACTTTTCAAAGCAAGGCATTCTCAAGCGCACCCAATTGCACACAACTCAAACCAGCTAATGACCGTTGCTATGCAATTTGATAGTTCTACCAGTGTTTGAAAGTGAAAATTGAGCAAAAGTTACAAGTCTACATCAAGTTGCCTTTGAGGGAAAAACAAATCAAACATTGACTGACAGGTACAAAGACTGTATCACTAATCATTTATGTAATCCACGGACAACTGAAAATCGAAAAGCAATCTTCTAGATGGAGCAATCTTCTAGATGGCACTACTTGCCGCTTAAAGGTTATCTCAAGTGACCCAAAAGAGCGAAAAAAAAACCAGACAGACTCTTCAAATGTGAAATTTCAAAACTATGTGTGGAAAAGTGATGTAACTGAAACAAAAAAAAAATATAAAAATAGGTTACCTCTGACGCTTAACTGATAACCTAAAAATCGCTTTGTGTTATGCAAAGATAAAATGTTTCCAGGACCAACCAAGTGGAAAGGACAAAACTTGAAATGCCTCTTTAATTTACCTAGTATAAGGGCTGACGAATTACCAGGGATAGATATATAGTTTTTCTACGGAATTAGTCAGACTGCTTACATGACTACAACAAATAAAGTGTTTTCCTTTTAATGCGTTTACGACAGTAAAACTCCTGGGCACGCAATCAATCAAAAAGTAAATAATTCTTTTTCTTCGGTGCTGGTTTTATGTGGTTCATCACTACACAGGTATGCTGCACGCATACGAATATGTAACGTTTTTACTGCTTTCTTGCTGCAGTCACGAAGTAGCTGCCATCTATTGGATGATTCACAAAGTATTCGTCCAAGGTTCTTTATTTTTTTTTACGCATATATATTAAAATATCTAGCCCTAACCAATATTTAAAAAAATGCTTTTTGCTTTTTGTTCTAACACACACGTTTTGAGCTTGTTAACTGGTTATATTTTTGTTGCTTAAAAATATAAATTTGCCAGAATTTTATTTTATTTGTTCATACTTTATATCATCTTGTTTTTTTTTCTATTTTTTCTATAACAAACAACACGAATTTTAAGTCTAGATGAATAAAAAAAAACAATGTTATTAAAACTACTTGGTACTCGATAGTCAATATAGTACACACACTATTCAACACTTAAGCCCGAACTGAAACTGAAGGAAGAATATTTCGCAGAAGGTCTATTCCTCAACTTTAGCTATCCATTCCACTATAACTATAACATTACCCCAAACATCTTGTGTGTTCGTTTTGCACTCGATTTTTCCGATGATTTTCCTTACTACTCATATTTTTGTTGTTTTAATTTGTAGGTTCTCTTTGGTTTGTACTTCCTTGGAAAACACAAAAAAAAAATAAAAAATTAAAAAAGAACATGACTTGTGTGTGGAATGCTCTTTAGTGGGCTTGAAGGGTAATATTTTGGATTCGCTTTCGCACTGGCACCTCTGTAGGGGTAGCAAAGCTCTCCTTGGGGAAGACATGCACAGTAATGGCACGAATTCTTCCATTTTCCCACTGAGAATCTATTGAAGCATCGTTACCTCAAAAATTACCAAGGTCGGGGTTCAGAACGGATTTTTTTAAGCTTCCAGTTGGGACCTTCAATTGTGATTAACTCTACCTATCTGAAGAACTTTTATAACCAAGGGAGATGTTGTTTCTTATTTTTCCCTGCCGATTTGTGCACTGAAAAGAGTCAACCATCAGCAAGCTAACCTCGTGATCTGTCACTTTTAAAAATGTACCAGTAAGGATTTATTTTTAAACTCAAATAACAATACAATAAATATTTGTGCGACAGGTCCAACGAGCTGCTGCGGAAAAATTGAAAAAATAGCCATAAATTTTGACACATTGTTTATATCAAACATCAACTAGATTTGTCTGGGCTAGCTATTCGAATTCGAACGCGTTGACTTCGAAAATGAGAATGCTGGCAGGATTTTCCTATCTACATTTGTCGGCTATCCCTCCATAAATTTATTTCAACTGAAAAAGCTGTTCGATTGATCGATTCGGGTCAATAAAAACTGAAATACATCAAGTCAGTCCGCTGTCAGACTTACTTAACTAGAAATTCGAACGTCGCCATTGAACTGTCAAACTAGTAAGCTGATGGAGAGAAATATAAATAGTTGCCTGACTGGAAGAACGTAATACTAGACTTTGGACAAAGGTACCTTTGAAAGCCCACGCTTCCCTGTTGAGACTGTGGTCCTATGGCCTTTGACACTTCCATGTGCACATAATAATTTTTTACCCTTTTACTTGCGGTCCAGCTTTCTGTTGTGTTTCCTACTGACAGGAAAAACAGTTGCAGAAGTTTTTTTTATATTCCAAGCATCTTGTGTGATTGCATTGGCCGTTACTGTAGCACGATTGTATTGCACTATGACATTTAACAAAGTTTCTATCTCCTACCTCCTGTTGTTCAATGTACAACCCCTTCATTGACAAAATTTAGTTAGCTTTTGCTCCTGTTCTACCTATGCCAATCACTCTTATTCTTTGCATGCACACCATTAGCAAATCGAAGTAGGACTTGTTTCTCTCAATGACGTCGTCACGTGTTTTTTTGTCTTACCTCACGGGGTAAATAAAATGCAATATGTATGTCGCCATGCAGAGGAAATGCGTATCCTTCAAAGTTGATGAGTTAGTGTGTGTGTGTCTATGTGTGGGTAATGGTGTTTTTGGGGTAGGATAGATATGATGTGCATTTCTGCATTTCCTTTTGCAAAACATGCGCTCAACGAAACTACCCCAATGCCCAATGTGCATCAGCATATGACATAGACTACGGCTGACGTCATAGATTTGACTGGCCTCCCCATCGTTGTATCCAGTCCCTGCCATAACTTTGAGGTGCGCTTACGAGGTTGGATATGCAGAGAATTGCGTTGAAGTTCCCCACTTTCCGGAGAGATAGAAAAATAAAATATCCAAAGAGTACTTGAGTTGCATTCTGATGGTATTGTATAGGATGTTGTGCACCCATACTCATACTAGTTAAATTGATTTATACTGCTGACCAAATAATATTATAGGCCTAATTGCTGTTACCAGCAACCTACGACGTAATCACCAGGGTGACGATGTGGGCTGACTGGCTGGCACACATTTTTATTGATTTGTCAATAGTTTTATTACTTTTTCGTTCGCCTTCCATGCCCGGAAGGCGATCAAGAACACACGAACACACGGTGGGTTGTGCCTGTTAGAGCTAAATTCGGATTGTTGTAAGAAGGCTACGGCAACGGCAACATATCAATAATGAACTCGTGTAAATCGAATAACATATCTGGAATGCAAGTGAATAATTTTTAGAGCCACTTTCTTCGACTCAAATTTGCTGTTTCTGTGTTCAAGGTTTGTAAGATGAGATTAAACCTACCTACACTGATTAGGCATTTTTGGAAAGGTTCAACAACATGAAGGTGACTGTCATAAATTTATATTAAAAGTACTTTTTGGCTCAACGCCCTGTTATTGAGTTGTTGGCACAATGTTAGATAATCTGCTTGCAGAGAAATTCCTCTACTCTAATGAAAAAAAAAAAATAAGCCTTTCTTGTCACTTGGCAATTGTTAAGTTTTATATAGCTATGGTTATATGCTAAAATTTGAAATATGTAACTCGCAACAGCAGGAAGAAACTGGACAAGGGAAGACGCTTGAAGGAAACCACAGGGGAGTGTCATTTTCCTGTCTAGAACGTATACGACATTCCTTATTGCATATGTCAAAAATCATAGATCTGATGAGGTGCATGGAGACGAATTTTGATCAATTAATCACGGATATGTAGTTTTCTGTCTTGCTTTATATCATGGGAGACATTCAAGTATCTAGTATTTTTTTTTTTTTTTTTTTTTGTCGGAGGTTGTTACTATCCGATGGAGCACTCAGACACAACTACTGGTCCATTGTACTGCCAAAACGGACACCTTACATTACTGTACTTAGTTTTCCCGTCTTTCGAAGAAAGATTAGAAGGAGCTTCAGTGATGAAGAGCTTAGATGTTCGGCACTCACCACATCAGCCCCAAAGATCCGCCACCTGTTGCGAGCAAAGGCAGGACAATTACAGTGGAAGTGTTCCACTGTATCGTCGTCCTCTCCACACGCAGGACAAATGGTGGTGTCGCTCAAGCCCAACATATTCAAATGTTTGGCAAAAGCTTCGTGGCCCGAAAGGACACCCACAAGCAGTCTGCAGTCAATTCTCCTGAGAGACAGAAGGAAAGACGCAGACCTTTTACAGATGTCCGGACGCAGTCGTTTGGCCTGTCTACACCCTGCACATAGTCACGCCACCGACGCTCGTGTTCACGAGAAACCCAAGTATCAATGGATGACCTAACTGCAGATGCGGCTAGACCCAACGCCGGCTCAGGTCCTGAGAGAGCTTCTTCTGATCCCAGCCTGGCAAGCTCATCAGCGATCTCATTTCCATGGATGCCAGTGTGACCTGGGACCCAAACAAGATTCACTGTGTTTAGCCTACCGACTAGGTTCAGAGATAGCTTGAGTTCAAGCACTAATTTAGACGAGGTAAGAGGGTTGAGCAGTGCTTTTAATGCAGCTTGGCTATCGCTGCAAACGCATATACTTCTAGCCCTCCACCTGTTTTTCACAATATAGCGCATGGCCATAAGGATAGCGAAAATCTCCGCTTGGAAGACAGACGCATAGTTACCTAATGGGTAGTGTAGTCTAATGTTCTCGCTTACCACAAAGACCCCAGAACCAGATCCTTGTTCGGTCCTGGAGCCGTCCGTGAATATACGATGGCATTCTTTTCCTGGCTCAGAGTCTGGCCGAAGCCATTCCGTCGCCTGAGGAAAGTTGATTTGGTAGTTTTATCGCAGTAGGATTTCTGGTGTCATTGCGTCAGAGGGCATATCCATAAGACAGGGGTCAAAGGATAATTCTCGCACAAGTTCTTCAAAACTCCAATGCGCGTGGTACCAAAAACCACCTCTCTTTAATCGAGAGATGGTTTTCAGCGTACACCCCATGATAAAAATATCAGAGAGGGGAGGTTCATCATAGCATCTAGAGCAGACCCCGGAGTGCTAGGGAAGGCCCCTGTGCATCCAAGACAGACCGTTCTTTGAAGTTTGGCAAAAGAGGCAGTAACACGTTTCCGCGAAAGCCTGTTCCACCATACAACCGATGCATAGTGGTCATGAGAAGTGGTCTTACCATTGCCGTATAGATCCAAAGGACCCTTTTAGGAGATAAGCCCCATGTCTTGCCAAAAGCGCCTTTGCACTGCCAGAAAGTTGACAGTGCTTTATCGGTTTTTGATTCAACATGCTTGGACCAAAGAAGCTTTCTATCGAGGAGTACTCCTAGATATTTGACTTCATTGGAGATCGGGATAGTGACGCCTTTTAGCACAAGCTGAGTCAGACCAGTGACATTCCTCCTTCTCGTGAAGAGAACAACCGTAGTTTTAAGGGTGCAGGGAAATAAGTCCACGGGAACTAAGTCCACTGAGGGACTTAGTACCCACCAAGGGGGAAATAAAACCATTTTCGTGAAGTGGACTTAGTTCCCATATAAGGTGGGAAATAAATTCCGAAAACTCAGAGTGGTTTTATTTCCCTTTTAACGTCAAGTTGGTGTTATTGCGCTCTCAAACTATGAAATCTGTATGGGGGGGCATGCTGCCCCCCTGCAACCCCCCTGCTTGGATTTACTGTTGGATTACGGGGTGGGTGCAAGGTTGGTCTTATTACTCAAATTTTGTAGGCGTTATTACGCTTTGTCGGAGTTACTCCAATAAAAGATCGTGAGTTTGTTGTCCAATTTAGTTTGGACGTAAGTTCCCCCTTCTTATTTTTGAGTGTGTACTAAGTTCCCATCAGAAAGTGGACATAGTTCCCACCCTACATGGGAACTTAGTCCACTTCACGAAAGTGGTTTTATTTCCCATTAGGTGGGAACCTAGTCCCTCGGTGGACTTAGTTCCCGTGGACTTATTTCCCTGCACCGTTTTAAGAGGATTTACTGAAAGCCCATTACTTGCGCACCAGTCATCGATTAAGCCCAAGGATATCTGCGCCTGAGAGCAGACAGTCCCTAGGTCGGAACCGACAGACAGAACGGCGACATCATCCCCGTAGGCCTGTGTGTAGGTTCCAGGAAGATTGAGAGCCGTTAGCAGAGAGTCAACTACCATACACCATAAAATGGGAGACAGAACACCACCTTGAGGGCAGCCCCTGTTTACCCCTGTCATGACACATTTGCCACAGTCCGCCTCGGCAATCAGCGTCCTGTTCATTAGCATTGCTTTAATCCACAACACCAATGTTTCATCTACACCATGATGTCTGGCTGCATTGTACATACTATCAAAAGTCCCATTGTCGAAAGCACCCTCAATATCGACGAAGATACCCAACGCGTACTCCTTCCGATCAAGAGCACTCTCGATCCTGCCAACGAGGTTCTGGAGCGCAGTTTCACAGGATTTTCCACGTTGATAGGCATGTTGCATCGCTGAAAGAGGATGCGATCGAAAGTATCTAGTATAGTAAGTCTGACTATAGATGTATCTCGGTTTTGATTGGCTGAAATCGGTCACGTGCGCATACGGAGGGGTAGCAGACGTATCTAGTCAAAAAATTCGTGACGTACCTACTAAGATGACAGTTCGAATATGTGGATGACGTAGGAAAAGTGACGTTCCCGACCAATCTAGTTTTTGCGTTCAGGTTACATCTTATCCAGACTCATCTAGTCGGTACCTACGTGGTTTTAGTCGAACGCAATCGATATAAATCGATCGCAATCGCATGTTTTCATCAAAAATGACAGAAAAAGTGAAAATTTGCTAAAAAACGAGTACCAGGTAGTTTCTCTCTTGGCTCGAAACAGCTCAGAGAATTTCAACGTGCAAGTACTGATAAATATTTCAAATGGCAAAAAGTTGACAAGAAACAAATTCAAAATCTGTATTAAAATTCAATTGCAAAGAAAAAAAATCGGTGAAACTAAAAAAATATCCTAGAACGTTTCATATGTTGCAAAAACGTATGTTATTATATTTATTTGTGATATGGATTAGATGTTAAAGATAAAAGTGGCTCAAAGTAGCTCGAAGTCTATCCACGTACTTTGGGGTATTTTTCAGGTCTCTGAGAGAGTATCGCTCAATTTTTTTATGTTTGAGAGATTGTTATGTCGTTTTCCATTGGTTTCACTCGGGGATCCACTCATTCTGTAGTCCAATGGAACAAGAAAACTGCTTCTGATTGAATCCACAAGAGTATTGGTGAAATGCCAAAAAAAAATCTACGGCAGCTGTCAGTTGACTTGTATAAAATACACAAACTACACTGGTGTGAGTGCTTCTTGAGTGGATTCTGACTTCAAATCCAGAAGCGAAATTCTCTCCTCAGAATCACCAGAAGAGTATTTGTTGTGCCAATGGAACGGTTTCAGAAGTGACTTTTTCGATTCCGGACTCTCCCGGACGCTTCTTTTTGCCCAATGGAAAACGACATTAGTGTTTGGCGAATAGACCGAAGATGACTAAATTCTTGAATGTGCTCATAGTATCGTTCGACAGCTAGGACACGTATTGCCAATCACCGAAAACTCGAAATTAGCACGAATCCAATTTTCGATTTTGAAGGAAATTTATCACACGGAATAAAGAACTCATATGAAATCGTGGCTCCATAAACTCAATCCGAACTCTAAAATTGTAAAGCTAAGATACACACGCGTTATTTTTCGTGACAAATTTTGACATAAACCCTTCTCCTAGCTGGCTGGTTGTCGCAGCTTACTCTCACGAGACACACACGAGTGACAATAGAAGACTGTGACTTCAGAATGTCAAAATTTGCCACGAAAAATTACAGCTTAATTCCTTTTTATTCGTCGAATAAAAATATAGGTACTTTTGGATGTGAGAGGCTAGCGTTGCGTCATATTGTATTGACTTAAAACGGTGGAAATTTCCATGTTAAATTGTCAATTGCGAAACATATTAAAGATACGTCATCTATTTTGATATTTCAAGTTCAATTATTTAGTTTAGTAGGTAAGTATGGCCGTTGGCTGACATGATTATTGTCTCAATTTTAATTGGCCTATATCGGTGACATAAACAGCTTTTTCAGTTGACGTTTGGCGAAGAATCTGGTCAAGAAATTCGTGGTCCTACTCACTGCTTTTGACGATGACAGATGATGTCCGAAAAAGGGACACTTCGAAAATGTTTTTTTTTTTCGATTATCGAATTAGCATGGACACGACCCTATTAGCGCTTAGTGAATGAGTGAATTTTAAGAGCCCCATAAGCTAATGGTTGATGAATTCTGGACTAATAATAATAAAAAATTACAATACCACCAAATCCGTGGCGGACAATCATTATATGGAATTAAAAAAAATACTGCTTTAGCGCGTGTTTATTATAAAAAAAAAAAAAAACACACTAAACAACATTCGGACACAGGACATGACAACCAGATGTCCTATTTATTGCAACTATACCCTATGTGCGGTTTGATTTGGATCGATTTGGCATCACTAATCGCATTATGAATGAAATGACAGCTGTGAAAATCTGAAACTTCTTCGCAGATTTCCATTTACCATGGGGGAGTCGTATTTCTTTAACACAATTATTTGAAAAACGAACCCAAAGTGAATCTATTTATCGACTTTTTCCAATAGAAAAAAAAAAAAAACAAATTCAAAATTATGATTTAACCATAGCCGTACAAACAATTTTCGATGCTAGAGATACGTTCATTCTAGCACTCCAGTGAAAGGACAGAGATAAACAAAGAACTTGCACTGTGGAGATACTCTCGGGAAAAAAAATTCTATCTGTTGCAAAGTATTCTGTGATCCAAGTGCAAGATGTATTGCAGTTTCGGTCTGCAATTAAATAGTTGAAACAGACTATGAAGGTATCCCTCGAAATAAAGTTAGTTATATGTAGATTTGTGTTGCATTCGAGTGAATACCCTCCCCAGCGCTGACAGCACAAAGAAAATATTTATACATTCGCTCGTTGCATTTGCTTCCCTTCTCAGGTCACTGTTGTTGCTGATTGTTAGCGAAAAACAAATTAAATATATGTTTATGTAGTATTGCAAAAAGAAAAAATAACACTAGTTTAGTTAGACCAGGGGGAGAAGGGGACAAAGCAAAGCCACTAAACAAAATCTCTCCGCAGGCAATCCCAGTGACAACTCGTGAGATGGGTATTTTCCTCCATTAACTGGAGTGTGTGTGTGATTTGTTATTTTGTTTTTAAGAGACAAAAAGAAAAGAAATTGTGAAAAAAAAATTCTATTGAATTTGTTAATAACGAGTGCCTTATAAAACCAATATTTTGAGACGACACATCAGCCCAGGATATCAGTTTCTTTTTCATAGTTCTCACTTCATTTTTGCACCATTGCATGGAGAAGTGATTTTTAAAAGTGCAACCACAGTCTGGTTGGACTTTTCATATCACGTCGCTGATTAAACACAAAAAAAAAAAATTAAAGAAAAGAAAAAAACAGCAACAAAGAACACCCGTCATAAAACAGACAGCGAAAAGAAAAACATATTTCGCTGCAAACAGATGACATTTCGTCGTAAAATTGGCAGCAACAAAAGGAAAAGAAAATATTTTAGCCGGATTGCAGTTAAGAAATTGTCAAATAGTGTTTTCTCATTACATCTTTTTCCCGTCGTCCTAGCAGACAAACTGTGACAACGGTGAGAATCCTACATATTTTATAAAAAATGATAACAAAAGGTGAATTTTTCTTGTAAAAATAGCAATAAACTATTCCGATTGATTTAAAAGCCGTCTAGGTTGGACGTAGGTACATGGAGTAACGCCCCGATGGAATTGCTTTGCTTCAGTGCATTCTGGCTTCGTTGAGCCGGCGGACGGTATGGTGCATATGGATTTGAAACGTAGCCGTGCGATTAATTATTTTTTTTAACTTACACCGCAGCTCGGGCTTAACTTAAGCGATATATTATGAAGGGCTCAAAGTGACTGCAGCTGTCATCGATGCACCTGATTTGCTGATGGTTTTGGTCACGAACTTATTCGGAAGATCACCTCCTGATGTGCCTACCAGTCGAGGCACTTTTATAAAATCCCGACTCCAACTGTGTCGCCATTTCAAATTTGTTGATTGTTGTTACCCTTTGATTGTTGGCTCTATTTGCATGCTTAGATAGATTTTCTTTTGAATACTGTGAGTGCGAAAGGCTTTAACAACTAATTCGGCTCTTCAGCTGTTGTAAAATGTTGCCCTTAGGGCATGAGTACGTATTAAAAAGAAGTTGTCATCGCAATTATTGTTAGTTGTACTCTTCCACGATGCGCACTGATTGTCTGTCTAGTGGACAGAGTGGATAGCTGATATCAGGTGTTCTCAGAGAAATCTATTGCTGCAGTTCCTAATTTATTTATCTGCACCAACTGAATTGGTATTGGTAACCGACCTTTAGCTGGATGTTCAAAGTCCGAACGTAGTTTTTTTGTTGAATATTATTTTATGGAGGTCAGTCAACATGTCTCGGTTCGACACTACTGGAAGTACCCCATTTACTGTAGATTTTAGTCCTAAGCGCTAATAGAGATCGTTTACTGGGCAACACCTTGTTTATAAAGTCCGCTTTTTAATATGCCTGGTGTACATTTTAGCTTAACAGCTGCCATTTGACTTCCAACTGCGCCGATGCAGTTGGATGTTCATCAGTCGACCGTGAGTGATCTTCCAGTCGACATCCCAGTCAATTGAGGTGCCTTTTGGGATTTGCCGGTTGTTTAAAGCAGTTATTAATTTGTTATATTTCGTTGTTTAAATAAATTAGATTCCGGTGTTCCTAACCGCGTAGACCTGGATGTTGTTGGGAGATCCGATTACTTCTTAGCTCGTTACTGAATCAATTGCTTGCTCCTTTGTAGAAAACGATGTACGTACAAACGGACTTTCTTTCTTGCGAATATATCACTTAAACAATTCACTTGCCCTTTTGGGTGGCGTAACTTTACATCGCTAGTTAAAAACCATAAAACTGAAGTTTCTCAGTAACTGAGTAGTTTCTTGAGCCCTTTCGCCATTACTAATTCTACATAAAGTCTTATGCGGGATTTTGCTTTGGGAAAAAAGCACCTAGGTATAAGCATTCAATCGTTATTAGTTTGATTTTTTTTTGACAGTTCTTAAAATGTATCTGGAATGTCACAAAAAGAATACTATCTAAGCTAAGACCAGAGAAACAGCGAAACCATTACAGAACCCTCAAGGAAAAATCAAAATGATTTCAACTGAGGATATGTGCGAACACAATTTAATAGTAGGCAACAAAATATAACTAATATCCCATTTGAAGTTTCAACTGAGTGTTCGTCCATTTTTGGCACTAGCTTAAGTCCACATAATTGGACGATAGTTGGGCCGGAAATGAGTATCGTAACAGAACGATGAATGAAACACTCTTGTTTAACCTTTTTTTGTTTAATTTAATTTCAGAATTTGGAAATTTGTCATTACTGTGAACAAATTGAATACCGTACGCTATTCACAAACAAAACTAAAGGGTGCCTACAACTTTCTTGACTGAAAAGACAAGCAAATTCGTTGCTTCTCGAAATGGGAAATTGCTTAAAAATATCTAACGCTGATGATATATCCCTGTTAAGAGGTAGTGATAATGGAAGCGGACGTGACTCGTCGTCAGATCAAATTGGACCATTGCCGATATATTCCGTAAGTTGACAGCGAGGGAAAGGGCTTTTTTTCAGAAACGTCAAATGATAATGATGACTGTAGCAGCTGAATGAATTTCCATGAATTCATTCATATTATTTAAATTTTTCAGGTTAATGATGATTTAATATAAAAAAAATAATATTCTTCAGCCATTGACAGTTCCTTCATAATGGGTGCGTGTTTGAAGTTGTTTATTGTTAACTAAAGGAGAAATAATTGTGCATAACATCGAGAACAACTTGGAACTCGCCCCAAGCAATGACACTGGGCACATTCAAGAATCTAGTCATCTTAAGTCGACTCGATTGGTCTGCATAAGATGTAACCTTAACGCAAAATTTAGATTGCTCGGGAGCGTCACTTTTCCTACGTCATCCACATACCCGAACTGTCAACTTAGTACACAGTCTTGAATAGATTCGTCCATAAACAGCAACTGAAACAGCTGCTCGCGTGATCGATTCCGGCCAATCAAAACCGAGATACATCTAGTCAGACAGCTGTCAGACTTACTAAACTAGATACTTGAACGTCCCCAGTGTTTATGAAATATGTTAACTCACCATTTTTCAAATCGGAAGTCTTTTACGCTCAACATATTGGGCATATTCCAACTGACAGCAATTATAATGTAGATCAATTATTTCAAATAAATTTTATTCGTAATTCTCTTAATAGAATTTTAGATTTAATTTTTATTAATAATGAAATTGATTATAAAATTTCAGAGGCTGTGGATGTTATTGATTCCAATAAAATCCATCATAAAGCCTTACTTTTAGAGCTTAATTTTCGTAGTTTTTCCGGTGAACGTTGTAGTAATGATTCCGCGTTATCTTATAACTTCGCAAAAACCAATTTCAGTGCACTGCAGGGATATTTAAATGATTTTGATTGGGTCGAAATGCTAAAATCCCCCGATCTTAAAGGTAATTATGATATATTTTTGGATAAAATAAATTCTGGTTTTGATTTATTCGTGCCAAAGACGCGTCATAATAATAAGTTTAAAATTCCTTGGTCCAATAAAAGATTGGTTAATTTACGTAATGTAAAAAGGAAAGCTCATTCGCGTTATTTATCTCATAAAACAAATTCTAATTGTGAACTTTTTTTTGAGATTCAGGAAAGAATATGAGTTTTTAAACCGATTTTTATATAATCAATATATTTTGTCTGTTGAGTCGTCGGTAAATCGTTTTGGAATTATATTAATTCGAAAAGAAATACCACAGGCTTGCCTAAGGTAATGGAATTTGAAAATGTAAGTTCAACAGATTTAAAAAGCACTTGCGACTTGTTTGCTAACTTTTTTGAGTCGGTGTACAATGAGTGTCAATTGCAATTAAGAGATGATTATTACGATATGATCTCTGATGCTTTGGATATCGGTGTCCTACAGTTTTCGGATGAATATGTAATAAACGCGCTCGATAAACTTAATTTTAATAGCAACCCAGGCGGCCAGGCCCAGATGGGATTCCAGCGGTAATATTAAAGAAATGTTTGTCTTCCGTTTTTCTTCCCCTTAAAATTATTTTTAACCAGTCTCTTGTTTCTGGTGATTTCCTTAATGAATGGAAATATTCTTTTATAATTCCAATTTTTAAAACCGGTTTAAGGCAAAAGGTGGAGAACTATATGCCTATATCTAAGCTTCCGGCAATACCTAAATTATTTGAAAGTATTGTTAAAGACAAACTCTATTTCGCGGTAAAAGGAATTATTTCTAGTAGTCAACATGGCTTGGTTCGTGGTAGATCTTGTACTACTAACTTAGCTTTGTTGACTAATTACATTTTTAATAGTTTTGAGAAACGTGTACAGGTTGATGTACTCTACACTGACTTCACAAAAGCCTTTGATAGAGTGCATCACACCTTACTTTTGGCTAAGCTAAAATCGTTGGGTTTTCATTCCTCAATGCTAAAATGGTTCCTTAATTACCTGTCCTAACCCATAGAAGGCAAATGGTAAAGGTCGATAATTTGACTTCTCGTGTATAATTGAAGTTACGTCGGGCGTTCCACAAGGTAGTCATCTGGGCCCGTTGCTATTTATTTTATTTATTAACGATGTCCACGAAATATTTAAATTCTGTAAATTTTTGACATTCGCTGAGGATTTGAAGTTGTTTTCTCGGGTTAATAATATTTCTGATTGTATTCGCTTTCTGCATTCCACCCCTTCAACAATTCAACCGCAATACTCGACAAGCCAGGAATGCCCATCAGTTTACCCTTCAGCCTACTTTCGGTCGTACTATGAAATATAGAGATTCCTTCATAAGCCGTACAACACGAATGTGAAATGCCTTGCCCAGCTCGGTCTTTCCCCCTCGGTGCAATTTACAGACATTTAAAACCAATGTGCATCGGAATCTCCTATCTTCTCTATCCCAATTTCCCTAACGCCCGCGCTGTGTACTTCAAACTACACCATAAGAGTAGTCATAACCTCTTTAGCGCGTGTTTATTATATAAAAAAAAAAAAAAAAAAGTTATAAAGAATGGTGTAATCACAATGCTCTAGAACTTAATATTTCTAAATGCAAGGTGTTTACGGCCTACCGTATTGCTGCACCCCTTTTTCACAATTATTTTATAAATGATCTTAGACTTCAGCGTCTTGATGAGGTAAAAGATCTTGGTGTCATATTTGACAATAAATTAAATTTTAATTTGCATTACGATTACGCCATTGCTAAGTCTAACTCGTTGTTGGGCTTTCTTATGCATAATAGTAACGACTTTCGAAATGTACATAGCGTTAAGGTTATTTACTGCTCATTAGTCAGGCCATACTTAGAATATTCATCAATTATTTGGGATTCAACATTATGTCTTACACAAACTTAGACTCGAAAGAGTCCAGAAGAAATTCACGAAATTATATGTGTTTGATGAGCTTCCTAATTATGACAACAGATGCACATTAGTCGGCTTGCAAACCCTCAGTTTCAGACGCACTGTAACTTCTGTCATGTTTGTTCGGGATATTATTAATTATCGTATTAAGTCACCAGAATTGCTTTATCTTTTAAATATATATGCCCCCAGAGGTCTCTGCGGGTTAGAAGCTTATTTTATACAGAAAGGCATACAACCAATTATGGTAACAACGAGCCTATTACAAGGTGCATAAGCACATTCAATGATCTCTGCAATGAAATTGATTTTTGCTTATGCAGATTAGATTTTAAAAATTGCGTTTTTTCATTGGTTTTTGATTAAATTAACTTAATATTTGAAGTAGTCTATAAGATTGAAGATCGGTAGAAGACGCTAAGTCGCGCAACAAACAACAGTTGTGTAAAGCGTTACTAAGAGGTCACACTAAGAGAACGTAGTGTTTTGTGTGTCCTCGATGATGGTAAAAAAAAAAAAATTCTAGCTGGCCTATACAATTTTTTAAGTGCGCAAAATGGGTTACAAATTAAAACCGAAAACCCCACCTGCATATTTTCGAATCCTCTATTACTTTTTCAATTCGCCTTATAATTCCTTTGCTTTTATTTCTATTTGCAAAATTTCAGGAAATTCTTCAACCAGTTTTCTACCCATCTCCATCGGTAAGCCGTCCAGTTTCACATCTAACCGAAGAGGAACAGATAAAAATTGCCAAACGCATCGGACTCATACAGCATCTGCCGATTGGGTCCTATGACGGTTGCAAAAAGTCCCGAGAATGTGTCATTTGTATGATCGAGTTTTGTGTTGGTGAAGCAGTCCGATATCTACCGTGCATGCATATATACCATGTTAGTTGCATTGATGATTGGTTGATGCGCAGCTTAACATGCCCTAGTTGTATGGAACCGGTTGATGCAGCTCTTCTAACTAGCTATGAGACAACGTAATCTTCGTCAATTCTCAATGGTATTGCTACAAACTTTTGAACAATACCACAAACACCCCGCATGGATACGAATTGTCTGGACTTTGTTTCTTATTTACACTAAAATCATATATAGGTACATATATATATATATATAGATTGGGTGAATTATAAGGCAATCAGCATCTTGATTTTACTTTTTAGAAATTTGTTACTTCTATCGTTTGTTTCTATTTTAACTTTTATTAAAAGTTTTTCTTTTTTAATGGGATGACACGAAAGAATTCATTTAATCGTTTTAAATATAAACTTATTTTCCGCAAAGTTATGTCAGCATATATTTGCAATACTTTGTTTATAAAAACGTGAAGAATATATGCACACATTTTAAAATATCATATTATGATAACGTAAAGTTTATCAGCAATTGGAGGGATACAATAATTTGCAAACAAATTAGAACAGGACTGTCTTTTTTTTTCAACATATATATTTATGTAATAACTTAAAATTAGTATTCGTTGTTTAAGCTAATGTTAGCCTATAAATATATATATATTTCTAAATTTTTAACAGCGCAATAATACAGCAATTAAATACCAGTCTGCCTAATATAAGTTAATGGCTTTCTTTAATAAGAAATGGGGCAATAAACAACAATATGATTCTGCAAATAAATAAATTGTTTTTTTTTTTTTATATAATATATATATGTATTTTTTGTTTAGGACATAAAATGGGAAAAATATTGTAAAATTGAAATACAAGAACAAGCAATTGTTTAATTATTATTATATTAAACCCAAAAACATGTATTTGTACATAATTTTTAAAATACTGTGGATTCACAAACATATATAAATAAATTAAAGGATCACATGTGTTTTGTTTTCTGTATTTGGTGTGCGACAAAGTGGTAGTTAATAATAGTAAGTATCTAGATTTACAAATAAAATGCACGTGACATGGAGTGCTTACAACTTAACTTGAACTTTGTCGGGAATATTCAAAGGAGACGCGCCCCTACGGAGCAACGCCTATTTGCACCTTAATAGTTTTCTAAAGTGTTTGCCAGCTTATTACTTCGAAGGCCACTCCGCTGAGTTTCAGTTGGATTTCGATTTGTGAAAATTCAGAATCAAAACAAACAATCAAAGATTTTTTAAAAAATGGAATCCCGCAAGGGTCCCTCAACTCAAATCTGTTGTCAACGTCTCAACACGCGTATAGTAAAGGGAAATCGGTTGAAACGGCCCTTCACTCACTTGTATCTACCATCGAAAAATCTCTCGATTGCAAAGAGTTCACATTGGTTGCGTTCCTGGATATTGAGGGAGCGTTTAACAACGTCGAAGCAGGGGCAATTCTTGGCGCACTGACGAACTTTGGAATTGAGAAATCGATCGGCAAGTTGGTCAACCAGTTGCTCACCAACAGGTTTATCAACTCACAGCTGGGCGATGCATCGGTCCGGAGGTTCGTTAGTAGGGGTACGCCTCAAGGTGGTGTTATCTCACCTCTTCTTTGGAACCTAGTAGTGAATGAACTACTTCTAATACTGGAAGGGGAAGGGTGCAAAGTAATTGCCTATGCAGATGACGTTGCCATCGCTGTCTCAGGAATACACCTCAACACGCTAAGAGATCTCATGCAGAATGCCCTCTCTAAGCTCTCTAAATGGACAAAAAAATGCGGTTTGGCGGTCAATGCCCAGAAAACTGAAGTGGTCCTCTTCACTCTTCACCTTTGTACCCCCAAAACTAAACGGCACACTTATGGTGCTCACCAATACGGCTAGCTATTTAGGCCTAGTTTTAGACAGCAAATTGAGCTGGAAACCCAATATCCTACGGAGAGTTCAGAAAGCCACCACGGCTCTGTACTGCTGCAAAAAAGCCATTGGAAGCAGATGGGGACTCCAGCCTCGAATTACATATTGGCTTTATGTATCCGTTATCAGACCTATACTCACTTATGGCGTTATTGTATGGTGGACTGCCTTCGAAAGGGCCATCCATTATAATCACCTTAGCCGCGTCCAAAGAACGGCATGCATATGCATAAGTGGAGCCCTTAGAACCACTCCAATAGCGGCCATGGACGTAATGTTCCACTTGCTACCGCTAGACATCTATTGCAAACAAGTGGCAGCAAATGCAGCCACTCGGATGAAAGAAATTCAGTTGTGGACCAGTCGCCAAACTGGTCACTCATCTATTCTAAATACATTGGAATGCATTCCAAAAGATACTGATTGCACTCTCCCTCAGTTTCAATTCGAAAAGAACTTCGAAACTTACATACCCTCCAGGAGTGAATGGGAGAACGAAATAGTACCCCGTAAGGAGTCTGTCTGTTTCTATACAGATGGGTCTAAAACTGAAACAGGAGTAGGGGGGGGGGGGGGGTCATGGCATGGCGATCAAAGAGGCCTTGTCGTGGCTTCGGTATAATGTAATATCTGTAAGGGATATCACCATCTTTACCGACAGTCAAGCCGCGATTAAATCCCTGGATTCTGTCGTCTTCAATTCAACAACTACCCTCAATTGCCGACTACCTCTGAACGAGATGGCGAAACAATTCAAAATTCACCTTATTTGGGTGCCGGGCCATAGAGACATTCCAGGCAATTGCATCGCCGATGAGCTCGCCAGACAAGGCACTACTATGACGACTCTACCAGAAAAGAAGAGTCTCTATATGCCTCTTGCTACTTGCAAACTCTAATTAAACAAAACGCATTAAGCGCTACTAATCGCAGGTGGTCTAGATGCTTAACGTGCCACACTTCGAAACAGATCTGGCCTCAGCTGGATTCCAAGCGCTCAAAAAGTCTCATTACACTGAAAAGATCCATAATAAGCACTCTAGTAGGTGTCACCATGGGACACTGCGTCATAGGGAGACATGCTCTCAGATTGGGCCTCCCTTCAAATGATTTCTGCAGAAGCTGTATGGACGAGGAGGAGGAGGAGACTATTCTGCACCTTCTCTGTACGTGTCCAGCACTGTCACTCCGTACAAAACTATACCTCGGAGAATATTTCTTCGACAATCTCAGCGAACTCGCAAACATAGGTATCAACTGCCTCCATCGCTTCATTCTTAGCTCCGGCTGGTTCAACGGGTAGATATGGATTCGATATCGATCCTGTGGTAACACAATGGGCCTAATATGGCCTAA
Organism: Cheilosia vernalis; assembly: GCA_949126925.1. Classification (NCBI taxonomy): domain Eukaryota; kingdom Metazoa; phylum Arthropoda; class Insecta; order Diptera; family Syrphidae; genus Cheilosia; species Cheilosia vernalis. The sequence continues at coordinate 17,308,148 of OX421363.1, read as the reverse complement.
GTGTGGCTGCACATGAGGCGGCCTGCCACTCTTACCTAACCTAACCTAAGGGTCCCACTCTCATTCACACTCTTCATAATTCCGTATATAATGATACATATGTGCGAAATAATTTCAAAGTTTAAAAGAGTTGACCATGTTCTGTACTCCGACGACTTAATGATAATTGCAAAATGCGACCAAATTAGTCGTACAAAACAACGATTTCATTCCATTCTTGCGAATCTTAGTGACTGGTCCAAAACAAGCACTTGCAGATTTGCAAAAAAAATAGCTGTAGAAACTTTAACATTGTATTTACCAACTTATTAATACCTAGTGTTAAACAATTAAGTATCCTAGGAGTAATATTTGACGAAAGTTTAATTTTAGGCCCATTGTCTTGAATTAAAAAAAGAGAGTGTGCTTGTGACCACACATCATGAGAAGTAAAACTCCGAAGCTATATCTAAGATTAATATTTAGATAATATTTTATGCGTTTTTACATAAAAAAGAATATTTTAGATTTAATGTTAAATTGTCCAATTTTTCAAGCTGCAACCAACCATACCTACCTATCCACAAAATTTCAAGGGTTAAGGTGTTCGGAGAATAGCATACGATACATGATTTTTTAAATACCAACCGAAGAAGAGTACCTACGTCACTTGAAGAAGTTTTACTTCAAAAACAAACTAACCATTAGGCTAACTATTATTAGATTTGTAGCATCAAAAAATAGTCACCTAACTCGTTCATATAAGATCCGTAATTCTATCCAAGATTGACTATGGAATGGCAGTCTATGGGAAATGCAGCAAATCGACCCTTGAAATACTCAAAGCAACCTATCACGCAGCAATCAGATCAGCATTACGAGCCTTCAGAACCACACCAATAACAAATATGCTCACCGAAGCTGGCCTCCCGCCCATTGAAGTCCGCAGAGAGATGTTAACGGCCCGCCTCGCACCAAAAAATTGCGAATCTTACAAATATCCGATCGCCCAAATATCCATCCAGCATCCACATTGCACTAGACCTTTGAAAAAAAATATAGGCCCCAAACCTTTGTTAAAACCAACATCCATCGTAAATTACCCTCCCTGGTTCCTACCCCAGGTCGCCGTAAACACAAAGCTCTCCAAAACATGCAAAACCTCAACACCTAAGGAAACCCACATTCAACTCTATAACGAAATGACGAACTATTACATTGTAAACTCATGGGACATATTATCTACCGACGCGACGGTTTTAAAAGCGAAGTCGGGACTGGCTACGCAATAGTTACAGCTAACGGCGATGTGATACTTGCGGAAAAAATATTAACATATTTCTCGACATTCTCCACAGAAGCCCTGGCTATATAAAAGCTACAGAAATCGTAAAAATGTCCCGGAAAAATACCGTGATGTGTACCGACAGCCTCTCTACCTTGTACGCTTTACGGAATGTAAGAATCCGCTCTGGTATTATTCACCCCTATCGGGAATAATATTTCCCCGGGGAACAAAACGTTTATTTTTTTTTAAAGACCAGCCGAAAGCCCCCGTAGCTAGTGCTGTAAATTTGTGTTAATATTGTATATTAATTTTACTTATTAATAAATATTAATAATAATAATAATTAAAAGATAAATAATTAATTTTCTTACATGAAAACACGCGTATTCCTCATCCAAGTCCTTTGCAAAAAAAAAAAAAAAAAAAAACAGACATCAAAATTCTATAGGTCTCTCTACATATTCCTTTTTTATCCACCAGGTGTCGCAGAAAAACGTTTCTATTCATCAATTGACAGTCGCAGTTCCACTTTGGCCCAATTTAAAATGGAATTTTAGTACGAGTTGATGACAATCAATCATTCATTGATAATTGACCATCAGAATACCAACGATTCGATTTGTTTGATAAGCATCGTTTAGAGTTTATATTTTGACACTCGCAATAGGGTTGTGAGATTTTGTAAAAACAGGGAAAAAACTGCCACGCTTTTTGCAAAGACTTGGTTAATTTCATTCGAAATTAAGTTTGCAGTTGGGCATTTATTGCCACCCAATAAAAACTATAGTATGTTTTTTTGTTCATTTGTTTTATTATTTTCAAAAGAGTATTTTTTACACACATATACATATAAATACAATTACATTTATTATATTAATAATATTCTTTTTTTTTTCCCTACTATATATTTTTAATTTGTTTTATTTTTCAGTGTGAATTTTTTTTTTTTTGCTGTTTTGTTTCATTGGTTTGGAAAGGGGGCATTTTTCGTAGTTTGTGTTTATTTTTGTTTTCCTTTCTAACATTTAAATTTTCATACATATACATAGCTCACCTCTACACCCCTTTATAGAATAGTAGACATATATATTTACATATATTTATATATACATATGTACGCAGATATATGTAAAATATTCTATAAATCTTATTGTTTTATATTTCATTATGTTTTTTGTTTATTATTAGGGCAGTACATTTCCGGTTGTTTTTTTTTTTTTTTGTTTATTCTTTTTTTTTTTTTTTATTACAAAGATATGTTCGTGTTTTGTTTGACATCTCGTTTTTATTTCACGTTTTCTTTTTAAATTTTGGCAAATAAAAAATATATTATGTGAACTAACAGTAAGAAATATTTTTATCCAAATACAGATTGTTTTTTTTTAAACTTACACGCATTTTAATTATAAAAAATACAAAACAAAATTTTCAATTTTGAAAATTTCTAAGAAATCTTCATGAGATTTCTTCTTTAGAGTATTTTCTAAAAAAAAAAGGAAAATCAAACATGCAATATAAATAGAGAATGTAGCAATTTGTCTTGTTGTGTGTAGAAATGATGAGAATTGTTGCAGAAAGCTTTGGGGCATAACTAACTCTTGTTTTGCATAACTGCGATCGCAGAGGATTGACAATTACAGAGCCTCAGGCAGAGTAATTGTGTTAAATAAACCTCATTCGTTAGAGCTTACAACACTCTGTTCATACGTTTCTAAAAAAAAAAAACAGATACTTGGCAGTGTCTCAGCCTAACGTGTGGTAGCTTCTTTATTCTTTCCTCGAAATTTAAGGCTTGAGAAGGCATAATTTATATTTTCCTAGCTGAGCCACTATGTAAAACCTGATTTTTGGAAACTTGTGAAACTAGTGGTCTGCGATTTCGTTCCACAAGACCGTCTGTTAAGCCGGACCTTCTTACAACTTCGATCAATGCCATTTGATCGGCTTTTAAACATCATAAGCTCGCTCGCCTAGCAACTACATACCCTGCAAAACATGACACGTTTAGTGTAAAACAAGTGAGGAAAGTCGAGAGCACGATCAACCTTAAGGGTAGGTGTCTTTTTTTTTTTTATAATTTACACGCGCTAAAGAGGTTATGACTACTCTCATGGTGTAGTTTGAAGTACACAGCGCGCGTCTTGATAAACTCTTATCTGCAGGGAATAAGGACAAGGCCATATATATTTTATAAAATTGAGAAAAAAAAAAGGTAAAACAATCTCTAAAAGATAGAAATTAATAGTTTTAAAAAGTTCAAAACTTTTAGTTTGGAACTTCCACAAAAAGCGAATTTTTCCTTTCTTTCTTTTTACTTAATCAGTAGAAAAATAGTTTAAGATAAATTCATTTACAATAAGAAAAGAAAACGAACAAAAAAACACATATGAAAATAATTGTAATCACTTTGTCATCGTTATATAGCTCCTAACATTAATTATAATTTCATTCCTATAGTGTTTTTGTTTTTCTTTTTTGTATGAATATTATTTTTATTCGTTTTTTTTTTTTGTTTTTCATTACTTTTTTTACAGTTTTCTTTTTTACGCACAACCACAAATATTACACAAAAAATATTTTATTTATTTTATTATTTATTTATTTACCCTAACATCTTAATTTATACTTTGCTGCTTGGATAAATATTTATATGGATGTATTTTGTTGCCATCATATAAATACCCATCCCTATTAACAGGGTAGGTATGCAAGTTGATTCCATAGTTAGATTGTGAACATTTTTTTGGAAATTGTTCTTCGTTCTGAGAGAGAGAGAGCGTAGTTAGAAATATAGATAACCGATATTTCTGCAATTGACTTTGGATGGTTGCCCTTCGTTTTTTAAGCAATTTGAGTTCTGTTTTTTTTTTTTTATAATTTTGTTTTAAGAAAAAGCTTTCACAGAATTCCAAAAAAAAAAATCACAACTTTTTGGAAGAATTTGCACATCACACTGTAAACACATATATATCTATATATTTATTTATATTTATTATTTTTTTTTTTACAAGCAACTGGATCAGGCGACCGCGATTGTTTAATTTATGTTTTCCAAATCAAACGGTAAATTAATCTCGTACTATTGAAAGGGGATAGTTAATAGAAATAAAAACTCGGAACTTAGGTGTAAGGAAAAAAGAGAATTGGTTCCCTTAATACTTTTGATGATATATTTTCTTAAAATTGTTTTTTTTTAATTTTGTTAGATTTGAAATCAGTCTTTGCATAATTTTTTTTACTAATATTACCTTTTTTATTTAACAAATAATTGTTTCCCCTTGCATTGGTAATGGGTTTGTTTTTTATTTAATTTTTTATACTTAAGAGGTCATTTATAAGTATGCTCGTTTTACTAACTTATATTTTATTACAACGAATAATTTGTTAAATATTATACAGTACACATAATTATATTTTCTTTTAATATATCATTACGCAATGTTCCATAGTTTTGTGACAAGGATAAGAAAAATTATTCTCAAAAACAAAATACGACAGAACAACATTTAATAATCTTTAATCATTTTTTTTTTTTTGTTAATTTATTTGCTTAATATTTTTTTTTTTTCTTGGAACGGATTGTTGATAAAGTATTTACAAACTTATTGATAATTTGTATCTTAATGTTTACAATACATATAAATATTACTTACTTAGTTTTTTTTTTGTTTGTAAAGTGTTTTCTTTCTTTTAGTTTAAATTTGTATTTTGTAAACTTTTATTTCCGCGTTTTTGGTTTTTTTTGTTTTTTTTTATTTTTGTCAAATGCTTGTCACAAGTCGTTGTATTTTTAGTGGAAGGAAATAAGTTGAAATGTTAACGAAAGTATTGAAATAATATAGTCACGATCATTTTCAAAACTAGTATGAAGGAATGTGATGCGTAAAACGTAGTAAACGATAGTGTAATCTAATGGATAAGTTTGAAATAAATTTATGACAAGTACGGCTTGGAATCGATCCAGGATAAGATAATATTGTTTGAACTATTTGCCTCTGGGTTTGTTATCTGCAAACATATTTTTTCGGCAGCTGATCCTACCAATAGCTTATGGAGTTTTGGTGGTACTGAGAATAAAGAGGCGTTTTGTCTACAAAGTCATGCTGCTCTACAAGGAGGTACTTGATTCACATCGGCTTTCAACGCTGTCACTTGAGAACGAAACCTACTTTTTTATTCATTGTGGCCTATGTCAGTCATGTGACAATTTGCACTTTAAATAAGTATTGAATTGATTGCATTGAATTGAAATCGATTTCGAATGAGAAAGAAGGTAGCCACTTCAGCGGATGCGAATGTAAATCAAACATAAACTTTGAACATTTAAATTGAGTTGAATTTCGACAAAGTCCAGATATGACATTGACAGATAATACCACGATTGCAGCACTTTGCGACATCTTAGTGCCATTTTTGAAGAGTTCGTGGGTAGCTCACGGTTGTATAACAGTTAAATTTTTTAATACATATATATAAAAAAAAAGAACATTACATCTATGAAACAATATGAAAAACAAAGGACGTCTAGAGAACAGCTGAACTGGGTGTTTTTGCTTAGTTTTTATTTCAGAGCTTGGGGGCGTATTTAAATAGAAAATAAAATCAAAAACAAATCTGATTATGGTCCAATACAAATATAATATACGTTTACCCCATGCGGGAACCGTGGAATATGGTGATATTTATTTTTCTCGTTATTTTGTTATTTTACAAACTATGGATTAAATTCAATATACCCTTATTTGACAGGATATATATAAGGATTGTAGAATTTCCACAAAATATAATGGAGTCGGGGTCTTAATGTCCGCGAAAGCGTGTGGAAATTCTACACCTTATCGAAGGCACTACGAATGCCCTAAGTACTACCAAATTATGGAAGAATAAATATCTTCTGCCATTTTTCTTTTCTTTTTCCTTTATATTTTTTTTTCTTTTTTTCTTTTTACGTAAACAACAAAACAAACATTTGCATCCAGGTGGAAGAATTATTTCTATCAATATAAAGCTGCAAGCTGTCGCACTGATAAATCAAATATATGATGACATTTCCAGATCTATGCCAAAAAATTCCAGAACAGTTATATTTATTGATGTTCCGTGGAATGTCGTTATATTACTACGTGCGTTCAGTTCGAAAGGAGATTTTCCAGACCAGGCGAATGCATTTTGTCAGACCCCTTACAAAAATAAAATCAGAACAGTAAACACCTTCCGTAGATTTCTTGTCTTCTCTTTTGTCTTCATTACGGAATGTTTTTGAGCTGCCCGAAATCTCTGAAATTTTGTTTTTCGACTTAGTGTGCACGTAGTACAAGGGACGATCTTTTCTTCAACAGAGGAACGAGCATTAAAAGTTAAATCCTTTCAAGTATGAATGAGGTCGCACAACATCAAAAAAATATACTTAAATTAAACGGAAACAACACTGAAAAGCATTCGAGTAACAAACATAAATCAAAATATGCAATTATGGGAACATTGAGATAGATCGTGTGTATATGTATATAACGGTAAAATTTGAAATATTTACCGGCGCAAAAATCGGACTCCAAAGTCCATTGAATTGACAAACATTGAAAGAGCAAACAAAAATTAAATCATACCCAACTTCACTCATTCGGTAGTGTCCAGAACCCGGCGGCAAAAATTTTGCATTTCAGTTCTGTGTTTTTGGTAAAATAAAACCCATCACATCCGTCATCAGCAAAAGTTAAATAAATAGGTTAGAAATATTTATACAGGTTATACTTTTTTTTTCTTTCTAGAGAGGAACACGTGAGCTCTACCAAATTTGCCAACGAGGGTCTAACCTGCTCGTTCGACGTCAAACGTACCTATCAATTTGCTCTTTTTCTGTCAGATTTGATGGGAACGTGTTAGCAAATGGACAATTGAAATTGTAATCGAAAAACTTTGCATTAATTTGGTTGTCACGCGTTAAATACCTATCCACTCGCAGACTTGAAAAAACATACCAAACTGTGAAAACCATATGTCACTCGGAATGAGCTGTCAAATTTAAATACGCACAAAACTATTATTTTTCCAAGACGACACGAGTTAAAAGATTCAATAGCGCTAACGTCAAATTTTGTCCGTATGGGCTGTTAGTTTTTGGCGTTTTTAGTTAAGACAGAGCGCGAAAACTATATATATTATATATACTACAACTGTTACAATAGGGAAAAGTTCTCTTGCTACCGGAACTCCAATTGTTTTAAAAAGCAGACAAAGACCAAAGAAAACATGGCGTATGCGAATAAATCTAAAGAACTCACAGTCCGTCATCCGTCAAGCCATCCAACAGGCATTTAGTCCGCCATTGTTTCCTGTGTTGGGTAGAGTTTTGACCCGTAGATCGGGGGAGTTTCTATCGTTCTGAAGAAAACAGCATTTAATTGTAGACGATCGTCAGTTACGTAAATACATAGGTAGGAACAAATACGAACATTAAGCGTGGGCGTGTTATTGAATTTTTTTACCTTTACAATCTATTAAAAATATACATATATAACGGCCATTTTGGAACGAAAAACAAAGACGTTTAGGCAGTATAAGAATTATATGTGTAACACGTAATCGTAATGCGAGGATTTTTATTGCAATATGCTCCAAAATGGCCACCATTTGATGGATAAGGACATTTCGTTTAAATTTTAGAAAAATCATGCCTGCAAACGGACTTCGAAGGGGATTTTTCTCACCCCAGACCGACAATGAAGGTGTAAACCCCGCTTTACGTACAAGAAAATCATCCGCCCTTTTGATTTTGTCGAGTAAAAAATCGAATCATTTGGTTGTATCACGATTGACTTGGCCTACGATATTGAACTTTTCAAAACCGAAACTATATACCGACTGATCAGTGGTAAGTCAACGAGCTACATACACAAACACATACACAAATGTCGAACATGTTTACCAGAAAAAGCGTGCATTTTTTTTTTACAATATTTATATCAGAAATTGGAAAAATATACAGCCAAATCAAAACCACATTCATTCATTATGCAAAAAAAAAAAAAAAAAAAGAGCAGTACAATATTCAGGACAAATTGCATTGACGTTTGATTTATCCCTTCCACCACACTAGTCGGTATATATGTTTTCCTTCAGCATAGAACATAAAATAAATTGTATGTTTTGTTTTATAATCTTTTCATTGTTACATTTACATTTGGATTGTTTATCATTTTTTTCCTTTTCTTTTTGTTTTCATTCATTGTTTATATTTTCTCTATTTCCTAACACAATAATTAATTGAATTTATCATTACTTTCGTTTCTTTTTTTATGATCAACATCAAACATTTACGTTATATGTGTAATATATATATATTGTTAAGTGTTTTTGTAGTTATAACTAATGCAAGTTTGTTTCTGTTTCCAATTTGAAGAAAAGAAAAACGAGTAAAAAATTATGTATAAAAAAATATCCTTAAACAAATCAAGCGAAAAGAAGTAAATTTTGTTCAATGTTTTAATTGTGCTTCTTTTCATATATATTTTAAATTGTTAATTCCTATCTACAAGATACAAAAAATATTCTTTTTATACTTGTGTGTGTGTGTTTTTTTTCACAAAAGTTATTTTTTTTTTGTTTTAAATTTTTTTTTAAAACAAAATACTAGTAAAAATATAAATATAGTCGACGATGATTGGCACAAATATATGAAAAAGAATTTTTTGTAATTAAATTTCTATCTGATTAAGAACTTTTTTTTTTTTTTTAAATCCATCCATCGTCGTTAGAAAATGTGTATATGGATTTTCCTCCAATACACATATTTATTTTATGTATATATTTAAATAAAAAAGTTTTCTTTCATAATAGACATTCAATTTAAAATTAGTCACTATAACTTTTTATGTTTCACAATTACTAGACGTTGGGATTATTTCTATGTAGTATAATTCATTTTTCTTATTTTTCTTTTTTTTGTAATTTATTTTTCTTTGTATAAAAAGCTATCGTCATATTTGTTTTTGTTTTTTTTTTTAATTTTTCCATTCGACTATAAATAATTCTACTTACATGTTTATTCTTCATTTTTTATTTTTTGTTTGCAATAATGGGATCGTCATTTTTTGTGGATTTTTTTATCTTATATGCTGGGGGAGGGGGGTCTTGTTTATTTTTTATTTTTTGTTGATAAGTTTATGTCCAAGTGTATAGATTTATATTTTTTTTTCTATAATTGTGCTTTCAAGATTGTTCGCATTAACGTGTTTTTTTTTTTGAATGATTGGTAGGTTGTTGTTTAACGATGCTTGAAGGGGGGATTTTGAGAACTTTGCCTACACATATAAAAGGTAAAGAGGGTTCTGAACCCTAAGTACTTAAGGTCCAAGCTGCTGCAGTCGGATGTTATACAAAAAAAGAAGTATCAAATACAAAATAATAAAGAAAGCCTACTGAACAGAAAAAATAAAATCCATAACAAACAAGAACATATATATTCTCTCTGATAGCAAAGCTGCACTACTAGCTATCAATAGCTATGAAATCACATCAGAACACATACTGTGTCACTGTGAATGTCTAGTCAGATTACGTCAACACCACCTAGGTAAACCTTACCTTGGGGCAGAGGACATAACTGACAGCGCACTCAAAGATCTACTAGGATTCATAACTAAGTCCGGTATCATGACCATGAGCGAGCTTTAATTGGAGGAAATCACAATAGGCCAACTCGTGGCCGCAGTGATATGGCAACCAGATTCCACCTCCCTCAATCTATCTATCTATCTACTGAACAGAACTGCCAAAATTTTTGAATATGTTTCTTTTACGCAATTCTATGGATTTTTTCTTCGCTTTACAGCCCGAATACGTACGTCGTACGTATTCAGAAACTCTGTGCAGTCGTGCGTGTTTTTGACCGCTGATATTGCTTTTTCTTATAATTTGTGGGCATCAATTTACGTGGGAAAAACCAAACATCCTATTACTTTTGTGTTTGATAACAGAGGTATGTGCAAAAGTTGTCATAAAATGTGTTGGCCGGTATTATTCGCGCTCTATACCATTTAACTTTGTAAGGTTAGCAACAGAGAGAATTGCAGCCCTATTATGGCTATCAAATATCAATTATTTGATACTTGATAACATCTATAAATTCAACGATATTTTGGTATTATTAGTATCAATTGATAGTTTTTACCCCATTGTGAATGCTAATCAAAATATCATTGAGAATGGGTTCCGTTTTGAAGTTTGACGTTTCTTATTTGTATGACATAAAAAAACCAAACCAAACGACTTCATCATAATCCATTTAAAATCAAAAACTACCGATTACATTTCGGTCTAAAGTCGTTTTTTTAACAATAAAAACAAGGAACTAAATTTTATTATTTGGTGTTAAAAGAAGTTTTTAACCGCCGGAATATTTGATACGTATCAACAAGAAATTTGTGGTTGATAGAATATTTGATGAATATCAATTTTTTTGACAACCGTAATACCAAGTTTATCGATAAAACTATTCACAATAGATCTTAAATCCAACAATATTCACAATTCATCAAAAATGTTGATAGGTTGATAACCATAACACTGATTCATTCATTTTGTTGATACGTATCAATTATTATCAAATATCGTGTTGATATTTGATAGCCGTAATAGGGCTGTTGGTCACTAACATCGCTTTTCAGACGCAGGCTTACAATTGCCTACGTTTATGGTCGGCTTAATAAACTTCAACTGGGTTAGTTTTTTTCATCCAGCAAGACAGCTACATAGCTGTCAGATTTAATAAACTAGAGTTTGGAACGCACCCTATGAACCATATGGGCTTCACAATAAACTAATATTTTTCTGCAATTCGTTCGTTCTGATGTTTTTTCGTTTATCGTGTTTTTTTCTGTCAAATGTGACTGAAAGTGTGCATGTATATTGCTGCATTTACATGGTCACACATTCCTATCACGCAAAATTAAAGGGATGCTAAATACTTAATAGCCGTGTGACCGAAAGGGACAGCATTACCTAACACGCAAAAAAACGTGACATGTATTTAGGTCGGCCATCTTGTTTGCGTGATAGGAATTATAGGAAAGCTCTGCATGTTGATATTTTTATAGCGATGACTAAAAAAATTCCGCATTCCTATAAAACAATATGACTTCCGGAAATGATGAACGGACAATTATTTATTTTTTTCGTGTAACTGATTGATGAATTATTGGTTTATTTTACTGAAACTAATAACCAATCTCATTTCACATGTTCCAAATCAGAAATATTAATGTTTTCAAGCAATTGCAGAAATGTTGGTGAGCGGAACCTGTGTCTGTTTCCGTTTTACGTATCTATAATTATGGGTAGAGCATCCATGACACCGTAGGCGTCTGATTTGTGATCTCATTCTTACGCCTTTTATAGTATTGACTGCGGATAAACGGATCTCTCTTTTCGGTTTTGATGCAAAATTGCACGTGCGTGGTGGTGTAAATGCGGTTTATGTGTAATCTGCCTTTTACCTACTCAGCCTGCTCAGTCAATTTATTCTAAGCTCATAGAGCGCATGATCAGAGCATGCTCTGAACGAAAAAAGAAAAACAAATTCGAGCTTTGAAAGTTTGTGTCCAATAAAAGTGACCAAATGGAGCTAAAAATTACCGAAATAATTTAAGTCCGAAATATTTGTAAATACAGAACAATCTGACGAAAAGAAAATAACAATTGTAGTCGAAATTTTTTTTTTCATTTCGTGAAAAAATCACCAAATGGAATAAAAAATGACAATGAAAAAATAATGGCCAAATTTTGTCACAAATGATCGATGTGGTAACCGTGGCTTTCGTGTGTCTGAGCTAATAAAGAAAAACAAACTTTTTGTATACCAGTTCAGGGTCTAAAACGCTTTTAAGTAATAAAATAAATGACTCACTCTGCAAAAAAAAAAAACCGCAAAATGTCACCCACTTGTTCTGTTCATTGTTTTGGACTTCCTCTGGAAACTGACTTTGAGTCGAATTAAGCACACTTCTCGCACAATAAAACACTGATTAAGTTCTCCCGCAGTAGTTTAATTAAAATAAAACTTTACGTTCAGTTTCAAAAGCGTAAAAATCCAAATTATTTTCGAGTCGAACAAATGCAATCAATCGCGCAACGCACAACAAAAACTGTGGAATATGGAAAAATGCTCGTTCGTTCACCTCAACTGAGCGACTTAAGATTAATAAAATAAATTTACAGCGGTACCACGAATTATTTGCACACGAAACGACTACGTATTGATCGTTAACGCTACGAATGAGAAACGACTAAGGTCCAGCTTTCTGCTTCTCAACTCTCCATTGCAAATGTCAGTAAACGGAAAACAAAACCAGGGCCAACCATAAGATTAATTTTTTGTTAAGAGTTTTTCGTTTTCCTGTCACTTAAATTGATTGGAAAAAAGGAGAGGAAAATTGATCTGTCATTCACAGTAAACAAATTTGGGAATCAAACGAAGGTGGTGGTGAAGGTTTATCATTTATTCTCGGAGTAAAGCGAAATTATATTTTTACGTGGGAAAAAAAAGCTCTAGCGGGCTCTGCCCGTCAATGGAATGCTCATTTCCAACACAGCAATGTCGTTTTCCATCGGCTTGACTAGAAAATCAACTCGTTCTGAAATCTAATGGAACAAGAAAAATGCTTCTGTTGGAATTACCTCGTGTATTGATGAAATGCCAAGACTGCTGCTAGCCGGCTTGCATAAAATACTTAAATCACACTAGAATGGATTCGGAGATGCGAAATTCTCATCTGAGATCGACATAGTTGTTTTTTTAGATTCTGAACTCCAACAGACACCCACATAAAACGCAATTTTTATGAAGAATCTTCTATCTCTGATGGAGAAATGCCATTCATGGATGTTGGTGGATGCCCAACTTAAGCTGTTTCTCTCGTTATAAATTTTGCAAGCTGGACTACTCCCAAGCAATCGTATCGGCCCCTCCCTTTAAAACCGCGGAACGGCGACCATAGCGCCCCGACAAAATTGTACAGAAAGCCACCAACACACTGAAAATAAATCTAATAAACAGAAGAACCAAAGAGAATAAGAACTATATACAAACATGAAAAAAAAAAAGAAAAAAAAAAAACAAAACAAAAGCGTATACAAATTTAAAGTTTTATATTTTAATATTTTCCATTTTCACTCTGCCGAATACTCTTTACAGGCTTCATTTGTTCTCTTTGTGTAGTTTATGTTATTATACATAACAAGCTCATGTTGTTCACTTATATATATATATATATTATGTAGTTTGTCAATTTTGTGTTCATTCTTCATGACTTCTGTGTACAACTCCGCTTTGTGGAGAGTTCTCGTGTGAGTAATCAACACAAAACAAAAACAAAAAGGCGAGCGAAAGTATTTAACGGATCATTATCACCAGCTATCTTTTCAAGATCGTTCGTTTCGTGAATTAGTTTTTATTTTTCTCTATATCTTCTCAAGCTAAATTATTTTTAAATTATAATTTACGTAATAATGAAATTTAAAATAAACTAGAGTATATTTTACAAACAGGAAAAAAAAATAAAATAAAATAAAAAATTAAACATTTTGAGTGATTTTGTAACAGATTTTTAAATTAACGTATTTAAAAAATATTAATTATACATTAGACAAACAGAATATAAAATCAATAAAAATAATTTGTTAAAATAATAATAATAATATTTAAAAAAAAAAATGGCTTCTGTAAGTTTATTAACTAATGTATTTGTTTTCATTTAAATTATTATTAGTTTAAAATCAGTCAATTTATCATTTAATTATTAGTTCTTTAGTATTTTAAGTTAATCAATTAAGTTATTAATTATATCGTATTATTATTGTAGTGAAAAAATATATTATTCTAGGAGTACATGGCCGCCTCCTTGTTGGAATCTTGAAAAGTGTGTACACTCCTTTGAAAATTTTGGAATGTTGTTATAATGTTTTGTTTTGTTTTTGCTTCGAAGGAGGTGTGTCATTTGATCGACGACAAATTAGACTTGACCGAATTTTTATGTGTACACGACTTGAGCGCGAATATTTTACGGCAAATTGTTATGCCTATCAGGTGGTACGCTCAGACCACGTGCCAAGAAAGTGGATGAGTTGCAGCACTGCAATTTTGCGTAGGCACGTATTCTTTATAGCCTTTGACGTACAATGTCAAACCACGAATGCATTTTCTTGAGCAAAAGCTAAGTGCAGTGTATAAATAAAGAAAATTCCCAACAACAATCGAGTGGTAGTACAAATTAAAGCCTGTGTTCAGGTCTGGGGACCGTAATACGACACTACAAGTGCACACGAGAGGCGTATAAATTTATTAGTGTTGATAAAACCAGTTACAGTTTTCAGCGCTCTTAGTTTATAGGCCTATTATCGTTGGCGAGTCGAACAAAAAATCCTGCGAATGTGACTTATTTGTATTATGGTTAGCGAATTGAACAAAATTCATTCGCCTAAACTGTCAAACCGCTGGCGAACGTAAAGTCGCCTTATTGCGGTTGGCAAATTTGTGAAATTTCATTCGCCTTAAACGACAAATTTAAGCGAACCAAATTATTTGGTGAAACCACAGGCGAATGGAATTTATAATCCAGGAAAATTAATAGACATTCAAGAAAAATGTATAAAACCCATTCAATTCATTTAGAATGTATATATTTATTGAAAATCGCCTCTGATAGTTTCGCAAAAAACAACTCCAGCCAAATCCAGAAGCTGACGAACTGGCAAGATTAGGCTCCTCTGGCGTTGATAGTGTTAGTCTGCACAACGTGTACGCACCGCTGTCATACGCTAAACAAATTATTAATGCGGAAGCAACAAGGAAAGCACATCACAGATGGAAACATCTAGGATATTGTGATGTTGCCAGGCTTACTTGGCCAACACTGGATACCAAGAAATCCAGGGAGCTTCTGCGACTCAACAGATATAGTATCTCGTTAGTTGCTAATATTATCACCGGTCATTGTATTCTGGGCAGACATGCGCAAAGACTTGGTCTGCCATAAAATGACTTTTGCAGAAGCTGTAGGGATGAGGAGGAGGACGAGTCCGTCACCCACCTTCTCTGCAGCTGCCCCGCCCTATCCAACCTAAGGATGGCGTTCCTAGGAAGCTACTTCCTCAATGATCTTGACGATCTAAGCTGTATCAGCGCTGCTAATATTCTTAGCTTTATCAATGCTAGCAAATGGTTAACATGAGTAACCAGCAAAGGAACCCCTATTTACCAGTGGTATGCACAATGGGCCGATTAACAGCTTAAGTGTTTCTCTCAACGAGAGCCACTTTAACATAACATAAATCCAGAAGCTATTTGAGCTCTTGGAACAAATATAGCCATTCCAATGTGTGTTTCGTCCACTAAGCCAACCACCCCAGGAAATCCAGTTTTAACGAAAAATGAGGAAAGGCGCTCATGGATTGTTTTTATTTTCGGTCATTTCTGTGTTTATTAATTTTTTTTCACCTCCGTGTTGTTTTCTTCAATTTTTTTATTTTTAATTTGCTTTTTTTGTGTTGACATAAATGTTTGAATTGACGCGAATTGTTCGACTCGCTAACGATAATAGGCCTATTAATGTCGTTTCCATTGGGCAAAAAGAAGCGTCCGGGAGACTCCGGAATGGAGAATAAATCACTTCTGAAACCGTTCCATTGGCACAAAAAATACTCTTCTGGTGATTCTGAGGAGAGAATTTCGATTGACCGACTTGAAGTCAGAGTCCACTCAAGAAGCACTCACACAAGTGTGGTTTGTGTATTTTATACAAGTCAGCGATAGCTTCAGAAGATTATTTTTTGGGATTTCACCAACACATTTGTTGTTTCACCAACACATTTGTTGATTCAATCTGAAGCAGTTTTCTTGTTCCATTGGGGTACAGAATGAGTGGATCCCCGAGTGAAACCAATGGAAAACGACATAACATAGCAGACCATGTGTTACACAAATTTGTTAGCCTTTCACTATAAATAATTGCGCAAGTGTAGCATAGAATACTGACGAACAACTCTTGTTATGGGTGCTCCTCGTGATCATAGGTAGGTAGGTAGAAGTGGCGGTCCCGCTTGGAACCCAAGTAGCACTGTGATGTGCCTTTTTGTTACCACGACTCGTGTTACCTAGTTTATGATGTTTGTTAAGGGTGAGAAGCATTCGGTGCCTATATCCAGCCTGTGGAGTTGAGGAACCGTGTTATGTCTGATATCCCTATACCCGAAATGTCGCTAAGGTTGTCGAAAAAAGGTTGGTTCAGTGTGCGCAGTCTGGCTCTCGCTAGTGCCGGACATTTGCAGAGAAAATGGAAGAGAGTTTCTTTCTCATGTGTATTCCCGCAACTGCGGCAGTGAGTGTTGTGTGGGATCCCGAGCTTGGCCGCATGGTCTCCAACTGGCCAATGCCCCGTGATTATTGCCGTAATTCTGGCGTGATCATACAGTACAACTTAAATAAACTTTTAGTGTGAATATTGACTTGAACTGTTGCTTTCGCTTTCAATATGCACGCTTTCTCCACTGAGGGTCTTTGATGGTAGCAGTGAGCGTTAATAATGACGGATCATTGTAGAGGGTCAACAGGAACTCATGCTGACTTGATCTACTGACTGTGATTAACTTTAGCATCTATATAAGGCGTTTGTCATTTTTAGTTCAGAGCTGAGCACTGGACAGAGTTCGAGCATTATGAGCGCGCTCTGAACCATGCGTGCTCAGAGCGTTCAGAGGATGTTTTGTTTTTCCTGTTTTTTTTTTTTGCCCTTCAAATGTGACTGGAAAGGTGCATGTACATGTGTACTCAGCTTTTTACTCAGGATGCTCAGTCAATTTATTCTGAGCTCATAGAGCGCGCTCTGATCATGCTCTGAGCGAAAAAAGAAACACAAATTCGAGCTCTGAAGTGTCTGAGCTAAAAAAGAAACACGAACTTTTTGTATAACAGTTCAGGTTGTGCTCTGAACTAAAAAATAAAAACGCCTATAGAAACCAAAATTCTTTCTTTAACATCTTTGTCACACTAAAATTGTTCAAAGGCATTGTACCGTTTGCGGATCACTTTCACACCTCAACCCCCGCCATTGTTAATCAACAGCCAAATAAATGGCTCCCGATCTTAAGTGTCATCCTAAATTTTAATGAGTGCGTCAATTGCCCGTGAGTATTTTCATATGTGTTTGAATTGTCCGCATAGGAGAAAAACACCTGCAAGTTGCCCGAATTCGGCTACATAAATACAAATGGTCTGTGTTGTATATGAAAATAAAATGTGAAATTAAATTACAGCTACAGTACAGAGAATAAAGTTAAACTTTGATGAAATGACGGCAACTACAAGTGGTTGAGGTTCTCTTACCTTGCGAGGATTTTGGCAAAATAAGGGCATGGATTCTAAATTAAGTGATCAAGTACACTCCGCACTATACGAGCACTAGCTATTTCAACTAAAATAAATAAAAACTTTCCTTAATTTTATATACGCTAAATAAGAATAGGTACAACCATCGCTAACAACTAGACACATACTCCCGCTTAGCATGCTTCTCAAAGTGTAAATAGAATCCAATCTAATGAAAATGTGAAACTTTCGACAGCAAATTTCCATAGAACGTAGATGAGAAAACAAAACGAAGGCCTTAAAGTGTATGTCAGTGGCAGCGGCCAAATAAAAAAAAAATATATATATATATAGTTTATATAAATTGGCAAAAAAGCCAACAATAAATCGTTTATGAGATTTTGTTTTACCTCCTTTTCTAACTACTGCTCTTACAAAGATATATTTTTTCATTTGTTTTAACCTCTAAACAATACAAAAATAAGACTTTCTAATAATACACGAACCAAATCAAGTAGAATAACAAATAAAAATATGAATTATCGAATGAGTTAAGATGGGTTGAAGGAAGGGGAATACTCACACGCTTGATTCTCATTCATTGTACCTAGGATTTGTTCCTAATCAACTGTCGAGTTATATACAGACTAATACCGTGGTTTGGTTTCATGATTTAAATTAGAAACAACGCCTTACTCGACGACAAAAATAATCTTGTGTGTTTCTATTCTATTTTTTCTTTTATGTTTTGCAAGCTTCCCTTCCCTCCCATCGTTGTATCTTTATGAGTTTTAGTTACTGCGTTTTTGTTTTGTTTGTGTGTGTGTAGGTATGTTTTTTGTTTTTTTTTGTTTGTTTTACTGACTTATTCCGCCGACATTATATTATGAACCTGTTCTAATTTAAAGGCAAGCCTTTGCTTTTGTGAGAATTCGTCCTCTTCCAAGGTTACGGTCAGTTGTTCATTATATTTCACAGCATATTCATATAATTCGTGGAGGGCACAATTTGTATTAAACTCTGTTGTATGTAACTGCAACGAGAATATGTCCAACTTAGTGTTTTTTTTTTTTATATTGTACGAAATAAAAAATGCGATTTATTTTTGATACTCACTCTCGATTCCTCGGCGAGCATTGCATTCATATCCTGATCTGATATGGCGGGCATTTCTCTAATATCACGATAATATCTGTCCACCCACTTGCGATATTCAGGTATATCTTTTGCATATAATAATTTTGAGCTTGGAGAATCCTTACCTATACATTAGTCAGAGGTTACAAACGCATCTATTCGATAGGGGATTGTCGAGAACTTACCTAATCTATGATCTGACGTGGAACATGAATCCATAAATGTTTGAGCAACTACTGATAAGCAGGAATCAACTATATTTGATTTATGAATATCAAAGACAAAGTTTGGATTTTTTATTAAGTTCACCCAAAACCTAGAAAGAGAACATGTTTGCTTATGAAATGAAAATGAAGTAATAACTCGGCACTCACCTTAATGGTAAACTATTGCTCTTCCATGTGTGCACAACTTCTGGATCTGTTATGCCATGCAACAGTGCTTGATCGTCCAAGAAATCAAACATATATTTGATAGCCAAGGGCAGCGCCGAACCTCGATGTGCTGTGCTGAATATTGTCTCGAATAGATCGTCAACAAACTTTTGCAGTGTACCCTTTGTGGCTAGCAGTCGTGTCAAGTAGATTTCTGACACTAGCTTATTTACGCGCTCGCCCTCCTTTTGTAAATCGCTGTCATGGTGTTTGACCAAATGCCAGTACTTCAGACCATTCTCGTGAAGGTCATTATTTAATGGGCTGCCAGCCCGGCTAAATGTCGGCGAAGATGATGTGTACTTCGATAAATTGAGTGTTTCGTATCTGCAAGACAAACAGTCATAGAGTGAGTGTTAGTCACCATTTGATTGGTCTGGCTGGCAGCTATAACTTACTTGTGAGATTTCTCATTTTTATCAGAGAGTATGGAAAAATTATAAATGGAACTTTGTTTCGGCACCAAACTGAGACCTGCACCATCGGGAACATTGTAGTGTTGTAGTGTGTTTAGCTTCTTCCATTCATTCTCCGTTTTTGATGTAGTATCCTCATCGTAGAGGATCACCCGACCTGATGCTCCTGTGCGCCATTCTATGCAAAATAAATATTACAAGTGCCCAAATAAGGGAAATATCGAATTAGCAAAAACCTACCCAAATCCAAGTCATCTTTCCTTGGTCTCTGACTGGACGGAATATTCCGATAAATCGTGTCGAGGCACTTCTCCTTGACCTGACCGATGGTGTCGCAGTCCAACACCTTCACCTGAACATTCTCTGTGTTGGTGGGCATCATTTCCATGTTTGTGCAGAACATCGGCTGTTGCGTGATGCTGGCAAATACTGTCATCGGCCGGAATTCAATCAGCTGTCGAATGAGTTTCTCTTCGCTGAGTGAGTAGCGAGCTTCGTGGCTGCATGCATCTACTGGACCTTTATCAACCTGACCTTTTACAGCCCGGAACAGCATGTAAAGTGGTTCGCCGGCACATTCTTTCAGGAATTTGTACAGCAAAAATGTAAACCAAGCGCTTAGCATCTTTTCCGCAACACTTTCCGTACGACGAAGCAATAGCTTTGGATGACTCTTTCCCTCGATGCATTTCTCAATCAGTTCGGCTAGAAGCGTCTTCAGTATATCTGTACAGTATTCAAGCTTCGACTGCAGAGTCACCATTATCAGGGAAGCGACGTTCACACGTTCACGCATTGAGAAGTAACGATTCGACTCCAGCGTGCGGATAAACAGCAAGAGGAACGTTTTGTTCATGATCAACTGCCCAAACAGCCGCAATCCCTTCTCTTTGCGCAGCAACTCAGGTCGCTCCCACTGCAGAACATTGTGATCCTTATCGTTGGGAAAGAGAATCTTCATGGCGTATGTACGATAATCCAAGAACGGTATACCGCCGGACGTCAAATCACCAGTTAGATCAGTCATTTCGGTTTGCAGTTCAGCGAACGCTTCCTTACACTCGGCAGCAACACGCAACTCCAGTATGTCCATTTGCTCCTGCATATTGCGCAG
The DNA here is from genome assembly GCA_949126925.1 of Cheilosia vernalis. NCBI lineage: Eukaryota > Metazoa > Arthropoda > Insecta > Diptera > Syrphidae > Cheilosia > Cheilosia vernalis. Next base: position 17,287,423 of record OX421363.1, on the reverse strand, counting down.
AACTCTATTCGATTCGGACGTCTTCTTCTTGTACGCCACCAGCAAACAAACGAAGAACAACAGCAAAGCACACACGCCCACAATTACACCGAACATGACATTCTTACCCAGGCCGTGCATGATATTTGGCGAAGCATAGCTCAGCACGCCTATTCGATACTCTAGCGACTGGCCAATTTTCACAACAACTTCGGGCACCTCACTCGAGTCTGTCGATTCCGAAGGTGGCCGACAGGTCAACTGTTGTCGCGACAAAGATGTGATATTGCAAATTCCATTACCGATCATCACAAGAACGTCGCTCTCTTTGCACGCACGATCCAAATTCTTTCCATTAATTGTGAGATATTCACTTTTGTAATACTTCACCCGATCCTCAAATCGGTCGTATATCGGGTTGGGATACAACTCGAATGCATTTTTATGCTTCGACGAGAGATTCTGTACTCCAATCACATTGTCCATCAAAAATCCATACTCCAGCAGCTCTGGATGATCTGCGTCCAGCGCCGCCGAACCAGTATCAATTACCGGCGAGTTACAAGTCATCTCTGACGAGGACAGCACTTCACACTCGCTAAAGAACATTTGCTGATTATAGTAAACATACATGTTTGGACTTTGAATGTAATCAAACTGGCTTCCACGCACTGAGATCTTTATCCCACCCGCAGGAATTCCTTTTGGCACTTTTATTATTCCCGACTGACCCGAACTGACATGATCAATTGTCGGATCCTCTACATACTTAAAGTTATAGTCGTTAAACTCACGTATCCCGTTGTCGAAGTGCATCTTCAGGCGGCCCTCAATAATGCCGGGCGACGAACTTGTCCGGCACAAAGCCTGCGTTGCATTAGTGCTTAATATTTCGCAGGGCAAGTGATCATTTATATACGACTGGATGCGACTGCCGGCATTTAAATACTTTCCAATGATCATAATTTGTGTCCCACCCGACACTGGACCGAACTTTGGACTGAAATCGTCGATTTTGGGATCGACAAACTCAAAGTCCGTCTTCGATTCGCCACGATAGTCGCCGATTTGAACGACAATCCTACCGTTTCGGTAGAGCTGCACCCCCGGGCTGTCCACAGTGCATACAATTTCTTTCGTATCAATGTAGAACTGTTGGAATGGCATACAATTGATACCAGCGATGCGCACTCCCGAGTAGATGTCGGTAAAGTTCTTTCCCAGATTTATGCCGCGAATGGTGATGTTAGTGCCACCCTCCCATGGACCGGTTTTTGGGGTGAACGAATGAATTTCCGGATTGGGGCAGGTCTTCATGCGATTCAACCAATCCGTCTTACCCTCGTTGTTCTTATTGCACTGCTCCTCGACCTCACACGAATTTGTAGACGAGCACCAACCACATTTGTATTTCTCGGCAAGGGCCAAACACATACCGCAGCTGTCAGCCATGTCGCGGCAACGATAGATTACAACTAGTTTAGAATAGAACAATTAACAATAAGAATACGAATGCCCAAGGGGAGCGTTAGCAAACTTACCATGAATGTCGTGGGGATTATCCAATGGCTTGGATCCACCCCATATCACGGCAAATGTTGCAGTCAAATTTGGTGAGCGCGACGTGTACTGGAACTCCATGTTGTCACAGTAGATAGTGTCACCCAGCAGCTGAGCGTTTAACGATGTTACACGACCCTCAATGTTAAACTGACATACGAAACGAGTTTGCACGATAAACTGTCCAATAATGTGCACCTTAACCTTGATCGACTTGCTAGTGCCAGCAGCAACGAGAACTTCACTTCCGTCACTAGTCGCGTTGATCGTTGGACAGAATCCCGGTCCGGAGCGATAGCTTGGACCAATCCGCTAAAGAAAACAAGGAATCCAAGTTTGATTGTCAATTCGACTACTTCAGAACGTCAACAGATGCTTACACTGACTCCGGTCACAAGAATGTCGTTGCGACAATTCTCGGCTGTATCGTGAGTACAGCGGTGAGCTTCCACACACCAATCGCAGGGAAACTCCGAGGACACGCACCTTGTGCACGACGAATGTGTACTGCAGTCGAAGAATGTAAAATCGGTTGAAACCAAATCGGGACCGTTTTTTGTTCGAACGGATAGTTTGGCTGTAAAATGATCTAAAAGGCGGACAAACGGTCACCTCCTAAGCGGTTGTTCGAACTCAGACAAATCTATAAGAACTTACGTCTACCCTGGATAATTTGTGGCAACATATCGGTGCGCGGTGTTGTGCAATTCACACCGTTTCGCTTTTTGGTGGCATTTGTAAATAGAGCCTTCTCTTCGGTGGTGAACGCACACACAAGGTTCTCCTTCAGCTGAGGTAGATGGTCGATAATCAATTCCAACTGAAAATACAGCCCGCCCCCCGTCACTTGCTGGAAAACTACAAATGCACAAATGTACAAACTCCACTTACCGTTCTAGCCGTTGTACGTTGCAACTGATGGGGCACAACACTTGTTATGGTCGTGCATTTGCCAGTCTTGTAGCTCACCCAGTAAAGCGGGTCATTCGCATCATCCTCGCACGTCGAACGCGGACTGCACTTATTCTCGAGTGAACACCATCCGCAGTATGGATCGCGTGCACCCAAGCACTGGCCACACGTCAAGTAGTCGGTACAATCGTAAACTTTCACCTTCGAGACACCGTGCTTTGACATAACATAAATGTGCAATTTCTGATTGTCAAAGTGCATGTCACTGTTGATTGGCGAACCAATATTTATCGGTATGTTGGCGTATTCTATTGCCGAACTGGCTGATTCTACAACGATCTTCTTTAGATAGCCATCGGCGGTGCCAATAAACACGACAGTGTAGCCGCTGGTGCGAGTTGCAGCTACTGCTGTTAGCCGCTTGTCGAATATGGCAACTGGAACTGCGGCAATGGGATGTTCCCCACCAAGCGGCGAGTTCACATCGAGCCCACAGAAGTCTTCACCAATGGTTTGCAGTTTCTGCAAAGACAAGGAAACCAAATTATTTGATCAAGAAATAAAAAGAGATTCACAAAACTGCTAAAATGTCAATCGACAGTACAGTACAGTTGTGAATTCAAATTGAATGTATCGGAAGTACTCGTACTTCTGGAATATGAATAAATAAGGAAATTCAATGCGAAATAAATCCACTCACCGTTGACACACAGTCCATATTCGGCGAGATAAAGTCCAGGCCGCGGGCTCCGTTTCCATTAAAGCACGACTTGATGTTCTGCATGAATTTCCTTCGAATCGACTTGAGCGAGTATATGCACAGTGCCGAGTTATTTGTCGACACGTTGCCCTTTCCCTCCGAAAAGACGGCATACAACACATCGTCTTGTTCGGTGATTGCTAGATTTGAAGCAAGGTCTGATCCAGGCTTGCCTAGAAAGCCAGCCTGCACCAAATTGTACTTTGTTCCGCCTTGTGCGTCAATACAATCCACCGGGATCTCTGTGTATGAATAATAGTTGGAGTCCTCCTGGCAAATGCGCACCAACTTCGTAATATACTCCTTTGGCGTTGAATGGTGATTATGCTTCAACTGCGTTGTGAGAAAGTACGAGAAGTGCTCCGAACTGAAGCCGTAGACATAGTTAACCAAATACGACTCTCGTGCGTACGAGTTGATGAATATACGGGTTCCCGTGGTCACAGCCGATGACGCAATTTGAAACATTTTCTGATTCTCAAGACTGCGAGACGCAACTGCCGGTATCTCACTGCGATATGGTGAGTTATTTGTGTAAGTCACACCGACGTACATTACATTTGTAACCGGTGGCTGTGGTGGCCCAGGCGCTATAAACGCCACCGTTGATGAGTTCGCGTCGTTTGCGACCACCGCATCCGACACTTTCTGTTCGATAATACTAACATTCTGTAGGTTACGAACCGTACAAATGCCCTGGAACAATGAACCGCACGATATTAGACGCGATGTTGCCCGATCAATGAGCAGCACTTTATTGACGTTGTCGGTTGGCTTACGTACCGCATGCGCCGGACAATCCAGTACGGTGCACTCGACTGAATCATTTTGTGGACCAGTTATAACCGATTCATGAAGTTCTAGTTCGGGCGACAATTGAAACAGACGATTGATACCACCCACATAGACACGCCCGGTTATTGTGTCCACAACCAGGTGATTAAGCGTCGTATCGAATTCTACTTGCCGCGTTATTATACTGCTATAGTTGTTTTTAGTTGGCGTCGACTGATTGGATATACTACTGGCGCTACTACTACTACTACTTGCGCTGGTGTTTATGCTGCCGCCGCTGTTACCGTTAGCATTGTTATTACATGTTACATGGTGATATAATGTTGCCAGCAACAATGCGCTGATTAAAAACCTCATGTTTCACAACATAAGTACTGAAAAGAAACAAACACAAAGACAAATGGCATTATTAACAAGATGTAAAATGTTATCTAAGTAGAAGGAGCATCTGGTGCTTGGATATAGACATAGAACCGTATAATTGTAACGGCAGCGACTGCAAACGAAAGGAAATATGAGACAATTATGAAGGGGGAGGGGGGATCGAAAAGTTCCTCATGCAATAACTTCAAACGAGGAGCTACTTCAAAAAGGTTAGAGGTCTTTTGATCGGCGAACGTGTGCGTCGCCCCGACTTTTTTTCTGAGGTATTTTAAAGAAATTACAAAAACTGCTAGTATTACAATAAACGGAAAATTAAAGTCAATAAAGAAAAAATACAAGCCATCTTTTTTACTAGAAAAAGAAAAGCTTGTTATCTTCCTAGCGGACCGTTACAGGTTAATAGAACAAGTATAAGTTGGGAACCTTCGGTAAAATACTTAGGCATTTATTTGGATACCAAGTTGACTTTTGGAACGCATATAGCAAATACCCTTAAAGAAATTCCCCTCGTAAATGCTTTAAATACGAATTATATCTCACTGGATAGTTGATGTAGCTTTATTTTTTTTTTTTTTTTTTTGTTTTTGTATTACTGATGTTATTTACTCTAGCTATTAATGTTAATATTTATTAATTCGTGATAACTTAATTAATTTAAGTATTTACTTATTTATTTATTTGTTTACTTTTTTTATTTATTTATTTATTTATCTATTTATTTATTTAGTTATTTTTTTATTAATTTATTTATTTATTTATCTATTTACCTATTTGTACCTGATTTACTTATATAAGCTAGCCATTATTATTATTATTTTTTATTTATTTTTATGTTTTTTTTTCTTCTTTTTTTTTATTTTAATTGAAGGCTTTTTCGTATTTTCCTTCAGAATGATGTTCTTTACCTAATAAAATTCCAAAAATTAAAAACAATGTTTCAGAAGAAAGATACAAATTATCATATCTCTGAATTGTAAAATGTGTGGTAACAAAACCTATTGTAAATTTATATACGAAATAAAACTATCTATCTATCTACAATAACTGCTGTCGCTGGATGAATTTTTTTTATCATACACTATGTTAAACGTTTATTTCCGTTTGGAATAAGCGCGCAGCTAAAATTATATTATGTACACCTATTGGTGTTACAACAAAAAAAAATCTTTAAAACCGACTTGACACAAGGAGTAGAGCTCCAAAGAACGTCTTCGACCAAGGAAACACCGAAGAGATAACAAAAGTGTTGCGAACAAATTTAAAATTTCAGTCCAGGAAGATAAAAACTTATTACACTAAAAAAAGACAAATCAAATCTGTTTAACGGGTTGTTTTTACATTTTTCTGTCACACACACATAGATAATAATCGGATCGAACGAAATCCCTATTCCTAAGAAGAATGTTTGCTAATATAAAAAATAAACGCGATCCTTACTACATAAATATAGAAATGTTTAAGCACATGATTGATATTATCGCACATGATTGATATTATCGTGAAGGCGTTTTTCCTCAAATTTCTCCGATTCGTACAAATCAAGGTGTGAAGACTTTCGGCCTATTAATGCCCTCCCTCTCTATGAGAAGGTACTCGTAAAAGTTGTTTAGGTTAGGTTAGGTTAGGTTGGGAGGGCAGTTTTGCAACCGATGCAAATTTCACCCAGAAGCCATGAAGGCCCATTGTGAGTACCCTGTTTGTACATGCAAGGACATGTGGCTAACAAAACCACTTCGATCTGTTGAGGAATAGTTTTATGTCTGATAGAGGTACCCCTGCCAAGTCGTCCAGACTTTCGAAGAACCTAGCTCCCATACAGGATGAGCGGCGTTCCAGTAAAGCTGGGCAGTGGCATAGAAGATGTTCCACGGACTCTATTTCCTCCTCGTCTCTACAGCTTCTGCAGAAGTCATTTGCAAACAGTTCTAGCCTTTTAGCCATGTTTCCTATGATGCAGTGTCCGGTTAAAACGTCGACGAGCATCCGGATTTGGCTTCGATTAAGGGAGACTAGGAACTTTGATCTTTTGGTGTCAACCACAGGCCACAGACTTCGGGTTATGACGCAACCGATGGTGTTGCTCCATTGTTCCTTAGCCAGTTGTGTGGTGACGCCTTCAATAAAAGTCTTAGTTGTGTTGAAAGGCGGTAACACCTCTCCGTCCGCAAGTTGAGGGTTCATATCAGAGCCGTATCTGGCCAATTCGTCCGCCTTTTCATTCTCTTCCATCCCAACGTGTCCCGGAACCCAGCAGAGTAGAATTGAGTGATGATGTATAGCCCTGAGCGCCACGAGGCAATCTGTAACACATTTCGCATTTATAAGATTTGAGCCGATAGCTTTAAGTGCTGCTTGACTGTCCACACAGATGGTTATTTCCATTGCTGGTAGTCCCATCGATAAGATAGTCTGTGCTGCTTTTTTAACCGCATATATCTCAGCTTGGAAGACACTGCAGTGATCGGTCAGTCGGTACGACTGGCTAATAGCAAGCCTTTCTGAGAATATGCCGGCTCCTGTTCCATTTTCTGTTTTTGAACCATCCGTATAGGCGGCTATACCTTTAATGATGGTATACTGGGTGATTTCCAGTCCTGCCTTTTGGGTATAGTGATTCTAAAGTTTTTCTCGAAGTCATATCTGGGTTTCTCGTAATCGGTGAGTGACATGAGTCCCTTCCGATCGAAGATTTCAAGTATGCTTGAGTGTCCGCAGTAACCAGGCTTCCAAGTTTTGTTCTCTCTTAATCTGAGAGCGGCTTTAGCTGCCACGTTCATAGTGAATAGCTCAATAGGTTGCAGGTTCAATAGCGTTTCCAGACCTAATTGTGGTGTGGATTTAATTGCGCCTGTTATTCCCAAACAAGCAATTCTCTGCACCTTGTTCAGGTTCTTAAGATGGGATTTGGTTTTAACCGCCTCCCACCAAACAACTGAGCCTTAGGTAAGAATGGGTCTCACAATCGCGGTGTACATCCAGTGCACAATGTTCGGTTGCAAGCCCCAGTTTTTCCCAAAGTTGTTTAACTTCAACTGGAATCTTTTTTTGACTTTCAGAAGTTGATAATTGAAAATCAGTCGGGGTTTAGGAAGCAAAATTCTTGTGAAGGCGCACTTAACATGGTCATATCAGACTGGAAACAACAACTCGACGCTAAAACTGAAATAATATGTGTTTTTCTTGATTTAAAACGGGCTTTCGAGACAGTGGACAGACACATTTTATTTGAGAAACTGGAAAAGTGCGGAGTGCGTGAAAAATCACTAGCCTGAATGGTTTCATACCTATCAGGGAGAAATCAAAAGACAACTTGAACAATATAATATCTGATGAAATTTCAATTAACATCGGTGTGCAACAAGGGTCCGTTTTTGGGCACGTTTCTTTTTAACGTCTACATAAATGATATTGGTAGTGTAATAAACAATACTGAATACGCACTATTTGCAGATGATGGTTTGATCTATGTAAGTTGTGAAAATTTTGAGGAAGGTATTTTAAAAATGCAACGGGACTTGAATAAATAGATAGTTTTATTTCGTATATAAATTTACAATAGGTTTTGTTACCACACATTTTACAATTCAGAGATATGATAATTGGTATCTTTCTTCTGAAACATTGTTTTTGATTTTAGGAATATAAAATACGAAAAAAACCTTCAATTAAAAAGAAATAATAATAAAAGGATTTGGATAAACTTGGAAGCAATGCAAAAGGTGAGTGTCGTAAACCTTAAAATAGATAATGAAAGCCCTAAATAGTTTCTGAAACTAAGTACCTGGGCCCTATTCCACAAAACAATTTATCAACATTTCACTTTGCATTTTGCAAATTAAATTTTTTGGCAAAGTGACAAGTGTTTCTGTTCCACAATATTCTTTGCAAATCTCACTTTGCAATAGAAAATTTTTGCAAAGACTTTGCGCTCCTGCAAAGTCTTTGCGATCTCCTGCAAAGTGAGTGTGCAAAGTGTTCCACAAAGCATTTAATCATCTTCGCATTTCTATCATATTACTTTTCACTTTGCATTGCTAAATAGAAGTTTTTTAGTTATCAATCTTTATTACTTGCCCATACATAATGTACACGTGTAATCTTACATAGAGATGGCGCTCTGACAGTCGTCAAGTGTCAATCGTTCATTTTTTTTTTAATTTCCGTAAAAAAAAAGATTGGTATCTTGGATTTCGACCAGCCTAAGAAGAAGACGTGTCTTTTCATTTTGCACTTTTTGTGATTTCCCACCCGAACGAAAGTTGCAAAATAAAAATTGAGAAAAAACTTGCAGTGTTAAAATTGATCAAAGAAAAAATAATATTTTATTTGCTAGTTTTCAAAACAATAAAATAAGAATTTTTTTATGACATTATTGTAAATATTTGGAACATATTTAAGTCTATATTTCATTTTGAAGGTAAATAAATTGGACAAACAGGCTGCCTGGGAGGAAGTTTTGGGAAAAACTCAGGCCTCAGTCGCAAATAATTTAGACACGGGAATCTTTCTTTAAGAATGCCAAAACTATTTTCAATTATGCGCCGTGTTTTTTTGTTGCAACGATTGAAAGCCTCTTCAGCAGGGTTATCGCGATTTCGGCGTAATGGTGGTATCAACCAGTTTTTCAGTCTGTAACCACTATCACCTAAAACAACAACATCCGGAAATGGTCTCCATCCATTGTCAAATCTTTGGCTTAAAGCCGCATTTGCACTTTGCACAAGAGAACGTACGTGGAACAGAAACTGCAAAGAAAATATAAAAATTGCACATACTTTGCAAATTACACTTTCAATTTCAACTTGACTATTTTCAAATTTTATAGTTTTGAGGAACAGAAAGTTTTGCAAATTGATGAAAATTTTGCAAAATACAAAGTGAAAAGTTGATAAATTGTTTTGTGGAATAGGGCCCTGGTATAAAAAAAAAAAAATTACTAAAAAGAATACGCAGAAATATTAAAACAACTAGTGCAATAAACATCTTTAATGCGATAATAAAACCTCACTGCGAATACTGTCCTTCAATTCTTTTTTTTTTGTGTAACAAAGTAATGATTAATAAGCTTCAACTTCAACAAAATAAAACAATGCGAACAATATTAATACTCCTATTCGTTCTATGTTAAATATGTTGATGTGGCTTAGTGTTAAGGAAAGAATTTTGGTGAATGATTTACTTTTTTTGTTTAAAATAAAACATAACCTTACACCTCCTTATTTGTCTCGCCTACCAAACGAAATCAAATCGGAAAACAATTACAACAGATTCAACACCAAATTGTGCATTTTGTCAAACTCCAAAATTAAAATTGTTCTATGTTATTATTTTAACTAATTATTTATCTTATTTATACTTCACTGGCACTCATAGACTAAGAAATTTGTAAAATTAACAGTTTGCGAAGCAGCAAAAGAGTGCGCGAGACTGATAGGATGAAAAAGATCTGGGTATAAGTTATAGCTCACGGAAATCCGCTCAATTTATGAAAACCACCGGGTTTCCATTTTAAAGGAATTATTGACGAATTTCCGCTTAAAATCCAACCCAACAAAGTGTCTGCTTTAATTTTAGTTTAAACCTTTCAAAGCAAGAGTGAAACAATTCCAGTTTCGGATATTATTTAACTGGTTTCTATCAAAAAGATCGAGATATATTTCATCGAAACGACACATAGCCTGCAGCTGCGGTGGAATAACAGTGGGACATAAAAATAACCTTCGTTCGCGAAACTGTCACTGAGTGAATTGCAACGGCCTAATTATCCTTCGTCAAAATGTCACGAACTTAATGAGTTTGGAAATATACGCCGTGTCATTTAACAAACAGATGCTAGGACAGAGGTTTTCTGACCCTTTTATTGAGGAAATACAAACTGACATCCAACCCCACGAACGTCGATATTTTTAACTAGTTTTTTACCATCTCTAAATGTCGAGCACTGCTTTAGCTTTTGGTAATTTTTGTAATGACCGCAGATTTTCGGTGGACAAACAATTTTTTCAATTAATGTAGACTCCTCTAGAATGGCGTATACTTAAGAAAAATGTTGCCAACAACACATTTAATGGGATTGTGAGTTTATAATGGGTTTTTGGAGAGATCTATTACATTTTTACATTTGAAGAAATAAAGGATCATTTATTTTTCGGTTTCGAAATAAAAGCAAAATAAACCACACACAGCGATACTTTTTTGACGAAATATTATTATTTCATTTGGACTTTCCATTAAGTGTGAAAAACAATATCATTCAAATGTCCGCCTTGGGAAGATTCGCAACATGCGATTCTTTTGAGGTAATTTTTAACCACATTTCGGGCGGTATCTCGGCCATAACTTGAGTAATGTTGGTTTTTTAATTCGTCTAGAGTTCGGGGATAATTCGCGTAAACACGAACTTTTCGTAAATGGCAAACATTCAACTAATTTCATGACACTTCAAATGACAACTGAGTTTGACAGGCGTCAAATGTTAGAACTACCATCTTGAAACCACGAAATGAATAACTGTAGCAAAATTGTTGCTCATTTTCGAAAAAATAAAAACAACAATGTACTAGGAATTCACAAAAGTAGTAGAAATTCGTGCTGCCAAAACTCTTCAACGAATTACGCTCCCGATGCGACCCTGTCCTTATTTACGAATTAAACTAATTTTAAATTTAAACCAACGAAGAGAATTCGCCTCATCTTCGACAGTTTTTTGGAATTTCTTTTAAATACCAAAAAATAAAAAAAAAACTCTTTGGAGTGACAATTTTCTCAATCGCCTGTTTAAAAATTTAGGAAATTTCGAAGAAAAAAAAATCCAAGACAAACACAATCCTGAACATTTCCGAGGATAAAAACTCCTACTGAAACAAATTGGCAAACTCATAAATTCTTTCACCACCAACCATTTCCGCGGAGTGGATTAAAAATTAAACTTTAAAATCGTACAACATTAAGTGGAAGGTCACGTACGTACCCACAAGTTGTGACAAGTCCTAGACACAACAGCTTCAATTTGATCTGCCAACACAATGATGACTTACTACCCTATTCCTGGCAGTCGGTGTCAGCTAATAACATTATTCAGTCCTTTAGCCAACAGAAACTTTACACATCCAGCCAGCCGTTTCCAGTCAAAGTGACATTATGTACAAAGTCCTTCATTAATAATTACAGAGAGCGAGAGAAAGCACACACCCTCAATTGCAAAGGGTACATTTATGATGTTGGCCTCCCTTTGACAAACTCACATTACTTTGGCTTTAGCCGGCTAAGGTAAATTTTCAAAACACCCGACTGTTGGAAACGATTGACAGTAAATACAAATAGAGTCTGGTCTGCCATTACAAACTTTTATTAGCACTTTTCTCAATGATCACAACAAATAGCGAAACTATTCACACTCAAAGTCAAATTCACCGACTGGGACAAAAAGTCTGAACAACAAGATTGCCGTGTTGTCGCAAACAGCGTTCCATTGTGATGGATTTATTGTAAGAACCGTGTCCGCACCGTTCGAAAGTTGGATCACAAATGAGAACAAATTCGATTTGACGGAAATGCATATCCATCAAAAATGTTAAAGCACAGCACACACATCCTAACACACACCCACACACATAATACAACACACACCCACATGAATGGCGGCCAATTAAAGTGCTGTAATTGTAAAGCTTTACCCACACACATGGCACAGGTGAAATTCGTAGTGGATTGTTCTGCTCTGCTCAGGTTTATAAGGACGAGCCATCGTTATCAGCACAATGCCGTGTGTTCGTGCCGTGGGTGGATGGACTGGACAGGCACAGGAGAGATGATGAGAGTGGCCGATGATGTGGGGTCACCCTTAAAAATGAGGTGAATTGCTTGACGACCCGGCCGGACCAGCACGACATAGTCCCATGTGTTGACAGACAGACGCTCGCTTTCTGAGCCGATGCGATTGCTTATCGAAGCGGTCCGTTCATATTTACAATATACGCAACCAATTAAAATTAAATTCCAATTGAACACTCGCTCAATATGTCATTTGTGAGGATTTTGAAATGTAATCCTTCGCATTATATTAAATTTTTTTTTTTTTTTTTATGTTGCAACATTGCATCCCTTGCGATCGATATAAGCCTGACAAAGGAGCAAATGAAACAAACCAACCACCACCCACCACTTGTATCGTTGAAACGATTCAAATACACACACGTAAGTGTGTATGAACACACTGGCACCAGGAGGTGGCAGCAACTCGTACCAAATACTTTTGATAAATACAAAGGATTGTTACTTTGTTTGCGCGAACAATTCCTGTAGTTAGGCGTTTTTTGTTTTGTTTTTTTTGTTGTTTCCCTCTTTCTGACGAGTCTAGCGCGCGTTTGTGTATAGCATGAAATTCAACTGGTGTGATGCCTTGAAAGAAGTACATTTGTTCATATGTTAGCCATTTTTTATGTGGGTTTCTCATAAACATCCTTTTCCGTGTAACCAGTTGGAGTCCACCAGGTTGTTGCTCATACGTGAGTCATTGTGCTTTCTTCGTCTTGAAATCTCCGACTCTGCCACATCTGCACTGTAGGAGTTTGATTCGTTTCCTTTTAATCCGTCAATCTCCTCCCCTACGGTGTCTGCCATCCACTATCCGGCTCGCTTCCTGCTTAGGGTTGCTTTGATTCACTCGCTAAAAATCAAACGCCACCGTGCCGGGAGCTGCGTGCGATGTTCAAGTTTCGCTTGAAAAAAGTAAAATCCTATACTTATTAGTTACGTCAAGGGTACACCTGACTGAGTAAATGCTTCTGACGCGCGATGAGAGTGAACTTTTGCCAAATTTCAATCACTAACTGAAGCCATCTAAGTTATTAAAAACTTTTTTGTCTGATAGATGAAGCGGATGTCTCTATTTGCATTTTAGACTCGTGTGTAAACGGTTTTTTGTTGCTTTCTTTTCCACTACTGGATACAGTTGGACGGTAAAAGAACGAGCATTACACGATTCCCATCAGCGAAATCGATCGCTGAAACACAGCAGAGCTTCCAACCACTTGTCACTTAACTGATTGGCAGGAAAAGTTTTCAAATATTTATGCAGGTGATTCCCTTCCCTTTTTCGCACTGCCAACATGTACCTATATGGAATCATCAATCAAATTTGAGTGCCGGACCGAAGTCCACAGACGGCACAGACTTCGGGATAAAAAATGACTTCTCAACTGTCAACCTATACGCGTGGTTTTTAAGTTTTGCTGAAGTACGTACTGAGCTGATTCAAAATGGGTAAAATCTGACAGCGGTATTATTTCGGACTCATAGACGGGGCAGTATATATTCTTCGATGTCAAAGCCATCAGATGTCATCAGAAGTTGTCGCTGGGAAAAGGGCTGCCAATGCGAGAAAATAAATCTGTAAGAAAACACCCTTCAGATGACAGAGTTAAGCGCGAAAATTCCAACAGACAGGCGACATCAAATGACACCAAATGAGTTTCGAACAGAGAGAGTCAAAAAAAGAGGACACAACGGACCAAATTGATGGTCTAAGTGAAGCTATGACAAAACTGTTCACAGAGCACCCATTTACTTGCCTATACCTAAGTCAAAGACTATTCGTCGAAAATGGACATTTTAGCTGAGAGTTGGCCGATGCCAGACTCCGCAGTTCAACTATGGGCAGCACTAGTTTTTCCCATGAATGTGACAATCCGATTAGGAGCAAAATTTCCATGAAACCCTTTACCCTTTCATCTGAAACAGAAATGGTTACGTCGACAAAGTAATCAGAAAAGTTTTACAAGAATCGAGAGGCCCCTTCTCACACAACAACCAATTGAAAATCGAAATGTTACGACTTGATATTGGACTACAAGTGCGATTCTGTGCTGACCGGTCTTCACCTCACGTGTCACTATATTGTTACTGTCGTAACGTCTACAGGGGCCTACGTTTTCGGGCGAAACAACTCGATATGGGTGAATGGCCTGTCAAGTAATAACCACCAGTCGAAGTCCTTTGCCTCGATGAGTTTTCAGATCTTGGTGTTAACCACATAGCAGAACGCAAAAACACACCTGGCCCCCTTTTAAAAACACATTTTGCGTACAAGTGCACATAACCGAATGATGGAGCATAATGCCTTCCCATGTCCTCATGCTCCATCAGCTTTTCGAGAGCTTTAAAAGCTACCTGACAAAAAAAAAATACCCTCTACACTACACACCGGTTGGAGTGTGCCTGTGCAGTTTCGAGGCACCAGTTGCTACCAAATGAGGTTGGGCGTGGAGTTTTCCATTGTGCGAGTTGATCCAGCGTTTGCACTAACGACTTCCGCCGAGACGCAGTGATATTATATTCTCTCACAACTTTGATAAGAAGATTGTGGTTTAAAAAAAACTATGATGTTTTTGCATCAGACGAATGAATATCCATTTCTCTAATTAGGTAGAGAGCCCCTAAGCCGCTTAAGCATTTTGCTCGTGTATAGAGTAAAGTTCACAAAATCCCCTACATAATTTGCATTACAAGTAGTTTTCTGATAATATCCCAGCAGAGTCATCGAAAGTCATCGCCTAATGAATATAAGTGCGCAAAACTTGGGATCGCTTGGAAAAAGAGGACTACAAGAAGATTTTGCGAGTTTTGCATCAGCGCTACTTGAGAATAATCTGGGAACACAGGAAACACCAGAACACAGTGCATTCTAATTAATTTGGCGAAATATTATTTGCGTAACAAAAGATATTAATTTCTGAAGGATATGTGCGATTGGACAATTAAAGGCAGCTCCCTTCAACTAATGAGTTCGACATGAAAGACGATGTTTAGGTAACAATTGTGTAGGTAACAACATATATCCTACACAAGTCAATCAGACAACAATCCGAGTCCCTAATGATGTGTTAATTAAAAAAATGCACGTTTTAAGTGGCTCTATATAGTTGAAAGAAGGATTTATGCCTGCATGCAGGACGTAGGAGTATCGTATCGGCATAGGAGTATGTGACAAAAGAACCATTCACCGCATGCTGATGAAAAGGAAATAACTCCTGCAGTCAACAATGCCAGTTCAATACACTGATGTGTGTATAGACACAAATGTGTGTCCTGTCCTGCAGCGGATGGATTGGTTGGCAGATGGAATTTCATTAAAATCATGAAAGCAACCGGAAATTATTCAGTTTTGAGTTACTAATTAGTGAGTCGTCGTCCTTTGCCATGGCACTTCGCCCACTTCCACTCCCACTGATAGTTCGCCAGATGGACTCTCCTTTGCTGTGAGTCATCTCCTAAATTTGCGACATCTCCTTAAGTTCTCTGCGAGAACAACAATGTAACTCATAATTGACAAGTGAAGTAAAATCAGCGTTCGCTGTTGTATTAAATTTCATTAGCCTTCCTCGGCCTTCTTTATTAGTTTCTGAGTTCCGTCCCTTTATTGAGGTTATTTTCGAACTATGTGGCGGTCCTTCTTGCTATACCGTTCAATTTGTTCGTTGATGTTGGAAGTTGCTCGATTTTTCCATCCTCGTCCTCGCGTTGGGTTAGGATAGGTTGAGTGGGGTTGTGAGCTCCGCACAAAAGACCCAAGTCCGCCATTGTTTAGGTTATATGGTTACATTTAACAGCTCTCACAATAAACTATTGGAAAGAGTAGAAAAAAAAGAGAGTATATTGGCTGCACCAAAAGATGAACAACAGTTGGATAGGTATCAAAGGTGCTTCCTTCTACTCCGACTCTCTCTGTTCTGCTTGACATTCACAGAGAAAGTCCTCCTGAGCTGGTTGGTGACACCTATGCACACGAAGCCCTTGTCAATTGACGACGTCCGTGGTTTCACCTGCATATTAAGTCAGACTGTGTTGTGCAATTTTGCCATCTGTGCCTTTGTTGAAGCAGTTAGCCAAAGATCACCCCCCAGGTCCACCGCGGACTCTAGCGTAATCTTAGTTCTTCCTTAACCAAACCAAAGACAACAGCAAAAAACAAGTTAAATGTCAACTAAGATTCACGAAAACCCTCATTCCTTCTGCTGTTTCGCGGCCGATGATTCAACGCAATCTATAGCAACACCTCCTTTACTACGGACATTCGATCCCCCACAGAGCAACGCGACAAAGTCAATAACAATTGCTATATAAAGGAATTAGCCTGGAACTTTATTGATTAAGCACCACATTCCCCTGTAGACTGTTACAGAGGAAAAAAAACCCAAAAGAACCAATCAACAAGAACTTGAATTGAAGGCAATTGAAAGCAGAAAATTATATTCAGAAAAATAGTGTGCAGAGTCGACCACATAATCTGCAGTGAGCTTAAAACTACTTAACTTGCAGTAACCGTTCGGTCTGTCGGTCGGTGGTAATCATGCGTAGGCACCGACCGGCACACTCTCCCCGTTGGTATAGATTTCCACTTCCTGCATAAGTTTAGTTCACCAATGTATCCGTTTAATTAAATGCCACCCCCTGATTGGCTGTGGTAGTTCCATTATTTTGCCTTCGCCATTTGAAGGATGAAGTTTCTGAAAACAATGTTCTCCGGTGACGCCGTGTTTTCCTCGTTTATTCCAATAAATAAACTGTCCAGAAGTTGGTCCAACTTTCAATGAGCTTCCACGTATATAGTGCGATACAGTGGTGCAAGACCAAGGCAAGCAACGGTGACATGAAAGATTATTATTTTTGTCCGGCGCGCTGCTGTTTCTACGAGTGGGTTTCTATACACTGAGGCGGTTGACTCATTCGCATATTTATATAGTACCTAACGGATTTGTGATTGCGACCGACGCAGAAATTTCATAATTTCCTTCCAATTCAGATGGGCAGATCCCCGCAGACACAGTGCTGAAGTCTGTCTACGCACAAAGGATGTGCAAATATGAAAAACTATCTGATTATACTTCCGTTGGTTGCATATTTTTTTCTATTTTTGTCCCCCGTTCCGCATCGTGAATAGAAAAGTTTCGCAGCGTCCTAACAAAAAAAAATAAAAAATCTTTTACAATGGAACCGAATATTAAAAAGTTGGTCTCTCTGGTCTTTTCTGGTCATTCCTTTAACAACTGTGGTACTCATTGACCTTCCGATTGCCATACAAAATGGAATCAACAACAATAGGGTAAGGTGCTGCACCTTGGACCATTTGTACCTTGGTCGAGTGCCGATTTCCACTAAACTAGGTTAGGTTAAGTTGAATCTTCTCGTCAAAGATGTTAGTTTTATAGTGAAGTAATTCTTCAGAACAAGCTACTACATCCATTAGCTTTCCATAAATTCGTAAATGCGATTTTGTTTAAAAATTAATCCTTATTAAATTGTGAATAAACAAAAAAAACAAAACAAAAAAACAATCCCAAACAAAGTTCATCTGTGACTGTGGTAAGTGATGTAAAACTATGGAAGTCAATAGAGCAGCGCTTAAAAAAATAATCAGATCAACTTATTCATCAAATTATTCATTAAAGATTTATTGCATGACGATTTAGCTGCTAAATAAATCAATAAATGTAAACAGCACAATGGCTGATCTGGCACTCTGGCAGTACGATTCACTCCACGCGAGGAATCATCACAAATTAACTTGGGACCTGGCATAGACATGCAGATAAAATCACTTGGTGGAAAAATAGATTTAATGGAACGTGGAGATATCACACTGAAAAAAAAGACGTCGTCATATTGACTAATGGCGTTCATAAACATGCTATTCATTGATATGACATCAATATGATATCAATATGATGAATAAATTCATGAAAACTTTTCGACAATTGATGAACCGTTTTTATATATGAAGAAAGTGCATTCATCAATTTTTTTGGCAGGGTTCTGATAAGAATTTGGCATATTTTTTTCTGAGCTACGTTCATCATTTCATCAAAATATTTCATCAATATGACGAAAACACTTCTTTCGATGAATTCAGTTGTTTGTTTATCCAGTTGATGATTTATTCGTCTCGTTGATGTATGGAATCATCGTATTCAAGTACGATTGCCAAATTTTGAATTTTCATCATATTGATAAAGGCGCTCATCGTATTGATGACGGCTTTCATCATACTGATGACCGCGTTCATCAAAAAAACAGACTTTAGTTTATATTAACGAGAATGTTGATGTTGATGGTGAAGCGTTCTTCGTATAGATGAACTGAATTCGTTATATTGGTGAAAAAAATCAAATTCACCGTTACATTCATCATATTGATGAATTTAATCATCATATTGATGAATTTCTTTTATCGTTTTCTTCAATGTGATGTACAGATTGTTAATATGATGTATGCTGTAGGTGTACACACACGAAGTTGGTAAAGCATTTATACTCACTCATGACATATGACATTAATCAAGCGTAAAGTAACTACACAGGGTGGCAAAAAAATATTGTGAATGGTTTAACGATGAACAATGAATATCTTAAAAGAGTCAAAATTTCGAAGAGTGATTTAGAAATTTCATCGTATAGATAGTTATATGTTTATTTTTGAATGAATGTTTCCACAAAAGTATTAATTTCTATCTTAAACATTGTGTTGAAAATTGCTTGCCGTTGAATAAACATTTTAATTAGCTTTTACTACGGGCGACTGATAATAAAGTGTGGAAAATTCAATAAAAACGGTGGAAATTTAAAAAGGTAATCCCGATTTTCCCATTATATAAAATGTTATCATATATGTATATATTTAAAGTATTTATTATGTAATCTGTAGAATGAAAGTTATATTATTCGAAAAGTAGGTACTGTCTCATAGATGTGCACACACAAAGGTGTTAACTTACAACTTTCGTTTAAATGATGTTTTGTAAACGAACGTTCTTCGACATAAATTTTTTGCTCTTAAAACTTATTTTCAAAATTGCGTATTTTTTCGATATCTAGACGCTTTTTAATTTGTAAAAAGACGTAAATATCGAAAAGTGTTGTAGGTGCTTTTAGTATGCATACTTATAAAAGGTAGGTGGGAAGGGTAGCATTAAATAAATGGAAATAGAGCTAGAATTGTCATGAATTTTTTTCTATCCTTTGGTAACAAGTATTGCCTGCTAATGAACTACAATGCTATGTTTACCTTATTATGCCTCTTTCAAGAAAGTATGTATAGGCGCATATTTGAATATTTTCAAAATCAATTTAAGATTATTTTTTAACCAATTTTTTTAGGTACATGCTCCTCGATGTTTGAAATTATAAAATTCAAGAGAATGGATCAATTGAATATTGATTATGATTAAATAACAAAAAACGCAAAACACTTTTCAAACACAAATGTGTATCTACATGCACCCTGTGCCCATACCTCAAGAAATGCATATGGCAGGCAAATGGCCGCTTTCTGACTCTAATTGGGATCCATTATCAAAAAAAAAAAAAAAACTTCCTGGAAAAATAAAAGTAACTAGCTCCGAAATAAAATTAAATATTATAAATCCTCAATATTCCTTGAGCGCGTGAGTTTTTTCCACTACAACTTATTGACATTCGTGGTAAAAGTGATTGTCGTTGGAATATTTTACTTTCGGATACGAAGAAATTCAATTATTAAAATCATATAATATTGCCTCCATTACCATTTCCATGACATTATGTTCGTTTAGGTATTTTACCATTCTCAGTAAAGAAGGAAGGTTATGTGTTTACGTTTTATTTGGTATAAGTATTTCTATTTCACATTTTCTTTTTCGTGTGCACCAACTTACGAACACATAAAAACAAAAGTGATAACACAAAAAGTGCGCATCATAATGATGAACAAAATTGTCAATATGATGGACACATTCACCACATTGATGAAATTGGACGGCAATTTCGGTTCATCACATTGATGAATTTTTCATAACACTGGTGAAATCGGTTTCATCATAGCAACGAAAAATTTCACTGGACTAAAATTGATGATTTTTTCATTATATTGATGGATTTTTTCATTGCTATGGTGCACCTTTTTTCAGTGCAGATGCGGTGTTTCACGGTATCCCAAAAACAACAGATGAGGATCTTCAGCAAATGTTTAACAAACTCCGTTTATCGGCTAAATGCAATCCGCTACCAGCGGCCAAAAACGAAAAGAAATCACTTTGGGCCTCAATCAATTCTGTCGACAATTAGTTGGATGTCAACTTTAGTAAAAATGTACAGCATTTGTGAAACGGCACCAATTAACAATTAGACGACCAAATTTACTAGTGCGACAACTTTCTTAGAATCTATGTATTACATTATTGTTGTCATTGCAGAATTCAAATTCAAAATTTGTTTTCGTGAAAATCAAGGTCAATGTTTTCTTTTACAAGGAGGATTTCATTCGAAACAAAGGAACACATAAATTGCAATTAAATTTACACAACAGATATCTTTCAAAGGCTTTTTGAGGCTTATTATAAGCAAAAAACAAAACAAAAAATAGGAAATGTTGTCAAATATCATATGCGAATCAGTAATGGCCTTTCGTTCGATCGGACACAATTTTCAGTACTTTTTATACCTACGTTTTCAATTGTTTTTTCAACAATACTTCACGATTGTTTTATGAGTGCATTTGTGTCGTAGGTAATAAAATCCCTTTCAAATTATTCAAAAAAGGAACAGAGTTTATTTGAATGCTTTCATTTATTCGTAGGCTGACGATGCAAATCAAAACTTATTGTTGCGGTCTAAAAATCACAATTGAATCGTTAGCAAGTGAAAATAGAAATAATAGCCGGCTCATTCATTTTAGAATAAATTAAAATCTCACGGACGAAGCATGTTAAGAACGCCTCCGGTTTTGAAAATACATAAATACAATTTGATTTATTAAAAATTGTATGGATTACATGTTACTTAATTCGGAAAACTTAGAACCCGACAAAAGTTTAAATTCTAACTGAAAAATATAAAGCTCACATTTTTATGAACGAAAGCTGTCATGTTTCCTCTTCTTCCTCCTCCAGAAGTTAATAAAGTTGTTACTTCGCGTGTGTTTTGTTGAGTGCTGATAATTCTATTCCTATAGCTATATTTTCCGCGAAGTGAACCTTTTCACACCAACCATTGTTTTATCTCTAATACTCATCCTCTGTAAACAGCCTCCTTTTGCAAAGAGTTTGACAAAGGTTTGGTTGCAGCCACATATCTACCTGAGTCGCCTAAGGTACTGAGAATGGTTGAAAAAATGCATGAGCCGTGGAATATTAAGAAGATATTTTATTCTGTTTGCGACTACTGTCAAGAAAGTTTTGGACATTTATACGAAACTTATATGAAATAAATTTTTTAGTAAGCATCCTTCGTTGCTTGCAAACTATTTAAAAAGGAACACCAATCAAAAAGCAAGAACTAGTGGTTAAACAAGATAAAACAGAGGAAAACACATTGATGAATGAATTTCTTTTTTGTTCATCATATTGATGAAATTCGTTTCATCCTGTTTCATGCATATGGTACCTTTTTTTCTGTGCAGAGTTGGCCCATTCATGCACACGAACAGTGATGCTGAACACTCTCTCTCTCTGTATAAGGAAAATATAAAAACCGAGCTCGGTGCTTGCGTTTACACGTATTCCGCATTGAGGGCTGCAACAGGACATTCACATTATGATGATGACGATGATGATGATGATTTAAATCAGCAGAAACACACAGGCAGTCCTACATCCAGACACGGTTTTGGGAAGGAGATTTCATTGGAAATAAGCGGCGTTGAGTGTACATATTGCAAACGTTCGATATAATCGGAAGGGATGGATATTTAGCCCCAGCACAGAGCGAAAGACGAGGCAACATTGCGTCGATGCTGGACGCAGGCGATCTATACGTAGGTAGATTGTCTATAACTCTATTTGATTGGTTTTACACGGTATTCAATTAGGACGCACCACTGAGCTCAGCACCTGGCAAATTCGATATGTAATGTGTGTGATAAAATGTTGTTGTTCTTAACCCATACACATACTTAAATATACCGTGGGTGGCTGTGGCGAATGTAGCCTAGGCAATAACGGATTGGGTAGGTTATGATGAAGAACAATGGTGGGATTAGGCAGGCCCACCTGCCCCTCAAACAATGGAAGACTTACAAGCGCAACGATATAAGTAGTCGAGATTTCAATTATGGTCGAAAGCAAATCTGGCAGACACTGCTCTTAAAATCTGTGCAGCAACCATTGCAAGGCTCTGGCGACAGCCCGAGATGGGCTAGTGCACAATTCAAGCTACATGGAATATGGCGAGTGAAGATTAAACGTTGGTAGGTTTTGGCCTGCCAAACATGGCTCCTTTCAAAATACTCATTTGGGAGGAAGACGGGTTAAGTCCTACACACACATGGCTACAGGCATCACCGGTTAATTAAATGCTCGAGCAGTTCCATTATTCCAATGAGATGAGTGAGTGAGTCGTATTATTGATGAAATAATGAAGCGATAATAATTATGGATTTGCCACTGTTTGTTGTGTGCAAATGCATCACGTTAATTAATAGATTATTTTAAGCCCACACGCCCGCTATGGGTGCGGCAATGGTGGAGTTGTCGATGGGGTCAGACCCGACGACGTTAGAACCTATTAACGGGTGATTTTTTAAGAGGTTTAGAACTTTTTTAAAAAAAAAACACAAAAAATTCGAAAAAATGAATGAAATATTTATTTGAATCGATAGTTTGAACCTTGCAATTTAATGTTTAAAGATAATTTCATGCAAATGTTGACCGCGGCTGCGTCTCAGGTAGCCCATCCGCTGAGTCCAATTTTGGCATACTCTTTCACACATATCGGCCGGTATCTCACGAATGAATGCATGGATGTTGGCTTCCAGTGCGTCAATCGAAGCGGGCTTGTCCCTATACACATTAGCCTTGACATACCCCCACAAAAAATAATCTAATGGTGTCAAATCGCACGATCTAGGCGGCCAATTGACCGGCCCGAAACGTGAAATTAACTGTTCACCAAACTCGCCTCGCAATTGCGCCATTGTTTCTCGTTCCTTGTGGCATGTGGCACCGTCTTGTTGAAACCACATATCATGCAAGTCAAGAACTTCCATTTCGGGCAAAAAAAAAGTTTGTTATCATCGCTCGGTAGCGTTCACCATTGACAGTAACGCTGCGATTCGCATCATCTTTGAAGAAATATGGCCCAATAATGCCGCCGGCCCATAAACCGCACCAAACAGTGGCTTTTTCGGGATGCATTGGTAGCTGTTGCAATGCTTCTGGCTGATCTTCACTCCAAATGCGGCAATTTTGCTTATTTACGTACCCATTCAACCAAAAATGAGCCTCATCGCTGAACACAATTTTTCGATAAAAGCGCGCGATGAACATTTCGAACCGAGCACGAATTTTGATAGTAAAATTCAATAATTTGCAAGCGTTGTTCATTTGTAAGACGATCCATGGCTAAATTGCAAACCAAACTGAAGCTGTTTGACAGTGACACAAGGTACTAAACACACGTCAGCTGTCAAAACCAGTGTTGCCAAAACCAAACCAGCTAAAAAAACACGTTAGAACCTATCTTTGGGAGGCGCTGGGCGCGCAAAACATCTATGACCACTGAACAGGCCAACCCATACTCTACATAAAGAAAAAACGAATAGTATCAAAATTTCATCAACAAATGCGCAGCAAAATAGGGACCGGTATTACTGAGTGACTGATAAATGATTTGGAAGGAAAGAAACTCTATAGCGCCCTAAACCAATCGAAGGCGTTCAAATAAAATTGCACAAACGGTTCCAACTAAACCCCCAGGTTGCGAGGCATTCGAGAATCGAGAGAAGTGTGGTGCAGTGGAAGTGCTCGTACCTAATACCCCTCGCTTTGCTCGTCCACCATATGCGGAGGTGTAAAAAACATTCCAGGGAACCTAAGAACATTTTTTATGGGGAAAAAATCCGACAGTCTTAATTTAGAATTAATGTTTTGTACATACCAATTACTGCCGAAAATCGTCAGCATAGAGTTCGTGGCCCTCCTTTAGACTATATGCAGTATCTAAAAATGAAATATATAAAATACGTTACTTAAAAGTTTTCTACTGTTTATATAGTAAGTATTACAAAAAGGCGGATAAACTGGCTCGGAAATGGACGTTTACTATTAGCTGACGGACAAGAACTATACCAGCTTTCCAGCAAAATAAACGCTGGAACAACATTTCTGGTTGCAAAAAAAAAAGCTAAAAAATTCTACTCTCTCTTGATCGAAACCAAATCCGAGTGCTCGTCGGGGTAGTAACAGGAGTAAAGGCACAATTGGAATCATGCCCAAAAGGATGGGTGTCCCTAAAAATGACTTCTGCCAAAGTAGCAGCGACGAAGAGGAAATAGCATTTGAACATCTCCTGTGTCACTGCCGACTCGGAGGCGGATATTCAATATTTCATTTAATCGGATGGATCCGCAAAGCTTCGTTTGGCCTGTCTCTCAATCGCGGAACTGTTATATGTACTTGGTCTTTTGTTGAGTCCGAAAAGGCATAGTCTTTGTCGGTTTCTTCTGAGCATAATCCTAAATCCAATCGGGTAGGACAATGGCTCAGCGCACCATCCATTGGGTATAGGGATTAATCTGGGTCTACATGTCGTACTGCTCACGGCATGCCACACCTTCTACACAACGATCCAATATAGGTACGGCTCTCTGAGAAGAAGAAAATATCACCCTCGTGAGCGACGACGATTTGCCAGGAGTTTCCGTCTACAAAATACATATACAAATAACCTCACTCTTGAGCGATATTCAAGAGTTCCCTGTACAGGTTCCATAGACTGCACGACAAAGACTCCTCCGTGGATCCAAAAAGAGCTACCGAACCTCAATAGACCTTTCAGCGTCGCACATTGTGACTGCTGCCATTTAGACAGAAGTGGCATTGATGGCAGCATCGCCCCTAACCGGTGGCGGAAGGTAAAAGTGAATTAAACTTCCAGCCAACTTTGCCGATTCATAAGGAGTTAAGGTGTGCACGGGTCCTTCTCATGAATTGATTCAAAGTGAGAACCAATCACTTCAGTCCCTATAACATTTCATGAACAATAATATCACCCGTTGTTATCCATTGCAGTGGAAAATTCGAGTAAATAGCTCGATAAAAATGAAGCTCATGGGCGATAGAGAGAGAAAGGGATTTGGGGATTGAAAAAGGAAAAAGTAGAAGAAAAACCTTGATCACATAAGATAACGAAGAGATTTAAGTAGCATCCTCTCCAGCATCAGCAGGATATTATTTCAATTTAATTTTCGGCCAGACGACGAACAGAAACGCACGAAGTGGAGGAGGGGCGGACAGAGAAGTGGTCGATGGTGGATGGCCGGACGCCCACCACTCGCGTTCAATTTGCACAACTTTTCTGCTTCATTTGCTTCATTTTTATTGATTGGTACGTCATCAAATATTTTGCGCGCCGTCATTCATAAGCACTGCTTAAGACAGCCATTGGTCGTCGTCGTCGTTGTCACATGAAGAGGAATTTCATTATTTCAATCATTTGATTCCTTTTTCACTGTTCTTTGGGGCGTCCTCATGGAGGAATGTCTCGCTGTGGATTTTAAGCGAAGTTCGTCATTTATCGGTTGCACTTCGATTCATTTGTTCTCACACCTCTACCGGAAACCGTCTTCTTTGCGGATGTTGAGTTCGGAATTTCTTCCGCCCCGCTTAACTTTTGTTAGTAGTGTCTTCAGCTTTGTTGAATAAGGTCAAAAACTACAGTTCTAAGTACATAAATTTCACTTTACACAATTCGCTGCTATCTTGGATGGATGTATATGAAATTCCATGGTTGGGGGGCATGGTTGGGATTGTCAGAGAGCAACAACAACAACAACAACGGGGGCAGTTTACGTCTCCCTTTATGGCCGTACCTAATTAATTGATTTAATGCTGCTGCCAACCGTCGCCATCAGAAATATTAAAACGTTTATGCCAACATCCTTGCGGAACGACCCACCCCAATGCGTGCGAGCGCTTTCATCACACAGAAAATGCGGGAATCTCTTCCTGAGCGCTGTTGTCGTTTTTATATCATTTAACCATCTTCGCCGAGCGCTGTTGTCTAATATGTTTTAATTTCTGCTTCTGTTGTGTGCACTCTCCGTCCTGGGGGGTTAATTGAATTTTCCAACCGCTAACTGAATGGTGGCCGGGGGCTGGGGGGGTGAGAAACATTCAACTTTGCCAATATGCACGGCAAATGGTAAAATATACGCAGGTGCACTTAGGTCTTAAGATTACTCGAAAAGAGTGGTGCGATGGTTTGCAAGGAAAAAAATCGCTCCGCCCTATAGGATAATGCGAGGGGTTGTAAAGGATGCCCATGGACTACACCGGTATTATAGTGAACAACACAATTAGGAACGCTATCGGCGAGCATTAATGCGCTTTTATGGGTATCTGGATCAATAACACACTTTGTGAGTTTCCCTTGGAACTGTGATAGAAAAATCAACAGCAAGTGGTGCGCATCAGTATAAGGGTGAATCATCTTCCGAGGATTTGTGATTTGTGCTGCACGGATACGATAATACGAAGCGATTTGCAAATCAATATCGAATAGGTAAATAGCAAAAGGTTTTGCAGGCGCAGTGGCTAAGTGGTTAGTGTGTTGGAGGGGTCCAGGTTCGAATCCCGCAAAAACCCAAATTCCAACTCAGGGTTTTTTCACTCTCGTGAACGTCTGACAAACATCCGAGAGTATAACTGTCATGAAAGAGCTTCTCAATCGGCATAAAATTGTAGATCCCTTCCATTCGTTCCGAAAACGAAATCTCACACAAAACGAATGGTTGTGAGAAGCTAGGCCTAGGGTCCCTACCTGTTGCGCCAATAATTATATTATATAAAAGGTTTTGCATGTGGCTAGAGAAGGCGAATAGTTAAACAGTGAACTTGGCTTTGATTTGATTGGAATTTAGCAGAAAAATAAAAGGCGGCTCTAAGGAAAAACAACTGGCGCTTGCAGAAAGTCATCACTCGCCAGTCCCACCGCGGAATTTGAGATCGATTCCCGACTAACAGGTTGTGGAACATCGGGCTACTTAAGGGTGATGTTCTAACGGGTGATTTTTTAGCTGGTTTGGTTTTGGCAACACTGGTTTTGACAGCTCACGTGTGTTTAGTACCTTGTGTCACTGTCAAACAGCTTCAGTTTGGTTTGCAATTTAACCATGGATCGTCTTACAAATGAACAACGCTTGCAAATTATTGAATTTTACTATCAAAATTCGTGCTCGGTTCGAAATGTTCATCGCGCGCTGCTTCCATTTTATGATCGGCATTCTCGACCTTCTGAGCAGTCTATTCGGAAGATTGTGACCAAACTTCGCACCAAATTTACTTTGTTGGACATTAAACCACCAACACGTTTACGTACTGTGCGTAGTGAAGAAAATATTGCGGCCGTATCAGCTAGTGTGACAGAAGACCGCGAAATGTCGATTCGGCGCCGTTCCCAGCAGTTAGGCCTTTGTTACAGCACTACGTGGAAAATTTTGCGGAAGGATTTGGGCGTAAAGCCTTTTAAGATACAGCTGGTGCAAGAACTAAAGCCAGCCGACCTACCACAACGCCGAATTTTTGGTGAATGGGCTCTTGGAAAGCTGGCCGAGGATCCGCTTTTTTATCGAAAAATTGTGTTCAGCGATGAGGCTCATTTTTGGTTGAATGGGTACGTAAATAAGAAAAATTGCCGCATTTGGAGTGAATATCAGCCAGAAGCATTGCAACAGCTACCAATGCATCCCGAAAAAGCCACTGTTTGGTGCGGTTTATGGGCCGGCGGCATTATTGGGCCATATTTCTTCAAAGATGATGCGAATCGCAGCGTTACTGTCAGTGGTGAACGCTACCGAGCGATAACAAACTTTTTTTTGTCCGAAATGGAAGTTCTTGACTTGCATGATATGTGGTTTCAACAAGACGGTGCCACATGCCACACAGCACGCGAAACAATGGCGCAATTGCGAGGCGAGTTCGGTGAACAGTTAATTTCACGTTTCGGGCCGGTCAATTGGCCGCCTAGATCGTGCGATTTGACACCATTAGATTATTTTTTGTGGGGGTATGTCAAGGCTAATGTGTATAGGAACAAGCCCGCTTCGATTGACGCACTGGAAGCCAACATCCATGCATTCATTCGTGAGATACCGGCCGATATGTGTGAAAGAGTATGCCAAAATTGGACTCAGCGGATGGGCTACCTGAGACGCAGCCGCGGTTAACATTTGCATGAAATTATCTTTAAACATTAAATTGCAAGGTTCAAACTATCGATTCAAATAAATATTTCATTCATTTTTTCGAATTTTTTGTGTTTTTTTTTTTAAAAAGTTCTAAACCTCTTAAAAAATCACCCGTTAGATTTTTGATGAAAATTTTAATTCATTATAAAGTTTGGACTTTGCCATTAAGTGTGCAAAAGAATATCATTCATATGGCCGCCTTGGGAAGATTCGCAGCATGCGATTCTTTTGAGGTAATTTTAACCACTGTCGCATATTGGCAGTATCTCCGCCATAACTTGAGCAATGTTGGTTTTAAATGCGTACAGAGTTTGGAGATTATTCGCGTAAGCACGGTCTTCTGCGTAGCCCCACAGACAAAAATCGAGCGGTGTCAAATCGCATTATCTTGGTGGCCAATGGACGTCGCCAAAACGTGAAATTACGCGACCAGGAAACTTCTCACGCAATAAAGCAACAACTGATCGTGTTGTGTGGCTGGTTGCCCTGTCTTGTTGGAACCACATATCGTCCAAGTCATGATCTTTGATTGTATTTGGAATCATTTATACATAACATACATAGACATTCATCAACTATATAATCACATACACATATACCATACCCTATAAATATAAACTGCGTTTAAAATCCTTAGTTAGTAGTTGTAATAAACTCTACCAGAGAACATAAGTTGTTAGTTCGTGTTTAATTTATCCCGTTTAGCTTTTTCCCCAACAATCTTCAATCGCCGACCAAAAAAAATCCGTTATCATTCGACCAAATCGCTCCTAGTTGATAAGTCGATAAATTCGGATCATCAGCAGCACTTGCAGCAGCAATATTCTCGATAGAGCGTGCATTAAGATAATGCACAGGCCTTACCACCAGTGTTGTTAAGGATATTGTTTAAGAATCGTATATTTTCTCGGTTCCGAATCGTATTTTCTAATTGTACGGGTACAAAAAAATTGTTTAAGAGCGTAGAGTTCAATTGCACTAAGTTTGAATGTTATATTGTAGTGCTCGTGAGATATCGGACAGTTTGAACTTCAGTATTACACTTTTTCCATTATTAGTGTTGTAACTATTTCAAGCAAATTTAACTTCAAAATATTTGCTTTCTTACCCATAATATTTATATCTTCTTAGGGGTTTACACTCTTAAACAAGTTATTGGGCTAAGCCCGAAATCTATTGATTCTATTGAAACATTTATCTCTTCTCTTCTTTACCTCTATAAAAGAGAACACATTTTTCTGTTTGTCCGCGAAGAGGGAGTAGGTTCGTAACGAAACCTCAACAATTTATATATCAATCGATTTGTCGTAAGTAGCGGTATTACATAGGATGGTTTTCATGATCCTAAGTCCGTTATTGGTCCTTTAAACCCATTTTATATGATTTTCTAACTAAAAAAGGACCATTTTTCATGGTTTACACACAATCATATTACTACGAAATTTAGTTTTTTAGTTTTAGTTTATTTATTTTCTTTGAAACTTACACTTTAAGACAATATAGTCTTATAAAATAGTGAAGATGAAGAAATGGCTGAACAAATTTGAATATGACTTTAATCTTCGATTAGTACATTTCCCGGTGAAGAGATTGATGTATCATTGATTATTCTCTGATTCGTGTAACGGAAGTAATAAGCAAAAATGTAATTATTTGAGACTTACATATTTCACAGATATGCGTAGATCATTGCAATCAACAGCCCACCAGTGGAGTGCGAGTGCGGGCACATAGCATAGTTTATCAAACAATTTTTTTTCCCTCTTCTTTCTTTGGAATATGTATTGTAGGTATATAGTGCAAGTGTCTGGTTAATATTTTTTTCAGTTTTTTTCTCTACAGTTAGTCAGTCGGGTTTTTTGGTTTTTAAATAAACTTTTTTTTTCTTTCTGTTTTTTATGCATTCTTTGTGTTTTGTGTTGCTCTCTTTTTTAAATTGAACTGACTGGAGTATTATAAATATGAATTGAGTATAATATGGCGAATGTGGCCACGGTTGCCATTTCAAAATAATGTTTGTGTCATAAATTGAAAATAAAAATGACCAAATGTAACTAAAAATTACCAAAATAATTTAAGTCCGAAACAATCTGACGAAGCGCTATAAGTTGCATAAAATTTGAAGCCGATTGTCTTTTTTTATTTCGTAAGCAAATTACCAAATGGCATAAGAAATGACAATGTGACCAAGAGAAAAATTAATGGACAAATTTGGTCACAAATTACCACCGTGGATATTGATGGTGGAATTAAGAGAGAAAGCGCATGAAATGTAATTGAGATTGAGAGCAGATTGAGAGAGAGTCACACTCAATTGTGATCTAAAATGCGCTAGAGTGATTCCACTTTGTATAATTTCCATTCCTTTACTGATTTTCATGTAAGAATACAACATACTACTTACCTACAAGCTACAACTACATAATTAATAAGTCCCTACTATTATAAAACTAAGTTATTGTGTCCTCTGTTTCTGGCTACACTTCACTTAGGGCCACTTGCACCAAACTCATTTGACATAGTATTTATACATTTATCCACTGTTTAGTCCCATTCCGTAGATTAGGTATAAATTGTGTTGCAGGACGACACTTATTCATCTATCCATGGATAAACTATTAAATATTTATTCATTTTCTAAATTGTGGATAGTTGTGTCCAAACGTCAAATATTAAAATTAAAAAAATGTCGACAGTGGATTTGAATGAAGAAATTACAAACTTCATTCATTTTGATTTTTTATAACCAAGCAACATTGAAAAAAAAATCATTTTGAAAATTTAATTTTTGTATTGATTTTTTTATGGTTGCTTGATATTTTTTTTTTTTTTTCAATTATACGAGTATTGCTGAACCTTTTAAAATGGGAAAACAAAAATATTAAATATTTCAGCCGTTTTGAAATTGGAGATCGGATCGCTTTATGGCATAACCGCTATCTGTTTTATAAATATTATTTTTACCGATTTTGTTACGTTAGAATTATAATTTATTTGACAATTAACATTTTTTCCGTAAGTAACTGTCAAAATTAATATAATCTGAGATTACTTATCCAGACGGAATTTTGAACTTGTGCAACGCAAGGCAGGGGCTTATCTATTTATTTGTTTAATCAGAAAATTTCGAGGAGTGGGTTTGTATAAACGCTAATTATTTTGTTTTAAATTTGAGAGGTGGAACTCTGGTGAAGCAAGGCGAGCACGGCTCAGCTAGTTTTCTATAAATATCGTACTACTAATACCTTGTAAAACTGTGTGAGGGCAAAAAGAGCTAACGAAAATTTGTACTGTTCCGTTTTACGTATGGTTATCTAGACCTTAATGCTACGTTTCCACCCGACACTAATCGCGAGATTTAGGGCAAGAGATTACAAATAAATCCTGAGGTGTTTCCACAAAAAAAAAAAAAAACAGATTAACTTGACGTTTCACCAGATGTTGTCAACTTCTGCCAAATCGAACAACCCAAAATTGTGATAATAGGAAAAAAATAAAAAGTTTAAATTGATAAAACATGAGTTCCGGAAATCTTTAAATATTATTACCTATAATTTGATTCTACAAAATATACTGAAAGGTTTGATTGTTGCATTTTTAGAAGAAATCGCAAAATTACAGAAAAAAATTCGGATATGCTTTTTTTATGACACAATGTCAAATAAAGCGCTGTTTGCTTGGTATTTTTGACATTTGAGCTGTAGAGAGTGTGTTCACAAACCTGACCCTACATGTAAATCTGTTCAGTTTAGGAGATTAATTCTAAATCTCGTTTTTATGAGATTAACTTTTGTATGATAAATCCCGAGATTTATGCGGGATTTACGGAAATTTTTCTAAATCTCGCAGATAATCTCCGGTGGAAACATAGCATAACGCAAAAACACAGTACTAAGTACGTTCGGTAATGGATGCTGGCTAATTGCAAGAATTGTGTTGGCAATGTAAAGTCATATTTATAGCCTTTGTACATTTGTTGTTAGGTTCTGTTTCCGAAACTAGTTGGATTTCACCTGACGACCCGTATGTCGGTTTACCCATCGTATTTATGTTTCAACAATATCGGAAAAAATCGTTAAAATATTTACGAAATCGTAGAAATCAGGGGGAAAAAGAAATAAAATCGGAACGTCGCGTCGTATTAGCCTTCGAAAATCGTCACTTTTACGATAAATACGATCAAATAACAACGCTGCTTACCACATCAATAATGCTTCCACTCTCTTCAATTTCTTCCCAATTTTACCGACTGCTTGGGTAGTTCGTCAGTTATGACGACCATAATCATCGCTAAATTCGCGAAAAGTGGCTACGTTTGAATCGCCACTTTTGTAGTAAGTTTTAATTATTTGAACGAGTTGTTCGATTGTTAAGCGATCCATTATCGTAAATGGAAAACATTCAACTAATTTTATGACACTTCAAATGACAGCTGAGTTTTACATCCGTCAAAAGTGCCAGAGCTACCAACTTGAAACCACGAAATGAAAGACCCTGTACTTGAAAGGAGATGGCGTAGTGATCTTTCTTATAAAGTCAACATTTTGGTCATGGATTTCATCGGTTTTATTTCATTTTTGAGATCTGTCTATGCAAAAGAAAATCTCGTGCTTATACACAGGGCGCTGATTAACATTTCAGACGACTGTCAAAATCGTAATCGTAGTTGTTTGGTTTGGAGGTCATAAGTGATTTTGTTTTTGATTGTCGTCAGTTTTGAATACATTTGTTGAGAATGTACTAGATGAAGCTGTCAAACTCGTAATTTTTGCTACTTTATAAGGTCTATCGTCGCAAGGTCTATTATAATAAAAAAATTAATAAACAGGTTAAATGACAAACAGCCGCACACCGCTGTCGACCTGCTGTCACATACCAATTATAAAACATTTCGCATTCAATTATCCTCGCGGATATTTGTCAGAATCAATCTGGATCAACGTTAATGTCATTCTCCGACAAGTGGGTTATATACTCGTATTAGCTACAGCCTGTCCGCCTTATAGATATCCCACAATACGAGTACTCGCAAGTAACGAGAGCACCACTTCACTGATGCGACAGGTGACACAATGCGAACCAGTTCATTATGCCCGTCCTCCTTTTCTCTGCAAAAGATCTTATCAATATCTGAACAAGCCAGACATGTATATGCGTATAATTTGTTTCCCAGCTATTGAATTTGCTCCCCTGAATTCGAATCAACATCTCATTTCGACGAGCACGTCATCTAGAAACATATTCCGTCTTTGGTGCCGCATTGGAAATTGATACAGTAATGTATGCGCGTAAGGATATAGAATGTAACACCATCAGCAGTGTGAAATATCCCCAGTAACCATACCCTACAATATAGGTATATATGGAAATTTCCTGATAGCTTATTGATATTAAAGGCACACTTCCGCCTTTGCGGATACGTTGTGTTCCTTAATTTCACGTGATTTCAGTTGTAAGCTCTTCCTTTCTCTCGCAACCCCCTGGCGCTGGCGCAATCTATTACCAACAAAAGGCCTTTGTCCTCGCAGAATGCAGAGTTTAAAACACCCTAAAGCTACACACACACCTGACCCCTTTCTATTTTTTTACACAATATTTCTCTGTTTTTATAAAATAGTTTCTCTTTTTTTTTGCAATGTTTTAATGGGTACTACTACTCTATCTAATGCGTTCATTTGATGTCATTCTTCCTTGAACGTAATGTAGAATAAAGAGAGAAAAAATAATAATAAAAAAAAAAAGAAAACCCCGGCAATATTTATCCATATTTATGCGAGTGTACACTGATTATCATGCTCTTTGTAAGGGGATTATGTGTGTGTACACAAATTTATGCCAGCAGCCTACAATCGACTGAACATATCGCGAATGTGGAATTTATGTTTGTGTTTTCAATTCGTCTCAGCGACTTCTGGTGGTATTCTGCTCCATAAAGTTTTTCAAGATAATTGATATCTTCTCATGAGCGCAGGTTGCGCGATTTTAAATAGATCGGTGTGTGTGTGTTCGTTTTAATCACCCCCTCCGCCCTCCCCAAACAGACAGTATGCCGTAGGATGAAAAAACACGGCTGGCTCATTCGGGTATGAATTTGCTTTTATATACTCGTAGAACCAAAAATTGGAAGCGAATTTAAACAAAAGACTTTTGTGCTGCTGCAAAACTTTTCGGCGAAGAAAGTTTGTACAGGTATCCTACTGGGAGGCAGCAATCACGGAGTGGGTGGCTTAACGCGCTTGTGAAGTTTACAACTAAGTACTGAAGACTCAATCAGTCCCCGATCAGGTTTATCATTTGTAAAAGTGAACAGGACAATTTACTACTGCTACTTATTTATTTTAACGGGTCCCGATGAAGACAAGAAGACGCATAGTTGAACATCTGTTTTTTTTAGATGATGACGAAGAACGAAGTCAATGACAAGTGTCCGAAATTTAGAGCCTTTTGGTTAAGCAAAGTGTCCACTGGCAGTCCACTTCCACTGTGAACTTCTACCAGCTTTCTGTCGGTTTCATCAGGTTAGAAACATAAGTACATAGAACCGCACTAAAGTACAAGGGGCAATAACATGTCCCACCCCTTTCTGGGACACAAAAATAAATGCAAAAGAAACCGACTTTAGAAATTAAAATTATTTGCGGGTCAGTAAGACATGTTCCCCCTATTTTTTTTATAGCACAAATGAGTTACATTACACCTTTGAATTCGCTTCAATTAGTTTGAAAAAAATAAATTTCGTTCCGTGTGTCTTAGCAGTGCGAAGAGCTCCCTTGAAAAGAGAAGAAAAAAAAAAAAAACGGTATGCATTGCACCCTTGTTTGTGTTACTGAATGCATTCCATCAAACCAAACAAGTTCTCAATTGAAATACGCAGCCCTGTGAGCAGTACAAGGGCGAATACGCCATTACTGGCGGATGGTGGTGGTTGAGTGCTGGTGCTGGTGTAACACTGACAAATGGGTTAAGTAGATTTCTGAGTAATGCGCGTTTTATTATTTTTATTTTTTTTTTTGTTAACAGAGTACTCAAATTCCAAGTGCATTACTTGTATTACTTGCGTGTACCCATGGGAGCCATGGCGTTGGACTCATCCTTGATTATAACGCTGAGTAAAGGAAAGAAAAAAAAAAAAAAAAAAATGCTCCCAACCAACATCACACTTCAAGGAGGAATTATCCTGTAAACAAGAACCCACCTGCCCGAAAGTTTCACACCCCAATTCGCCGCACATCTATACACACGATCCGGTATCCCATCACAGCCAGATAAA
This sequence comes from Cheilosia vernalis, assembly GCA_949126925.1. Classification (NCBI taxonomy): domain Eukaryota; kingdom Metazoa; phylum Arthropoda; class Insecta; order Diptera; family Syrphidae; genus Cheilosia; species Cheilosia vernalis. The sequence goes on along the minus strand of OX421363.1, from coordinate 17,251,550 downwards.
AGCTTGTTTTTATCCAAAGTGTAGCTAAAAACAGAAATATATATAGCGTGGGGGGTGATTGACCAATCTAGGCCCAACTTGGATCTCAATTACCCTACTTATTTCGAAGTTAAATAACATGAAATCACAAAAGACTTGCTTCGCAACGAAAACAACAGAGCAACGAAAAAAAAAATAGGATAGAAAAGAAAAGCAGTCGGTTGCCGTCCTCATCGGAACAATTAGGGAGAGGATTAGGAGCAAATGAATTCCCGTATGATATACATTTTGCCTCCATTGTTAGGATTGTTAGACCGCAGACAAAAAAGCGGATAATATGAAACCAAATACTAATCTTCATGTCATTCGCCAACCACCGCCAGCCGCCCACGAACGGACTTCTTGTAGTTTGTTTGCTTTGAATGGCACAGGTACTCAATACGCATCACATGAATTAAGGATTCATTTTGTGAACAGAAAGCCATAACAACAACGAGTCGTGTGTATTGCATTTACACACACGACTCATTTGGAATACTGGCCGTGGGTTTGTTGTTTGATTTTCGGGTCTCTCGAATGCGAAGTGCAGGACGTATTTACAAAGAATTCAACAAGCAAACACCTGTACTTTTTTATTCGCTTTAATAGGATACGTATAGATATAGATATCCACATGGGTAACTAATACTGCTATGGGATGTCAATTTTCCGACAAATTAATGTCCATAATTTGACTTGTCGTGTGTGAGAGATGTATTTTTAAGGACGACAGTAATGTTATTCAAGTGAAAATTTAAGAGAAAATAGAAAAAAAAAAAAAGCAAAAGAGAACAATAAATTTGCGGAACGGCGACGTCTAATGATTTCCAAGAATGCAGACCATTACTGTCGGGGCGGGCCATAACCTGAGGAGTGAGTTTGAATTTCGCATGTGAAAGTAAGGAAAACTCTTGCTGTGCGGAATAGGAAAGTTTCCACAGAACCATCCTTCTCAGACCATAGAATTATAGAATTCCACATTGCCGAGAAAATGGAACGATACCAACTGGGTAGCTTTCTAATCAGACGTAGCGAAATATGACCGTAGATTAAATCTGCAAAAAACAGAGACCTCAGAAGAAATCGAGGCAACATCAACAATGCAAAACAAAATTCTAAGAAAGGCATTCGTAATAGCCTGTCCCTTAGGGACAATAAAGAATAGGAAATTTCAAACATAGCGGACGAAGGACCTCGTTGAAATTAGAAGGAGAGCTCTTTTTAATTTGGCCAAGGCCACAAATTCCCAGAATTACTAGGACGCTTATAAAATCGGCCAGAGGAAATTCAAAATGCCATAACCAGTGCTAAACGCGCAACATGGCGTACGTTCTGGAGTGATATTGAATCCACCACAGAATCAGCCAGACTTAGGAAACTCCTATGGAAAGAATCTGCGGTCCCAGGTTATCTCAAAGACAATAGCGGAGCGTGGACACCATCGTACCACTAACCAGACTACCAGTCAAAAGATAACACCGTAATAACGACAATTCCAGGACAAATCATAACTGCGAAGAAAAACTAATCTGGCCAATTGACACATTCTCCCCGTTAAAATCCCCTGGATGCGACGGGATTTTTCCAATTATGCTCCAGAAAGTTAAGACCACCATTACACCGGTTGTTAAAAGAATTTTTATTCTGAGTCTAGAGTGTGGCTATATTCTTAAAGGCTGGCGAGAGGTCAAAGTTGTCTTCATTTCGAAGGCAGGGAAATCCTGCCACACTATACTGCGAAAGACTTCAGGGCTATAAGTCTGACATCGTTCATTCTTAAATCCTTTGAACAATGTAATAGCCACTGCTCAACATGCTTATACAGAAGGGAAGGGGTTGGAAACTGCATTGCATGAGTTCGTAAGCACTATAGAGAAGTCACCAAATGACAAAGAATATACACTAGCTGCGTTTTTCGACATTGAAGCAGCCTTCGTTAAGATTTGCGCAGTGACGAGAGCATTTCAAAGCTCGAATGTTGATCAATCTTCCAGAAAAGTAATTGTGAGCTTACTCGGTGACAGGAATATCAACGCGAAATTAAGTGACACTGACCTCAGAGTAACTGCTTCGAGAGGCACTCCACAAGGAGGAGTCACCTCCCATTTACTCTGGGTCCTTGTCATTAATGAAGACTTATGAAATTCAATAATATCGGTATTGTCCTTTAGAAAGGGACATTTTTTACCGGCCATAAGGGACCTGTTACAAAACTCATTTAGGGAGTTAAGTACGTGGACAAAACAATGCGGCATTGGGGTCAATCCGCAGAAAACCGAGCATGTCTTGTTACCGCGAACTGTGGAACCGGTGCCGGCATATTCTGTGATGAATTAAATATACATTGCTCCATCAGACTTCCAGATAGCAGTAGTGTCTTCCAAGCGGAGGTTCTGGCTGTCGCTGAAGCGGCCCTTAATGCGTCAATATGGCAATACCTCGTAGCGATATTACTATCTTCATTGACAGACAGCTATTAAAGCAGTTCCTGCTAATGAAATAAAATCCAGCCTAGTTCACCGCTGAGGTGAAGAGCTCAAGGTTCTTTGCTCGCAGCACACAACAAATCTTTGCTGGGGGCCTGGACACAGAGACAAAACCGGCAATGAGAGGGCGGATGAACTGGCGAGAAAGGGGTCTGTAATGGATCTTGATGGAGCACTTCAATCGATCAATCCACCACTTTGCAACCTCAGAGAGCGAGTGGAGAACAAAATTCGAATGAAAACAACAGGTGGACAGAACTCACGACTTGTGAAATATCACGGAAGCTTTGGCCAGAATATAACAGAGGTCGGACCAGCAAACTTCTACAGTTTGATAGATCATCGCTATGTAACCACTTACTAAAACTAAAGCTCAAAGATGACGACATATGTAGAGGCTGCGAAGACGAGGCGTACATGAGGACACACCTCACTTCTTTTGTCATTGGCCGAGGCTCTGTCACTTGAGGAACAGAACACTTGAAAGTTATTACTTCCATGACGTAAATTAACTTTCTGATGTCTCTCTGTCTGATTTTTACAGGTTTCTCAGGACATCGGGATGCCTGGACAGCGTCAGGTAACCACGAAAGAAAACACCAACGGTTAACCCCAAATAAAGGGCGTCCCAATGGGTTCACGAGGAAATAAGTGAGGTATTGCAGGGCTCACCCTGCTCTACCTAAACATTTACCTAACCTAACCTTAGGAAATATCGAAACGAAATTGGAGGATTGGAGTTGCGCCGCAACGCGACGGATTCTAAGAGGCGGTTCGTTTAGGAATTATCTGTGAGGATGGGCATTTCGAACAACGTCCCAAGTGGGCAAGTTCAGCTAGTGCAATGGCATCGAACACGACTAGAAAATGTTTTTAATGGCGATTGGCGGTACACATAACCGAGATTCGGTTGAACAGGGCATGAGCGATCATTGCCGAGAAATGGTAGCTTAAAATATTGCCGCTGGTTCGAGTTGCTGGATGCACTGAAATAGAAGGATATGGGAGTTATATTAGTTGTTCCCTCTTCGTGTGTGGCTTTATAGATTATACAAAGTAAATTCAGACTTTTACAGACGACAACTTGTTGAACTATGGGCGACACTTCCACAATTTGCCCCAACAATATAGCAAGCACACAGGATACGAATACGAGTAAATGTAGATATATCTTATCTGCCTGACCAACCGCGTAAATATACGAATTAGAAAATCAAGGATATATGAAATTTGTCCTATATTGATATTGATAAAATAAAGGCTCTGTTTCCATTTTTTCCAATAACTTTTTCCCAGTCAGTGTAACTAATCGTTCATTCGAGCGATAGCGATAGTCTCTTGAACATTATTTTCCATAAAAGCGGTTGCGTGGATATAACTTCCTCTTCTCGGGTGGCGTTAATGTAATAACATCCCTCCTACAGATGACGTTAAACACTTCAAGTTGCGGAGTCTTTCCAAAAGTCATGCCGAGGGGAAGGCGAACCAAGTAAATACAATTTTTATCACACACACACACAGGCATACTCGTGCATTTGAGTTCAATCCGTAGAAATGTATTTTTAGGACTGCCGAAGCCAATGGAAAAAAAAAACCAACCCCCAGAACAAAGAATATTAAACAAAAGAAACAAAAGGTTCCCTATACCTATGGGTATATATAATAAGTAGAAAATTGTCACTGCCATTAGGAAATGATAAGCAGCAGCAGCGGCGACAACAGCAGCGAGCCGGGAATGAAGAAGCAAAAATTACGCGCGCCTGCAAAAGAATGAATCAGCCCACTCGGAAGGGAATACATTTAAGGGTGGCCACAGTACGATTTTATAGTAAAAGGACACCAACAAAATACACGCAATTCATTCAGAATGGGATTTTATCGTGCACGTCCCTTGTTTTTCGTTTTCTTGTTGTTGTTTTTTTTTTTTTCAATTGAACTCAAATTTGAAGTTTTTCCTGGCCGACTTCTGATTTTTTTGTTTTTTTTTTTTGTGATGTAAAAATACTCGTATTAAAAGTTTAACAAACTCGCGCGTACACAATGCTTGCAAATTATACACTACATAGTGGGAGAAGGGGGCGTGCTTGAGGGACTGGTGGGCTTTTAAAGCCAATTTTCAACTGTTGATGGGTGTTAATGGAAGACTGGTATACTTAAATCTTTTCAACGGAAATGCGGGGATAATGCCATTCACCTGGCGAATGTAATAAAGTCCTGGCCGTACGAATGCAAACAATATAAGAAATGTGTTTACATGCGATTTTTTGAAGTATAGCTGCGGCATTGTCCAATTACCGAGTAAGTAGTGCCGGAGGTTCAAGATGATTGAGGGTGTAACTTTTTTTGTTTTTAAATAAGTTTCATGACAATCTTAAGGACAATGGTGTGATGCAACAAAAATAGGTCCAAATGAGTTGCTTTATTCACCAGTTACACACTCAAGGAAGTGGCTTTGGAATCTGGGACTTTGACAAGTTACCGACTTTCCTATTGAGGAATATTTGCCGGATTTATCTGACTTTCCTATTAATATTTTCGCAACTTATCCGACTTTCTTATTGTCGAATATTTCCCGAATCTGTCCGACTTTCCTACTGAGGAATATTCACTAAATTTATCTGACTTTCCTATGAGGAATACTTTCTTCTTACACCCCTCCGGCGATTCGGGAGCACTCAATAATAATTGTGGGTTACTTTTTCCAAAAAAAAATTTTATAAGGTCTTGCAAGGTGTCTTAGCACCTATCACTTAGCCACCTACATAAAAACCAAAATTAAACAACACTTACCTCTTATAAATGTAGACAGGAAGCTTTTCTCTTTATAACGTGCTCTGGATCGATTTGCTTGAACCGTTGTGCGAGGGAAATCCCTCTTGAAACAAGCCAAACAAACACTTTAACTAGATTATTTCACTTGAACTTAAACACTGAAGAATGTCACAATTTTTTTATTTTTCGTAATTTTGTTGCTGATGTCACACAAAGTGAATTCTATTTTGTAGTATTTTAATTAAAATTGATTTCTATCTAATTTAACTAATTAAGTTGAAATAATAAAATTTATATGAAAACAGATTATTTAGAGATTGAACGAAATTAATTTGTGCAATATACAATCGAATATTACGAGCAAGTGAATATGTATAATTGAACTGAAAAGAGAAAGAGAAATTGAATTAATAAATTATTTTCACTTGCGGATATTTTTAAATTTTATTTAAATCTTATAATTTAAAATTTTACCAAGTACAGAACGTTAGAAACTGGAATACCTCTCTTCGTGGACTGTATTCAACAAAACAAAGGAAAAACACCATTGTTGGATGAAAGAAAATCTAAAATCCTAACTCAATAATAATTCGATCAGCTGCACGCGAGAATCCCTGTTTGAGTTTGGTGCACCTATACACACGGCTTTGTATCGGTGTGCAACTTAAGATTGTCCCCGCTCTAAGGATTCGCTGATGCAACGGGACAGCATGGGTCACGATTGGGTCCACGTGAGTTTAAATGTCACGGCTCATGACCTCTTGTGTACGGCTCTGTCTCCATTATATGATTGAAAACATTCCCTCAGCTGAAAGCTTCGGCTCCATGGGGCACGTTGATTTGTAGACGTAAGAACTATGACCTTTACAGGCTCCTATTTAAGATGTTTTCTGCGTTTGACGCACGTTGTCGCCGATTCGGAATTGGACTCTAAATATACAAATTAATTGATGTACTTCCCTGAAAAGTGGGCGTGCCCATCAGGCAAAATATTTACATTTTCAATGGGGCAGTGTAAGAACAGTGACGTTGTTGGCCTGAGAGGAAAATCGGATGACAAACCCTGTAAAAGGATATTAATCAATTTCAAAAAAAACATTGTTCAAACACAAGCTTTCGAGAATCCACACTGCGTGCTGGCCGAAACACTGTTTCCCTCCCCCCTGAAACCACAATTCTGAAAGCGATTATCCCCTAGCGATTTAGTTCGATCCTTCTTCACGAAGTAATTGAAAAATTAATGAGTAAATGTCAATAAATCCATCAGTGTGCTTCACGAGATGACCACAACTTGAACCCCGCTGGATTTCTGCGAAAATAATACGAAGTGGTTTTCGATACATCTGGCTTTGTCCCTTTTCAAGTAAAAGTAAATTAGTTTTGGAGAGTTCGCCACCGAGATGTCAATCCTCGACCGAAGTAGTCTACCAGCAGTTGTGGATTTTGGAAAAATGTGTAAAAAAACGAACGCAGATAGTGGATACATATTTATTCTGATTTCCGAAAGGGCAATATTTGCCAAATTTACCAGACTTTCTTACTGAGAAATATTTGCCGAATTTATCCGACTTTCCTATTGAGAAATATTTGTCGAATTCCTTTAAATTCGTGTTGAGAGAAAAACACTTTTGGGGTATTATAGTTGGCATTATTACAACTCCAGACAAAGTAGTTAATTTAATTTCTTTGGAGCAAGTTATGCAAAGCGTTAGCAGTTGGGACAAATGCCAGTGCGTAGACTCACGCCAGGAGAACGAGTGAGCATACTTTATGTGCCGTACTGATAATGAACTCCTAGACTCATTGACGACTGAATTAACGAATAACAAAAAGAATCAGCGGACAGTTCATCGTGTGATTTGACTGCGCTCTATTTTTTTACGTGGGGCCATGTTGGAAGCCATTATTCAGCACAATTAAATGTGGCCTTACTTAAATACGCCTCGGCAGAAACTCAAGTCATCTTCAAAACAAACTGACTTTAATAACCGACTTTTGATTTGTCACTTCCATTTTGAATACCCAATCAACTTGAAATCTGGACGTACTATCAACCTCATCTACTAAAGCGTGTGATCAGCGAAATTTCATTCGAAATATAACACGATCTAGTCCAGAAAGTCATATGGATCAACACGAAGCACTACAAGTGGCCAACGCGCTGATGTGACACACTTAAAGCGTCTCCAAGTTAAATAACATTTCCAAATGTGGTCAGTTTCCGCATAAGACTTCTCAATCCTGAACAATTTAGACCAACAATTTTGGTTTTATATTAGCAGATTTTACTTCACTTTCGCCCATTCTTTTGGCACACACATGACAACAATATATCGATAGCTCACAACTGAAAGCAGCAGGAAAGTCCTTCCGTTTCGTAAGTGAAACAGCAACGTGAGCGATGCACAAGCAGACTCAAATCACAATTTCAATGTTAATTATACATTCTAATGACCCCTGACGAATTTGTGTCTTTCTCCTCCCCGTCATCGCTCTAGACAGAATTTTAATTTGTTTGAGGGGAAAAAAAAACAGAAGAACAAACAATCACAGCAACTTTTAGCTTAGGGAATGAAATGCGTGCATACACAAGATACACACATCACCGTATTCAAGCGGACCGAACGGAAAACAAAATTACGTCAGTTATAATGTTTAGACAATCACCAACAACAACAACAACAACCACAGAACTCGCTTAGTCAACAATAATTTATTTATTTTTTGTTCCCAAGTATATCTCTCGACAGCAATTAAAGCATGTTCTGTTGGCTACTGACACAATATCAGAGATATAGGATAACACTGACCCGGGGTGGAGAATATCAGTCATTAGCTCGACTCGCTCATAAACAATCGTGGAAAAAAATGCAGACGGATATGTATTGATAACATGTCAGTGAGGAAGAGAACCGAAACTCTGGACTGATAAAGTACACAAAACCGAGCGAGATTACGCGGCAAATATTGTTTTGCTTGTAACACATACCGCTGCGAAAGTGCGATTAACAGCCGGCAAAAATTTTAAATCATTTGAGCGCACAAAGTCGAGAAAAATGGACCATTTTGGAAAGAAAGAGAAAACGCCTGCGATAAGATATTATTATTTATCGCAGCCAACTTCAAAAGAGTCGGACTTACCCCTGACTGTAGGCTTACTACATACATTTTAGAGATTGTCCCCAGCCAGCGTTATCCGTAAACAGCCTGACGCATGACGCATGGTAAGGCTCTTGCGAAAATCACGACGATTTTTGGGCTAAGGGTTAAATTTGATACGTACTGAGTTTGAAAACTCATTAAAAGGACTGACTGTAACCTAGATCGACTTAGAAAATAAAACAAAAAATCAACAAATTAATTTGGGCAAAAGTAGAGGGGCTTACCAAAATAAAGAATGCAGATGCTCTTCTCCTTCGAAGTCAAATAACACTTTGATGAACTTTGGTCTGGGTGTATCATTTATCCGTTTTTCGATCCCCAAGCAAGGCACGATTGCGGCTTCGAAAATTTCCCATCCAAAAGGCATCTGATGTGTTAATTGTTTATTTTCGAAAGTCAGAAAGAGTACCAACTTTGCAAGTGAAATTGAATCATTTCGAATCGAAATAAAGAGTTTAAGCACTTGCGCAGTAATTTTATAGTAGTTCAAGTGTTCTCTCTGACTCAGAAACCGCGATAACAGCTATGTCATCATCTGATGACAATGGAGAAATTGTCACATGGGTCGAATTTCAACTGTCAGCCATTTGAGTTGAGGCGATACAAGTGTTGGTTCGTAATAACCCGTAGCATGTGATTTAAGTACGTGCCAAGGATTATACACATTTTTAGCAAACCATTTTTGAGGTCACAATGGGTGATTTGGGATGGAAAATTACGCTTTTGTGAGTTCGAAATATGTAGCCTGGACACTGAAAATTATGATTATTATTACTATTGCGGATTGGGCCTAATCACTTTTAAGTAAACATTATTTTAGGTCACAATGGGATTTTTTTACGGAAAATTTCGCAGTTGTGACTTGTGAGTTCAAAAAATTTAGCCTGGGCACTTAATGTGATTATATTATGTATCTCGCATTGACAAATTGACTTATACCCTGGGTAATATTTAAGCTACTGTGACCTACCAAATATTTAAGTTAGACTTTACAAAAAAAAAGTTCTTAGCAAAACCCGTTATTTTTAGTTATCCGTTCCTAGAATTTACTTTTAACTTTGTAGTTGTATTACTGTAGTTCACAATAGATAAGTTTGATATGAAAAATTTGTATTTATTGTGAATATTAGAACCGAGTTGTCGACGAGCTAAACACATCCGTAGTGAAGACTTCCGACAAAAATTCAACTCGACTTTTAATCGAATTAGAAACAAACTGTATATTCACACTGTAGACATATTTTTTTTAAATAAATGTCTATTTATATGTAAGACTATTTAAACTACGAAATTCTTTGACGTTAAGCAGAAATTCAACTTGACATTTTTTTCCGAAATTGCTATAAATAAACTATAAACTCACAATGGTGATATATTTTTTTATAATTATCTATTGGGACCTAGTCATATGTAAGACTGTATAAACTAAGAAATTTTTGGAAACGAGTCACCGCTGGTTAATTCTGACTCACAATGGCGAAATTTTGAATAAAAAATTACAGATTGTGACCTATAAAATATTTAGTGTAAAGATTAAAAATTATTTTAAGTATCAAATGAAGTTCACAATAACGAAGTGATTCGCAATAGCGCTGACAGATGTTGAATGGAATACGAAGCAAGTGGCGATAGTTTCTCTTTAGAATTATTAAACAAAATCTTAGCTTTGAGTAAGTTTTATAAACGAAGGGTATTTCGACTGCGGTTAAAGTTCGTTTTATTACTCTAACCGCAGTCACACACAGCTGTCATCTACCGCCCACAGTCAGAAACACGTTCCACAAGTCGATGGACTTGGTAAATGGGCAGAAAAAAATAACTGATCAACTAGTTTAGGAATAGGGCTCGCCACGGGTTCAAAACAACCACGATGCATTTCCAGCTGAATAGTTTCGCTCAACTTGAGCAGCTTTAAAATAGTTTATTCCATAGAAATAGGTGTTGAAATTCAAACTCTAAAAATACTGCATCGACAGCAACTTTGTCGTCGAAATAATACAAATTCACATTGCCGTTTCACACGATATCTCAGACTAATTGTGAATGATATGCACTATAATGGCTGCAATTTGCCTTCCTCATTATAATCGCATATATTGTAGCCATACACCATCAATTCAATTACAACAGATTGCACTTGAACTGCATTGCCACAATTACTTGATCATCCGTCACACAACGGAACATTTTTTTTTCAAATTTTCCTGACATTATTATTAGTTATGTTCATGTGCGGTAACGACGATGTCTAACTCAAGCGTATGCACAAATAAATCTGGAAAATCTCCAACACATTATTCATTTGAAAGTGCGACGAGCAACTCCCTATTGTCAGTACAAACATTTGCACGCGCTCTAGAATCGAATTACGAACTACCGCACTGACTTACAATGAATTTATATCAAATCGCAACTACGTCATTTGATTTGACAGCTATTATTATTTTATTAGTAATTGTACAAACACCAAACGGGCAAACTAGTCAGTTGACTCAACATGAGTTTTTTAGTCAGTATATGTGGTCGGTGGCGTGGAGTGAGTCATGCAAAGATTATTTCCACAAAACCACATATAAATATTAATATTACGAAGAAATTTTATTTACGACCGTGTTTCTGAATGAACGTTGGATGGTCAATAATTGCAAGTGGTTTCTCATACAGTTCACTCGAAACATATAGAACATAACTACGAGTATATAGGAAATGCTGCTGATAACGGTTTATTAGTTTCGCTTTCATTCATAACTGAACTGGATTCACTCACTAGGAACGCAACGCAATATGGCGTTTGAATAAGACGGTCGGTGAGTTCATCGGAACCGAATGCCACACAGTCTGGATGGCTGATATTGGAAAACATCATTAATAAGTTGGTCCCAACTTTTTCAGGTCGTATAATTAGTTTGCGAATCGAAGCTGTCCAAAACTATGCGGGATGTTGCTTGAATTTGAATGTGGGAAAAGAAGTAATCGCTTGTGAATTGTCCTTAGTGTTAGGGATGTTGTTTGAGGTCTTGACTTGACTAGTAGATCGAGAATGAATGAAACAAAATATAAATTTACCTTCAGTGATATCACTACATAAGATACGGTCAATAGTAACAAAAATGAAAAACAAAAGAGACTCTACTATGTTGTGCCCTAAAATATATATAGACAACTTCGAAATAATAATAAAAATACTAAACAAATCCTTTGAGGAAGGTGTTTTTCCTATCTCATGGAAGGAGCCTAAAGTGGCAAATACAAAAAAATTTAATGAGTTTCGACCTATTAATTTCGTACCATTATATGAAAAAAATCATAGAAAAAAAAGGTGTTTAAACAATAAGAGGACTACTTCGAAGGCATGATTTCATTATAGAATCAGAATCTGTTTTTAGGAAGGGATATTAATGCGAAAGTTCTCTAAATTTTATACTGACAAACTGGAAAGAGTGTATGCCAAAAAAAAGTGTATACAGTGGGCCTTATCATTCTTAACCTCCACACCAAATATTTTCTAGGTCACAATATGCAATTTTGTATGGAAAATTTAGCTATTGTGAGTTCGAAAAATTTAGCCTGGACACTAAAAATGATTATTAGTACCGCGGAGTGTCTTCTTACACCTCAAGAGAGCTTTTGAAACTATAGAGAGGAATATTCTTATTCAAAAGTTAAAAATATACGGTGTTGCGGGAAAATAAATAAAATGGTTTACACCTTATCTGTGTAAAATCACTCAAAAAGTTAAAGTTAATGCCACTCTATCGAAAGAAGTGGTGCTTGGGATACCGCAAGGATCAGTTATGGGGGAACTTATATACCTTATCTACATCAATAATATGGAACGTGTACTGCAATACAACTAAATGACAATTATTATAATTATGTGTAAAAAAAATTGAAAAAAAAAAAACAAATGGGGTTTTGCCAAGAATAAGAAAGTGTGTGAAGCCTCTTTCTAACTTTCTCCATTACGTAGTAAGAGAAAGATATTGGTTTCGTACAAAATTTCGAACTCGAGATTTTAATCAATTCTAATATTACGATGATAGAGGAACTCAGAAAAGTGGGTCGCAAAATTCTGTCCGGTCTGTCCGTCTGTCCGTCCTTCCACGGGCCTACAGCCTAAACGGCTTCCCGGATTACGTTCAAACCTCGGATTTGGAGTTTTTGAGCTTACAGCACGGGAGGTGTTTTTGTTTTGCAAGATAACCTCAATATTAATGGTACTTCCCATACAACATTTTCCTACCAGTTTGATTTTATCGAAAACGGCTCTAACGATTTCAACCAAAACTGATATTTAAGCTTAAGTAGGTGAGGTTACAACAACTGCGTACCAAGTTTTTAGTTAAAAATTCGAACAACAGTAGGTATACTTTTGAATTTTCGACATACTCGTATCTCGAAAACGGTCTATACGATTGTAACAAAAGTTAGTTTCTAAGGTAATGTGGTCAATTATAACTTAATAGCAAACTCAGTTTTTCGCTATATTATCGTACAATGGATTAATGAAAAGAGTTATTTTTTTAAAATATAGTTTTGTCTAGTTAACTTAAAACGGCAATAACGATTTTGACCAAAATGCAAACTTAGAGTCAAATGGATGTTTTCAAAGCTATTGTGTCCTTAATTTTCAATTCGAAGCTCCGAAAACGCTAATTTTAAAAACTGCTCATATCTCGAAAACCCCTTCTCCGATTTCGATAAAATTTCAAAAGTATATCTTTTATCCGGAACAATATCATACAGTCAGTTTTCAGCTTAAAAAGTTACGCAATAGTATTTTTCCAACTAAATATTGAAATATTTGCAACTGTTATGTCTGGATAATTTTACAAAAACAAAAACTTCATTGCACTACTAATGCAAATTCACAAATGCCTGAATAATTACAAAATCTATCTAAAGATATCGGTCTATCACGAGCAATAGGTACTTCCAATAATTGAAAACTTAAATCATATTCCAATCAATATTAATAACATATCCTTAGGTCAAAAACAGAAACTGCTACTAGGTACGCTTGTCCTGTACTCCAAAATCAAGTGAAATCAAGAGATATAAAAACTTATATTGTTGTTTTATATAACTGCCATATGAGATGAAACAATAAATTCACTCAAAAATTCGAACTCATGTGGTGACGATGGTATTTCCAACATTGTCATAAAAAAAATCGCCTTTAATGTCGTGGATATTTTGGCTATCATTTTTAATTTGAGTATATTCTCAGGTAATTTTCCTGATTTATTAAAATCCGCCAATGTAATACCTATTTTTAAAAAGGGCAACAAGAAAGAAAAAAGTAATTATAGGCCGATTTCTTTACTTTCTACAATTTCAAAAATATTTGAGAAAACTGTTAAAGACAGAGTTCTAAAATATCTTAATAAAATCAACTTCTTTAGCGAAAATCAATTTGGATTTAGAAAAAGCCTCTCTACGGAAGACGCTCTCCTAGACTTTTGTACCTTTATTTTCAGTGGTCTCGCTCTCGATACCAAGAAATGTTGCGCTGGACTTTTTGTAGATATTACGAAGGCCTTCGACATGGTTGATCACAGCATTCTCTTAAATAAATTGTATTGTGCGGGTTTTCGCGGTTTTATTTTAGATTGGTTCGCTTCTTATCTCAAAAACAGAATACAAAAGGTACAAGTCAGAGACAAGTTAAGTGGCTCTAGGTTAATCAATCGAGGTGTACCAGAAGGATCTGTCCTTGGTCCCATTTTATTTTGAATTTATGTTAACTCTATTTTTGCACTCCCATTCATTGGTAAAGTTAAGGCTTTTGCTGACGATTTTGCTTTCGCTTATGAATCAGCCCATCTGTTAAATCTAGCTGCTGACATTAATCATGATGTCCACTTGCTTAGACTTTGGTTTGCCAAGCACAAGCTAGTAGTAAGCAGTAAAACTAAATTAATGCATTTCAGTCTAACCGCAAAAGACTCACCGGACTTTGACATTACATTTCATGCGTCAACTTGCTGTAGACATAGCTTGGCTAACTGCGTTTGTGCTAAGCAAGGAGTCTATACTCTATATGACGAAAATATTGTCTGCAATCCAAATTGTTTTAAAATAGAAACAGTTAAGCACTATAAATACCTTGGTGTAGTTATTGACCGAAATTTAAGCTGGAGCGAGCACATTTCTACTTTAAAAAAGTATCTTCGATCAGCTCTACGTATCTTTTACCGTCTTAGGAAATACTGCTCTTCAAAGACACTAAGAACAATATACTTTGGTATTTTCCACTCCAGACTGCAGTATGGAATTAGCGCTTGGGGAGGTACATACCTAAATCAAACCCTATAGCTGGCTGTTTTACAAAAATGTGCGATAAGAAGAGTATGCAAAGCGGCTCGACTTACCCACTGCATGGACTTATTTAGAAGAACACAAGTCCTGCCTGTAAGACATTTATACTTTTTTAAAGTACTTAAAGTATTCTTCATAAGAAGTGGCTATATGCGCAGCCCTATATTTGACACCTATAATCTACGAAGCAACACCGGTCACGGCGTTTGTATTCCTCCTTTTCGAACAACTAGCATGCAAAACTTTTATTCAATTACCTCTTGCAAACTATTTAACAGTCTTCCTGATTATATACGTATTATTAGAACTGCCTCTGTATTTAAAAAAAAAAGTCAAATCCTGGCTTTTCTCATTTAATTACAATGAAATTGAAATTTTGTTGCGCTTCATTATTTGAATTATCCTATTACTTCATGAATTTATGTATGCTTTTATTTTTTAATTTGTAAAATCCTATGTACATTCCATTGTTTGTTGTTTCTTTCTCTTTTTCTTTTCCCATTTTATTTGTTTTATATTTGAATTGTTAGTACCATGATGTTCATACACATTGTAAACATTGTAAATTTGATGTGACATTCCCCTCTATTTATTTTCTATGAATATGAATGTCGCTAACTATTCTCTTTTTAGATATTAATAAGAAATATTGTTACCACTACTTAAAAGTTGAATTAATGAATTGAGAATAAAGATTAATTAATAAAAAAAAATAATATCCAAAAGAGGATTTTGTTTTCTTTTGTCTAGTATCGAGAAAGTTTCGTTCGACCCAGTCGTGCACTTTATTTAGTATTGTTCAACTGTTCTGTTTTTGTGTAATGGAAGTCAGTTGGGTAGATTACAAATGTAACAAAATAAAGTAATGAGAAATATAGTAAAGTGTAGTAGGTAAACGTCAATAGTTTCTCTGTTAAGTATGTTGACATGGTTGTCTGTTAAACAAGGAGTTTTTATGAATTTGTTAATTTTTGTTTTCATGATAAAAAAAACAATACAATGCCAAGATATTTGATGAATTACGAGTCTGTTATATTAGAGAGGTCCAATCTTACATTTTAAGAAATACGAATGACCTAAGGTTAATAATATTTTGCAAAAGCGACGCCGACGGCTCAGAACTAACCACGACCACGTGTCGTATCGCACACACCTTGTTGTGAAGTTAAAGGCAAATTAATATCAGAATTAAATTGTAACGAGCGATTTTTTATTGGTTAAAAATACTTATTTGGATTTTGGAAGCGAAATTTTAAACTTCAAAAAAAGAAAATAATACTCTCTTTTATGTGAAATTGTAATAATAAACGATTATTAATTTGGATTACATCCAATTTGACAGTTGTGACCTGGTTGTATTGTGACCTTGTAAATCAACGATTAAGAAACGGCCGATTCTTAAACGAGCGCTACATGAGCCAATTTGATGGGCGTGAAAGAAAATGCCTGAAGTGTGTAGTAATTGTAAAACCGCAATACGCGGTGAGTCAGGTTTAAGTTGTGAAGGAGTTTGTGCCGCAGCGATGCCAGATGTGGGGATTTTTCCCCATTTTGGGGAATTTTTGACTCAATGGGGAAAATGGGGAAAAATGCTCTTAAAATGGGGAAAACCGGAAATCCATGCATGTTTATTAATTTGCATAATTTAAAAATAAAACTCGTGTAGTTGACTTTCAAATATCTCCCGAACATAAAAACATCACCGCGTTTATAGAATCTAAGCGACTTAGCTCGAAGCTGAAACACTTTACGGAATTTTACAGACGAAATTATGCTGCAAAAATGATCAAAAAGTTGCTTTGATCTTTGCATCGATAAAAATGTTTGGTTTTGCACAATAAAAATATGTACCAGTCCAATGACGATTAATGTACCTATGGTTATATAATAACTTGTATTAATATAATTTATAACTTAAATACCTAATATATATTTTTATTTATAATTTATTGTATTTATGTACCTTTCAAAATTATAATTTACTTTCAACCTGCCTCGTTATTAATGAATTGCCTATGCCTTTTAAATCTATTCAACCTACCTGCAATATTTGCTTTTAATTTTACTTATTTTGTATTAGTTTAAACTGCAAGACTTTGAATATTATTTTTTTTTAACACCTTTTTTAAAAAAAAAAATGGCTAAAAAAAAGAAAACAAATTTTTATTATATTAAAAATGCGTCTTTACTTCAATGAATTGAAATGGGGAAAAAAGTGGGGAAAAACGGATATGAAATGGGGAAAATTTTCCCAAAATTCCCCAAAAATGGGGAATTTAGGCAAAAAAAATCTGGCATCACTCTTTGTGGTAAATTGTATCATCCTACGATGAAATGCTCGGGACTGGATAGTTACACTAGTGGTGTTATTGGTACTACAAATAAGGTTAGATTTATATGTGAAGACTGTTTTCAGTATATTCAGAATGTCGACTATGTGTTAAAGGATATGCAACTAAGCGTGAACCAAAATAGCGACTATTTAAAAGAATATAAATCTGGATTTGAAGAGACACTACAGCAAAACGAAAATGAAATCAGGAGACTCCTTGAAGCTATTGAAGAGAGATACATGGAAAGGCTGAATAATATGAAGATTACACAGGAAAACCAAATTAAAAAAATGGCTGAATATTTGGAGAAGTATAAAGCGGAGAGTAGCAAAATGTGTAACGAACTAAAGAATAGTGCCCACAACAGTGAAAAAATCTGCGGTGAAGTCAAAAAAATATGCGAAAATGTAAAACCAAAACTAAATGCTACAGGACTTGAAACCCATGGTTCAAACGCGGCCTATGCTGACATTGTGAAGACGGGAGTCCCCGTAATTTTCAAACCAAAGGAAAGCCAGAAAAGTGTAGTCACGAAGGAAGACTTGGAGAAAAATGTTGATCCGACGAACCTGAAAATTGTGGGAGTCAAAAGTAGACAAACACAAAATGGAACCATTGTTATAGAAATTGAAACCCAAAACTAAACCGAAAAAATAAAGAAGGTCCTAGAGGAAAGGTTGAATGATAAGTATGAGGTCACAATGCCGGAACTCAAGAAACCGAGAATCATAATATACAATATGAAGGACAAATATGCAGAAGATATATTAATAGAAGAAATAAAGAAACAAAATTTGCAGTTAGAACACAGCAAGCTAAAATTAATCTTGATGAGAGAAATTACCAAAAAACAAATTAAGGGTTTTAATGTTACGCTGGAGGAGTTAGACTTTGAAAGTTTTAAAGCAATAATGAATATTGGTAAAATTTGCATTGGTTGGAATCGCTACTTAGTATTCGATGCAGTAGACGTTACTAGATGTTTCAAGTGTAAAGGATTTAATCATAAGTCGACCGAATGTAGGAATAATGAACTTTGCTCAAATTGTCTTGAAGAACACAACTCAAAGGAATGCCTGTCTGAATTGTGAAAAGGCTAACAGCAGATTGAACTTGGGACTCGACATAAACCATCATACCTTGAGCAGACTATGTCCGGTATACCTAAATAGGCTTAAGAGAGTTAAGAAGAACTATAGATACTAGCAATTAAAAAGTTTTAAGGGGATATATATGAATGCACAAGGATTGGTAAATAATCTGCCAGAGATTGAGGTTGTTGTAAGCCAAAAACAATATGAATTTTTAATGATTAGCGAAAGCCATGTTACCACCGATATAAAGGACTACGAAATCCAGCTACATGATTTTCAAATTTTTAAGGGGTGACACAGCATCGAAGTTAAACATAACTTGGGGATTTTTATTTTCAACTTGAGAATTACTTTTATTCACTCAAAGTTGACTCGCTCAACTTTGGACATTCGTGTCGAACAAACACTTGCGGATCCTGGAAATTCCTTTTCTTCTGCCACTATTTAAGTTTTTTCAATAAAGACGGGTTGGTGTTGAAACGGCGTTAAATAAACTGATTGATTAATTATTTGTTAAAGAAGTCACTTATGGAATACGAACACATCAAATTCGTTAGACCTTATTATGTCGTACAATCAACATTGTAGTTCATACATAAAAGGTCGAAAGACTACAGCAAACATCTGCAAGCTTATGAGCTTGTAGTAAATATAACCGGCTTTGTAGGACCACCTACACAATCTGACAAAAATATGCGCAGACTCCGACTGCCAATTAGTTATTTTTGAAAGTGTCTTGTTTTAATCTTTTTAAATCTTGTTTACAGTCAGTCGGGTTTTTTTGGTTTTTGTAAATTAACTTTTTTATTTAAATAAGTTTTTGGAGAAAATATATTTTCATACAAATTCCGCAATTGTGAATTTCCGTGAGATTTAAAGTTAAAAAATTTCGTGTTAGTGCCTAAGTACGACGCAAACTAAAAATTTTAAGAAACATGTACAAAGTAAAATGTTCATAAAACAATTAAAAATTGTATGGAATGTCTAAAATGTATGTAGATTTTATATTTATTTGTCAGCGTTTTAGGAGTGTGGCTGGAGCACTTAACCAAAATCTTTAAAGTACTTCAATTTCATGTCGATCGCAAATGTAGTGTTGGATATGCTTATGTAATAAAAATAATAATATTCAATTTAAAATGAATGAATTTATGACTAAATGCAGGCAGTCCACAGGACCGCAGTTGTGAAAACATCAGAAAGGAATTTATTTCACAGTTCCAGTGTATTGAATATCTTGACATTTCTCTCAGACATTTGTGTGAAAAAAATGTTTTTTTTTTTTTTTAAATAATATTTTTATAATATGTTTAGCCTATGACACTACGGGGAAGAATACCAATTTAATGAAACCCCACTCTTTAAAATCGGTCGAGCCGTTTGGGCTACAGGGCGTCCCGTAGGAACGTACATAGGATACGTGTACACTGTACAGTCGGGTAAAAATGTATTTCTTTGATTTTGTTCCGTACTCCCCGGTACTCCCAAAAAATATTCCATTATACTCCCCAACGAAATTATGAAACGGCAGCCCTGGTGTGGCTGCACGGCATTGTTAATGGAGAGTTAGGATAGTATACAGACGTGAAGAGCATTCATAATTGTTGTTCTTTGTGTTTGTTGCGTTAAACATTTCTGTGACTGTGCGAACTTCAAATCAATTAGAGAAAATAAACAAATATTCATTTTTGAAACTTAAACGATGTATCGTTCACATTATTTTTGGGAAGATTGGCCATCGTCTGATTCGGGCAGCGAAGAAGACGAGCGCAATTTGTGTTTTCCGTTTTATAATGCTTGCAATAACATCTGGAAATGTTTATGATCCTTTATATGGCGTTTTGTTTTGTCATTTGTATTCTTCCTTTAATGACCCTTGCAAAAAGATCTAGAAATATTGATGATCCTTTCTAATAACTTTTTATTTTAGGTATATTTTGTAGTTTCTGTTTTATGATGCTTGTAAAAGTATCTGGAAATGTTTATGATCCTTTTTAGTTGCTTTTTGTCTTATCTTTATTGTTGTTCAGAAATTATTTTTAATATAAATATTCTGTAGAAAACATAAACTAAATTATAAAATATGCTGTCAGCATAGAGTGTTACGATCATCGCCATAACATGCTTTCCATCCACTGCTTCAATGCAGTTTCGAATTTGCCATAGTTCGTTAAATTTGGTAGCAATAGAATCCCAGGCCCCTGGTGTTCTCGGCGTCTAGAATTAAAAGCCGTTTTCTGTGCATTGTGTACATTGAATCAGGTAAGGAAATGAATTTACCGAAAATTTTCCCCGGCAGATAGGGGAAGCATTTCAGCCGCTCCGACGCTGAAATGCTCGCCACTCAACCCTTCGTCCAAACACGCCGAAGTTTGTGTGTCTTTTCATCTTCCTCTCTGCTTTCAAATACGTAAATAAATAAATAAATAAATAGTTGGCGCTACAGGTCGTAGGGACCCTGGGCCTAGCTTCTCACAACCATTCGTTTTGTGTGAGTTTTCATTTTTGGAACGAATGGAAGGGATCTACAATTTTATGCCGATTCCAAACGGCTAATTGAGAAGCTTTTTCAAGACAGTTATACTCTCGGATGTTTGTCAGACGTTCGCGAGAGGTGGCGCAGAGGAAAAAAACCCTAAGTTGGAATTTGGGTTTTCGCGGGATTCGAACCTGAGCCCCTCGCTTAGTAGTCCAACACACTAACCACTAAGCCACTGCGCCTACTAACAGATGTTATCAAATACGTACGCGGCCAAAATAATCGCAATTGCATCTTTTTGTTCCATTTTTTGAATTTTTATTGTTTTATTATTACGTGCTTCTCAATCAATCGATTTATAATTTAAATCAATTTGTAATGATTCATGATCCGATATCTTAGCGCTGATATCTTTTTGCACACTAATCTGGTGCATATTAGATACAACGTAGTCAATTAGAGTTGCAGTGGAATCCGTGGTCCTTGTGTACTCACTAACTTTCTGCCTGTAACCATATTCCAAAAAAATTCCCTTTACCCTTCTTTGGTACGTTGTACGAGGGGAGTTCAATATATTCGCGGTATGGGGGGGATACTCCAAAGATGTGAAAAAAATATTTCGTGATTTTAGTAGCCCCGTTATTTAAGTGGTTTACTGTAAAATTTCATTTGGCTGTGATTATAAGTTTGCTTTGTATTTTGCGTTGAACGAAGGTGAAATGGCTGGTGTCGCGTGATAAAATTTCTTACTAAACAAGGAAAAAGTAAAAAAATTATTCACGAAGAGATGGTGGCTGTTTTTCGAGATTCTGTACATTCGTCGTCATTCGTCAACTGTTCAAAAGTGATCAAGTTTATTTCAAAGGGGCAGGGAGAGCATTGAAGACGACCCTCGCTCAGGCTGCCCACTAACTGACTGCACCGGAGAAAACATTACACAAGTCGAGAAACTTGTACTTGAGGATGCCCGCGTAAAGGTTAAAACGATAGCTGCGAAGATTAACCTTTCTATTGGTACCATACACACCATTCTTTATGACCGTCTAAATCGTTCAAAAGTCAGTGCAAGATGTGTGCCTCGAATGCTCACTTCGCTCACAATGCTCCGGTGCACACATCACGGATTTCTAAGGCTACTGTACGGGATTGTGGTTTCGAAGAGATTCAACATCCACCCTATAGTCCGGACCTTGCCCCTAGTGATTATTTTTTGTCTCCAGATTAAAAAAAAAATCTTCGTGGTAAGCGATTTACCGATGATGAAGAGCTCAAAGCTGCAATAAATGAACATTTTGGAGAGAAGGATGAAAACTGTTTTTTTGAAGGAATAGAAAAGTTAATTTCAAGATGTAATAAATGCATTAATGTATGAGGAGATTATATTGAAAAATAAAAATATTTTTAATTTAATTCGTGTTTTCCTTCATGTCGATACCGCGAATATATTGAACTCCCCTCGTAGGTACATAGTGCGAAACTCAGAAGCCAAAAAAATATCGGTGCCCTGTTCTGAGATTGACTTTATATTGGCTGAACTCAGCAAACTGTCAGTGGCGCGCGTTTGCATACATACATCGGGACAGAAGCAGCACTCATGTGGTTTGTTTTGAATGAGCGAAAAACTACGCTTGGTTTGAATGTGCTCTTTGTCATATAGACATAGACAGCTATACCTTTGGGCCATAGGTAGTTGGAAACCTTGTCTACTAAGATCCACTTGTGGCCGAACAATCTAATCTAACAAAGGCTCGGCTATAAGCTCTTACAAAAGAATGACATCCGACATCTGCGGAGTATATCTCTTAGAACTCTTTAAAAAAAAAACCATTCTCCCAGTGGTAGGTACCTTAAGGTCCAGAACTACGCATCAATATATCGTTGAACACTA
This sequence comes from Cheilosia vernalis, assembly GCA_949126925.1. Taxonomy (NCBI): domain Eukaryota; kingdom Metazoa; phylum Arthropoda; class Insecta; order Diptera; family Syrphidae; genus Cheilosia; species Cheilosia vernalis. The sequence goes on along the minus strand of OX421363.1, from coordinate 17,228,997 downwards.
AATAAACTTCAAGTGATTTTCGTTACCGTTTGCATTGACGAAGAAGTAAATCTAACAGCGAACTCTCAGTCGGTGCAGGGAAATAAGTCCACGGGAACTAAGTCCACCGAGGGACTAGGTTCCCACCTAATGGGAAATAAAACCACTTTCGTGAAGTGGACTAAGTTCCCATGTAGGGTGGGAACTATGTCCACTTTCTGATGGGAACTTAGTACACACTCAAAAATAAGAAGGGGGAACTTACGTCCAAACTAAATTGGACAACAAACTCACGATCTTTTATTGGAGTAACTCCGACAAAGCGTAATTTGATATTTGATATTTGATATTTATTGATATAAGATATCTCTGTACATTTAAGAATTCAAATTCTTATAGAATACATGTACAGGTTTAGTTAGGATAGAGTAAGTACAAAAAAGCATAAAATAAACATTTAGCAGTAAATAATGATTTAAACATGTTTAAGAAAAAGAAAGGACATTTTTAATTGCTTTAAAGATTACATAAAATTCGATTATTATTATTTAGATTAAATTATACAACCGAGTAGAGAAACTTCAGTAGTTATTAGAGAAGAATGAAAATATTGCAGAAGGCAAATCTTTTAGTTCAACATTAGACCTGATAGCAACGGGTAAAAGGTTCCACAAGCTAATGGCATGAATGAAAAATTGTCTGCGCGAGGCTAAGCAAGTGTACATAAGCGGTCTCAAAGATGTGTAACGAGTGGATCTATTTAATGTAATTTTTTCGTATAGATAATGAGGCTGTTTTTTGCATAAAATATTACCAAGGAAAGTGCAGCATTTGTATTTGAGAAAGCTATCGAGAGTACATCCAAGAATTTGACGCGATGCGGAGGAAACGTGATCGTATCTGCGGAGGTTGAAAACATACCGAGCAATGGAGTTAAAAGCCACATTCAGCCTTCGGGATGAGATAGAGTCCATATCAGAATAGATTTCACATCCATAAGTTATAATCGGAACTAAAAGAGCCTTGACCAACTTTATCTTAATGTCGATTGGGAGAAAATGTCTACTTACAGAAAGACCACGCAAGGAAGCATATATTTTAGCTACAATACAATTAATATGATCATCCCATGATAATCTTTTGTTGAAAGTAATGCCAAGGTTTTTTACTTTGGAGACTAATTGCACTTGCGTTCCATTCAGTAGAATAGGTGGAAATTCGTCAAGGTCGCTCTCACGTTTAAAAATAGGCAAAGCTTTCGTTTTGGCGGGGTTCAGCGTTAGCTTATTTTGCTTTGACCAATTGGCAATAGCAGATAAGTCAACATTAATTTTCATTATTGCATCCTTCACAAGATCCAATGGAAAGCTATAATAAAGTTGCACATCGTCTGCATAGATATGGTATTTACAGTGAGACAAAACGGACGGCAGATCATTAATAAACATGGAGAACAGAAGAGGACCAAGAATTGATCCTTGAGGGACGCCAATGTTCACAGGACGGAAAGACGAAAGCTGGTGGTTGTGGGAGACGGCTTGTTTACGGTTGGTGAGGTAGGACAAGATTAATTTGTTGGACGAGTTACAAAATTTGAACAATGTTGCAAGTTTCAAACATAGAATCGAGGGAATAACTGAGTCAAAGGCTTTGGAGAAATCAAGCAACGTGAGTATTGTTAGTTTATTGTTATCAATAGCTTGACGAACATCATCCGATACCTTCAAAAGCGCAGTGGTACAACTGTGTCCTGATCGGAAACCTGACTGAAGAGGGCATATGAGGTTTTTGCTTTCAATGTGATATTTTATTTGACTACTTATTAATGATTCAAAGGCCTTTGACAGAAAAGGAAGTATTGCAATGGGACGGTACTCGTTCTCCTTTCCGCTTTTTAAAATTGGTATAATTTTGGCTGTTTTCCATAGTTCTGGGTAATTAGATGTCGTTATGACGTGGTTAAAAACATAAGTTATGTGAGAGAGAATAAAGGGAAGAAGTATTTTAACAAAATCAGGGTGGATATTATCGAGACCAGTGCATTTTGATCTTATAGAATAAATAGCTTTGTCAACTGATATTGGATCAACCACCGACAAGGAGAAGCTATCTTCCGAAGGAATAGATGGGAAGCTAGTTGGGGAGATGTTTATTGCATCATTACTATTGTTCGCAAAGTTCATATTCAGATCTTCGATATTAATATCATCATTAACGTTAAATGAGTTCTTACTTAATCCAACCTGACGCAGTTTATTCCACAAAAACTTGGATGATTTGTCTAAATTAAACTGGTTATTGTAGTAGTGGTATTTAGCACGTCTTATCATCCGTGTCACCTGGTTTCTGAGTAATTTAAACCTACGAAAAATGTCTCTACAACCATACCTTCTCCACCGACGATAGAGAAAATCTCTTTGTGCCATCACATTATAAATGGAGCTAGACATCCAGGGTTGTTCTCTGTTTCTTATTCGACGAGTTTTTATTGGTACATATTTTTCAAATAAATATCGAATATTATTATTTAAGATGCAGACCTGCTCATTTGAATCAGGAGTCATATATATAGATTGCCAATTTAGATGGCAGCACTCAATAAAAAGGTTTTGCAAATTAATATTACTAAAATCACGATATTCGAACGATTGGGTTGGTGACGTATCTACATTCAAATCTAATATACAGAAAACAAGATCGTGGTATGAGAAAGCTGGAGCAGACAGTTGTTGGTAGTATTTTACAAGACTTTGATCACAGACAAGGACTACATCTAACAAGGACGGTGTTCTATTTGGAACAAAATGGGTAGCAAGTGACGAGTTAACAATAGATAAATTAAAAGCATGCAAGGATTCCTTTAAACGCGCACTACATGAACTATTGAGTAGGTTGATGTTTAGGTCACCACATACTACAATTTTTGGTGCTAGGTGATTAATTTGCTCTATAACTTCTGATATGTTTTGATAGTTAGAAACATCGGGAGGAGCATAAATTGATCCGATGATTGTTGTTTGTTCGCCACTAAAAGCCTCAATAAAAACATAGTAATAACGCCAACAAAATTTGAGTAATAAGACCAACCTTGCACCCACCCCGTAATCCAACAGTAAATCCAAGCAGGGGGGTTGCAGGGGGGCAGCATGCCCCCCCATACAGATTTCATAGTTTGAGAGCGCAATAACACCAACTTGACGTTAAAAGGGAAATAAAACCACTCTGAGTTTTCGGAATTTATTTCCCACCTTATATGGGAACTAAGTCCACTTCACGAAAATGGTTTTATTTCCCCATTGGTGGGTACTAAGTCCCTCAGTGGACTTAGTTCCCGTGGCTTATTTCCCTGCACCCTCTCAGTCGTCATGGATAGTGGATGGACTCTTCTGACAGCGCGAACAAGTGGAATAGAACCGCAACTAACGACACAAATATGAACCAAGTAGTGATTAGTGAAGTGCGCTTGGTTCCGCCGATTTATACTAGTCGGCTTTCGGCCTTACTTACAGCATTTCAGATCTGCAGTCGAACACTAAGGATAAGGCCCCCACCGACTCTACGCCTTTGGACAAACCAACAAAACTCTACCCAACATTTAAAGTTGTTAACTTAAGACAATAAAAAAAAAGTAACAATTTCATTGGAAAATAGTAAGCACGTTAGGTGGCAATGACACAGCTAACACGGAACATTAAACGACACAAGTAGTTGTGGGCCAATTCGTTACCTCGCTCGGTGCGATTTGTACTTATTTTGCATTTTCTCTAGTCACATGGCATCTTCACTTTTTTCGTATAATTTCGTTGTCATAACCGGTGGCAGTGGTTAGGTTTCTGTGGACTAATTAAAAAACGACCCACTAAAAAGACGTAGCTATGCCTCCGGTGAAAGCTGGAAATCATCGTTAAAATACCATGCACATGAGGACATTGGAAAAATTGAGCAATTAAGTCAAGTGACAGACCATCGACAAGTTACAGTCAAATCGAGGTTCAACTACAAGTGCCCCAGTTGAATCTAAGGCTAGCATTTCAAGAGACGAGATGCGGAAGGATTTCCGCATTGCTACAGTAAGAATACAGACGACGACCACACCTTTGGAACAAAGGGTGCACCCACGCACCCTCACACTCTCGCACCTCTTTACACTTAATTAGTCGAATTGCGCCTCTACATCATTTCATTTTCATCCCTAAATGAAATCCCTATGACTGTTACAATCAGAAGCATACTATATTCGAAATACAGTTCAAAACCAAATTTCCAAACTACACAGGGGCTTTTTTTTTGTTTTTTTTTTTTTTTGTTTGGGGGTGATGAGGGTGGTTGGGCATTAACTGGGGATTTGCGACTTGAGTGTATTGAAAAGTGTAAAACACGAGGCGGCTTTTCAGTAAATTGTATACCCATCGTATATACGACCTATTAAAAGGAATCGGAATAACGGCAAACGATGCCTCTGCTAGGTAGGTAGGTATCAGCGGCGTCGCGTGAATTACTTAGATGGGTGTGCAATTCTTTAAAATTATATATTTTATAAAAATACGGATTTATTTATTGTTTTCTTAATTAAAATAAAAAAAAAAAAACAATAAAAAAACTCCATTGTTCAAATTAATAATAGGACAAAAAAAAAGAAGCAAAAGCAATGCACGAAACTGCAGCCACTTATACTACCTAAACGAAAAGCAAAATTCGTTCATTCATTCATCGCGATCGACTGTCGTGCACTCCTTTTTTTTGCACGAGCGTCGATGTATTGCATGTATATTTGACTTATGACGCTTTACGGAAACAGAACAAAACAAAAGAAAATAATGAATTTTCCGTGTGCACAGAAAACGAGTGCACGAGTTCACTACAAGTTCATCAAAGTAAAGCGACATTAGCAGGTAGCAGGTACGGCCGGCGTGCGGGTGACGAATGACGATGGGGATGAATTCTTGTAGCTGAAGGAAGGTATATAGTTCGGAGTTGGATGAATTTATTTGATGAATACGTGCACAGCCAGATTTCGTGCGAGTTTATTGTTTTTCTCTTTGTTTCTCAACGATGAAGGAATTTTGAAAGAAAAATTAGGAAGGATGAATATGAGTATTATTATAGTAGGCTGTGTGATGGAGGTTTTATGGGATGTGTAAAGTGTAATTGAGCACATCATATTTATGTGTGTTATTATTATTTGAGTGTTCGATGAGTGATTTTTTTGGTTAGATCAGGGTGTGCAATGCACACCTTGCACACCCTGACGAGACGCCACTGGTAGGTATATAGAACGCGCGACCAGGGGAAACAAAGCACGTTCATTTTTGGCACTTTAGGCATTAGGGGATGGTTAGGCAATTCAATGTTGAATTTTCTGCAAACAAACTGTTGCCACTTTTAAGTAGATTTTGTCTGGTTCTTACCAAGCCACCCTCCCCCGCCTGACGTGTATGTGTGTGTGTGTGTGCATAGTTGTAAGCCCACCATCTTGCACTCACTCTTAGAGTGAATTTCATGTAGTTATAGAAAAATCCTTCAATTGCGCCGAATCTTATAATTCGTGTTCGCATATTTCGCTCTCAATCACACATTCACACGCATGCACACACAGTCCCAGTCAGACGAAATGTGAAACATCCTTTAATGGCATTTTATACCGGCGGTCTCTCGAAATTTAAATTGTCCCTCCTGTTGTGTGGGTGTACCATGTAAGTGGGTGGTTTCCAAAGCAAAAGCTACTTGCGTTCATAATCAGCTATCAACTGAAATCATTTCGCGAACTGCATTTGGATTGTCAAAAAAAATCACACAAAGTTGCGGCTGAGAAACAAGAATTTGTCGACACATTTTTCCCAAACCCACACAGTACACATACACACCAACACAAAAAGCGAGAGAGAGAGAGAGAGAGTAGGAATAGCCGCCGCCCCATACCTACGGAGGAAAATTTCGGCAGTAGAAAGAGTTTTCGTTACAAGTGTTTACCAGAGGAGCTGCATCCAGTTCTCCACGGAGACAAAGTGTAAATCCCAGCCCGATGCATACGGCATACGGCATACCGCATACCCGATACCCCGCCCAAAATAGACCCGATGTCGCAGCCATAAGTCGATGAAGACATTTGCGGAATTAAATTCATGCGTTTATCATGTACTTTTAGTATCCGGATAAAAGCCACTGCAGTGGGAAACGCAAATCATCAGACATTTTGTTGCAAGATGATATCACACCCTTAATTTGCCACACGCTGTCACTTTCTCTCCCTTCGATTGCACGATAGCGCATATAGGTATATGAGAGGGGACTCCAATTAGTTGCGAAAAGACGAGGGCACAACTGACGAGGGACTCGTCGAAGCAATCGCAGCAAATTGCACATTCAACACAAATCTAATATCGAGCTGACACATTTCAATGCGAATGCCAATTTCGCGTGTCTATTGTACGCACAAAGAACGAGACGTCACCAACTGATACAGTAGCAAAATATACGAAGACGTACATCCTTCACGGCAAAACAACTGAGAGATAAGGGCTTCCGACCAACTAAACGATACACAACCGCTGCCTGGCCGCTTGAAGGCGATAGCTTTGACATCGCTCTGCGATAAGTAACTTAGTTCACTGGCTACTTGAGATTTGCATTGCCTTTGTTGCCACACAAAGATGATGCCACTGTGGGCATGCATTCATAAAATGTCGCGGTTTGTTTGCTAGCAAAAGCCCTGCTCCAGATTATTTCAAATTGAAAACAGAGGAATCTCTTCGATGCTCGTCCTAGTTGTCCAATCAAGAATTATCATTGTTAACTACTCCAGCCGATGGTCGCCCTGTCGGCTGCTAAACATCTGAGTGATGGACCCTCAAGGGAGGAACTACTATCTGACTGCACTCAAAGTAGTATAAATTTGTATTTTTTCCCACTGCGCCGCCTCTTGCGAACGTCCGATAATAATCGGAGGGTATAACTGCCAGGAAAGAGCTTCTAAATAGGCCGTTTGGACTCGGCATAGAATCGTAGATCCCTTCCATTCGCCACAAGAACGAGAAACTCACACAAAACATGAATGGTTGTGGGAAGGTAGGCCTATAAGGCCCCTACGGACCTGTTGCGATAGCTATTTACGTATTTTTTGATTAACTGGTGGCGCATTAGAAGATCCCTAACGAAAAACTTCACCAACAGGAGCTGGCTTGAACTCGGAGTATGACGGAGTTCTACGACTTACTGGGGAATACGATCAAGGTCTTCCTCCTAATACCGCCACTGTTACGAAAACACATCCTCAGCATAGAGTAAGCCACGGTATCGCTTACGACGAAGGGAACAACTTTTGGCAGCATTTAAACGACTTGAGTCGCTTTCGAACAATTAAGCAGGCTACGGACAACTGCTACTGGTATCTATAGAGATCGGGCACCCTTCGTCGTGATCGTGAGTGGGGACAAACACAAGCCGGCAAGTCGTTCGCTTCACATCGAATTAGTGTCACGGGACACTAAGAGACTGTTTATGAGACCCCGATCATCCCGATTCCGTTCCTATCCAGAATTAATAGGATCGATGTGTCAATTCAGTCCGGCATTGAAAATCAAGTACAAATCAGGAGGAAACTTTGCTCTGTGTGTCACCAGTTGTAACTGATGCAACGTGATTGTTGACGCACAAGAAGTCCGGCGCAATTGAATGAATTAAAAAAATTGTTAACATTTGTTGAGGCCTCCCTTCGTTAACACAGCATTTCCTTCCGAGTTATGCGTCATACGTATGTTAGATGCAACAAATTATCCAAAAGCTACTTCACGAGTCACGGCCCAAAACCAGTAAGAGTATTTGTTTAGTGGCAGTGGCTGAATCATTCTTCTTGATTTCACAACGGAATTCTTGGTGAATATTGTTTTGAAAGGCACATGCAGAGACGCATAAAACAGGAAACCAGTTTTAAGGTTGTGTTGCGCTTTGAATGGTGAATGCGAATTTTTCGGCAAAGACAACCTTGAAAGGGCGTCATTGCGGATACACACATCATTTTTATGGATAAATTTCGGAACCACGATTTCATGCTTAAGGTTGTCTGTTTGGTTAAATGTTACCGACACTGTTCGAATGGGTTATTGGAAAGACAAATTTTGAAGACCCTGCTCATTCTCTAGAACAATAGACGTCACTTTAACTTTAAACGCTATAGATTGAATGAAATGAAATGATGCACATTGCACATGCGGAATGAGATAAACGCACTTTATCGCTCGTCGGCAGTTTGTTAAGTAAGTACCTACCTAGGCAAATGCTCAAAGTCGATGTGTTCGAGAGGAGTTCTCGAAGTGTTCACTACACTTGGTCCTGGAAAGAATGACGCAGGTAAACTATTGGAAATCAATGAGAAAACACTCCACTACACCCGCCCATCCAAAGATACCCAAATCAAAGCCCACTCACCGCAAAGTGGGCGCTGGAAAGCAAGTGCCAACACGCAAACTAACCAGATTATGCACGTTAAGCGTTCACAGCAAGTAAATCAGAACCGCAACTCTTGGTGACGAGGTGAACAGATAAAAAAAAAGTCATGCCAACGTTTATATTTCAAAAGACCATATATGTCGTGGGGGAGGATATATTTTCTTGAATTGAATTCATGCCGAAGCTCCGACAACATTGCTGCAGTTGGGATTTTTCTAACCAAACGCCAGATAGAAGTGAAGAACGGCTGCATAGGACCAATCTGGACGTGGCTACATTGACAACGAGACTGACAAGTGCCTATTTAGTGAAGACTTTTTGTCCGATCCGGCATTCGGTATTGCGTGTTGCTCCTAAAAGCAAGGGAAAGTGTTACGAAAGGTTTAGTTAGACACAACTGAAATGATGCTTCAGAGTCACTCGACACTCACGAGACAATGTCAACCGGACGAACGACAAAACGCATGTCCAACAAATTGAGCATGATATTCAAATTAGCGAAAACCATGTCGGTCAGCAGAGAACACACAATTTGTCGCACATTTGTCGCTGCCGGCTAATCTGTTGATTGTGCTGCTGCTGGTGTGCCTGTTTCATCGTACACCATGCGAGAAATATCGTCTAAATGGTCGTTGTAAACCAGAGTGCAACTATGTAAGTTGCGCGTATCCTCTAAACAGCAAGGCACACATTAACTAATCAAACTGAAGGACAAAACCAGCTATACGATCAACGAACGAGACTATCAAGAGGGCGCAATGACCGCAAAACGTCAGTTGAGCTCAGTGCAAGGCAGAATTCTCCAGTCTCCGGTTTCCAGCTCCGCATCACACACAATCGAATTGCTTTTTCGCCGACGATACAATAATCATTTTCCCCAAACAAAGGCCGCCGATTTGCGCTCATTCAAACATATTTTATTATTAATTTCCGCACACACAATGGATGCAGCATGGAGACGGAGCGGAGACTATACCCAGTTATTTGAGAAGAAAATAAAATGTCTTCAGCAAGGAATTTTTCCCTTTAGAAAAGCGGCCACCCTACGAGAGAAAAAAAAAAAATAATAAACAGAATTTCAACTTGCTGTTGCATACAACTTATGCATATGTGTGAGTGTGCGTGGAACTTCTATCTACCCATTGGGGAGGCTATGCCTATGGAAGACTATTAGGCATTTAGAGACTTTAAATGCACTTTCAACAAATGGAATGATTAAGACCAGCTCAGCGCAGATGGATACGATTTAATTGGAAAATGCATTCACAATTGAGTGTCGTTTGCGATGGAGAGGCAACCTTTAGACAGGTCGCGACAGGAAAAAAGAAAAAAAAAACCAGGGAAATTCCTTCTTTTTTTTTTTTTGTTTGCTGACCTCGCCTGTTTTAAGAGATTAAAGAATTTCGAGACTAGTGGTCTCGTTCACTCGCCCAACCACGCATATCTCTAGAGGGGCAATGTTTTTTCTCTCAATTCGACATGTTATTGAATTTTGATTTACATACATACAACATACTGTGTGTAGTTCCTTTGTACTAACCTAGAGGGATTTTCTGTGTCGAATTGCTGTGAAGTCCTCAATTAAATTCGTACTGGGATGATTGCCATGGCTTTTTGATTTTGTTGAAGGTTGAAAAAAGCACGACGCACAACGAATTGCAATTGAATGTTGATCAACTCGATGGTAGTTCACTCTCATGCGGTTTGTTACACTTTCTAATTGTTGTTGGCTGGTTGGTTGATGATGGCTTGTGCGTGCGTGTGTATGAGTGAGTTTAGTACGTTTCGATTTACATCACATAAATTTTCGCAGTTTAATTCAAACAACCACACGACCGAATTGATTGATTCGGAGGAGAAAACGAATAAAGGAACTCAAACACAAAACTGCAATTCATTTAGGACACAAAACACTTTATTTTTCGAAATTCAATTTCGAAACATCACTTGCACTGATCTTGTCAAAAAAGTCACTCGAATTAAATTTGTTTTTTTTTGCTTCTTCTTCGTTTTTTTTTTTTTTTTGTGTGTTCTTTGAAGTTACGTGAAACTACACCCGTTTTTCGGATATTACTTTATTTATTAGCTGTGTTCAAGTGCGAGAAGGGGAAAAACAGGAGAACGAACGAGAACCAAAATACTATATCACACGCCGCTACTTCAATGGAACACTCCGCTTGCAGTTGATAACCGGACTGAGATCTAAAAATCCCATGAACCAGTAGGTTTCCGTTTGGGTTTCTTCTATAGAGAATGCAAGGCACGCATGGATGTATATGCTCTTCTCTATCTGTGCGGTGGGAATGGGAACAAACAGCAATGGTTACTTGTTCGACTATGCGTGCGAGTGACGTGCAATATTATGTTGACTCCTTCGGCAGTAATTTCCCATTCCCATAGTCTTACTGCCTTGTGTTAGAAGGAGATGAACAGTGTTATGGTGGTCCATTACTAGAATGTGTTTTCCTCGTCTTACACTGATGTGCAATTCCAGTAGTTAGGTCGAGTGCAGGGTTGTTGTGAGGCATGAGGTATGCATTTAACTATTTAACCGCAATTCCGACAATAGTGGAAAAAATAATAGGTACATATCTTTTTGTATGATTAATAAAATTAATGAATCCACATACGAAGCTTATATTATACTTACATATTTACGAGGAAATGTTTGAAAAAAGTGAGTAGGTAAACATTATCTTCAGGACTTTTCCGGGGGATTCCAGTAGAAAAATAATTCGAAGAAAAGCACTAAAAGGAAAACATTTGTCTTTTGTCAAACTTTAAAGTGCAATTTCGGTAATAAAAATCAAGGTTGGGTGAGGCTATAACAGCTTTTGTGTATAGGGATAATATCTAATACATTAATTTGGGTTTCCCAAACTGGGAAAAACACTTAAAATAAATTATATTAATACTCGCATTTCTTAATACTGCGTTTTCGCAATTAAAAAAAAAAAAAAACTTTTAAATTTCGGACACGAATCTTTGTATTTCGAAATTTAAAAATTGTCCACCATGATCGCAAGCTGAATACAATAATTGATAAGCACTGGTTGCAGCGGCACAATTACTTGAGATCGAAACAGCAAATAAAACCCAGAAGAAAATCCATTTTCTATTCATGACTTCGGATTATGGAGCTTTCAAAAATAAAATACGATCTCAAAGAAATTAAAAGATAAAGGAAGTAAGCTTTGAGGAAAGCAATTCAGCTGTCAAAGAAAATCTCTAGTTTCAAGTGAATAGGTAGGGGAAGGTCATGTACCTTGGTCCGGATTTCAGTTTTTTGCCGATATTTTAGGTAACGTTTTTTGATTAGTTTTTATTTGTTTTTTTAGTTATTACCTGAAGTCTTATCTATGATAATGCGAAACTACCAAGAGGATATTGCTTACCATTCCAAAGAAAACTTATCTTTTAGATGCTAGCCTCAAACGGTCCAAGGTACAAGACGTGATTGTACCTTGGTCCACAGAGTATTGTACCTTAGACCGAAAATATTATTGAAGGTTTTTCTATAGTTTAAAGGTGAAAACTTTATTTTTTTTCAATAAATAGTAAAAATGGTACCATTCTTATTTAATTTCAAGAAAGCAGCAGGAAAACAAACCATTGTCTTAAAGTTTGTGTGCTTGACATTTTTTTTTTATTTCAAATAATAGTTTTTAATAAAAAATACTCTTGTTAACGAAAAAAAATGCCTAACAAAGGACTTTAATATTATTTACCGAATTTGCATCTTGTCCTGAGACATAAAAAAAAACAATTTTGTTTAAAAAAATCTAATAACGTGTAACTTTGACCGGACCAAGGTACAAGCGCTATGATAGGTCCAAGGTACACGAACACCACTTTAACCAAAAAATAATAATTTTGACGTAGTATTTAAAGCACACGCGTACAACAATTTGTTCCTACCAAAAGATAATCAACATACATAGCGAAATCGATAAAAGTATCGGGAAATAGACATAAAATTAAGCACTATATATACAGCTTCAGAAAATAGATACAAAAAATACTTTTTTCACTGAAAACTATGTTTATTTTTTTTTGCCGACTAGTACAGCCGTATAAGTTCAAAAAGAAACTGAGAAGAGAAATGAACAGAAGAGTAACATTTCACAGAAGAACCGGTTCTTGTGTGGTTTGTACTTTTCTGAAAATTGGCACTCGGACCAAGGTACAATCGGACCAAGGTACACGACCTTCCCCTACCTATACCTAATTTACAGATACCTACAGGAAGAATCTAGAAATTGAAATTTCGTTCGGTCAAATTAATTACGACAAACCATAACCTAATTGAAATATTGGCCAATATAATATGATCTGATTTTTGTATATGTTTTAGTTCTAGTTTAAGTATACCCAAAAAATTGATTCTGCTGTCCCCCATCTACTACTTTCAAATATTCAAATTCCTGGTAGGTATGGTATTACTGGTCCAAATGACTTTTGAGAAAATTCAGCTCAGTTGCATGATCGTTTCAGCCGAAGTACTTTTCTATTTAAATGTATAAAGTTTTGAATTTAAATGATTTGAAACAAAGTGTATTGATTTTTGTTAGCTTAATAGTCGTAGTTTACAGTGGTACACGTTTTATTTTCATAAATAACGTAGAAATGCGATTTCAAGTGTGTTTTGTATTTCATCCAAAGACTTGCGCGTAGGTATACACTGTAAATGCAGTTGGAATATTTAAATTTAAATATGTGTGGTGTTCAGTAATAGAAATGTGATATCAAGTGTATTTTAATATTATCAGACGACACGGCAAGTGCAATTGGAATATTTAAATCATTTGCCAGCATTGGGTGAGTTCTTAACATACATTTTGGAAGGTAGGTACTTATGGATTTTGGAAAAAAGCCATCAAGAAAAGTGTAGGAAGCCTTAAGAGACATGTTTTGTGTGTATTCCACTTGGGTGTGGGAATATCATATAGGTTTGCTTCGGGTTTGTTGTCCCTAGATGTTGTCTTAGAAATTTAAAAATCCTCTATTAGAGTGCCCGATGGCAGTTACACCTAAAAGTATGTGTGCATTTTTTAATCAATTGATAGTTTTTTTCTCTTTTCTGAGTGCGTTCTATTTCTATTTATTGCTTAAATACTATCTGTAATACATCCCGAAAACTAGTTATGCCCAATTCACAATGTCGCGTTGACGCGCGCGTGCGTTGACAGATTATGAAAGCGTTCATATGCTGCCACACAAAATAAAGCTTCAGGCGTTCAGTCGACTTTAGATCGTAAATATCGTAAACTTCAACGCGACGCCTGAGTAGAGCTACTTTCTACTATCACTAGCGTTTGACAGTTTTAAAATTTAAAATTAAATCGCGAAATGGAGGATTTCGAAGAAAACTTGATTATTACCTACCAAATAACGTTTTTTTTTTTTTTACATCTAAATACAAAATTTTTAAATATATTATATTCTTGACTCACTTTTGAAATCTTGTGCATCATTTTTGATTGACAGTTTGCAGATGTGTTCGCTTTTCGTTCTAGGTTTCGCTTGCACTTGTTCGATTTGATGTCAAGGGCGAGCCGTTAATAGATAGAGTGGCACAGATCCAAAAATGTTTATTTTAAAGAACACATATCTGTTGTGCCGATTAATAAATTTAGTGTGTGTAAATGACGTATTCTATTTTTTTCGTGAGCAATTACAGATTTTTTATGTTTTTCTTTGATAAAAAACTATTAATCATTGGTAGCGTAATCATATTAAGGCTGTTCTTTGCTTTGATATGATGTATATATGATTTTTTATCAATTTCGGCGAATAGTTTTTCGATTCCTGTACAAAAATTACGGTTATTAGATAAAAGGAAGTACCTATACCTGAAATTTGAATTCTGCTCTGAATTTGTGTACATTTAAAAACAAACCGAACTTTTAATCTATCATACTCTACTCTCTCAACGCGCATTCGCTTCAAAGCAGCATTTCGTTTTACAAAATTGTTGCTCGCGCGCTTTGGCACTTAAAATCGTAAAATTTCGATAAAGTGTGTCATAGCACGCGTTCAACGCGACATTGTGAATTGGGCATTCCTTCTAAAGGGCCCAGCCCATAGAATCCGTTGCGTCCGTCGCGTCGACGAATTGCCGTATTTGACGGAACGAACTGTCCCATAGAATCCGTCGCATGCGGTGGCAGGCAGAGTGTTTTAGTACTCTATGGCCCATTTTATTCACTCGAAGTTGAACACAACTTGGGGATTTTTATATGGGAAACTTCCCAAGTTGTGTTCAACTTCGAGTGAATAAAATGGGCCTATACTTATTTGTCAATATACCTACAATTTGACTTAATTCTAGGTAGCAAAATATGGTGGTGAATATTAAATATTTATATGCGTTGGCTCAACAACAGGGGCCCAACGGTATACAATGTTTGTTTTCTTATATCTATTTTACATAAATTGTACCTGTCTTCTCGGATTCATACTCGTAGTATGCATCGTTGTCTGGGTTGACCTCAGGGTGTTCAAGTCCGGGTGTTACTGTCCTTTGTGATTTGGGGTGGTTGGTCATCTTGGTATTATCCTCGATGGTGGGTTGTCTCGGTCAATTCGTAAAAGGGCAGATCTGTCCTGTCAGTGTCGCTGTGTTGGTGTCCTCGTTAAGCAGAGCCAGCACATGAAGATACCGGTGTTCTGGGATGTGTGGCAGGTCCGCGATCCTTCTGACTAGTGGGTTTGGATGGCTGGAGGTATTCCTGAGAATTTTCTGGAAAAGTGTGACCATATACTTTTCCAGTGGTAGAATATTGGCTTCTTCATAGAGTCTTGAGCTTCTGACGTTTTTCTTCCGGGTTGGATTGTAGTGCAGTCCTGTGCATATCCGCAAGAGTTTTCTTTCGAACACGCACAGCTTCCTTATGTATGTCTTGGAGACGGTATACCAAGTGGGGAATCCGTAGGTTATAACTGGTCTTATGAGCTGTTTGTATAGCAGCAGTTTTGTTTTTCTGCTAAGTCCATTTTGCTTCTTCATCAGAGGGTAGACTCGGTGGAATGCTAGTGATGCCTTCTTGAGAACAGCGCTCAGGTGTGGGTTGAATTTACTTATTTGTCCCAAGAAACGTGGTAATAATCCCTTTCAGCGTACTCAAATTCCCGTTTAAATAATTATTTTGATAGGCATTTTTTTGTGAAAAAATTTACTTTTTAAAGTAAAATTTATGTTGCGCGGAAAAATAACCACATTAAATAACCTTTCGTATAAAAATCGCATTTTGTTATTGTTATAATGATTACTTTTTGGTACTAGAAAATTTTGATATTCAAAAATCTTGCTTAAAGGTGATTTGGAAAAGCTCTTTTTTATGTACGTTCATGTGGTGATTATCATGGTGAAACCTAGATACTTATTCCTTTTAACGAAATTAGAAAAGAAAACATTTTTCCCACGGAAGGCTTTTCGGACATCGAAATTCCCAAAAAAAAAAGGAAGAAATCGCACAATATAAGAGCACTGGTGACAGCCGATGACAGAGTTGTCGTTGCCGGTGTAAGGAAAAAAAAGAGCGGAATACAAAAATGACAACTACAGCGAAAAAAAAGTGTTCAAAAAATGTTGATTTTACTTTTTAAACAGAACAAAATATATTATTGTTATAAATACAACATCGGAAGCGCAGATTTCTGGAGATTTTTGGTCGTTAAAAGTCTGCAGCTAGGTTGAAAATCTGCAAAATGCAGACAAATCTGCACTTATGGCAACGCTGGTTGGGCCCTTAATCCGTCGCGTCCGGCACGTGCGCTGCTTATGGGACACCCTCCATAAGAGAGTGTGTATTCTATCAACCTGTCAGTCGAAAACTTTGCCGCAACGGACGGATTCTATGGGTTGGGCCCTTAAAGCTGCGACTGCACGTCCAATGGCTACGTCACGAAATTCGGCCATTCGGTGGTCACTCGAGTGTCGACTGTCGAGTGTCTTTCGCGAGAGCCTCTGTGAGGTGACAAGAAGCCGTCGGCGAAAAATTGCATGTGGGATCGTAACTTAAGAGCGAGGAATCTTCTTTAATCCATTTGTTTTGATATTGTATTCGTGCAAAAACAAGCGGTCTGTTTTTTGCGACTATAATGACTTGCTGCTCAGTTTCGTTAAGTGTTCTGTCACTTGCGAAATAACGATTTCCAAAATGATGATTGGTCACGCGAATACTTTTAGCGTGGTAGCCGTCACTCAGTTGACATTTCAAAGTGTCAAAATTCAAAATAAACCTCTAAAATACAAAAACAATTTAAGCTGACTAGTCACCGCGGTCGTATACCTTGCCCGGACAATTATTTTTGACGTTTTGCACGAACTATGTGTCCGAACGTCCCATTCTTATCCAATCAACTAAATTTTGCATTTTCATACACATTCGCTGACAGTTGATAAAGAAAACTTATTGTAGAATGTTGACACTAGCTCCTGATGTACTCAGTTCGCATACTCAAAAAGCTAGCTATCTTAAGTAGACTAGATTGTTCTGGACTAGACGTAGTCCGAACGCAGAAATTCGGTCGGTTCGGTAATGTCTCTTCGCCTACGTCGTATGAACTGTAAACTTAGTACTCAGTCACAAAATTCTCGACGGGATTTGTCGACTACCCGTCCGTAAACGTTAACTGAAAAAAAATGTGTTCATTTAACCAATCTACCCCGATTATATAACTGAGACACATGAAGTCAGCCAGCTGTCAGATTTACCAAACTAGATTCTGCCGACATTCGCCGAATGAATTGCTGTAGACAATTCAGATTTCAGACATACCTACTTAATTCTTGTTTTCGCTTTCCCCGAATGTAGGTAATAACAACGCAACACTCGTTTTATTTAGTACAATTTAAAATTTAATTCATTTAAACAAAATTTCGAAGTAGGTAAACTAGTGGTTTAAAAAAAGAAAATTTATAAGAGCAATATTTTTTATGTTAAATTAATCAATCAATTAACATTCGATGTATATTTCTTTACTTGTCAATATAATTGTGAATAAGTTTATAACGTTTGCATATATATATATATATATTATTTGTCTTTAAAATATATTTTTCTTTAAAATGTTAACAAGATTTTTGCACACACATAACCCCAGTGTTTGTCTAAATTAATGGTTATATGCATATATGTTTTGAGTGTGTTCTATATATTATATATAAGATACTCGTATATATATAAATAAATAGTTAGGCAATACATATTTAGTATGAATTGTTTTTACATTGAATAGACAGACTGACGGACCGACAAGTGAAGTACATATAATAGTAAGTTGAGGTTAGAATACATTGATATACAGATTAACCTTTTGTGAACAACAACCGAATAGAAAGAGAGAGTGAGAGACAGAGAGTGAGAGAGAGAGAACAAAACACTCAACTTGTGATATACTACGTATGTTCTTGCCTATGTGTAACCCTTGCAACATTGCCTTTCTTTTGGAATTTAAAAGTCCGAATAGGGAAGACTGGCGGCCAACTGCTTTTGGGCGACTGGTATTGGGCGATAAGGCTCTTGTTTCTTACCACCCCAACCGCGTGCTGACACATTGAAGTTCTGACAATGGGACAAGTCAACCGATGACACCCGGGAGCTGGCCGATTGTGAGCTCTCGTTGTTGAGGGCGTAGTTCCCGCCGCCATACGAAGGATTGTACGGCTTGTAGTCTTGATTGGGGAACTGCTGCGATGGCGGCCGAGACGATGATGGAGTTGTGTAGTTTGAGCCGCCGTATGACGGAGCCTGATTGGGGGGCGATGAGATTGGGTAGCTCTGCTTGTGTTGGACGTTGTTTGCGGCACCGAATGGGATCGGTGAAGCGTTGCGAACTTTGCTTCCTAGAGACGGAACGGCCAATGGGCGTTGTTGATATGGGGCCTGATAAGATGGAGTCGATTCGGTTTGCTCGAATTTAGCCAGTTTGTCATAGGACAAGGGCGATGGGTTGAAATTCACTGGCGCCGGCTGAGCGGACGGCGGTTGTTGTTGCTGATAGACAGATGGAGCCCACGACTGTTGCTTTGGTGGCTGTGCCCTAGAGAAGGGTTGTGGTGATTGCGACTGATAGAATGGAGCTGCAGCTGGCTTCGTTACTGGGAAGCTAGAGTATGGCTTGCTTTCCTCCGGAACTGGATAGCTCGATGGGGGTTGATACACTGGGAAGCCGCCCTTCGGGGGGGTGTATGCAGATGTCACCGGTGGTGGTGCGTAACTCTCAAGTGGGATCTCCCTTGGCACATACAGCTCTGCAAAGAGAACAAAATAAGAAACAAAGGAAGAGACAGAGCACAGACAATGTAAACGAGAAATCGCCATAATTGACAAATAAAAAAAATGTATTTAGTGTCAGTGATGGTGACAGTTTGAGGGGGGACATACTGCATGCACAAGTCGTGAGACTACTTCAAAACGAACTTAATTAGTCAGACCTAAAGAGTGGTAAACTTGAAATGAGAGCAAAGCATTCAGTGAGTGTGAGTGTGTGTGTTTTCGTTTTTGGGAAGAAATAACATTAACATTGTGTTAGCCAAGTTTTGCAGGCAGGATCACCGTTTATGTCTTGCCTTGTTGTTCCTCATTGTCCAGCTGGGTCTCCTGATTTTCGTCGTCCTCTACAACCCGCTTGAATTGATACCGTTCATCTTCGATTGGCGTTTTTTCCTTACCTACCGATGCTTCGTACTCCCTCTGTTGGTGTACGTTCTCTTCATGGGGAGTTAGAGCTTTGGGTTTTTTTGCGATTGGCTTGATAATATTCTGGGTCTCTGCGGCCAGTTTCTCTGCCGCCGACTGCTGTTCGAATGTCGAAATTAGATCTCTTACAGGCACCTTGATGTAATCCTCTTCCTCTTCGGTTGGTTTGTTACACTCACTTTGAATCGTTAACTCATTTCTAATACTGGTGGTTTGTCTCTGGGCTTGGGCCTCGCTACTCTTGCCTTTGCTAGCGCCATCCGGTGGCAGAGCCGGAGGCGGCTGTTGTTCTTCAAGGACGATTTTTGGCGCCCTACAATGATGTTCTTGTTGTTGCTGTTGCTGCATCTTGTGCACCTCTTCCCGATGACGGGTATACTCAGAGTATTGCTGATATTGTTGCTGTTGCTGGTTCTGATGTAGCATCTCTCGCCTTTCCACACCTTCCAGGGCAGTCTGCAACTCTTGAATAGCACTATCATAGCTGAGCAAGCTATTCTTGGCTTCCGACACAATAAGCTCTGGGGAGCGAGCCAGACAGTTGGTCAATTGGTGTTGTTGTTGTTGCAGAGGCAACGCCAATTTCGTCCTCTCCATCAGATGGATTATCTCGTCCTCGTCATTACGAATTAGGTCCTCACATTTCTTTGCCGCGCTGCTAACTTGATCGATCTTGGTAATAGCTTCCAGTTGCTCCTCAACCGTTGTTGTCGATGTTGATGTATTAAAGGAAGCAAAAGCCGATGAAGATGATGATGATAAGACTAATTTGTTTGTATGCGCATTTTTTTTATAGTTAAATTATGAAGTTATAGACAAAGTTGATGAAGAAGAAATGAAGAAGTGCATAAAATAAGTGAAGAAAGAAAGAAAGAAAAACATTTTAGATTAACTCTGGCTTGGATATAGTAAAAGGCCTTCTAAAGGCGGTAATTCGTATTATAGTTTCGGTGTGTGGTTTCGTTTTTAGGTTGTAAAGGGGGTTTTTGTTAAATGCCCACATGGAGCCGGCTTCTTAAAGACAGACCTGTTCCTAAAAACCCACTGAATTTACATTTTTCGAACGAAAAAGTCAGAATAACGTCTCTCTTTTGCTGTGTAGTGTCGATCTGTCAAAATTGAATACACACGACGTAGTCGCATGTCAAAATAATGTAAAAAACTAGGCATCTAACAATTCGCGTAAGAGCTCTCACCATTTGTGTTAGATGTCAACTTTGTTTGCATAGTGTTTGACATTAATTTGACAGTTTTGAACGAGGGCTGTGCTAGCCTTTGTCCAACTCGAAGTCGTCACGCGCCCAAAGAAAAAGTGAACTTGTTCGGCAACGATAAGTGAGGGGAAAATTGAAACACAGCAGACCAAGGTTCGCTAGAATTTCTTTCAAAGCGGAATCGGAAAGTCTGTTTGTACTTTGTACTCGACCCACATGCAGTGATGTCAGACTTTTCGGCCGGACTTTCGTTTTTGTTCATGAAGTTGTTGGACAAACACGCACGATATTCCGTGATATTGAAGTCGAATGGTGTTTCCTCAGGTTCAGTGTTTGAACTGCCCTTTTTTTTGTCTGACAGAAATCTGACAAAAATCAAAATGGCATTTCTTCGCAGTCTTAGCTTGTTTCGAAACGCACAAATGCCCACGAAATGGGAAACTGCCACCATGTTCACATTGACACTCCATCGAAATGTGTGACAAATCGCAGCATATCGTAGGTACGTCTCTTATCAGTACTCCAACTTTTACGTCAAATATTATGCAAGTACCGTACACCTATATGCGGAACGAATACCTTGTTGAGTGTGAAATCATTTGTAGCGTGAAGTTGCTATTCAAGTTGTCCGTGTGCCTTGAGTTTGAACTTGAACTCGAAGTATAAAGGCCACAAACCTCTTGTTGTCGTTTGCGTATTTTTCTTTCGACTTAAGCTTGACAGCGTGCGTTTTGTGTTTCACTTTGATTTTGTTGCATGTGACTGTAGTATTTAAGTGCTTTCTACTCTTCCAATAGAGGACGTTATATAAATGTACTAGATTTAATCAACCGTGTTGTCAACAGGCAAAATGGCAGATACCTGACATGTTTGGAACTAATGTCGTTTTCCATTGGGACCACCAGCAATCTTTTTCAGGTCTCAGATTTTACGCGGCGAATGGAACATGCAACGAAATTGATCTGCTTTTGTAAATGGATTAGTGCATTATTTGACAGCAATATCAGTCATTTGAGTCGTTTTTTTTTATTTAGTCATTTATTATATTAATATATTTCGTTATTCTAGTTTTCACGAAACTTCGCCAATTTGTCTTGAAAGCAAACTTCTTAAAATGACGTAAAACATCTGTGCGAGTATATTGGTGTTGTGACTGACAGTGTTTGTAGATCTGAAAAAATATCGAGATCTGCAAAAAGTGCTCCGAATCGAAAAAAAAATTCATTTTTGGTCCCAATGGAAAACGACATAAGATTCAGAGAGCACTTTTCAAGTGAAGGCAGCGAGCGGAAAAAGAAAAGTAGATTCTGTCAAAAAATGTTAACATTATACTATAAACCTTTTGTAACCCGAGGAGCTCATGAAATGTCTATCTTAAACGACTCTTTCGATAAATAAGCTCAATCTGACGTATCGTTTCCTGTGGAAAAAATCTCACTAGAAAGAGAATTATTTCCCTGAACCCGATTTTCTTTCACAAGGAACTTCATTTAATTTGAATGTTGAAAAGACTCAGTCTTAGAAGGTCCAGCACTCTATGGGAGTACACACTATCAAACCTAGTACATCTAATGATTACCAAGTGTCAAAGCTGTGTGGTTGACAGATCCACCTTAAACTAATTAACCGACTTCAAACTCACCTTTGGGCAAAGCAACAGCTGGAGCCTTCCATCCTTGAGGTATGCTTGGCTTGTATGCCAAATCACGTTGATTGTTGTAGCCCAATGGTTTCGGCTGAGGAGCTTTCGACTGAGCTGGCTTCTTAAAGAGAAAACAAATTGTATTAAGAAAGGAAAAAAGCTGCAACTACTCTTAAAATTTAAATGAAAGTGTATAAAATGTTAGGTATAGTTATGTAGAAAGTGTAAGGTATAGGTAGATTTAAATAACAAAAGTATTATATACTCTCGCTCACTTGAATTGGTGTCGGTGTAACTGATATTTGTGGTGCCTGTTGATATTCATAGGTTCCATATTGTGGATGTTGTCCACCATATAAATCATATGGTGCGTGTTTGTTTACCTCTTGAAAAGCGTTACTAGCCGATCCTGTCTCTAAGGCAGCCTCCCACGGCGACTTGACAATCTTCAAGCTCGGCTGGCTGTACTTGTCTTGGATTTGGTCCTGCTGCATATTCAATTGGACACGATGTATACCAACATCCGAGTATGCCGGTACCATGCTTGGCGAGGTCGGCTTAAAGGGCTGATGGTCTGGAATGCCCGATGGGCTCTGGGTACCAGCATTGGTCTCATCGACGATCCATTTCTCGGCTTTCCTGCGACGTTTAGCGAAGAGTTCAGCGCCTTGAATTTTTGTGTTTTTGTTTGGGAAAGCATAAATCGTATTAGTAATGATCGTAGAAAGTGACAGTTGATGGAATGAATATGGACAAAAGAAGAAGCTTGTATAGGGATACTTGTCAAAGCTATAAGCAATGAAGCCGATGAATTGATGCTGAGATGGAGATGTAACAACGACTTTTGGTGTTCAGAGAAAATGCAGACATCTTTTGTCTACATGCTCTGACTTATATGTAAATATAATTGCCGCACTGAATAAGCCTACTCCTTCATTAAGCCTAAATTATTGTACATTGCATGAGCCTGCATGAGTCTGAAACGTTTACCGATGGATCTAAAAAGTTTAACATACTCTTCAAATGGCGGTAAAATTTAATTTCCTAAGCCCGCCGTTGTATATTAGCAAAACGTCATGTCATTCTTAATAAAGGTAGGTTCTCTTGTAATGCAATTTTATCTATGTGGATAGCAAAATCTACAGCTTATTTTTATGGCTGGGACTAACATTTTTGTGCGCATTCCACGTACACTAACAATGCCTGCAAACGTCAATGCCAACTGCGCACTTCTTATAGCTGTGGGCCAAATATGAAAATGAAACCGTGTTGCTGAAAGTTGCACTTGTTGTCATGTCATATCGCCTTTGAAAATGCGAAAGAGACTTTATGTGATATTCTAACTCGGTTTTTCTGTAAACTCTTTCCTTACTGACAGTTGGTTGAAAATTGTCATCAGAAGGACATCCGAAAGAGGGGGAAGCCTTTTGCCTTTGTGGTTCAATTCCTGGCGAGGAAATGTCAAACAAATGTCAGAAATTTCCTTCCAAGGGGAATACATAGGTATATACCGATATTATTTCGTCTTAATGTCAAACAATGTCTACTGATGAATGAAGTATTTTTCGAAATTATAATTCGAACCAAATTGTTTCTAAACGAATTGTTCTTTTCTCATTATGTCACCTTTCTGGTATAGCCTTGACAATATTTGTGAATAGTTTATGACAGATAATGTTATTTGATGGTAAGTGACATAATTGATAGTGAAAGAGAGAACACTCTCCGTCACTGTCATTGCTAGCTCCAATACCTAGTATAGTTTACAACTCTAGCCATAGCTAGAAATACAGAAATACTGCTCCAGCGGTCCAATTAACCCTTTGAGCGAGAGTGGTCAAGTGAAAGAATGACAGTTCTCACAGTGCAATGTGCACATTACTAAGTGACATTATAGTAACAGATTTCGCCGAAAAGCAAAAGCCAGAAAATGGGCACATTCAACAATCTAGTTATCTTTAGTCGACTAGATTGTTTTGGACTAGATGTGATTTCACTTCTCCTACGTCAGCTGCAAATATGAACTGTTCACCAGTACTTTGACAAAAATCTTGACGAAATTCGTCGGTTACTCCTCCATAGACGTCAACTGAAAAAGCTGTTTCGCGTCACCAAACTAGGAAAGTAAAAACCGAAACACATCAAGTCGGACAGCTGTCGGACTTATTGACCCACTCACTTCCACCACAATTGGCACTTTGGCAACTGGCAGACGCAATTTAATTTTTAGGAGAGAAAAAAATTCTAATAAATGGTCTCAGTATTTCTTGACAGCTAATGTTTCAACGTTCTGTCTGTTAAATTTCTCAGCTATAATTGAGTGAGTTCCATCATTTTATTCAGTTTGACAGCTTCTCAATAATTTGAAGACGTAACAAATACCTATGCCATGTGTCAAGTCGACATTGGACGTCCTAATTTGAAATGATAACAAAAACTGGAAATCGGTAAATATTTTTTGATATGATTACCTCTGCCTTTTGGTGCATTCAACGCTGTCACCAATTCAGCGCATTTATCTGGAGACAACAGTCCCGTCTCACTTAACGGCTCACGTACCGAATTGAAATCTCGAACTTGACCGCGCGGATTCATAACTAGCTTCAAGGGCACCTTGTCATAGCGATTACTCGAATCGTATTCATTCTCCTTGCTTTCTTCATAATATTCATGCGTTTCCGGTTGGCCTAAGATTATTTTTTGATTGTTGTTGTTCCACATGTTCATGGGCAAGTGCAATAAATCAAATGACAACATTTCAGAATGTCATTCAATCGATTGCAGCATGCAGCCCAACAACACTGAGTGGGTGCGTGTGTATTCACATAAATAAAACAAAAACTCTAACCTTTACCTGAGCCTTCGTGTACCCATTTTACAGATCGCTTCTTACGATTCACATACATCGACTGCCCCTTAGACTGATGATTACTAATATCACTCAACGAATGTGATATCCTTCTTGCAAGTGCAACCTGATCCTCGACAGTCGGATGAAGGTTGGGCGAATAAAACGCCGACGACGCATAAAGTTTTCCTGTCAACAAACCAGGGACGTTACTAATAAAAATATTTTTCATATAATTTTTTTTTTTTTTTTGACAACAAATTGGGATTTTTTTTTCGCAAAAATATTAAGTAATTTAAGTGGTTGTTGTTGCATATTTTAATATTTTCAAACATGCACATTTAATAGTATACCGTTTTTATTAATTACAAAACTACCGTGTCTGCTTGTTTATCGTATGTTTCTTTACAATTGCACAAACCGAAATTTGTATTTTTAAAATGCTCCTCTTCGTTTATAAATTTCTAATTTTGCATCTAGTTCTCAGTGTGTGCCTTTTTTTTTTACAGTGTAAAGGGGTAAACATAGAACCATATGAATTATGAAAAAAAAAAAAAAATGTTTAGTACTTTTCTTTCGATTGAAAATGACTGCGCGAATTAAGAAAAAAATTGTGTGTGACATACGATGAATGTTAATAGAGTTAGTTTAGTACGCAAAATGAAAAGAACAGAAAAAAAAAACACCAAAATAAACAATCACAACCAACAAAATCCCTATTTGTGTTCAATAATGTTCCATAACCTAATATACTTACGATTCTTTGGCAAAATTTCCTCAGCATCTGTGGCTGGTGTGAAAATTTTCTGCAAATCGACTCTTTTGGAAATCGTTGATGATGACTCCTGAGAGGCAAAGGAAAATACATTTTTTTTTTTTCATTGTTCGTTCTGTGGTTTGTGTTTGCGTTTTCTATTTAGAGTAAGTTGCACACCTTTGTTTTCTGCCAAATTTGTTTACTTAAATCGGTTAGAAATTCGCGCTTGGCGGGATCATGCCGATCACTGGGCTTGAAGCCACGCGTTTTCTCTACAACACAATTGCCCATGGATCGTGACTTTTGTATTGTACTGTGGTAGCGTTCATAACCGGGCAGGCCACCATCCGATGATATATTTAGAGAACTGACACTTTTCTGCATGGCTTTTTGAGTTTTCTGCACTCTAACACTCTAAAGTGTGCTATATCGGTTTTCTTTTTATAAAAATTATTTCAATTTGCTAGACTAAAGAGAAATTTCGATTTTCGATTTCGATAAACTTAAAAAAATTTTTTGGTTGGGAAAAAAAAAATTCAAAAACTATGTTCGAAAAAAATGTGTCGAGGGAAATAAAAACAAAGCAAAACTAACATAAAAAAAAACTACATTTAACCTCAAACACGAAAACACTTAAATACTCTGCGTACAATTGCGAGAAAAATTGAGTTTAAATTTAAATTAAACAAAAAAATAAAAAAAAAAAAAAACTAGGAAAACATTCGAAAAAACCAACACTTTTGCAGTCGGACTCTACCCGCTGACTTGTTCGGATTTTTGTTGAAATCAGCACTAGCCACGCTGTGCCAATGTTAGAGGGAGAGGTATACTCGTAAACCAACAAAAAAAAAAAAAAAAACGGCAAACACAATATAAAATATTTAACAAATTGTCTGAGCTAGAAATTTGAAAACAAATCTTTTAAATGCGCGAGCGCACTCAAAGCAGAACATTTCGGTTCACGTGTGTGTGTCGTTTTTTTTGTCGTCGAAATTGCGATGATTCTCCTCTTGTATGAGGTGAAAATTTATTTTTCTACCAGAATAGCACAATTAAATTTGATCGAGCACAACATTTGTTCAAGTTATAAATATTCCTTTTTTTATTTCGCAGGTATGAGTTATTGACAGCCTCATAATCGTTGTTTAGTTGTTATTTATTTATTAAAAAATTGTAACGTCCCTGTGATCTTCTCTCGTAGAAAAGCGCTGACCTCCATTCGGGTTATATAAAAAATGTCATTCAAATTTAGTTAAGAAGTAAATGTATTTTTTTTATAATAATTTTTTTTTTCATTGAAATTGTCCCAGATAGTCAAAACCTATTATTAAACAAGCTGACGATTGTGCTATTGCTAAATGGATATGTATCGATATCTCGATGAAGATTTTGTGTGTGAATATTTTTAGCTGTGGGGAACGGAATTATCCGCTGCTGTTTGCCGAAAAGAGGAAAAATGACACCAATTGTATAACTGTGCATTTAAGTGGCGTTTTTATTATCGGTTTCCTCGCCTTATTATTTATGTCGTTTCTTTTTTAGCGTTCACCGTTTTTCGCGTACTTTCGCGCAAGCTTGAAGCTGTGCCTCACCGGGTCTTCCTGATACTAAATATGCAAACGTTTGGGCAATCAGTTGGTTTCAGAGCGGTGGAGAAGTAGAAGGAGTCACTCGAACACAAAACTGAGAACGAAACTTGATTGGAAATAAACAGATTGTATGTAGGGCGACATCGATTTGGTCAGACACTAGTCGCCGAAAATTGTTAGGAAATAAGGGGCCAACGCTCAAGACCTCAAGCGCACTTGCTGAAGTCAAACCTCAACAGACTTTGGTGCACAACTGAAGGCGAAAAATATGTAGGCTGCCTTTAGTTTAAGTAAAAAATGGAAACAGTGATTTTTTAACAAGACTTTTGAAAATAATCGAAGAATTAATCTAAATATTCGCCATTTTTAAACGAATCCTTTGAACCGTCAAAAACTGACCTGAGCAGCCATAGGTCCCTTCTTGCCAACGGAAAATTACTCATTCTACTCTCCAAACCTCCCACCATTATTCAGCCTTGAAAAGTAATAGCTAAAGGCTGGTACGCTGATCGAGTGAAGTGAAATTTTCACTCCTCTCCAAAAAGTGCTGTGAAATAGAGAGTGAAATATTTTGTTGGAGATTTTAGTTGGAGAAATTTATGCAGGGTGACTGAGCTCAAAAAAAAAATTGTTTTGTGGCAGTTCAAGAAAACAGCTGGAAGAAACAAATTGGAAACTTCACTTTTTGTGAATCATGTGATACCTACAGTGAAATGTATTGACCTATTGGAAGACATTCATCCGTGATCGACCACAATAACAATAAGTTATTGCCATAAAACCAAATTCTGCAACCAGTATGGACCTACGGGCACCAGTTGTGGGTATGACCGCTCCAAATTAAGGTCTTTCAAAAATATTGCAAAGGAACAAAGTCATATTCAATGCACAACGCTGATCTAGATATTGGGCCCTACCAATAATCATTTTTAACCTTCACACTAAATATTTCCTAGGTCACAATATGCAATTTTGTATGGAAAATTTCGCTATTCTGAGTTCGAAAAACTTAGCCTGGACACTAAAAATGATTATTGGTATCGCGGATTGAATCAGTATATATAGAAAGAAGTCGAACAAGTTCCTTAAATGCACAACGCTTCTCAACCACGTTAGCTTAGAAACAACCGAATTTATAAATACAGGCCGTGTAATCAGGAGATTAAGGCGGATAAAACATGTTGATCTATAAAATTTGGCTAAGTCAATATATTTTCTAACAAAAAAGTTCAGAAATTCTACAAACGAGGGATCTTTCGATTAGTCGAATGGCTAGGCACATTCACATTCGGTTGGCAGAAGTCATTGCTCTCGGGAGGTGTTTTAGATCGGCTGAAAGGCCTTCCCTATTGTCGAAGCATCTCTCGCGTACCTACTAGTCTCGAATGACTTTCGATGATTTTCCTTTCCAGCGAACCTCAAAAAATACAAAAAAAAAAAAATGTTCGTTCGTTCGTTCATGACAATTTTAATAGTTTTCAATTTGGCAAATAATGCCTGATTTGTAAAATAGACAGGACAGTCGTCAAATTTAAATAATTAACAGTGCATGGAAATTACACATATTTTCAAAGATCATCTGCTGGTATTGCTTGAACAAAACTGGGTTGAAAAATATTCTTGAGGCACCCTGCTTATGGAAAAGGTCATCCATTCCACCAAATATTTGTACACCTAACATTATTGCACTATATTCAATGAAAAAACAATTTTATACGTGCGAAACACTTATTATTCTCTTAAGGAAACATCTGAAATTCCAATAAATTTCTAAACCGCATCCTACAAATCATTTTTCACGCTGAAATGTCAAAAAATTAATGCGACGGACAATAAAATCCAAGTGAAATAGCTGCGGAGAGATTTTAGTATCGCCACCTACGACTCAGTTTTTGAAGCGATATTTTCCACTCAAACTGCGTACCGCCTAGTGAAATTTTCATTTGGAAAATTCATTTTGTCATTTCGCAGTGAAAAATTTGTATGAAAAATTGGATTTCACTTGAACTGCGTACCAGCCTTAAGCAGAAAATCTGTTTTCCAATTCTCTAAATTTCATCAGATGGCTCTGACCGTTGATCTCACTGGGCCTTACTAATAACCATTCTTAATCTTTACACTAAATTTTGTACGTCACAATGGTGAATTTTGTGTGTAAAGTTCCGCCATTGTGAGTTCGAAAAATCTAGCCAGGACACTAAAAGTGATTATTGGTATCGTACACTAATTTATTTCGTTTAATTTTATTTTATTAAAAAAAAGACAATGGGCCTTAACAATAATCATTTTTAACCTTCACACTAAATATTTCCTAGGTCACAATATGCAATTTTGTATGGAAATTTTCGCCATTGTGAGATCGAAAAATTTAGCCTGGACACTAAAAATTATTATTAGTACCGCGGAATGCCTGCGAAACCATGCAATTTAGAAAAGCGTGTTACATCATTTTCCTTGTAAAAATCAAGCTCAAAGTTGTGTGAATGTTTAGTATCATTTATGTGTAATTATGTTAGGTAATGATAATTTGTTGTTTAGTTTTAGGAATGAATGTGTGTACCTCAGTGTGGTCCTTCCATGTTGGTAAAGACATGGATCTATGCTCCTTTGGTGCAGCGTAATCAGGAGTGTGACTCTCCTGAATTGTCGTCTTACTTGATCGTATCATTCGGAAACCATCATTTTCCTGTTATGTTTTTTTTTTTAAATATGATTTGTGTGCCACACACTAGTCGCATGCAAATGCCAATTTCAACAAAATAATATTACGCACATAGTAGGTTTTTTTTTAGTGAACTGTGATTATACTAGTAGATGTCGGTGCTTTGAATGAAATATAAGGCTTCGCCTTATAGTTCTCGCTTATTACATTTTGCGAGTTCATTACCCGGCCGTTTCCCACTTAAAATGAGTCGAAATTGACTTGCAATCGTTTGTCAAGTCTTATATTATATTATATCAGAACTACAACTTTTGTTAAATTGACACTTGCATGCGACTAGGCGAATTTTGACAGAGGGCATTTAATAAACATATTTTACAAGGCTTGGCAGCTTTTCTCAACTCATTTCGACTCGTCCTTGTCCTGCAATATTTGTAATGTTGACAAGAACCGCCTGTCTCTGTTTTCGCCTTTGCGGTAGACGAGCAGTGAATTGTCTATTTCACAAGTGACATTTGAATGAGAATTTATAAAAAAAAAAAAAACTCCGAATAAATCAGCAGTAATTGCACAAAAACGGAATGTTCCTTTAAAAATGTCTGACTGACATTAAGACAGGTTGATATTGGATACACAGCGCCCGTGCCGGATGCGACAGATAAAACAGGGCGTTGACACTTGACAACTGTCATTGCTCATTGGAGGAAATATTGCGAGAATGGGAGAAACTGTCATCGGCTGTCACCGAATGTGACGGATTTTATGGGATTGCTAGTTCCGTCGAATACTGACGTAATTCAACTTACTCCCCCACAGCCATTCGCGTACTTCCGTAGGTTTAGTGTTGCGTTTCATTGAACGGCGAAATTGGGAAGCTGTCGGAAATTTTTGAGAAGTAGGACAGCAACTAAAAAGAGCACGGAACAGAAATAAATACTTTGCAGGGTTAAAGTGGGAACCACACTCTGCTCTCCTTGCATTAAAGGCAGTCGCCTACAATTGCTGAACAAAACTTGCATAACCTGTTTATCACAGTCCCTGTGTCTTTTAAATATTCTCCTAAATAGTACTATTAATGTCTCTTGTGACTTTGACCTCATTAAATGCTCAACTAATATTAACACTAATTTCTTTTCCACACAAATGGAAAAAGAAAACAAAAAAAAAACAAAACAAATAATTTAAAGTGAAATGAATTGGATGTACCTACAACATATTTCGATTGGTGCTGTCGCATCGCTAAACGTCTGTCAATTATCGTAAACTCTGCCCAAGTTGACACATCTACTCGTATATGGTAGAAGTGCTAGCGGCTGTGTGCGCGCTTATGACAGATGCTTAGCAAAGTAGAACGCATCGAAGTTGTTGCAGCCATTAAATATTTAAAAATAAAGTTATGTGTAAAATAAAACTCACCTCGACTTCGTAGCTCTCGTTTTTCTTTACGTAACCGGTGTCGGAGTGGGACTCCTCTGTAGTTGAGGACTTCGATACGATTGGCGGTTGTTGTTGTTGTGATTGCGGCTGGTAGTGTGGTACCTGTTGCACCTGTTGCTGCTGTTGCTGCTGTTGCTGCTGTTTTTGTTGTTGCTGCTGCTGCTGTTGTTGTTGTTGCAACTGCTGCAATCGGTGCTGTTGCTGCTGCTGTTGGATTTGCTGGGCCAATCGCTGCTGTTCCTCCAGCAGACGCTGTTGCTGTTGCAGCAACTGCTGTTGCTGGAGCTTATACTGTTCTTGCTGCTGCTGTTGCAGTTGCTGGACATCTTCCTGTTCGATTACACGATCGATATCCGATATTATTTCCTTTAACGTATTGTTTATATTATCCTGATTATTGTTGAGTGTACTGCCGTTATTAGCTGTTAAATTTGTTATGCTATAAGCGAATTGCTGCAAGCCTACCTGTCGTTGTTTCTGCTGCTGTTGGACAGCTAACAGCGATTCCTGTTGTGGAATAATTGCAGCTGGTGCTGGTGTTGGCGCTGGTACGGCTACTGGAGCTGGTGCTGGGGCTGTAGCAGGTGCCGGTGCCGGTGCTGGCTCATCAATGGTGGTCGTTACCTGCTGGGGTGATAGTTTTAATGATTGAGTTACTTCAGTTATGGTTTCAATATCAGTTTTCGTTTCATTCGTGGTTGTTTTTGTAATTGGAAGTGGTTGTTGTTGTGTTGCTTGTGTAGTGTCAGTGTTTTCTGTTTTAGTGATGGTGGTGGTGTTGCTTTGAGGCTCAGAAGCTTCGCTCTCGTCTTCCTCCCCTTCGACTTCTTCCTCTACTGCGACTACCTTTTGGACTGCGGGAGCCGGAACCGGAGCCTTAACTATATCTGGTTCACTGACTTTAGTGATCGACGTTTCGGTTTTAACCTGACCATCAGGCTGCGTTGTTGTAGTTATAGTTTTAACAGTTTTCGTAGCGGTTACCGGTTTTTGCTCAACAACCGTTTCGGTTATCTCAACTTCCTCGCCACTTTCGTCTCCCTCGACAACTTCAATGACTTCTTCTTCGTCTTCTTCATCGGCGGCGCTCTCCTCAGCCTGAGGCTCTGCAACAACTTTCTTTGTGACAACTACTTTGGTTGTAACAGTGCTACCGCCATCGTCTTCCGGACAGTCTTCCACTGTCACAGTTGTGGCTTTTGATTGCTCACCGTTTTCTTTCTGAGGGCTTGTGTCACTTTTCACAACTTTTGTTGTTGTTGTCGTCGTTGTCGTTGTGCCACCATTTTGAACAACTTCCTATGTTTTTTTTTTCATATATTTTTTGTTATTGTGCGTTTACATTGTGTTAAAGATAAGGGTTGCATTTTTTTGTTTGGGGAAGGGAAAACAAAAAAAAAGGAAAAAAAAAACAATTGTAATTAAAAAATATATATACACAGTTCCATTATATCACATGATGATGCTTCAAAAAATATAGAAAAAACGCTTCAAAAAATGGCGATCAAAAATGCGAATATCTGTTGCTGCTGAAGCTTGCGTCCACTTGCACACGACTCAAGCAGTTAACTTTTGCACTAAACGAGAATATGCTCTGTGACAAAAATGACTGAAGCCCCACCTACCTGCATCTTTCTAAATTCAACTGCTATATCTAGTTAGTGGGATCCATTTGAAAAAGAAAAAACAAAAAAAAAAAATTTTTTATTTCTGTGCAGCTCCATATTGAGTGCAGATGGTTCACTTTGGATTGGCGTTTAATTTGCAACTTGATGCGTGCATTATGTACGGAGGAATGACTGTCATAATTCGAAGCTGTATTCAAAAGACAAAAATATGTCAGTTGTCACTGTAATTCTCTCATCAAAAATCCTCTGAAAATTGTTCTACATTTTCATCTCTCCCAATCCCCACCTAAAGTGAATATTTTGTTCGACGACCCATTCCGAATTGAAAAATTCATCAAACAATGCATATTAAACAGTCTATATCACGGCTTTACAATAAGCTGTCTCCTGCTACTACTTGCTAGTGAAAATCTAAAACAAAAATGAGACGAAAAATAGTGAACGTGAAAACAAAAATCAGTCTATTTTTAACTCTATTCTTCTCGCAAATCGTATACTCCGTTCGCCTCCTTGTTCGTTTTGTTTAAACGCAAATTACAACCGTATATATTTTGGCAACTGGTCAACAAGCAAGCAAAGAATTCTTATATCTATAGCAAAAAGAAATAGCAACCGCATTTAAATATTAGAGTTAGTATAGGAATTGAGACAATATTTACTCCTGTGCCATGTATATAATAAACTATTCTACAGGATAATGCTATATTGACTTAATTAAACAAGAAAAGAAAACAAAACAAAAATTGTAAAATACATTTGCAACACCATTGTGATGACACACAAAATCAGTGCAGACAGTCGATGAAGGTGTTAAAATGATAGACGTAAGACTACAGAGTCAGTGTCGTCCCCACCAGCTATACATTCTTTTAAAGGGGAAAACTCTGTCCATGAACGGTGCGGCTGCCCTGCATTTAACGGAAAAATGTCACTACATGTGCCCACTTAATCATAGATGAAAATGTAATCACTCTGAAAGGTTCTTTAAAATATCAGTATAAACACTTGGACTTTCAAATATTTGCAAGTCATTTTTAAAAAACCTTCGGTCTGCAACCGTCTTTTGACCTGCTCCTTAATTTCGTTCCAAGAAAGAAACATCAGTTCAAGCTTTTTAAATCTTTACAGTACTTTGTCGTGCAGACTGAATGCAGCCAAGGACAACTTTTTGCCATTGACCTGAACTTGACTGCTGTCAAGTACATGCCCAGGAAATTGGTCACAACTTTGCGTGTTGATAAATGGTCAAACGGCTCAACGAAACAAGACCCCACGGGATAAGGCCCCAAAATCAGGAATTAAATAGGGGCCCTAAATTGGCCCCTATTTTAAAAATTAAAATCAGTCCCCACCCAAATGAGGTAAGGCCCCAAAATTAGTTTACATTTTCACTGAAATCAGTCCCCAAGGAAACGAAATTTAGATAAATTTTCACAGTGAAATTAAGGCGCATTTTTAAACTGAAAATCAGTCCCCAAGGAAATAAATTAGGCCCCAAAATTGGGATAAATTTTCCGCAACGAACTGAGTTAAGTCCCCAAAAAGTAGAATTGGACCTTAAATTTAGTTTAGTTGTTGTTTTGTATGCGCGTTTTTGGTTCGTTGTTTAATTTTTGGGGTCTTATTTCCTGGGGCATTATTTCTCGGAGCCCGCTAAATCAACACAAGTTGCTTTCTCTATTATAATTGAAACTTTAGATATACAAATAAAAACGAAAGGACGGTGACAAATTCAAGTTAAATTCGCAAAACTCAAAATTTCTCCAAACTCCCAAAGATTTGTTTATATTTCGTTTTCCAAAGCGAAGTAAAACCGAATTTTGAATTTGGCCTTATTTCGTTTGGTTTTGCTCTGTGCGATTCAATGAGTTCCCATTGGACTTAATTCCACACAGGGCCTCGTGGCAGATTCCGTATAACAATGTCGTTTCAACGAAATCCATTTGGAAATGGAAATACCCATATTTGTTTGACTGTCATCAGCTTTCATTACATTGGGGGAGAATAAACTGGATTCAGATCTCAAAATCGTAAATTTTGTACAAAGTTTCTGGTTTTGGAGGTCTATCGTTTCGACGATGATCGTCTGAAAAGTTACGTCAGCCATAATGTTGAGAACGATCGTAATAGATATAATAAAGCATATTCTTGAAAATCGTAAAGTACAATGTGCAAACAAATTGATGGGACAGGCCTTAAACGCGAAAATCATTCTGTAACACAATTCTCTAGGTATGTCTTCAGCTGTTTTGTCTGCGTCGAAATGCAGCACATACAGTTCTCTAGACTCTGGAGAGTCGAGTAGACTCTTTTCGTAGGCTCCCAACTTTGTATTCTTTCACAGAGTATTTGGGGGTCCTGACTGTATCCCCTATTTTAGTGAGAAAAAGAAAAATTGAAGTAGAACCTTGCTTTCTCTTATCAAAAAACCGATCCATTTTATTTTCTGGCTGTCCCCTATAGATAGTCGTCGTATTTTGTGCCTCATTCTAGGCCTAAAACAAACATACTCGACACATTAAAAAATAATCTCCATCGAAATCAATGGATCAACATCAAATGTCCACTCCTCCGGCCCACTAAAAGCTTTGCCTTAGGAGAAACTGCCAAACAATATTTAAAATCAATCTAGGTTTGCC
Source organism: Cheilosia vernalis (assembly GCA_949126925.1). Lineage (NCBI taxonomy): Eukaryota > Metazoa > Arthropoda > Insecta > Diptera > Syrphidae > Cheilosia > Cheilosia vernalis. Next base: position 17,193,451 of record OX421363.1, on the reverse strand, counting down.
ATACACCATTCTCTGATATTTCACTAAAAAAAAAATCTGCTTCAAAAAAAAACATCTTATGACATATTTAGTAATGATTAAGTTTTATTAGAATATATACCAATTCGTTACAAATTTAACACAAATAGCAAAAAAAAAGAAAACTGAAAACAAAGACAAAACTATAACAAAACAACAAAAGCAAACAATACAATTTTTAATTAGCTCAATAACTGAATCAAAACAGTGATTAACAAAACAAACGAATTTTATCTTCTCCTTCTCTTTACTGCGATTTTGTGCTTGTGCTTTATTTTTTATCTAAACTTTATGTAATTGTTAACTACAATAACTTTGTGTTGTTCGGGGGATTGTGAAAATAAAAAGGGTTTAGTATACACTTCTTTTTGGCGCCAAAAACTAGGGGGTTACTTCAAAGAAAAAAAAATATATATATCTGCGATAGGAAACCATTAAGGGGGTGTTTATTTTTGTCGTGTAAAGGCAGTGGGAGGGCCGCGGGGAGATACATGTCAGGCAAAACCCTCGTTACGTGTTTTGCGGATTTACCACAAAAATCCAACAGAGGAATCGGTTCATTAAGCCACAGCCATGCCTTAGGGCAGAGTACGGGAATGTAGAAAAATGTTCTGGTACTATTTGAATAATTCATACGACGTTCAAATGAAACACGAAATCTCGTTCGAGAAATCGATTTTGCCATAGGATTGACAAGGGATACGTCGGTTAAAGGACATTTTCTTTTTCTTATCTTTTTTTTCGTGTATAAAGTCGTTTGTTTATATTTTAATTTATTTCTTCTTTTTTTTTTTTCAAAAATTGTAATTCGTATAAAATGTGTGTCGTTGTATTTCCATTTCAACGACTCAAAGTATGCGCTGTTGATTGGTGTTTATGTGTGTGAATTTACAAAAAAAATGTTTATATAGATATGTTATATAATAAAAAAAAAATTATTTCAGCTCATTAACGTTGGTCGTCCGTTTAGAAATCATCATCTTCGACGATTTCAATTGATTGGATGCTCTTGCTTTGAAGAGATGAACTGGACGAGGACACTATTTGCCTGGTTGATGATGATGAAGAACTCACCGACACTGACGACACAACGGACTTTTTAACAACTTGCGAGGATTCTTGTGCAACACTTTGCTGAATGGACTGCTCCACAGATTTCTCAAGACTTTTCTCACTGCTAATAGCTTGCTGCATGGTTCCAGATGCAATTATCTGAAAGAAGGAGTTTTTTTTTTTTGTTTTGATGGTTCAAAGTTTTTTTTGTATATTTGTTTTTTTTTTCGTGTTCGTTGTCCCTTTCGAGATGACCGCCAAAAATGTGTGTGTGGGTTTTTTTATACACAGTGTTTTTCGGTTGAAAACATGCTGAGGAGAAATCATTGAATCTATATGAAACATTTAAGATACAAAAACGCAACACAGTAACCCAATGAAGTATGCATCTGTGTTCAGGTCAAATAATGCATTGTGGTTGGTATTATTTTGCAAATTGTACAAAGAGAATTCAATTGGGTATTTATTTTTTTGACAAATTGGATGAGCGGACTCGAAAGCCAGTCAATGGAATAAATATTTCTGATATAATATTGCAGAATGCTCACTAGTAAGCCTTGAAAAACTGAATCTGTTCCGTCGCACTCGGGTGTCAAATGATGTACCTATACACAGATAGAAAATTGAGAGGGCAAACAAAATTAGGATGAACAAACGGACCGCGCACTGACACAACTTCCCCCATCTCAATTTGCTCTCTATCTATAGGTAGGTACATTTTCTATCCATAGGTAGGTACATTCACATTTATGCAGCCAGCTTGTGGTTATGCAGACTTTTTTTCTGCCAGCCCGTCTCTCGGCATTATTTGTCACCATCAGACATAGTAAACTCAAGACAACAACCAGCCCAGACGGGCTTGAGCAAAGCTTTGCTTCATCTGAATTCTCTTTCAATTTAACAAAAATCCCTGGCTGTTATTCTGATAACACAATTTGTTTCTGTTCACATTTTTGGGTCGCTGTAAATGATACAAACAACATATAAATTATTTTGTCGGTTATAAGAAAAAACATAAAATATATGTACACAAAATTTCCACTGATGTAGGTTTTATTTACAAAAAAAAAAAACGAGAACATCTATAACAGTTTACAGGAAGATCGAGAAAAAATGTACATAACTATTTGTGTAACAATAGGACTTAGTCTAAGTTCTACCGATTTTGACTAAAATTGAATTGAGGGACGACACAAATCTTTGGAGTTTATTTTTCTCTTACTTGTCGCCAACAAGATGTGAACATTAGTTTTGTCAAAAGACACCCGGAACATATTTTGGCAAAACAGATTCTATTCGCAGTCACTTGCTTTTGGGAAATTTGCCCAAACAAAATATTACTAAAAACCAATTCTTTTTATCAAAAATAATAAAAAAAGCAAGAACTTTTAGCTTACCATTTTGGAAAAACTTCACTTAATAAACTCAGTTTTTTTCTGAGTGTTTGAAGATGTTTGCTATATTTACAAAACATCCATTAAAGAAAAAGGGGTAAAATGCAAAATTACGAAATGTTCCCTTGATCATCGTCAGCACAATTGTCGGGGAGATCAAAAGGCGATTGTTAAGACCAATCGAAAATACCTCAAAATAGCAATTTCAGAGAAGCACAAAGGTCAACTTGAAAGCTATTCTTCGAAGAATTTGCCAAATAGCTCTATGTGCAAGCGGGTCTTTGAACTCCGGTGGGAAAAATCCGTTTTGGTGGGGAGCTTTATTTTAAGAAACTGCTCTGATTTCGCCTCTGGAGGTGATCTGATTTTTTCTATTAACTCAGGTGTACAGCCGTTTTCGAAAAGTGCTGAATATTTAAAAAGAAAAACCGTTCCCGCTAGCAAAGAAGAAAGACCCCAATTGATTTAAGCTCAGTTCTATCCAGATCAAACCGAATTTGGGGATAGCTTGCTCTGATTTCGCCACGTATTTTGTCAACGGACTTTGCCAAGGCGTGCACTTTTTGTTCTACTATAAAGTCGAAAGCAACTTGAAAGATCTATAGTTTTGTGAAAAAGGAAAACAGAAGTTGGTTTTGATATTTTTGTTCCGAATCCTTTCCACTTTAGTTTTGTTTTCCGACTTTTCTTCTATGAATGGAACAATGAGAATATTTTCTTTGTGCTAGTATTCAAGTGTCGGTCCAGCAGCTTCATAAATGCCTGTCTCAAGTTTCAAGTCAGCCATTTCGTAAATAAGTAAAAAAATCCCGAAAGGACTTTCTTAGTTTCAGCATATCAGTCCAAGTGAAAATGGAAACTAGTGCTGGCGCAGAGCAGCCAACGTCGCTTTTACCCACATGTGCAATCCGACATACAGTTGTATATAAAACGATGGACCTCGAACTTTGCAACCTGTGGCATTTTTAAAAGTTCATCAGTTAGTTACAAAGGCAATAAATGGAATCATTTTAAAGAATTAGGGAAAACTAACAATTGAAGCCACACCTCACCGTCACATGCACTGGAGATTCACAAAAAAAAAATTATATATCTCTTTCATATTTGTTATAAATTAAAAAATAAATTATTCCAAACGAAAGCAAAAGCAGCAGTTAAAAAAATACTAAAAACCGGGTGGCAAGTAGTTAAAGAAATTCCGTGGATAGACTCAATGAACTTTATTTTTAAGCAGGAAATATGTATGTCTGGCATAGAGTTTAACTGATTTTTTTTTGATTGCAATGAAGTATTTACACATGTAGCTAGGATAGTGCATACCTGTTTTGAGCTCTCAGAAACAGATGTAGAACTTTTCGAGACACCAGTTTCGGTACCGACCTCTGCTACTTCCATAGTTGTTTCGTTTTTTCTTTCAAGATTTTGTTACTCCAATTTTGTCGTTAATAACTGCTCTTAAATCACCTGCAAAAGAAAACACAAACAATATAAAAAATTCACAAATAAAATCAGTCAAGTATTAGTTAAACAAAATTTTTAATTTCATGTATACTTGTGCTTAGAACCTATATTTTTTTCTGGCCGGCTGAGCATTCAAACTGAAACTGATTGCTGTCGGCAGTGCTCAACTGAAATACACTTCACGAAAAATCCATTTATTGAACTGTCAATCAGAGCGCTATAAGTTTGCTCGCGAATTTTAAAATACACCAGAGCCAGGTAAAAAATTAATTATTTCGGACACGAAAAAAAAAACAATAGAAAAAAAAATAAATGTCAAAAAAATGCGAGGAAATATTTTTGTTCGACGTATACCCCACATCTTTATTTATATTTATTTTTGTTTAACATAATGTCAATGAATATATAAGAAAATTCAAACCACGTCTGTGTTTTACTAGCCTAGTTTTCTGAACGCCAGAACTAAACAACTTGCTGATCTGGCATTGGGGAAATATATACTCGCAAAACGCTTCGAAGAGTTTGGAATTTGTTTCTTATTCATTTTGTGCAGAGTTCGCAATGAACATGTTTTTCTGGGGAACTTGTGTGAAATGCAAAAAACAATTACCCGAATAGCTATCACAAAGCAAAGTGACAGGCGGCAGTACATTGGAAATTTGTAAATGACCCAACAATAACAATGTGTGTGTACGTGGACCATCGAGCTATAGTTTCCAGCTTCAAGCATCTGCCAGGTGGCAGTACATAGGAAATTTTCAAATGACCCAACAATGTGTGTGAGGTTGACCATCGAGCCAGAGTTTCCAGCTTCAAGCCCCGGAAATGACAGAAATTTTAGGGTATATATTTGTTCTTGTCTATCATTAGTTAACGAAAGACGTCAAATGTTTTTTTTTTTTTACTGAGCACATCTCATTTTTGCAGTTTCTAACTGCCGGCTCTTTAGTTGACAAAGGCGAATTTGTTTCTCTAAGTTACTATCATTGCTGAAAGTCAATTGGGTAGTCTTGTGCAGCTATAACACTAAATGAGCTTACAGCTCTTGAGGCAGTAGGTACGGATTTGAGCTGTTTGGAGACAGAATTTAATTTTTTTAAATGTGGAGCGGAATTTCCATAAAGTTCTTGCTCTTAGAAATTGTTAAAGGGGCGAATATTCTCTTAAGTTTGTCTTTAATTCACTACTATTATTATTATTTCCTATGTTTTATAATTTCTTAAAAATAGCACTAGCTAGTAAGACTTTCAGTTGAATCTTTAAAACAATTTTTGAGACACACTGTGAAATAAACTGAGTACTTGTAATGCCTTACTAAACTCGATTTTTGGGTTCCTAGTTACGGAGAAACTGAGAAGAACTCAAACGATTTTTCTTGTTTGAACCTCCATCTTAAAGGACTTTGAATTGGGTAAAGTACACCTGTGAACAAAAAATCACAAGTCACAAACCATTATTTGTTTTGTAGTTATTTTTGTTTCATTAAAAATTGAGAATGCAAAAAAAAAATTCCTTTCGAATTAAAATGCCATTGCTTTATGTCTTCTAGCTATACAAATATATACATATATGAATGAACAAATACACAATTTTTTTTAGCCATCCTGAACAGCAAACAAAGATGTATAGAAAATGCAAAAAGTTGGCATTTTGTCAAATATATACACATTTATTTTTTTTTTTTCGGTTAAAAAAATAATAAACAGAACAAATTTTCTATCTCTCGTGATCCGTTCACTTTTGTTTAAATATAAGTATTTTTTATTATGTTTAAAATCAACGAGTCGATTATTTAAATATATGGTTTAAAGAACAATTTATTTCGCTATGACGCACATTAGAAGTACATCAATGGATGATTTTGTTTGATGTTGTAATATTTAATAGCGGACACAGTTTCATTGCTGTTTGGAAGTTGGCAGCATCGATATGTATTTTTGTGGAAAAAAAATGCAAGACACTTGTAAGAAATGCAAAATAGTCCAGCCATTCCTATAAGTTGTTGACTGGCGCTAGGCTTCGTTGGACATTCAATTTTGCAGCACATTAGTGAAGCTACTTATCTACTGCCGAACGTAGCTTAAGCGATTGCTGATGCATTGCAATCGCTTGAAAGCGACCCGCATTTCGGTGAGACTCGCCAGGATGCGTTGGATAAAAAGTACGTTTGACTTGGCCGTTTCCGCCCAAAGGCAATTGGAAGCATATAGGCATGGCAATGGCGCATTTAGTTTCTTCCCGTGCCTGTGTTGAATGGATCGTCGTGTCTAAAATGTTGATGACTTTCGTTCGAATAATGCTGGCCAATTCGAACCTTACCTCGCATTAGAATTTCTACAGCTTTTGTATAGGTTTTTCGAAATAATTCATGATTCACGATCTTTGAACAATTTAATCAATCAATTGACATTAATTTTTTGCATTATTAGGAAAGAAAAAAATAAAAACAAGATTTAGTTTGAATGGTCCTTTTTAATGATCTCAATCGCTATTTGTTTGCAATCAATTTCAGTTATATGAAAGCAAATATTTCCAATCATTTGCTTTCTTCTACAGTCATTTGCAGGCCTTCTTAAATTAAGCTCTTGATTTTTCCAATTTTCCCCAATCGTTGGTAGTTTTCCCCATCGGTTGCATTCGTTTCCGGTCTTTCCAATCATTGATTTCATTTGCAAAGCGTACAATTGCATTATTTTCAATAATTTGCCATTAAATACATATGAAATAAGCAGGTCAGTCTCTTGACTGCCGTTGTTTGATTTTTGTAGCATCAGCAACTTGAGCGACAGTATCCGTGCTCTCCTTGTGCGGACCCAAAACCATCGATGATGTAAATCCAACTTTTGGTATTTCCTGCAATTTTGTAGCTATATATCTACATCTATTTGAGATGAAAAACGTAAGCTTCAAGTTTAGACAAACATGTTCCCATCCTACAATGCGTTAAACAAATAAAACAGCCGCTAGGCAGTTTTTTTTTGTTCGACTTTTATTGGCACATCACCATGAAATCTCCCTATGCATGCATGTGTATCGAATTCAGTCGAAATAAAATTAACGACTGCCTGTCGGTCGCTTCGCAAATTGAACAATATTAGCGAACGTATTCAAGCGAAAATCACCACCGCAAGTGAAAATGTAATTGAAATGAAAATGTTTTCCTCTGCTCGTATCGGCACATCGTTTTACAATTGCCAAACTACACAAACAGCATGTGCGGGGGGGTTGAGATGGATCTGCATCTGAGGCAGGAGGCGACAGAGTCTATGCGAGGCGCGTGCTTTGGTTACTATTTCGGTAAATTAATGGGGGATAGATACTCTCGTATTTGTGTATTGTAGACATATGGAGGTTTTGGCATCGATTAAGAATATTCTACATTACCCCGGCCGACAAGGATTGCTTCCTCATAAATCGTGATTTGTTTTTGTTGTTTCACAGATAGACGGTATCTCATCAGCGCTGTGCTTGTTCGAACTTCTAATACGGGTGTCAGCTATTTGGATTTTTGCTTTCATAATTAACGATTTGTTGTCTTGACAAATTGCATTTCAATCGTAGATGGGCCAGTGACAGAGTGATTTTGACATAGGCATACATCATGTGAATTGGCGGATGCGCCACTTGCATATTTATTTACAGCCAAATCGATACAGATGGATATGTGTTTTTATATTTATGTCGCAAGAGAGGGTGGGAAATTGTTTATTTTACTATACAAACGACGCCATTCAATTTAAAGTGGTAAAAGAGGAGCTAATCCCATTACCACATGTGGATTAATTCAACAGGCACAACTTGTAGGCGGAGAGGGTTAGTGGTAAGTGTGTTGGACTTAGGGATTTCAATCCCGAAGCTAATTTTCAATCCCGGGATTCCGGGATTTGAAAAAATGAATCCCGGGATCCCGGGGTATCCCGGGATTGGACAGTATATTTTTTTTTTTGGTAAAAAAAAAGAAATCAAACCAAAAATCGATGCACGGGTGAAAAAGTGCTCTCAAAAATGTAGAAATTAATTAAAAGTGCATTATCTTTTTAAGTAAAAAGCAGCGTAACTATTATGCTCTGCTTTTTTATTATTAAAATGAATCAAAATTTAAGAAGTTTATTTAAATTAATATAAACTTAATTGCTAAGAAACAAAGAAATATTTACACTCCATAAAAAATTTTAAGATGATAATTTTTGATAAAGATAAATAAAAAAATACCTCAATTCAAGGGGTTTACAAAATAAAAAAAATAAATTAATTCCAAAGTAAAAAAAACGAAAAAATATAAGGGCGTATTTATTCTTGCTCTTGGTCTTCATTCGACCTTTGGAAATAAAAACGCAGGAAAATAAGGGCATCGAGAGTATCATCTCCAAGCCTTCTAAATTTGTTGCCAATATAACTGGCCGCTGAAAACGCTCGCTCTGCTTCTACGCCTGTTGGTGGAATGGACAGTAAATACTTATGAACTAAATCTAGATGGTGTCCTCGGGTACCTCCATTTTCAAAGAGATTCAACTCTTTTCTTATGCACGCTGGTAAATCCGATTCTGTTTGTGTTTCTGGTGCAATGGTTTGCATACTTTTTTTAATTTCGGCTTGTAGTTACTGCTTTAGTGTAAGTTGGATGGGTGGTTTCAATAAATTTGCACTGTTTTCTTCTTCTTCATCACTATTAGAAATGTTTTGGTGTTGGTTAGTAGCAGTAAGTCTCTGAATTAGTGATTCTGATTTTATCTGTTTTTTTATCGTAGCTTGACTAGGTGACAAGAATACTTCACCAGAATATTGTGTTGATGGATTTTGGAGATAGTTTAGCAAACCAGTTAATTCCGTGCCCCGTCTTTGTTTGATTCTTTCTGACAAAGATATCGTCATTTTTTTGGCCAAAATTCTATTTTTGCTGGCCAATTGATCGTTACAAAATCTTAATGCTGCATCAGCTGTACACAGATTTGATTCTTGGCGGCAAATTGCTTCAACAGCTAGTTTTAATGGAGTAAGAACGTAGACGATTTCACCTGCTAAATCAAAATCAGCATCTTCTATCTGAGCAAAATGGTTGAGATCAATTAAGGCCTTTTGAATGCTTGTTTTCAGAAGGACGAATCGTTCTAGCATAATCAAAATTACTTAGGTATTTCCTTCAGAGACAGAAAGTATCAATCCCGAAAATCCCGGGATTGGTGACTGGCAATCCCGGGATCGATAAAGAGCAAAAATCCTCCGGGATCCCGGGATTGATTTGCCTAGTTGGACTAGTAGGAATCCCGCAAAAACCCAAATTCCAGCTCAGGGTTTTTTTCACTGCGCCACCTCTCGCGAACGTCTGACAAACATCCGAGAGTATAACTGTCTTGAAAGAGCTTCTCAATTAGCCGTTTGGAATCGGCATAAAATTGTAGACCCCTTCCATTCGTTCCAAAAATGAAATCTCACACAAAACGAATGGTTGTGAGAAGCTAGGCCTAGGGTCCCTACGGACCTGTTGCTCCAAAAATTATATATATTACATGTTGGACTCAATTCCATTTTAAAAAGGCGCAGCAGGTGAATGGTATATGAGTATCGAGTAATCATTGTGACCTATAGGAAATATTTACGGAGAAGGGTCAAAATGACTTTTAGTAAGGCCCACTAACTTTATAAAGCGCCGTACTAATAACAAATTTTAGTCTCGACTTTAAATTTACGGAAGCTCACAGTTGCGAAATTTGTATGCAAATTTGGCCACTGTGAATTACTAAAATTTGAAGTTGAAACTAAAAATGTTTATTGGTAAGGCCCAGAGTGTTTTCTTTGGAGGTTTGCTTTTCGAACTTGCAGCACTTTTTCAGTGAATTGTGGTCCTCTTTTGTCTGTCATTTGATTAGGCTCTTGTACGTTTAGTTCACATCTGCGTACATTTGCAGACTGAACAGAGGCGCCTCCGATGATTTTTAACTGTTTCATGTCATTTTATGGTTCGGTACCTCGGAAAAAGACCTACGAATCATAGGTCATGATTCGTTTCACTTTAGAAGCCTGCTGCTTATAAGTGATTGACAAGTGCTTGAGCGAGCAAAGCTAAGCAGCATAGTTTGCCAGTGATCGCCGCTTTATTTCAGTGTTAGGCTATTGAATTCTCTTACCTACAGATCATCCTTGGCACTTAAAGTATCCGAAACATCCGAGTTTATGAGCTTAACAAACTTCCTGATTTTAAAATTAGTTTGCGAGTCGTACCTACTTACTGTTTCAAAGTCGATACCGCAATTTTCAAAGTTCAATTTCTCATAATGAGGGGTAATAGGAATAATTGTCTGATGGCTGAAGTTCCGAATCCCCAGTCACAAAAACTATCCCCCGAAAGAAACTGTATGTCCTGACTCACAAGTAAACACCTCATCTTCTACATCATGGCTAAAAGAAAAATCTTCTTCGTTTTAGTAGCCGACAATAACAAGAAATAAAAGTCCATTCAAGAAGTTAACAAAATGTGCGCAGTTTTAGTTAAAGTTATACACAATTTGTACGATTAAAAACGACTTGGTGCGCCATTAAAATTTATTCTTGCAGAACTGTTTACAATTTTGTATTTCACAACTTAACGAGCCGAAAATATTGCAATTTTTTTCTAGAGATAAAATAATTTACTAATTTCATTATTTCTGTTTGTTTTCAGTTAAATTTGTGTATACAATTTTGTCGGAATATTGGCTGCATTAAATTCAGTAAAACGAAAAGTTCACATGAACTCAGTCGAAGTAAATTTTTTTCTCCACTTTTTGATGACATTTAAAGTGGAAGATTTTTCTCTAAGAAGTGATTTAATGCAGTCTCTTAAAAATATGGCTTCTAAATTTGTGTAGTTCTGATGATTGTTGGGTGTTTTTATGTTGACAGATGGGTATTTGTCAAAATGTTCCCATATAATTATTTATTTATTTTCTTATTTCTGCTTCTTAGATTAGAACTACCTATTAGTTCGTTAACGAGACTTCCAAATCCTTCTTAAACATTTTGAACCTTCTCTCTAATTATTTTAGAGGTCAGAATATAGAATTTTGTATGGAAAATGAGTTCGAAAAATGTAGCCTGAACACTAAAAATGATTATTTGTATTGCGGATTGAGACTACAAGTTTCAAATGAATAAAACTGAAACCGCTGAAAAATTGTCACAGATTGCAACGACATTTGTGCAATATTTCAATCCTTCGGGACCACCTACAACCTTTTCAAGATTTACCACACAAAATTAACCATTGTGACCTCCAGAATAATTTTTAGTGTAAAGGTTGAAATTTGTACATTGTACCGTACTAATAACAAATTTTAGTCGCGACTTTAAATTTACGGAAGCTCACAATTGCGAAATTTGTATTGAAAATATGTCCACTGTGAACTACTGAGCCAGAGTCGAAACTGAAAATGTGTATTGGTAAGGCTAATTGTCTATTAAGCCCCGTTAAAAAGGCGACCGTGCGAATTTAGCGGTTTTTGGAAATTCCGAACGGGACAGGCCCCACCAGTTCATTTTTTTGCCTATGGCACCTCTGAAATTATAGCTTTTAACTAACTCCAATAAACCGGCAGTTCCTACATAGTTTCAATACCACAAAACTAGAACTAAGACATTCATAATCAAACAAGAAACAAGTTCAACATAGGCCCGCTGAAGGACAAAAGCAGCATTGTGAATGCCCTGTTACCATGCTCTACTTCACATCATTAAAAAGGCCTTTTATCTGCTGTACCAAACTGTGACAGCATCACAATGCTAGACGCATTAACGGATGAAAATGCACACCGAATGTTTGTACTTGAATTACTCATCTCATTAAGGTTAGAAAAGCTTAATCCGTTTTCCGGTGAATTCGAGGCGGATAGCCTCCTTTGATTACACTTTTGAAATTCAACATACTACACGATGGGTGGAAATGTATTTCCAAAATTTTAAAGAACCAAATGTGGCTGAGAAGGTTCTTCAACCAGGCCTTTTAAAAAATGCCTCGCATATCTCTATTGGGGTGAGTTTGATGCCACTCACTAATGCCCATGCAAGTCTTTTTTGAGAAGGAATACCTGTGCATGGTTACGCGTTGATTGATTTTCGTTTATGCCATGGCAACAAGAAGGCTCGAACTCAAAGAGACCCAAAGGTCTCTGCGGGTTAGAAGCTTATTATATACAGAAAGGCATACAACCAATTATGGTAACAACGAGCCTATTACAAGGTGCATAAGCACATTCAATGATCTCTGCAATGAAATTGATTTTTGCTTATGCAGATTAGGTTTTAAAAATTGCGTTTTTTCATTGGTTTTTGATTAAATTAACTTAATATTTGAAGTAGTCTATAAGATTGAAGATCGGTAGATGACGCTAAGTCGCGCAACAAACAACAGTTGTGTAAAGCGTTACTCAGAGGTCACACTAAGAGAACGTAGTGTTTTGTGTGTCCTCGATGATGGTAAAAAAAAAAAAAAGAATGTTATCTTTTTTGTAGGCAATAGATACTATTACCAGGGACTAAAAATTTTGGTCTGGCATTTTAAGTTTTTTTTTTATGTTGTATGTTTATGTTGTATGTTTTTTTTGGTTTGGCAACATTTTTTCCAGCTGACAAACAATTGGACAGATGACAAACGATTTGTACTCATCTTGTTTTGCCATTTCACCATGTTTAGACTTAACACGGTGCCAACTGCACCTTCTCTGCCGGAGTGACAGCTGTTAGTTCATAAAGTATATCCTCCGCTCCAGTATGTGGTTGCATAACTCAGTCATATTTACCCCAACTGTGGGAGTTTGTTTTTTGCCTTGGTGGCGTAGTTAGTCGGACATAGACCAAATTTTATACCCATCGAACCAGTAGTTTCTGTGGACAAAATTAAAAGGTTGACGAACTAATGAATATGACTCTCGTAGGAAATAAATGGCGATAAGGAGAATCTCGCTCGGGCTAAAGATGGCTGGCAAAATATTACATAAATTGTTCGATGTGTGTAAAAAAAAGCCAAGTTTTGGGGATTTCTTTTCAAAATAAGTAATTGTACTTATTTCGCTGATCTGTTTGTGGGGCGTGAAGAGCGGATCGCTGCGCTGTTGAAGCGTTATAAGCTCTTCTTTTAAAAAAAGGTGTTTATAGCGTCAGCTCAGAGTTTGACAAAACTTTAATCCTGCGGCTTATTTTACGTTTATTTTAATGGAGGATACTCCCTAGACTAGCAGCTTTACATTGGTTCATCATGGAACTACACTCCCTCCGCTCAGTGATCCCCCACAAAACGCTGTAGTTTCACATAAGTTTTTCTAACTAAAGGTAACAGTTTTTCAGTGCGAAAACAAACTACCCCTCAACCACCTACGCTCTGCTGTTTCCAAGGAGCAACAAAAAAATGCTCGACAGTGGTGTGATTATTTCTTCTGGAAAACGTCCCCTTACAATTTATAGACCTAAGTCAACAAGTCATATCTAAACCTGCCAACTTCAGCCGCTCGCCGACTAATTCGCAGCCGATAGACATTCTAGAATGCGGTCCACAACACAACCACGCACACGTATAATTCGCAGTATCCAATTTCATTCATGTCCCCTTTGCTAGAGTCTGCTCTTATTTTTAATACTTACCGATTTATTTATGAGCGACTGGAAACCAAATATCCAGCCTGGATTTTGTCAATGTTTTTACGTTCGTTAGCAGGCACACGCAAAAAAACGCAATCTCTCAGGAACAAAAAAAAATGAAAAAGAATTTAAAACTAACGGATATGCTTTTCTTCCAATGCACTATATTTCACCAAAGCCTTTTAAACACTGAAAATAAGAGAACAAAATTCCAAGACTTTACACAAATGCACGCACTTTATTGTAATTTTTTTATTTTCTCAACTGTGCACTTTATATATGTATACATTTATTTTTTTAATATTGTTTCTTTAAACAAAACTTTTATCGTTTAACAAAAAAAAATATATACCTTAAATAATTTCTTTTCGAAATTACAAAAAAACAAAAAAAAATGTTTATTTATGCTTCGATTCGTTAAGCGGTCAACTGTAGACTAATGTTAGGAAATTTGCACTAAAATTTTGACTCAAAATCATGTGTGGGCATCGGAAAATGTGTGTGTGTTTTTCTTTTCTTTTAAATAAATTCGGTTATTTTTTGCTTTATTTTTTTCGGGGTGGTATATTTTTCACACTGTGAAGCTATTTTAAATAAAATCCGCTGGTCGAGGCGAAAATCTGTATCCTCTGCTGTTGTGTGTGTATACACGCCTCGTATACGCATCACGGTTTTGTGAAAGCCGCGCCGCGCCGCACAAAAAGAGCCGAGCGAAGTCAAAAACGAAAAAAAAAATTCTTTGAATTGAGAAAAAAAGTATATAAATTTCCCGCCGAATATCGTGGTGATCCTCCTATGCCTCTATTTGAACTATGAAATATAAATATAGCCACATTAGCGGCCTTCAAACTGGACGTGGAATGCAGTCCAGATTTTAGTCGCTGCTGGAATGTTTTTTTCTTGTGTCAAATTGGGGCTATTGATTCGAGGGTACTGATTAAAACATACCTTTTGGAAAACCCTTTTAAGCAACATGCGTGTTTCTACAAGCGGTTTAATTTGCATCTATTTCGGACGACACCACTGCGTCATTCATCCTGAAAGCAGGAGAGCGTTGGAAAGTTGAATTCCGGCAGTCAGTTCTACATTTAAAATGCGGGAAGTGCACCTGGCTTCACCTGGAAGCAACGCATACCAATTCAGTCAAATGAGCCTTTGCGTTGGCAGCGAATTTATTTATTCTTTGGCTGATTTTTTTCAAATGTTTCTCTCTCGAAACACTTTCACATTCCAAATCGTTAGGATGCTTAACTAGGGGTCACAGATCTTTTCCACCAAACACCATTTAAGACAAAACCTCGAAAAGTATAAAAGAATCCCTTAGTCCAGCCTATTCCAAAAATATTCCACTAAAATATATACCACTTTCGCGGAAAACTTAACAGTTTGTTCTTATAAATGGCGGAAGTGTTTGGACGGACGTCGGTTTTGGACACAATCCGAGTGGTGGAGCTGTCGATTATCCAAACATAAACTCGTACGAAGTGAACCTCAGACCGCATCCCCCAACAAACCAGCACACCAACCACTCAATTCAAATTGCCCATTATCTCGCAACCGACATTGTTGCCTGTTATTTCGCTTCAAATATGTAATTTGTTGCGCATTTTATGTTGTGTAATTTATCTTGCCTACACTGTGCTCGTTCATCGTACTGAATGTTTCGGAAAATGTATTTTTAAAATCAATTTTGTACACGCTTCTGTACAAAAACAGAGTATCGGTAATGGATCTCGGCTGATGATCTGCCACCAGTTTCTGTTTTCTGAGACGCGGACAATAATGGAATTTCCGCTCTCCCCCAGACAGTAGCTGCAATCATTCCAGACATATGCTGGGAACTAACTTGTTGCTCTAGAAAGAAACATAAAAACGGATATTTATAGGCAAGGGCCGCACACGTCCATTAAGGCGAGAAACGATTTGTCCGAATACTTTTCTGCGTAAGCCCTCAACAGCATAAAAAACGTCAAAAGCATCTGCTACTTTAAATTATTAATCCTTTTTTTTTTTTGGTTTTCTTTCTTTCTTTCTTGGCCGAGTGACAATACATATGACGTTATTGTTCTTAGATATACGTACAAGTATTTTTTTATTTTAAATAAAACTTGCGTAATTTCCTTCTCGTTTCTTCCCCTTATTTCGTAATACAATATAACAAAATGTTTACACGTTCAAAAGCGCGCCGCCAGGTAAATGACACCTGTTGGAGGTGGTCGAAAGAACTTTTATATTTGTTTTCAGTGAAAGTTTGCGTAAATATTTGTTTATTAGGTTAAAATAAAACATGGCGATAGCGGGGGAAATATTTATCAAGATTAACATGTCCTTGGAGGTGTCGTTAGTTCGGAATGGAGTTTGTTAAATATTTTTTTTTAAAGAAAACTCTGTCCCAGCATGTACCAAATTACGAAGCGGAATCTCAAACGGACTTCGATTAATCAACACTAGCACGAAAGTTCATCTGAAAAGCATCACACCTACATCAAGGTTACCACACTTGTCCCACACTTGTCCCACATATTCAATCGCAATAAACGAATACTTTAAAAAGATCTCGGTTGTTTGAAATCTTTTCAACACAAAAAAAATGTATTTTCTCTTAATTAATGTTTATTCAGAAAAGATCCAAGAATTTGTTTAGTATGTGTGTCTGTTGTTTCTTTTCTCGACATCCCATTGAAAACTTTAATAAAAAAAAAAACAAACATTATCTCGGTCGTCATGTGGAAAATATAATATTTTATAGTTTTATTTATTTAACAATATTAATGAGGATGGGAGCTTATCCGGTGGTGGGCATAGCATTATTTAAATGGATCTTTCTTAAAAAAACAAATAAATAGAAGAAATCGTCGTACTTTGCAATTCTTTTTTAATTTATCTGCATACATGGAGATACAAATACCTTTATCAGGCATTATCTTTCATCGAGCCAAAGAAATAGCACTTAAGCCGCATTTAGACGATCATTTCAGTTTCAGTTTCAGTTGAGCTATCAGTTAAGCTTTCAGTTAAACTGATGTCTAAATGCAAAAATTGAAGCGTAGAACTGAAACTAATGGAATTCCCATAAGTTATCAGTTGAGCTATCAGTTATACTGATGTGTAAATAAGTTTCAGTTCCGTTGTCATTGCAATAATTGCAGTTGGCGCAGTGGCGTAGCGAGGGGGGCACAGGCCCCGGGCGGCACTTTGCTAGGGGTGCCAATTTGAAGCTGCTAAAATTTTTAGATACATGAAATCTATAAAACGGATTCGTGTTCCTCTTTAACGAATTTATTTACAGGGTTTAACAGCATTAACAAGAACACTACTTCACAGTAAGTAATGAGATATTCCTTGTAATGCCTTATCAAAAAAATCCAAAGAACGCTGCTCCCTAGTAGGCAACTACACTTTATAACATTGCAGATATATTTCTCAAACGAAGTGAAGTTTGCATGCATTCTAGTTGGCAATAAAAATTTAAGTCTTGTCATGTTGCCGTGCTCTTTATTATTGAAAACTAATATACCAAGAAAAAAATCTTCAACGTTTTCTTACAAAGGTTTGTTCCTTTACTTTTAAGGACCGTTTGCTGATACTACTTATAGCGATTTAAGTTCTACTTAAATACCTTATAGGCTACTTTTTCTATGTCATAAACTGACACATAAGATTTTAAGTTGAACTTAAATGAGTAGTATCAGCAAACGGGCCTAAATCTTGCAAATTCTTGCCTTGTTTGGCATAAATACGTGCTTTTGTTTTGATTTTTTGAGTACCTATTAAAATGATATAAACAGGCGGGAAAATAAGACTGAAAGTTCTCCTCAAGTGGCAACGAAATTTTTCCTCGCTGTAGCAAAGAGCAAACTCCACCATGTAATTCTTAATGCAGTGTAGCTTTTTCCTCTTCTCGAATGGTTGTTATTTGTAGTTCAATCAGTCAAACTCTTCCACATACTCTAATTCATCAAGAAGAAGTTCAATTAATTTCAGTTCACTATCAAAGCTACTTAGATGATGTAACTAATGTTCTTAGTATGTTAGCAAATTTATCTGACTTTTCGCACCACTTTTTTGAATACTTGAATTATGTATCTGTCATATTTCATAGATTACTACAAAAGCGTTCCCTAACTTTTTCGTAAGTGTCTCTCTCTACGAGAGAATTTACCTCACCACTTCCATTTTGACAGTCTTTTCCATTCTTTCTACAAAAGTAAAGGAACATACCTAATTTGTGTGAACACTGAAGAGTAAAATTGTGTTTTGTTTATACGAAGTGAAGCTTACAAACGTCTCAGTCGGTAGTACGTATAATAATAACAAACAATTGATACATATGTGTTTAATTTGAACAGTGCACTTGTCCGTGTCTAATGTCCATGATCTTGAGTTTTTTGTTGCTTTTGTAATGTGTACAAGTATCTATGTAGTTTGCAAAAATTATAGATGGTTCTTCTCTAAACTGGCAGTATTTTCTTAGTTAACCATTTTCGATTAGGTTCGTGTTATTTTTTGATTTGTACTACTCGTAGGTATAAAAATACAAAGTGCAATAAAATAAGAAGTTTTAAGACGTGTTTTTAAACGTCCTTATGAAAATAGAAAATAAGCAGCTATCTCGTGTTGTGCGAACGCGACGTGCCGTGCATAGAATATCCAATTTAAATTATGTAAACAGGTATGTATTACCAAAAATTACCCGATTTTTTTGAACCACCATGTAAATAAGAAACAAATAATACGTTTTCGCCTGGGCCCTTCCTGTTATTTAAAAAAGCATATCACTGCAAAAATAAATTTAGTAGAAACTTGTTAAAATCTATCTAGAAATTTTACCAAGTTTATTGACTGGTTGAAACCGTAGACAAAGCTATTCTTTTAGTGTGTCAAAAAACAACTAGGGGCGGCATAAATTGCGTCTGCCCCGGGCGGCACTAACACACGCTACGCCACTGAGTTGGCGGTGAATTAACGTCGTGTTATTTGTTTTGTTTTTTCCAATATGCCCTTTTAAGAATGTGCATGCCAAAATTTCCGTATCTTATTATATAAATAGGCGAAGGGAAAAAAATTTAAGAAGCACATTTTTGTGGAAAGATTGTGCAATGCTGTCTGCAACTTGTTTTTAAATATGTTTTGTATAAGCCAAGTTAATATATTGGTGGAATTTCCACCACCAGGCGAACTCTAGTTCAAAATTAATTGCATATTCAATTAGTACTAGTATCGTTTGTGGTCGACAATCGACTATACATTTTATAAGTATTGTGGCGTGGAAGGTATTGTGTAACCTAAATGTTGTATGGTGAAACAAGCCCTTAGTCACAAAACAAGTTCCACTCAAGTGTCACTTCCAATTGGAGACTGGAATCGGTCACCACTGAAGCTTATTCCAGAACCAGAATTAGAATTAGCTAGAAAGTTCTCGTCAGATGGCGGAGCGGGTATAAAAGGACAGCTTTTAGAAGAGGGCGGGACATCAGTTGATTATAACAGTGATTGGTTAAAGTTCGAGATAGTAATAGTTTGTGAAGATAAATAAGTGAAAAGTAATAGAGTAAATTAAGTGATTGGCTTGAATCGTTGAAGAATCGTTTAAGTAATATTGTTCTGGTACTTAAGAAGTGAAATATTAGAATACAATTATTTTTGTTTTTTATATTTTTTTTTTTATAAACGAAAAGAGCGACATACAGATATCGACAAAAAAATACGTATGCTCCATCGGAAACAGGCTCTAATCTAAGATGATTTATATTTGAATAGGTACGTTTCTATGGTAATATGGTGGCGAAAAATTGAATGTCACCAAAATCCTTTCAATTAGGTACCTGTTTTGTGTGGGGAATTCATAACTTAATTTTACCACCCTATTTTTTGTCAAATAACATAAGAATTATTCTTCTCATATCATAATAAATACTAAAAAGGTGTACGGAAACTTTGGATGTTCACATATTAAAATTATGATGATACCTAAATATTTTCCTAACTTCATAACTTATATTAGGCCTGTTTTTTAAGGTTCCGTACCCAAAGGGAAAAAACGGAAACCTTATTAGTTTCGCTCGTATGTCTGTCCGAACCCACTAAGCCAATTTTTTTATCTTCGATCTCAGTAAAGCAAAGTAAAGTAGCACGCAAATTACAACAAATACGCTATACTTGACACTTCGAGACTCGCAATAGTTGTGTTAGCTGTGTGCTGAAAATCCTACTTTACTTTGCTTTGCTGAGATCGAAGCTAAAAAAAACACGGCTATTAATAAATGACAAATTTGTAAACGTTTATTGCTATTGCAATTAGTCTTTCATCGTTCATTTCGCAAAATATTTCTTCTGCCTCTCGATTAAAATGAAAGCTCAACTGATGTCTAAATGTACTGCACACATCAGTTTAACTGAAAGCTTAACTGATAGCTCAACTGAAACTGAAACTGAAACTGAAACTGAAATGATCGTCTTAATGGGGCTTAACACACACATTTCAATGTGAATGCGCGCACTCAACATCTACAAATCGCACAGTTTATTATCCCGCGATTTGTTCCATTTTTAGAGCGACGCAATTGTCGCCAAAATAAATAACCCATATCAACTTCAAGCAATATAAACACACTTGCGATTTAAATCGTTGCGATTAAAAAATCGTTGTCGCAAAAAGATGTGGGTATGCACGCACTTGCGATTTTCTATCGCATCATAATTTAGTCACAAAATACGAGACCCATTGTTTTATACTTGAATGCACACATATGCAGCTTAATAACCGCAGCGATTAAAAAAACGCAGCAAGGTCCATTTTCAGAAACGATTTTTTTGCCGTTGCGATTATTTGGTCGCATATGTGTGTATTGACATTAAAAGCAGTATGTTCTATTTTTTGCGACTAAATAATCGTGCGACAGAAGACCACAAGTGCGTGCATGGTAATTTTTTTTGCGACTACGATTTTTCTATCGGTGCGACAAAAAATCGCATGTGCGCTCCTAGCCTAAATGGGACTTTATTGTGCTCTCTAAAAGGATATAAGAACCATCGGATCTTGCATTTAATTCTGGGCAGAAATTCTAAATTTGTTCAAGTGCTCTACATTTCAATCAAAAATGTTATGAAATTTGCAATTCCAAAGCTTTTCCTTAAATTTGTAGTCTGCAGTATTTTTAAAGTCACTTGAAATGTCCTCTTTCTGTCCTCCCTTGTTCAAATCGGTTGAGTAAAGGCGCTGCAAAAGGGATCCATACCAATATGTGACTTATTGTCAGTGTGACCAATTTAATTTTTTAAATCCAGCTAAATTCAGCAGTAAAGCATTTTTCTTTTTTTATAAAAAGTGTCAAAAATCATGCTAAATATTTATTTCATATCAAAACCTGCTAAAAACCCAA
The DNA here is from genome assembly GCA_949126925.1 of Cheilosia vernalis. Lineage (NCBI taxonomy): Eukaryota > Metazoa > Arthropoda > Insecta > Diptera > Syrphidae > Cheilosia > Cheilosia vernalis. The sequence goes on along the minus strand of OX421363.1, from coordinate 17,172,537 downwards.
AAAATTAACAAAAAAGCTGTTTTTTCAGAAAAGAAAGAAAGATATTTCATATTACATATTTCAAAAAATCGCTTCGTGACGCGTATTACATAAAAAACAATTTTAATACTATTAAGTTCAGTCTTTGTTTGTTAATTAATAATCAATGTTATTATTATTAATTTAATATAAATTAATATTGCTGGGCTTCGGTTAAAGCGTCCTCAAAACCATCGGCCATATCATTTTCTTGTCCTGGTGGATAGTAGCACTCAAAATTTCGTCTGCTTTGATTTTATTTTATTATTTTAATTCAAAATTTGGCTAAATCAAAATCCTGCTAATTTTTCCTGCTAGAGCATGAAATTATGCTAAAAAAAATGCTGGCATGATCTGAAAAAAAAAGAGGCTAAAAATAAAATAATCCTGCTAAATTGCGGCGTAATTTCGAGTTCGAAAATCGAAATAAAGCCGATAAGATGCAGCTTTATTTCGACTTTCTATACAGAAAGCTCAGTGTGAAGTTCAACTTTTTGAAAGCAAACCACGAAAAGTTCGACTTTGTTAAAGTTGCATTCGATTTCGAATAACTCCAATAAGCTCGGCGAATTTCACAGAGCTTACCCTACTTTCGAACTTGATTTACAATTTTTTAAATGTAATGTGAAACTGGTCTTTCTGGGGAAAATTTATTAGTTGAATTGGAACAGCGAATTCGATGTCTTTGAGTTTGACATTCTGGTTGCCTACGAAAATGGTTCATTTGTTTTTAATTTGCAAGTAGTTTCGGAGCAAAAGCTTAATACAAAAAGAAACCGTGCGTACAAATTTCACTCAACACAGCTTAGGAAAATTTTCTGTCAATGTGACAAATGTCAAAGCGGCGAGTTCCAAGTTCCAGCTCTAATGTGGTTTTTACTCATTTAATGTCTGGATAGTTCATGATCCCTCCCCAACTGTCCATCTTTCGCCAACGACACGAGCTTCATCCACTAGAGCCTAGACGGCTAGACACCAAAATTTACGTCTGCGTCAACATCCATCGCAGTTGACTATGCATAACTTTTCTTTAACTGCACACAAATACCATTTATTTTACAGTTTTATTATTATTTTTTAATACAAATTATAAATACTACGTAACTCCCAAACAAAACATTCTTTTAACATTTTTCTTCAGAATACATTTCAATAATTTGTGTTTTCTCTAAAACAAAACAAAAGAATTAAAAAAAAAAAAACAGTAAAAAAACAACTTAACAATACGTACAAGTACAATATAAAAATACAGAACTAATCGTTATCAGTGGCCTCTCGGATGTGGACGTAGTGTGTCATATTTACTATTCTTAAAACCAATCCTCTCGTGATGAGATTTGCTCTCCCCTCTTTCACAGTTCGGTAGATACTTAAAATTTACATGCCATCAGTGCGGTGCACTTGGAAGATGGGGAAAGGAAGAAAGAAACAGTAAAGTGATCCTCTAGAGGTAGAGGCAGAAGGAGATGACTTCGGGGCTAGGAACTAATGCTGCTTTTGTTGCTCATTCGCCTCCATTGCGCGGAAGACCCAGTTTCCTTGTCCGTTGAACTCAAGAATGTGTGTATGGAACCGCCTGAAAATAAGAATTAACAAATTATCATTTATCATGCGTTCAGTGCGCGTGCAGTCTGTCTTACCATAAGGTGGGCCTGTGGGTGATGGTTAATAGGGTGATTCCCATATTTTTGGCAATATCGTAAATAGAGCTCTCGACGTCAATTGAAACAGCACTCGTACATTCATCGAGGAGAGCATACTTTGGCCTAAACGAAAATCACAAATGTCAAGAGTGAAAAAAAATATTTAGACAATTTTTAAAGCTAACTTGTGATAGAAGAGCCTCGCAACCGCCATACGTTGTTTCTCGCCACCCGACAGAATGTCCTTCCAGTCGCGCACAACATTGAAGCTATCCCTAAAAGCAGAAGGTGCTTTAGTTAAATGGCATGTGTGCAAATACAGAACAGCCTACCTCTGTGCAATATGCTCTAAGCACACCATTTTCAAAATCTCCTTCAGTTGATTCTCAGTCACGCCCTTCTTGAGCATATCCTCCCTGGTGTCGGGATAAATGATCTGATCGCACAAGCTACCAATCGACATGTATGGCCTTTGTGGGATATAAAACATGCACGGCTTTCCATCGATTGGTCGCGGAATATGCAACTCTCCTGAATAGATGGGCCACAAGCCGCTCAGAATGCGGAACAAACTGGATTTGCCGCATCCGTTTGGACCAGTGATCAGCAGGTGCATGCCGGGATCAATACGAATTGTCAAACTTGGCACAACAACATCACAATTTGGTGTGACAACAGGTACTGCGTTCAACATAATCGACATACGTTCCGTGTCGGTGTAGATGATTTTACCTTTAGCAACGGGACGACCATTGCGATACTCGACAATGCCCTGTGTGTCATTTTGTGGATCCAAGGCGACAGTAGTCTTGCTGTAGATGCCTTGAGCCGTCTCTTCGAAAACTTCAAACATACCGGCCACACGGTAGGTGTACCCAGCCAATGCAACAATTTCCTTGTACGAGGACATCAGACGTTCGATAGCGTCAGCAGCAGATATGAGTAGATTCCTCGCCGTCGTCAGGTACTGGGTGCGTTCGCTTACAGTGCTGTCTGTGATGTTTATATTTCCGGTTGGGTCTGCAAAACAAAGGAAACAAAAATGAGAACAGTGTTGCTTTGGCGGAATTAGTTTTTTTTTTAACTCACCCGGTTTTGGTTTAATTGTCGATGTGAGAATTGGCAATGACACCATCACCATACCGGTACCGGACCAAACGTATTTCATAAAGAACTGTTCCAGCATCACGAACCACAGGCGCTGCGTGAAGATTGTGTTCATTTGGTTGACCAGGCGGTTATAGGCTTGGCGCAGCTGTGATAGTTCCACCTGTGGAAGAAACTTACAGCATCAACTTTTTTTCGTACAGATTCAGCTTCAAATAAGCTAGTCCAGTTTTAGAGGTCGATTTTTCGCAATTAGGGAGCTTCGGACATCAAGATATAGTTATAAATAGATATTTTGACGGACAGTTGCATAGTCCAGGAGTCCTTTCACTGCAGAAGCACGCAGTTCAGTGGATGCGACAACTATTCCCATTGTTTCAGAAACTACACACAGAGCTCGAGAAGCATGATTATCTTAGTTTATCGATACATTTTGACTAGGGTCTGAACAAACTCTGACTGGCTGACTATACTCTCGGTGTTACTTACCTTATGTCCACCATAGAAGGCAATCTCTTCAGCATTTGTGATAATTCGTGAGTGAATATGTCTCAAGTAGCCGTATCTGTTGGCCTCTTCGGATACAAGTTGTCCGAACTTTGGTGATACAATTCGCATAATATGCGCAGTCAACGAAATAACACCGATGGACAAAGCTGGCCCTGTAAAAGCAACCACAAATATCGTTAGCTATAGCAATGGATTTTCTGTCCAATTAGTGAAGGTCGCCCCTACTTACCGGAGAAGATGCTGGCCTTCATTTTCTGTGACGATCGCATTAAAGCAAATCCAATCAGCATCAGATCAAAGCAGGGTTTGGTCAGACTGCTGTACAAATGTGCGATTGAGCTCGCAAATACTGATATGTCCTCCGTTAGTCTGTGGTCGGCGTTCTCAATACGTCCGTCCAAGTTCGATACCCGATAGTAGTTTTGGTTCTTGAAATACAGTCGATATGAGTGTCGGACCAGTCTTGTTCTGCACGGAAAATTCCATTAGAATAACTGATGTACCTACATTTTAATCAGACTCACCTAAAAGCCAACGCCAACTTGCTCTCCAAATACCTAATCATAGAGTTGATAAACGTGGCCGGTATCGCAATGCCGAACCATTTCAACAACATCCACGCAAACTGTTTGACATCTCTGCGCACGATGTACTTGACCAGCGTGCCTTCCAGTGCTGCCACATATATGCTTAGGAATGTACGCGAAATCAGACAGACGGTATGCACTCCCAGCAGTCCGGTCTCATAGCACAACGGCCTCGGTATCATGATCTTGAGCAATTGTTGCAACTGTGCAACGAATTCCCAATTCAGACCCGGCTGCACTTCGAGGTTCTTTCTCTTTGATTCGACAAGCAGTTTCTCAGCTTCGGCAAATTTTGAGTCCTCATCGCTTAAAATGTTCGTCTGTTGTTCGTCTTTTGTGTTGTTGTTCTCTATGTGTTTGCCATTTTGTGTTGTTTTCTCTTTTTTTGGCGACTTGTTGATGGTCTTTCCTGAATCACCGGAAAGGTTCTTCTTGATGATGGGATATGTCATTTTCAGTGTGTACGCAAAGATCGCAGCACCGACCAGTGCTCGACTGAAACCGTGTGTGGTGCCGCCCAGTTCTTCATATTTTTGAACAACTTGCTCGTAGTATTTAGACAGGACTGCCATAGTTGGGCTTTTTGATGCAAATTGCTCCTGGAAAACTGTCTATAGATTGGAATTTCTCTTCTTCTTTTTTTTTTTTTTTTTTGTTTCTTGTCCTTGGAAGTGCAGATTGTGGTTGCAGTCTTTTAGTTTTTAGTTAATACGCATTGTATCCGTAGATGTATAAGCCTTTTGTAAGTTCCACAAAGGATAGAGAAGAACTGTTAATAAAAAGAGGTGTTAGTGCCAATGGAACCCGCAAATTCCGTAACATGATTGTGATTGCCTTTTATTTTGCTTAAATTTTGCTCACAATATAACAAATAAAACGAATTTTGCCTTATTTCGGTAGGCTTTATTTCACGTCACCTTTTTATGGCTTAATTCTATCTAAACTGAGGTTTTTCTAAAACGCACTACACTAAAAAATGTCCACTAGATGAAAACAGGCAGCAACAGCCCGTAAAAGAACCTTTGTTCTAGCTTCTCGTACAACCTTCATTTGTATGACGATTTTCTTATTTCTGCAACCGTTTGCCTATCCACCTGTTGTCAGTGAGTTTTGTTACCCCCGTCTGGAGAAAATCTATTGATTTTCTCATCACTTTCAATTATCGGCCGGCTTCGTGCAGTGGAGCGAAAAATGCAATTTTCCCTCATTCCGACCTTCACGCTTTGATTGAATTACATTTCAACTATAAATAACAGCAATGGAATGCGCACGGCTTTTACTGATGACCTTGTCAGAAATCAAATTACTTGCATCATTTGCTGTAAGTGCAGCCGCATCAGTGCAAGAAAGTCACTCTGTGCGGAAATTACAATTAAAATGTGAAGCGATGCATCCTTTAACAGTAGGTATATAATATTTATGAAGGCGATCCCTGACAGCGACATTTAATAATTTAACCAAACCTTGTTTAATGATCAAGAAAGAAAGTACACGTCTTAAGGACTAGGCGCAGGGTCATAAGTCCACAGGCCAAAAGTCCACAATGGACTTTTGACCCATCTAGATGACCCAAAAGTTCACAATAATTTGGGCCATAGGTTCACATTATAAAATGGAAGTAGGCCATAAGTCCACAATTATCCATATGACAAAAAGAGTTGTTTTAACAACTCAAAAAGTATGGGAATGTTTGATAGATGCCGTGAAATAAGACCAACTTCTAAAAATGTACCTTATTTCGCTCTTAAATAGTGTAATAAGGATAACTTCCAACAGTTGGTCTTATTTCACTCCCACAAAGTGCAATAACGCCAACAAAATTTGAGTAATAAGAAGAACCTTGCACCCACCCCGTAATCCATCAGTAAACCTAAGCAGGGGGGTTGCAGAATACAGAATTCATAGTTTGAAAGCGCAATCTTAAAATGATTGCAATGCTGGAGAAGTGTGTCTTGTGGGTTTTGGAGGCAAGCACCGCAAATGAGGTCATCACTAGAATTTTTAGCTTCGCTTTCAAGCTCGTTGTCCTCTTCTTCACCTTCTTCATCCGTGAACCGTGAGCCATAAGACCACAATCAGTGAGTCAAAAATTCACAAGATTGATTTGTGGACTTATAACCCACCTAAGTGGGTCAAAAGTCCATTGTGGACTTTTGGCCTGTGGACTTATGACCCTGCGCCTAAGGACTATTCCCATAAGAGCGAACTGCGAACAAATCATTTAAAATTGCTATTTGTTCTACTACCAAATGATTATGATTATGTTTTATTAATCTTACTATTGATCTAAAAAAGGACATGAGTCAATTCATTTCTATAGCGAAAGCAATAACAAATGCAACTGTCACACTTTGAAATCTCGTTGGTTCACTAACTCTTTTAATGTGGGGCGGCATAGAATTCCAAAGACGAGTAGCGTTAATGAAAAACTGGCGCTCAGATGTCAGGGAATCATAACTTTCATAAAGGCGTGACGGTTGGTGGGTAAACAGTATATTAGAAAGCAATGTTAAAGTTCGTAGTTCAAAGTAGCTTTCAATTGGCATATTGAGAGGCCGAGTAGAAAAACTCGACTCTCTATCGTATCCAAAAATATAACGAATAGTGCTATTAAATCATTGAGACACGTAACGGCAACTACTGAAAATATCACAGCCGTAGGCCAAGATCGCCAAAATTAAGGACTTCACTAGCATAGCACGCGTTTTTAAGCAAGCTAATTCAAGCAACTGAAATACAGACGCACCCTTAAAGTATATTCTTGCATTTGCTTTACAATCATATCCAGAGAAATCCACATTCGAGACAACAGGAGCAAACGGAAATGAAATAAGAGTTATGTCTTAAGGCTGGTACGCTGATCGAGTGAAGTGAAATTTTCACTCCTCTCCAAAAAGTGCTGTGAAATAGAGAGTGAAATATTTTGTTGGAGATTTTAGTTGGAGAAATTTATGAAGGGTGACTGAGCTCAAAAAAAAATTGTTTTGTGGCAGTTCAAGAAAACAGCTGGAAGAAACAAATTGGAAACTTCACTTTTTGTGAATCATGTGATACCTACAGTAAAATGTATTGACCTATTGGAAGACATTCATCCGTTATCGACCACAATAACAATAAGTTTTTGCCATAAAACCAAATTCTACAACCAGTATGGACCTACGGGCACCAGTTGTGGGTATGACCGCTCCAAACGTATTTCTAAAAAATTAAGATCTTTCAAAAGTATTACAAAGGAACAAAGTCATATTCAATGCACAACGCTGATCTAGATATTGAATCAGTATAGAAAGAAGTCGAACAAGTTCCTTAAATGCACAACGCTTCTCAACCACGTTAGCTAAGAAACAACCGAATTATTAAAGGCAGTGTAATCAGGAGATTAAGGCGGATAAAACATGTTGATCTATAAAAACTAGCTAAGTCAATATATTTTTTAACAAACTAGTTCAGATATTCTACAAACGATTGATCTTTCGATTAGTCGAACGGCTAGGCGCAATCACTGTCGGTTGTGAAAAGTCAGTGCCCTTGGTAGGTGTAGGTCGGCTGAAAGGTCCTCCCTATTATCGAAGCATCTCTCGGTCTCGCATACCTTCTAGCTCTCGAATGACTTTCGATGATTTTCCCTTCCAGCGAACCTCCAAACACACAAAAAAAAATGTTTCGTATTTTGTTCATGACAATTTTAACAGTTTTCAATTTGGCAAATAATGTCTGATTTGTAAAATAAAAAGGACAGTCTACAAATTTAAACAATTAACAGTGCATGTAAATAATACATATTTTTAAAGATCATCTGCTGGTATTGCTTGAACAAAACTGGGTAGAAAAATATTCTAGAGGCACCCTGCTTATGGAAAAGGCCATCCGTGCCACGAACTATTTGTACACATAACATTATCGCACTATATTCAATGAAAAAACAATTTTATAAGTGCGAAACACTTATTATTCTCTTAAGGAAATATCTGAAATTCCAATAAATTTCTAAACCGCATCCTACAAATCATTTTTCACGCTGAAATGTCAAAAAATTAATGCGACGGACAATAAAATCCAAGTGAAATAGCTGCGGAGAGATTTTAGTATCGCCACCTACGACTCAGTTTTTGAAGCGATATTTTCCACTCGAGCTGCGTACCGCCTAGTGAAATTTTCATTAGGAAAATTCATTTTGACATTTCGCAGTGAAAAATTTGTATGAAAAATTGGATTTCACTTGAACTGCGTACCAGCCTTTAGCACTCCATATGCCTTACCTACAGTGGTGATGTGCTGGTCTCATGTGAAGTTACGGTTGAAAACAACTCCGAGGTTCCTAGCCGATTCAACATATTCAATATTTATGCAATATGCATTATTAAATATAATTCGTGATAAGTCAAGTTTGCTTTTATAGATAAAACCAAGTACTTAGATTTTGATGGGTTAATAGCGAGACCATTAAGTTCAGCCCAGTAAGAAACTTTCTCAAGATCGTCATTCATGCAACAAACACCATTTTCAATGAGACGGAGATTACAGCTGTAGTACATTATCAGCATATGAGACGAACAGTTTTCGAAGATACTCGTACAAGGAATTTCATTTACATACAAGAAAAACAATAAAGATCCTAGTAATGAACCCTCTGGGACACCATTACTATTTGGAAGAAAGTCTGGTTGGCTATCACCTTATTTTACAGCTCGCATTCTGTTAGTATGGTAGGATAATATAAACTTCAGGCGAAAAATGATTAGCCCGGTGAAGTTTATCTGCAAGTTTGCTATGTAGTCGAATGCCTTCGAAAAACCAAGGAGAACAAGGAAGCTTACTATGACATTCAACAGAGCAGTAACCATTGCTATACGCTTTTCACGGAAACCACTTTGTTTTAAGGTTCGAAAACTTTCGAAGGGAATGGTAAAATGGAAATTGAAATTTTCGGGTTTTGGCAAAATTCTATCCAATTTCCAATCTATCCAATCGTTCCAATCTCCAGTTGTTAAAGTGGTACTACATAAATGAGTAACGTACGGAAGAACTAACGGAAGAATCAGTTTCAGAAAAGTAGGGTGCATTTCATCCAACCCAACGCGTATTCGTATTAGACTGTTTCAGGTCTTATTTAAAAGATAGGTCGCAACGAGTGAAGTTAAATAAAATTAGAAACAAAAATAAAATCTTCAATTTGGGAGTACCCCAAGGTCTGTTTTGGGACCAATTCTGTTTCTAATTTATATCAATTCACATCTTGCACTGAATTTTAAAGGTTCACCTACTGCTTTTGCTGATGATATTGGTTTTTCTTATGGGTAGAACTGTCCTTTAGATCTAGTTTCTGACATAAATTGGGATCTACGTTTATTGAGAAGCTGGTTTGCACAATTTGACTATAAGCACCAAAATTAAAATAATGTTTTTCAGTTTCTCGTCACCAAATTATTTTGAAACTTATGTTTTTCATCACGCACCTGACTGCCTAACATACAAACTTTCTGATTGCAACTGTACATTTTCTTTCACATTCTGTGACAGTTTAAGAAAACATACTTTCGAGAACATTCTCACATCGAACCGTTACAGATCCAAAACGGGGATAATGGAACTCATGTTCTATCAAAGTTGAAGAGGTCTCGGTGATGTGTACCTACAGAGGGGTGCACGTAGGTAGGGAAACAAACTTCCTGTTCAACAAACTACCATCAACATTTTCAATACGACTGTATTTGGGCTTTCCAAACCCCATGTTGCGCAAGTTATTCCAGAACTGTTTACCATTTACTGAAGAAGTACTTAGTTTGCTAGAAAATATACGAGTCTTCCAAGCGCAAATTTCCATAACAACCTTATTACGGAGCGAATGATACAGTTGCTTGAGCTCAGAAAGGCATCACGTTACCTCATTAAGACCCGTATTTGGTAGGTTAACCAGGGAGGATTATCCAAATCACAGGGCTTGGTTTTAACAGCTAAATTTTTATTAAAGACATAGGATATGTTTCCGGTAAGAAACCTGCTCACTCGACGAAAGCATAGAGACCATATTTTCCCACAGTATGCTTTTGACATCATCTTCAAGTAAATAATGGTCAATTTGTTTAAAATCGCGATAGCTGTAGGGTGTCGGTCGCAGTGGCTTAGTGGTTAGTGTGTTGGACTACTAAGCGAGGGGTTCAGGTTCGAATCCTGCAAAAACCCAATTTTCCAACTCGGGGTTTTTTCACTGCGCCACCTCTCGCGAACGTCTGACAAACATCCGAGAGTATAACTGTCATGAAAGAGCTTCTCAATTAGCCGTTTGGAATCGGCATAAAATTGTAGATCCCTTCCATTCGTTCCAAAAATGAAAACTCACACAAAACGAATGGTTGCGAGAAGCTAGGCCTAGGGGGCGCAGGGACATAAGTCCACGAGACATAAGTCCATAATGGACTAACGTCCCACTTCGGTGGGACATAAGTCCACTTTTTCATTATGGACTTATGTCTCATCGAAGCGGGACATAAGATCCGAAATTGTTTTGTCGAAGATGGGACATTAGTCCAAAATTTTACCATAGATAATATTTAGCAAAACGTCGTGGATCTCCAATAGGCATCGAATACTTCAAATTAGGCGCACGCGAGTTGCTACCATTGTATTATGAAATGTGTATGGGGGGGCATGCTGCCCCCCTGCAACCCCCCTGCTTGGGTTTACTGTTGGATTACGGGGTGGGTGCGAGGTATTTTACTTATATTTTTTGTTGAATTTTAAAATAGTTGGGTGGGACATAAGGCCCAACATTTTTGCTTTGGACTTATGTCCCGCTTCGATGAGACATAAGTCCATAATGAAATTTTGGAGTTATGTCCCACCTAAGTGGGACATAAGTCCATAATGGATTTATGTCCCCTGGAGTTATGTCCCTGCGCCTACTCCCTACGGACCTGTTGCGCCAAAAATTATTATTATTATTAGCTGTAGGGTGAACTCAAAGCTAAAAATAAGAAAAAAAGCTCATGTTTTGAGAAACCATTCGCAGAAAGCTGATAATACATTATTAGTTTCACTGAATAAGAACAAATCAAGAAGAAGAATAAAAAATTCGGTCGAACTTAGCCTTTAAAATGATAGAAAAATTCGTTCGAACCTAACCTCCAAAATTAAACTGAATGGCCGGTATCTGCGACAAAAAAAAAAACAGTTTTCATATACATGAAATGTCAGACTACGAATATTCGCTTGCTCCAATGGATGGTGGCTTAATCCAAAGTCGAGCAAGTTGACCGGTTCACACCATTCAAAGGCGATTCAAACGAATGACCCTCTCAAGTCGGATTGCTTCATAAAAAGCTGTTTTTATAAATTCTTGCTCTTACCTTCGGTTACTGTTTTCCCTAAATAATCAAGTATAGGATAGTCCTACCGACTGTAAGAAGCTGCTAGATTATTTCTCTGGCTGGGGCCAACTCCGTTAAATTGACAGTTCAATCCAGGTGACTATAACCGCAAAAAGCGTTGCCAGGCAGCTGGGACGAACATTAGTCCACTCATGTTCCCTCTAAGAAAAAAGTCTTTCAACATCCTTTGATAGAAAAAAAAAGTTATTGTCACTTTCAGCCTTCAGACTCAATATTTTCTAGGTAACATTGGAGAATTTTAGATAGAAAACGCCGCCATTGAAGTACGTAAAAACCGTAAAATGTCACTAAGCACGATTATTGGTATAGCGCTGTATAATTTATTTGAAAACCCGGCCAAAACGGCTTACAACAAGTTTAGGACAAATTTTAAACAAACAGACTTTTGTTCCGTTGAAGAATTAACAACACTGTGATCACTATCATCTGTCACTAATTACTGCTGATTTGCATTTAACAATCACATCCTGACCAGGACAAAATGAATCTGAACGAGGCGCCAAAACAGGATTGACCGACAGACCAAACAAAAGCAACAAACCAAGAAAACTGTTATTATGTGAAAGGCGAATAATAACGCACAAGGCCTAAGCACCGCAGAAACGAATACTGGGAACAGATATGTCTCAGCAGAGAACTCATTCCCGATTCACGTTGAAGAGCGTATTTGCGTCTGCGTCTTGTTGTACTTGTTTTGCAATTAATTTGAAACTTGTTTTCATTTTGCACATGTCACTCTATGCTGCCTACAAGCACTTTGAATCTATTCGCATGTCAATCAGCAAACCGCTCGTCTTTGTACACACACATGTTTTGTTTCTTGGTGATGCAAAAACGCGATGCACCAACAAGAAGCACCATTAAACTTTAACCCCAGTGCCCTGACATCGTTTTAACCACAGTAAGAAAGACTCCGCTCAAAAGTTATGTAACATTACGGGGCAGACATTTCAAGTTTTCACAACATTCAACAGACACCAAACGACCCCGGATATCTCATCTCAACTTAATGGAAACCATAGCTCTTCGTTTTTATTTTTAAGTTCTCCTTCATTGTAGCGTTCATTATTTAATTAAGTGGTTCCATTACAATGGTCGCGTTAAATTATTTCTTTATCACTGTTATTAAGTGTGAGTGCTTGCTTGCTTTTTGTTTCGTATAATGCGGTTTAATTGGCAGCGGCGCAATGTCAGGGTCATTGGGCTTGAATGAGTTGAAATGCTTCTCAGGTGCTATTAGACACCAGTAGAGGTAGGTGCTCATCTTTTTGTTAAAGCCAATTTAAAGTAGTTCATGGTCAATGGCAACCGGTAAAAATTGAGGTGAACTCTTGTGATTAATGTTGGTAGGACGCCAAAAACTGCTTTCTGACATTTAATCATTTAATGGCCTCAACCAGCCTTATACTCTTCAGGCGGCTTGGTGCACGACTTGTTGCGGTCCCCTTCCAATTGAACCCGCGCAGAGATCATTGATATCCACATACATAACACATGTTTCATCTTTTTTTTATTATTTTTTTATCTTTGCATTGAAATCAACAAGTACAAGTTTTTTTCCAGTCATGCTAGAGCCCTTGTTTGTAGGTAACCTCCAGTAGCTTGTTGAAGAAATAAAGTGATATCATTTTCAAATTGGCGGAAAAAACACGCCCGCACTGATAAGTACGCTAACGACTGTCAATTTTGGTTCTTCAAGCGATCATCAGTCTGTCACACTGTAATGTGCTCATTGCAATGAAGGAACAGAAACACTTTTTCTCAAAAGCGAAGAACTTTTCAAGCAATTCCCACTTCCTCCCGGTTCCTTTTCTACTGCCTTCGCTTTTGGTCGGCAGTACTGCCATTTTCGGTTGCGTTTCACCGTCGACCTTCGAAACTTCGGACGCAAAACGATTCTAGTTCCGCTCTCTCGAATTGCACGTCGGCGTCGAGTCGTGCATGTGCAATCGATAAGCACAATCGCAACGACTACCTTGAAGCGTAATATTTCCCATTGTTCGCCAAGATTGCTAAATATTCTTCTTTCTGAACACAATCACTTCGATGGAAAAACAAAACGATACGACGAACAGAAAAATCTCACCGAAGCACGTGCGGTAATAGCATAGCGCCGCCATCGGATGCGCTCCAGCAACCCTCTTGTAAAATCAGCCCACCGTATAACCAACCTCCTATTTAGATAGAAATTGTAAATCGAAATTGAAAGTGAAACCTCTCAAGTTGATTTCGAAAACCATACACAACCTGTCTCTGATTCTGTTGGCAAAAGAAATATGCAAAAAACCTCTCTCAGACAGTACAACGACCCATACCGGACGATGTCACAAGGAATGCGTTGACTTTCCAGCCAGCCTCTACATCCGATCATAGCTCACTTTGTTTGGTATTGCGCTACAGTACAAAACTAGTCAAGCAAGGCAACATTAGAGCCAATTTATCAATTAGCCAACTGGCTACCTATGCAGCAGCTACCACTTGCGTATTGCCAAATGTACAAGAATATACCAGCCTTCATCCGATCCCCTGCAGGCACGACGGCGAAGACGACGACACCGATCTGTCTCTCAAGTACGTGCATTTGCCAAGAGTGCTAGATGCATGAGGTATACTACACACACGACTAATGGACCAAGTTAGTGCAGTCCATTGGCATTTTGGGTTGCCCGATGAGAAATCGCTTGAGAAAAAGAAATAAAAAAAAAAAACTGTGTGCACTTTTATGATTGCGAAAATTTGCAGTTAACATTGTTTTTTTTATTTTTATGCGCATTTCGAGTGAGTGGAATGCCACTTACCGTTGATGACTTGAAGAGATTGTTTCTAATAAATCAGGTTCAGGCCAACTTTGACATTCTACGAGTATAGTGTTGCAATCACTTATAATGTGAGCAACGAGTTGCTTTTACTGCATGAAAAAGTACTTGGAAATTTCTAGGAAGTTGTCTGAGGGACCCAACAATAAAATTTACATAACCGAATGTTGAGAGGGGATAGGTTGAGGCCTTGTATGAATCTGTTCTCCTCGGAAGAATAAGTCGACTGCTGGTCAGTTTTGGTAAAACTTGAAGTCAATGAATAAAATTGGTGTGATTAACCAAATCCCAAACTGCCAAAAACAGAACAAAGCGTCCCACTATAGCGTCCCACTGAAGGTTTCTCTTTGTTAAGCGTTTCATTTATTTCATATGAAAGGAAAACTTCTCACTCCATTCGCACAAATGGAAGAAATCGTTCCACAAAACTGGTCCATTCCGTTTAGTGTTCCATTCCATCCATTATAAAACGAAAATGTCCCATAGATTTCAATCCGTCAAAAAACTGATGCTACCGGAAAATAACGAGTTAGGCCCTAGTTATAGCCATACGTAAAATGCAACAGAAAAAGTGGGAACAGTATGAAAATGATTTTTTTTTCGTTTGTGCGGTCATAGCCAAAATTGCATCAGAAAAATGTTTCCCTATGAAAACAAATACAACAAATCAACCACAACTGATTGGATTCCATCAGAAAAAAAAAATCCTGTGCCTTGATTTTGTGCGGTTTTTTCCGCAATGGCGGTGTCGGAAAGGGTTCACGTATAGGCGGATTCTATAAATGTGTGAGTGATGTCGCGAACTGACAACTTCCAATTTTTCTTGTTCTTATATCGCTTTGTTCCTGCAAATTCCAGGCGAGCTTTCCCACACGCCACCTTTTTAGGTAGCGAGAAGGATGTCGGATGAGAAGAAATGACAACAGCGTGACCGTTGTGCGAAAATTTGGTACCTTTTTCGAGGACACTAATACAATTTGTTGATCCTTTGTTCCTTTTTATTATTTGGAAAATTCACATTTTAGGACTATTCGCATGAGAGCCAAGGCGAACGAACTACGAACAAGCGAATTTTTTTACACTTCAATAACGTCAATCATTGTTTAATGTTAAATGCGATAGAATTTTTTCATTCGTGGGTTTGTGGATCCGCGAATGTTTTATGTGGATTGTGAATAAAGTGTGACAATTCGCTGCAAGAATTTTCAATTGCTGTAATAATTGTAAATTGAGCTATTTAAATCGATTGAGAGTCCGATTTTTTTTTAGATTAGACTTAAGATTAATTTAATATAAGGCTTTGGTGGTAAATAGTATACAAATCAATTTTCAATTCATAAATACAATTAAATTCATTTGTTCGCAATTCGCGCTCATGTGAATAGTACTTAAAAAAGTTTTCAAAAACTGTGATTTCAAAATGAATATGTTTAAAAAAATAACGCGTAAATAGTGTAAAGCCGGCTTATACTTGTTAAATATTGGGAGAAAATACTGAATTTATGTAACAGCGTCAGAAAAAGGCACACAAAACTAAATTGAAAGAGATCTTAAAAGTAGATATAAAAATGAGTTGATATAATTTATAAACAAAATTCAATTAATTTTTTATATATTTATAAATAAAAATCTGTTTTGGGTTTATTTATAAAAGAAACGTTGTGAGAGAGTGATCTTTTTACATTCTATATTGTATTGTGAAACTAAAACCAACATTTATAACCTTTCTCTAACAATCCGGGAGATCGTTGCGAAATTGTGAAAAGCAACAAAAAAAAAAAGAGCTGTGAAAGAAAAAAAGTGTCATTTCTAAAGCTACTCTGCAATTTAAGAATTTTCGCACAATATTTAACAATTGTTGGCTCTCCTAACACTATAATCGTGTTCTGATAGACAGCACCGTTATATTTTATAGAAAATCAATTGGAAATCACAGCGTTTCTAAAATTCCCAAAGTGAATTTTCATACTAAAAAAAGGGAAAAAGTAGCAACAGATAGTATGAGTGAGGGTCCTCGAAAAAGTGCCAAATTATTGCACTACGGTCACGTTGGTCACAGCGCGCGGCCTCACTCACACACTCAAATCCGATTCGGAACGTTCCCTAGCGACATCGCCTCAAAAACCGCACAAAATCAAGGCACTGATAGATGGAACAGTAAAGAAATGAAATATTTCAGTGGAATGATCTGGGTTCTTGTTGTGGAACTGACTGAGAAGTAGATCGGAAAAAGTTTTTCGTAGGGAAAAATGTATAAATTATTTTTCTAGAAAATTTAAAGATCATTTGCTAATTTTTTTTTTGATAGACTAACTTTATAATTCATAAGCAACATTTTAAGACCAAAATTGAGTTCAACCATTAGGATTAAGTGGTCAACGTTTCGCCTTACAGAATCTGACCCCAGACGTCCGCTTGACGCTGTTTTGTACTCAAGTTTTCGTCACTTGTGAATTTACTCCATTTTCACCCCACTCATTTTTTCACTCTGCTATCGCTACAAAAATAATTTATAAGAGCAAAGTTGAAGAAATGAAGGTCCCAATTAATAATTTTGCATTGACTTTGTAAAACTAGCTTCAACTCTTAAAAATGGTCACTAATGCCGTTCATCTTTCTTATCGCTTAAAGTCGTTCTTAAAATATGTTTATAAAATAAATACGGTTGCATATACTTGACTGGAGAATTGAAGTCTACGCAACAACGGAGGGTATTTTGAGGCGAATTACAATTGATTGATATTTTTCAGGCTCACTAGGGAGACTCTTCTAGTCTTTTTGAACAGACTTTTCTGCACACTGAACTGAATTTAACTAAACACTTGAGTGCAAATTTGTAAGTAATTTCGAGTCGCACCTTCAAGTCTTGTAATGCGCTTTGCATTTGCATTCAAATCACATTTCTGGGATTCCCTCTTCCCCCTTGCCGATTAAATTTCATGACTATGGGGAAAAACTGAGATTCACTTCAAGCCCGATAAGAATGTTCATGTGTAACCGCAGCAGCTTTGTATATTTATTTAGGAAATACAAAGTTTTATTCTCAGCACGCTTGATAGGAAATCTCCCACAACACCACTGATTACAACATCAGTCGGAGATATTGAGAAGCCGTACGTTCTATACCGGACGACGAGCTGAGACTGCACTCAAATCATTGCATTTGATAAGTCGTTCCAAAACAAAAACCAAACACCCTTTCGAACTGCCAACAACTTTTTTCTGTGACAACCAATTTGACAGCTGCTCGGAATAGTAGTCGATAATGAGAAACCAATACAGAGACTCCGCGGTCCGCGATAACAATAAGTATTTTTTAGTGTCCAGGCTAAGTTCTCCGAACTCACAATGGCGAAATTTTCCATACATAATAATTGCATATTATGACCTACAAAATATATAAGATGAAGGTAAAAAATGAGTATTAGTAAGGAGCACTGTTTTTTTAAAAGGTTTGTTGTACAGCGTTTATTCCGGCGGCATCCAGTTTTAGACAGTAGACTAACGTCTGTTAGTAATTTCCGGGAGCCGATTAGTTTTACCAAACACGGATACCTGCAGGCACTGTAGGGACGGTATGACCCTGACCCACCTTCATTGTGAATCCCAGTAGAAGATATAGCACCTCGGAAGGTACTTCAGCAAGTTGGTCTCTCAAGCTTAATTGACACCATATTCAGGGTTTTTATTTTTAGGGAAAATTGAGCGAGCCC
The DNA here is from genome assembly GCA_949126925.1 of Cheilosia vernalis. Taxonomy (NCBI): domain Eukaryota; kingdom Metazoa; phylum Arthropoda; class Insecta; order Diptera; family Syrphidae; genus Cheilosia; species Cheilosia vernalis. The sequence goes on along the minus strand of OX421363.1, from coordinate 17,154,755 downwards.
TAGTCTTCTGTTATGATCTCACAACCAATCGTATGACATAAATTTCCTCCATCAGGGACAACTGCACCAAGCTGTGAAATTTTCTAAACTCTCCGGTACCGTGTTCAGAAAACAATATTACCAACGCACATTTGTCAAAGAATTCCGTTTTCCACGGGCTTACTTGATGCGTGTTGGACAACCGAGCGGGGTGTCTCACAAATGCCATCTTAAGCTTGTTTTTTTCACTGCGCCACCTCCCGCGAACGTCTGGCAAACACCCGGCAGTATAACAACTGTCATGGAAAAAGCTTCTCAAATTGGCCGTTTGGACTCGGCATAAAATAAATTATAGATCCCAAAAATTAAGAACTCACACAAAACGAATGGTTGACTATTTCTTTTATATAATATAATATATATCATTTAACCGATTGTCTCTTTCCGAACTATAGCTCTCCAGTCGAAATGGGTATACCTCGGTGAAGTACAACTTGAATTTATTGTATGTATCGATGTCTTGCTTTGTATATCATCGATACCCATCAACCTTGAAATTGTGTTCAATAGTTATTTTAATGCACTCACTATATTCGTGTTTCGAGTTTCGCGCTGCTAAGCCACTTGGTTATTTCCAATTCGAGACTATTACGCGCAATTTATTGTTGTAGCTACCATCTTGCGGGGAACGCAACAAATCACGGAATGCAACTTGTAATATAAAAAATAAATAAAAGCACACACTTTAGGAGTTGGTGCGGCCAGCAAATAAAGCAGCCGTTCCAAGCTCTCGGACGCCTTAGGCCGTAATAAAAATCGAGGAAAGTGTGCAAATCAACGATACCTTTCTCAGTCCCTATCGGACTACAACGATTATTGTTTTCATATTTATTATTTTGCACGGATTTAGATAAAGAATTATCAAGTGGCTTTTATTGCTTGCGCTATATGCGGATAATCGCCGTGAGATACAGCTCTCAAAAAGGGCGTAAAGTCCAGCCAACTGAATTTGGACTTGAATTAGTTTCCCGAAAGGTCGGTTTGGTTTACTTTTTTTTGGCCTTTAATCTCCCAAGGTCCAAATGTAATCGAAAGAGATTACAATCAGTTCAGTCGGTAAATAAAATATTAGCTTGTTTTGTTGGCCAAGAGAGCATGCGAAATCTGCAGGAGTAAGTTATTTTATTGAATAAGATAAGACCTTTTTAATTTATTTCAAAAAGGGAAAAGGTTGCTTTTCATTTTTAAATTCTTTTGGCCGATTTCGCTCTTGGCGTATACTGTGCTCCACTCTTGTACGGCGAGTTTTTTTGACGAGTGACTCACTTCGAGTATTTCCGCCATACCAATAATCATTTTTAGTGTCCAGACTAAATTTTTCGAACTCACAATGATGAAATTTTCCATACAAAATTGCATATTGTGACCTAGGAAATATTTAGTGTGAAGGTTAAAAATAATTATTGGTAAGGCCCTTTGTCTAAAGTACGAGATGTTTATTTTGGGCAGTAGTCGGTGGTATGGGAGTCATTCCCTCTGTCTTTGAACTTCGGACCTGAATGGCGGCGTCCGACATCCTGTGGAATGGCCATGCTGAATGAAGGTCTTTGTAGAATCACATCGCTAAAAATTAAAGAGGCTTAAGCCAAACAGCTTCATTATGAAAAAACAGTTTTGACGAACGAGCTAGGCTGTATAGCCCATTCTCATATAGTTCCCCTCTATATTTTTTGCTAAGATGAGTTAAGTCTTTCTATTTTCGAAGGACAGATTGTTCCTTAGTTTTCAATGGGCCTAACCAATAAACATTTTTAGTTTCGACTCTAAGTTTTAAGTAACATTGGCTTTATTTTCCATACAAATTTCGCTTCCTTAATTTGAAAATCCAAAAATTTGTTATTAGTACGGCGCAATGTGGTTATGTGGTTCTTTTAAGCTACAAGTGGATCCAAAGACACCAGTCTCTCACCTGAGAGTACATTGGTACAATTTCCAAGCACGCATGACAAGCAAACAAAAGCCTGAGACCCGTAATATTAAATTTAGTGAAGAAAATCCATCATCACGAGATACCAATAATTGTGATCTTAGCACTTCATCTTGATAGAGCTCAATCCTTCGCAGACGTTCCTATATACAACAAATGGAAGGGAAATTGACCACTCCAGTGTCTTTTAATGCGTTCATATGACAATTGTGCCAGAATGATTGCAAAACTCTCCATGGAAGGTGGTTGTGGTGTATGCCAATCGGTTCCAATCAAGCAATAAATTTGTAAATGCAAATTGGACTTCCCAATCACTTTAATTTATTTGTTTTTATTATATTTGTAACCCCTTTATTCACAAGGCAGGGAGCTGAAATTCGGTAGAAAACAAATGACGTTTCGCACTTTCAAAGTTGATACCACTCTTTTTAGTTTCCCGGCTAGATTTTACGTACTCACAATGGCGAAATTTTCCTCATATAATTCCCCATTGTGACCTACAAAATATTTAGTGGATGTTGGAAATGATTATTAGTAAGGCCCACAGTGTTGAGCCTTGAACTTAGCGCAGTATGCGATATCAGTCAGTGGGGACGTTCAAGTATCTAGTTTAGTAAGTCTTAAAGTCTGACAGATGGCTGACCATTTTCCACATATAATTCCCTATTGTGACCTACAAAATATTTAGTGGATGTTGGAAATGATTATTAGTAAGGCCCACAGTGTTGAGCCTTGAACTTAGCGCCGTATGCAATATCAGTCAGTGGGGACGTTCAAGTATTTAGTCTGACAGATAAAATTCCCCATTGTGACCTACAAAATATTTAGTGGATGTTGGAAATGATTATTAGTAAGGCCCGCAGTGTTGAGCCTTGAACTTAGCGCAGTATGCGATATCAGTCAGTGGGGACGTTCAAGTATCTAGTTTAGTAAGTCTGAAAGTCTGACAGATGGCTGACCATTTTCCACATAATATTCTCTATTGTGACCTAAAAAATATTTAATGGATGTTGGAAATGATTATTGTAAGGCCCACAGTGTTGAGCCTTGAATTTAGCGCAGTATGCAATATCAGTCAGTATCTAGTTTAGTAAGTCTGAAAGTCTGACAGATGGCTGACCATTTTCCACATATAATTCCCCATTGGTACCTACAAAATGCTTAGAGGATGTTGGAAATTATTATTAATAAGGCTCACAGTGTTGAGCCTTGAACTTAGCGCAGCATGCAATATCAGTCAGTGGGGACGTTCTAGTATCTAGTTTAGTAAGTCTAAAAGTCTGACAGATGGCTGACCATTTTCCACATATAATTCCCTATTGTGATATAAAAAATATTTAGTGGATGTTGGAAATGATTATTAGTAGGCCCACAGGGTTGAGCCTTGAGTGGTGTATGCAATATATTTATATAACTTGTAAATCATTGATTTTTTTTTCAAAAATACTGATTTAGGTAGATCAAAAAAATGTGTTGTTCATTGAATGCAACTGGCACAGTTACTGCGTAGCGTCTGCGTCCATATTCGTTCCAGTACACCGTTATCATATATTTGTTTTCTTGTCGTTTTCTTGTATTTACTGTTTGTTGGGTTGGTAATTTATAAGCGCTGTCATCTTTGAAAGTTTAGAACAACTCTAGTTTGTGCAATTTTTTGATGGAAAGATAGGATTTAATATATTGTCACTTTGTTGTCGATGCGATCTCATCATCATCTTTTGAATGCTGATGTGCAGCATGTTGAATTTTTGCGGCTGCGGCGCATTTCCCCAAGCCATATCTCAAGTGCGATTCTACCAAGCCGAAGTAGCACTGCCGAAGAACTTCAGGTGGGCATTAACTGCTTAGATGAAGTAGAGCGTGGACGGATTGCCTTAGTTTTTTCGTCAGCGTGGTTATGTGATAGCTCCGTTTAAAGTTATAATCAACCATAACTCCCAAGTACCTGTACGTTGATACGTTTTCAAATACAGTAGAGCATTCGTCGTCGTCTTGAAGTGGTACGGTCATGGACCTTGTGCAGGAATTCCGAATTTATTGCTATTTCCTGCTTAAGAATATGTGGTGGACTGATGACTTTTTTTTGCGTTAGTAATGAGTCCATTGTCATGACAACATGACGGAGACTAAATTGAATTCTTTTTGCATAATTCTTTCCGCAGCCACAAAGTATTTGTGACTAACCGCAATTGCCGTATCGGCAGCACAGAGCTTTGCTGAGAGCTACTAGCAAGTCGTTCATATAAATGATGAAAAGTAGAGGACCCAGCTTTGACCCTTGTGTCACTTCATAGTTTGACAACTTCTCTTCGCTTACACTATTTTTGATTTTACCTCGGAATTTTTTATCTTTTAAAAAACTTTTGAATTATAAAAGTAACGATCCTCTTACGCCTACATTTTCCAGCTGATTTAAAATGTTTTCATGGGATAAGGTATCGAAAGCTTTCTTTAAATCAATGAAAAGTACAATTGTACGATGCCTTTTTTTGATTTGTATTTATTTTATTTGGCCTAAACCCGTATTGATTGCGCTTGCCAGAATTGGTATAGTCTTTTGGGAACAATATCTAGGTATATTATACAAGGTATTGTCCATTACCGAAAGTATTGATATCGGCCGATAGTTTCCGATTTTTATTCCATCTTTATATATTATGGGACGGAAAATTGATGTTTCTCGGGACGGTTGATTTCTCAAAGCTTATATTAGCCAGTTTTGCTACTACTGAAGTCAAAAAATTCGTATTATTTTTCAGGCCTTATGGCATCCTCAACAGCTGATTTATTCTCTTTCAATGAGAGGATAATCTTTAAGATTTCGTCCGTACTGACTTCACAGAAAAACATTGAACGCTGGACATTACTTGACGGACGACCGGAAACGGACTTATAATTACATATGTGCTGTGTTTGTGATATCAGTGACTAATTTGTCAGTAAACTGATTGGATATACCGTCAAAATTGTCGGTTGTAATGTTTTTTGCTAGGACATCATCCAAATTTACCACCTTTTCGCCAAGTATATTATTCACAGTTTTCCAGGTTTCACTTGGATTGTTTTTAACTTAAAAAAATTCCATGAAATACATTGATTTTGCGTTGTTTATTGAAATTATTTTGATACTGTTTATATTCGTTTTTGTAATTTTCGTTCCTGCGGTTGTTCTTATATCTCCGGTATAGTCGATCTCTCTCTAAACGTGCATTTCGTAACTCTTTTGTAATCCAATCTAAAACCCCTCGACCTTCTCGTACAGCAATCGGCTGCAAACAGCCAAACGGGTCATTCACAGATCCTCAACAAGTATGCGGGTAACAATATATGCACAGACTATACGACTACCCGCCTAGACTTCGAACGACCATTTGCCACTTACTTCCCCAGTAGAGAGGAATGGCATAACTTACAACCGCTCTCAAACGAACCAACTATACACATCTACACAGATGGTTCCAAGATGGATGTCGGAGTCGGAGCAGGTTTCTACTCTGAAAAACTTGGTCTATCCAGTTCAATCAGACTTCCTGACTACAGCAGCGTGTTCCAGGCTGAGGTTCTGGCAGTGACAACAGCTGCAAAACAAGTTGCAATGATGGCGATACCTCCTGCAGATATCACTTTCTTCATTGACAGCCAAGCGGCAATAAAAGCTATCTCTGCCGTGGAAATAAAATCAAAGCTTGTAAGTCGCTGTCGCGAAGAGCTAAAGGTTCTTGGCGCTCAGCACAATGTAAGAATCTGCTGGGTCTCCGGACACAAAGGAGTGCCCGGTAATGAAAAATCTGATGAGCTGGCAAGAAAAGGTTCACTACTTGATCTCAATCAAGCCGACACCACGGTATTAACTCCTCCCTGCAACCTAAAACAGGAAATCGAGAACAAAATACTGGCAGCGACGAATGATAGATGGAGTAAACTCGAATCCTGTGTCATAACCAGGAAAATGTGGCCAATCTACAACAAACAAGACAGAAAATATCCTAGAAATGAGGAAACAATCGTTATCCTCTCTTGTAGGCATTATTACAGGACACAACATGCTGAAATATCACAGCAAGAAAATTGGAATCAACGCTGATGACCTGTGCAGAGGATGCGGCGATGAGGATGTGCATGAGGACACACCACACTTTCTTTGCCACTGCCCGGCACTCTGTCACATCAGATACAGCATTCTTGAACACTTTTTCAAAGACCTGGAAGACCTCTCTGAGAAGTCTATAAAAGACATACACAGATTTATATCATCCTCGAGATGGCTCGACTACCCGGTTTCATAGGTTTCCACAGTATGAGGGTCATTAGAACCCCAAGGGCATCACAACGGATCTACATTGATCTAAGTGTGGCGGGCTCAGGTTCCCCCTGTCTCGCCTACCCGCTAACCTAACCTAATCCAATTGTACTCGTTTGACCTTCTTTTTCTCATTGTTGTTGTAGATGACGATTTGATAATTTGATTCAAGTGAGATTTGAAATTTTCATAAAATTCATTTACCTTAGTAATCTCATTTAAGGCTTCCCAATTGAATAGATTGACTTTTCTTGATGGTTCGTACCTGCAGATACATTCAACTTTTTGGTTTTCCTTAACTTCAATCTTTTCTAGTCAAGGAGTTCGTACACTTTGTACTTAGTTGACAGTTCGCAGTGAAATTGACAACTAGTTTTTGCATTCAAACTACATCCAGACCAATCTTGTCGGCTTAAAACAACTACACTTTTGAATATGTCCACTGACTTACTGCAATCAAATTGATTTGATCACACAAAAGTACAGCCGCAGCTACCCACAAGATTCTGTAAGGGTTTTAATACAGAAAAACCTGTTCTTTTCTGATTCGATGTTTGTTTTCTGCCATTTCGCTGAGTGTCAGTTCTAAGTTGAAATTTCGAACGGATTTTTTTTCTCGATTGCGCAGATTGTGGGACTTTGCGAACATTAAGGCCCATTTTAATTCTATTCACTCGAAGTTGAACACAACTTGGGAAGTTTCCCATATAAAAATCCCCAAGTTGTGTTCAACTTCGAGTGAATAAAATGGGCCTAAAAGTACCAACTTGCTGGCTTTTCGCAATAGTTCTTCAGGCGAGCTCGAGTACGGGAAAATATAACCAATTTAACGAAGCCATAATGGCGGAGTTTTCCATATAAATTTGCCCATTTTGACCTACAAAATCGCAAGTGCGGAGATTAAAAATGATTTTATTTATAAATTTTGTATTCACTTTCAGTAATTCATATTTTACTGGCAATAAAAAATGCGGAAATACAAGGCGGACCTAAAATCGCTGTGATCGTGAGCAGCGATGTGGAATTTGATATGACTCACATAAGTAACTACATTGACACTCACCTTTTGAAGAGAAGCTTGCATTGAAAAGAGGCAGAATAACACAGGGAATATGAGCAGCTTTCAGCTGATGATTTAAGGTAAATGTTTCTTTACCTTGTGTTTTTCTGAAGTTCATAAGTTCAATGGCGGTTCAATTTCGGTTCGGTTGAGGGTCTTTTTTTTTGGTTTGTTTTTCGGATTGTGTGCGCTTTTCTCAGCGATGACCAATTTCCACTAAAAGTGCTTGCATAAAAGTCCTCTCAGCTATGCGGACCACCGTAGACCTACTCATGATGATAAAAGGGGAATAGTGATTTCCTCGCACACAATCGCATCAGGCAGTGGCAAGGGTCATACTATGATTAAAATCTCCTAGCATCGCTTACTGTCATAATTAACTTTGAACTTCATCTGAGGTCGCCATTACGATGTGCGGTTCTAATGGAAGGCATTAAAAGCAGCAATCAATATAATCGCCAACTCTAAAACAATTACCTCACTTAACCAGTGTACATGAACCTAATCGACAAGAGTTCAATTGGCATGAGTAGGCTGAAAGGTGTAGCTATGCGATAACGACGACGCTCGTCTAAATATGACTTGCTGCAGAGCAGTAAAGCAGCTTATTTGATTCGTTATTTGCGTTTTTTTCAAATATCTACAGAGGTTAGTTAAGTTTAAACTCTGTTCGTCCCTATTTTTGCTTTATCTGTTTGCATGAAGTTTGTTTGCAGTTTCGAATCTTGCTGAAACAGTATCTGTTGTGGGAATATCTAACTTACCTAAATTCAGTCAATTCCTTCAGTTCGGACCATAGAGAGAGAAAACGCTAGGTCATTCATAATTTTTCATGTGCTTTTCACACATATAGGAGGGCTTCTGGAAATACAACAAATGCAAGGTTAGTTAACTGACAGAGTTGAACTGGACTCAGACGCATCTGAGGCAGTTAAAAAGGAAACATTTTGCTATCTAAAAGTCCTTCTCCGAACTACTGCAGCATTTTGTTTCGGTTTTTGCGCTTAAGGAACTAGCAAAGAAGACAAATAGATTCAGCTGAAACTTTCGGTTCTCATATGTGCACAGAGTGTGCTCGTGCATAATTCTGTACTGTAGCAATGTCTCTATTTTACCGCATGACCCATCAAAGATGTCTTTTTGCATTATAACATGATCGAAATGATTTTATCGCGTTTTTACGGCATCGCTCTTTACGTCTGTAAATAAATAGTTTGTGCTTCAGTTGGGTTTTTATTTTTGAAACGACTGGAAGGAAGTTTTAAATTGAATGACCAAGGCAAGGGATCTACACTTTTAAGCCGAGTCCAAACGGCCAATTGAGAAGATCTTTTATGACGGTATTACTCTCGGATCTTTGTCATTCGCTTTGTGCGAGTTTGTCTTTTTGGGACAAATGGAAGGGATCTACAATTTTAAGTCGAGTCCAAACGGCCACTTGAGAAGCCTGCCATTCGTTTCGTATGAGTTCTTCATTTTCGGGACAAAAGGATCTGTAATTTTAAACCGAGTACAAACGGCCAATTGAGAAGATCTTTTATGACGGTATTACTCTCGGATCTTTGTCGGACGTTGGCGACAGGTGGCGCAGTTTAAGATGCAATCCGCTCAGACCAGCACACGAACCACTGACATCTCTCTGTTGGGAATTATCTTCGAACTTCGACAGGTTTGCAATTTTCCTCAACAAGATCGCACATTTGGCTTAAAGTTTCCGAATTAAATTGCCAAAGCTTTAGGCTGTTCTGTAGATCTTCAAAGAGCTTTCTGTTGAGCTTTTGTTATCATCGCTTTATCTGTCCTTATATTTGTATCATTTCGTCGAATAATTTGCAGCCATCTCTCTGCAGCTTGATATGCAGTCAATCTAGCTCTTTACAAGCATCTTCAATTCAGGGCAACAACTGCCAAAATTAAATGAAATGAATCTGTTAGCAGAACTCTTGCAGTTCCTCTGCGACATTCATATAATTCGATTAGCAGAATTAACATTCCTATAACCAATAATAATAAATAAAAAAAACTGATATGAATACTATTTCCTGGTTAGATTAAACAGTTTTATGGCCCTTGCGTTCCTCTCAGCAGCGGTTATCTTTAGTATTTTCTCATTTTTTCAGTACACATAACAATAAACAAGTAGTACACTAATGGAAGCAAAGGTCATAACAGATTTCTGTGCTAAGTTCTTATACAGCGTTGACTGGAACATATTTGAGAATGCTTGCTCGCAGCGTGTGCTGGTCCGATAACAGGCCGTTGACTTTGAAACGCTGTTACTTTGATTTTTCCTCGACATTCCAATCGGAGGCACTTTAAAGGGGAAGTGCCAAATGAAATTACCAACATTTTATAAAAAAGGACGTTGTTTGTTTGTCAGAGACTTTGAACATCCGCTGGAGTATACTCGAAAGTGCGACAGATGAACGTCGGTCTTAGGTCATTTGCTCCGAGCTATGGGCAATTAGTCCGAGCAGATTTGGTGTAGATCTTCGACTGAAGTGATGTTGCTGTATTATTTGAAATACTGATCCTATTTCGATGAAGGGTAGGACATGCTTCCGCTTCTTGAGGTAGCAGAGTTCGCATGGAATCGAACATTTTGAAATTTCTCCTTCTTCGATTACATTTTACGTTTCTTTTTCACTGCGCCAGTTCTCGTCATCGTATGAAAGACATCCAAGGGTTTAAATGTTCTTTTGGACTCGGCATCAAATTGTAGATCCCTTCCATTTGTCAATCGAGAGAAGATTGTAACAAAGGAAATGGAGTTTATGAGGTACAACAGATTGTTATTTTTAGGTCAGCTAAGATCCCGAATAATATCGACAAATTGTGAGGAGGATCCAAACGAAGTTGGTAGTATACCTACTGCAGAACGAATTAACGCGAATAACGAAATACAAAAAAAAAAACATCTCAAATGACATACATACATGGTACAGTGAGAGACTACAAAGGATGAATTGGGATAGATACCGTGACATACGTAATCGGTATAAATTAAAAATAAGGAAAGCGAAGAACAACAGCATAAAGAATAGTATTGCAAATGCAAGCAACCAAAGTGTTGAATGAAAAAAAAAAAACTACCGATAAAAGATATATATTTCGACGGAGCCTGTGTTCACGGTGACAAAAACATCGCGTAAAAGTATCAGCGAAATTAATGAAACGACACCGTATCGTCTATAAGGCCCGACTATACTAACACATTATTTCGATTTAAACCTACTAATGTCCACAACATAGAAACAATAATAAAGTCGGTAAACCAAAAGAGGAACTTCCACTTTCTTAATGCAAAAATGATAATAGGTGCATTCAATATTATCGATGACACGCGGCATATTCCCTGAGACATGGAAGGAATCAATTATCACGCCAATAGAAAAAGTCAAAGGGACAGATAAATGCGAGAATTTCCGACCTACAAAGTCGCTTCCAATATACGAAAAAGTTTTCGAAAAAATTTTTAAGCATCAAGTAGAGGAGTACCTACCTCGGATCTAATAACTTGTTTATAGAAAATCAGTATGGATTTCGAAGAAAGCATTCATTCGAGTCAGCACTGAAAAATGTTTTAATTTAATTTTAATTATTTGGAAAAAGGAAATCGCTACAAAGAACTACGTATGGTGACTGTCTTTCTTGATTTAATAAGAGCGTTCGAAACGATTGACAGAAACATTCTTTGAGTGAAACTCCAAGGATATGGTATCAGGGGCAGGTAATTGAAATGGTTTAAATCATTCCTCAACAACAGATCGGAAAAAAACCAACGTGAATGAAGTGATGTCCAACAGTAAAGGAGCGACACTCGGCGTACCACAAGGATCCGTTTTAGGAGCATTACTGCTCATCATATATACGAGTATTAAGATATTGGACATGGACTTAAATTCTTCCAGATAGCGCTCTTTGCACCCCTGAATTCGAAGTAGAGTCTCATTAATAAATGCTATAAATATATACAATACAATGATTATACCGCACTTAGAATATTGTTCGTCGATTGTGTTCTTATGTTGTGAATATATGCTAAGCAGACTTCAGCGGCTACAAAATAGGGCAATGAGAATTATCTTAAAATTAGAACAATGCTCAATACCTTAGGTTTGGTTGAAGAGGCTAGCCGACAACCTTAGACCATTATAAGGTCAATTGTGATACTACTTGAATCTAAAATTCAATTTTTCCAACTCGTTGAAGGAATTGCAGCTTCTGATGAAGCGAAGGAAGTTACGAATGTCTGTGTTTTTTAGATCGTTCAGATGACTATAGTAGAACTCTCCCAAATGGAGTTTTCGTCTTTGTCAGAGAGCCGGGCAAGTACAGAGGAGATGGAGAATGGAGTATTGTTTCTTCCTTCTCCTCGTCAAGACAGCTTCTGCAAAAATCATTTGAAAACTCGCCACGCCTTGTTTCATGCCTGCCTATGAGGTAGTGTCCTGTGATGACACCTATTGTAGCACTGATATGCTTCCTATCAAATGGAGGTCATGTATTTAGAACGTTTTAGGTCCAGCTTTGGCCAGATCTGTTTTATCGCTGGACATATCGAGCCGGTTGTTCACCTAAGATTTGTTCTATTGATTGCATTCAGCTTTATTATGAGTTTACAAGTAGCGATCGGAATACCTATGCAATCCGTAATGGGAAGCATAGGCAGCGAGTTCATCAGCCTTGCAATTACCTGGGATGTCCCTGTGCCCCGGCACCCAGCAGAGTTGAATATTGAACTGCTTCGCCATCTCTCTGAAAGACGAACGACAGTCTTCTGCTCTTATGGAATTTGTGGAGACTGATTCCGGTCACTTGATAGCAGCTTGATTATCCGAGAAGGTACGGATATCTTTAGCAGACATCACGTTTTCTTTCAGCCAAGATAAGACTTTTTTTGGCGCCATTATTTCCGCCCGAAAAACGATACAGTGATCAGGAAGACGGAAGGAGAGATTAGGATTTAGTCTGTCGGAGAAGACACCACCGCAACACCGTCCACAGTTTTCGAACCATCTGCGTAGAAATGGATCGATTCGTCATCCAGGAATGCTTCCTCCGCCCAAAATGTTCTAGTGGGAATGAGGACCTGGAAGTTTCTATCGAACTGTAGTTCTGGTGTGGTGTAGTCGATGTTTCCTGGAAGTTTTTTAAAACACCTTACTGTGGTTAAATGTCAAACAACGAATCCTTTTACATTTTTTATGTATTATTTTTAAAATAAAAAACGATATGTTACCGAATTATTTAAAGCAGCATCCGAGATATGTACATAAGGGATTCTCAGGCCATATAACTTAAGAAACCAAAAAGATTTTAGACTGCCACCACATCTGCAGGTAACTCAAAACAGTATTGTGTACAAGGGATGTCAACTGTTCAACGCACTGTCTTTACTTTACTTTTGGTGGCGCTTACAGTCCGGGGTGGACCACGGCCTCAACTAACAAGCCCCTCCAGCCAGCTCGGTCCCTCGCTAGCTGCCTCCAGTTACGCACACCAAGTTGGTTGAGGTCGTACTCCAATGGTGCGCACCACCTAAGGTGGGGTCTTCCTCTGCTGCGTTGTCCCTCAGGGGTGGATTCGAAGACTCGTCGGGCTGGTGCGTTGTTGTCCATACGCTCCACGTGCCCCAGCCATCTCAGCCGTTGTATTTTCAGCTTTTTGACTAGATCAGCGTCGCTGTATAGCCCGTATAGTTCGCCGTTGAATCTTCTTCTCCACACTCCATCGTCACAAACTGGACCGAATATCACTCGAAGAATCTTTCTCTCAAAGCATCCCAGAAGGTTTTCATCCGCTTTTGACAAGGTCCGTGCTTCTGCACCATACAGCAGGACCGGGATGATTAAGGTCTTATATAGTACCTCCTTGGTTCTATGAGAGAGGGCTTTACTTCTTAGATGCCTTCTTAGCCCGAAGAAACAGCGATTGGCAAGAGTGATTCTTCGCTTGATCTCTGCGCCGATGTCATTTTGCGAAGTGATAGTGGAGCCCAGGTATACAAAGTCTTTAACTACTTCGAAGTTGTATCTGTCCATCGTGACGTTTTGTCCGAGTCGCCGATGTCGAGAGTCCTTTCTCGTTGATAGCATATACTTCGTTTTGTCCTCATTAACAGCCAGACCCATCTTCGCCGCCTCCGTTTCGATACTTGCAAAAGCGCCACTGACAGCTCGCCGCGTTCTCCCAATAATGTCAATGTCATCAGCATAGGCAAGTAGTTGAACGGACTTTTGAAAAATTGTACCTCTGGTGTTGGCTTGTGAGTTTCGTACAATTGCTTCAAGAACGATGTTAAAGAAAGTACACGATAGCGCGTCGCCTTGTCTCAGACCTTTTTCGACATCAAATGAATCGGTGGTGTTCTTGCCGACTTTGACGGAGCAGCGAGATTTCTCCATCGTCATCCTGCACAAACGGACGAGTTTGGCGGGGATGCCAGAACTTGACATGGCTTTGTACAGTTCGTCCCTATATACGCTATCATAGGCGACTTTAAAGTCGATAAATAGATGGTGTGTATCGATCTGAAATTCCTGGGTTTTTTCTAAGATCTGTCGGAGTGTGAAAATTTGGTCGATGGTTGACTTTCCTGGCCTAAAACCACACTGATATGGACTGATCAGGTTATTGGCAAAAGGTTTTAGGCGTTCACACAGTACAGCCGACAGGATCTTATACGCGACTTATTCCTCTGTAGTTGGCGCAGTTCAGAGTATCTCCTTTCTTGTGGATGGGGCACACGATGCTGAAGTTCCATTCATCGGGCATGCTTTCATCCGACCATATTTTACAGATGAGTTCGTGCATGCTCCTTACCAAGCCATCTCCCGCTGCTTTGAAAAGCTCGGCCGGAAGACCATCCGCTCCAACAGCTTTGTTGGACTTAAGTTTGGATATCGCTATCCTCACTTCGTGTAGATCGGGTGGACGGAAGTTTTGGCTATCATCGTCCAAGCTGAACAGATCATTCTGCCTGAAAGCGGGTTGTTGGCTGTCTCCGCCGTTTAACAGTCTGCAGAAGTGTTCTTTCCAAATCCTCATCACCGACTGTTAATCTACTACTGTATTCCCATGCTCATCTCTGTGCGTCTTTATATCAATGCACTGTCAGCTGATATAAAAAACTAAAGTAACTTCAGTAGATTTAAAAAAAATACAATTGAATATATAATATGTAACTTTTCACATACATTAATATAACTGTAAGTTAAGTTCAAATTGTTAATTATAATTTCATTTATGAATTTCAATAGGAAATTATGCTAAATAAATAATAATAAACCGTTCGTAGTAAGCAAGACGCTTGTACCCCAATGTGTCACAAACGCCTTGAAACTCCAATTTTTCCAAGCTCTGATTATCGCTTCGACATCTTTAGCCCTTCACTTAAACTCCCCGCTTTGCAGTGAGCATCTAACCAGCTGGAGACCAAGCTTCAAAATTGAAAAATGTACCTGTCCCATGAAATGGCGTCCACCATTTATAGAGACGACCCTATTGTCTCACAAGATGGCACTACAACTGAACACACTCCCGGATCATAACAGAAACTGACCCAATTTCGGAGTGACCTCTGCTAATTGCGTCGAGACCTCACCAAGTTAAACGAATTTCTACGAACTTCTACCCTCATAATTGCCAGTATCAATAAACCAAAAGATTTTAACAAAGTGAACATGCAAGTTGAATTTAAATAGGAAAATGGGTACACAGAAAAGCAATAAATATAAAACTGAAACCACTCATAGCCATGACCCTCCTCAACCGCTGATGACCTTAAATACAATGTGCACGGCAACACCCTACTCCCACCCCACCGACCGGCGATCATAATACAAAACCGATTACCGCATATGTGTATGACTCGATTTCGGATATTGCTGATTGTTTTTTACCCGACAGACCTTTACACCGATGGAATTAACAAGTAGAACATAAACTTGAACAATCCCCAAAAAAACAAAAACACCCATAAAAAACCGACCATCAACTAGGTGCCGTAGCCAGTATGTATATTGTATACCCTACCCAAACAAGGAAGGCCTGGAATATGCAGAGAGCTGAAGTAAAAAAAGAAGCCAAAACAAATAGAGCTCAACTCAAGTGTGCGTGTGTAGCACTCGACGACTGAATCATGATTCATGGGGAGGAAAACAGCTGTTTGGGTGAAAAGTGGTCGTGGTCAGTCAGAGGAGGACTGTGACTGTGACTGTTTTTGGTTTGGCTTCCTCGCAACAGAAAAAAATAAATAATGATTGCTTTTCAAATTTACCTCATGCTTTCTTGTTATTCAGCTTTGACACCTTCTCGCATCGAACATGTGCGGGGATACAACAGCAAACGAAAGAAAAAAAAAAAACACTTCGGACTGGCAAGTCAACAACACCCGCGAGGGTGGTTCAGCGGGGGTAGGCGGCGACTGAAAACCACAGCTTATTTAGCAATGCGCCTTTGTGACACTCCTCAAAACACTTAATACTAATAAACAAAAACAATTGACAGCCAAAATTGGTTATAGTCATCCGTGATCCTTTCCCGCAATCACACAGAGCGATTTTTTGTTTTATTTTATCATCATGCTCGTTAATATTGTTTACTCAATTATTTTCTACTCGTTTGTTCGCCGCCCTCGCAAAGTGTATAGTCAAAGTCACGAAGATAACAAACAGTTGCAAGTGGCTGTTTTATATTTTTCGCATTTCATTGTAATTCGCTTAGGCGAGTGTCGTTAATTGTAACATGCGGGGGTGCCAGTGCCAGCCAGCGTCACTTGGAAGAACTATGCAAACACAAAATATTCGCACGAGTGCGTTTCGAAACAAAAAGAAAAATCACAAACACAAAATAAGAACTCAAACAGAGTCACTCGCCACCGAAAATCAAAACAAAGCAGAGGAGCACAGGGCGGAAAAAGTCACGTTCGGGAGCCGGAGCACTTCTACACTTAATAGTTACAGCGACTGCACTAACAAACAAAATTGCCCACTTTGATGGGGAGAATCGGAGAATAAAGTGAATTTTTTTATTGTTTTTTTTTTTCGCTCCCGTCAAAAAAAAGCAACGGCGGGGGTGGGGGATAGTTAAAAGCAATAAAATAAAAACAAACAAGCAAAGCAAGGCGAAGCTTTAGAAGAGCATAGAGCATCGGCTGTGCAAATGAGACGGACGGTGACGGAGTGGTTCGAGACTGAAATAAGAAGAAACATGTGTGCGAAGTGATGAAAAATATCCCTCAACGTTTAAATAGAAATTCCCTTGTTCTCATTTGTTTAATTTCGTTTTCAGGGTTAGGACTTTACCCACCTCAAACTCGATCTCCTTCGCCGTTCTCCATATCTTTAACGGCCATATTATTCACTCCGGGTGTAACGCAAGTTTAATCTAATTTTACACCCGACCATTAATCCGCATTTATTAACCTTACAATTTAAACCTATGTCCATATTATTCACTGAAAAACATGCATTAAACCCGCTGGATTAAAGATGGATTTAAATGTGGATTTAAAACAGTTTAAACCGTTTTTAATCCGTTTTAAACCTGCGTAATGTCAAAATTCTCATATACCTAATGGCATTTGTTTGTCACATTTTATTTGATTTTTTTTTTTGATATGTTTTGTGTCAATAGTTGTTTTTTCATTTCCTTTTATCTTTATGTAAAATAAAAGGAGAAAGACAGAGATAAATGATTAAAAGAGATGGAATGGATATCTTTCGTACGTCTATCCCCCCAAAACCCAGTTGTTTACATAGTTGTTTTTGTAATTTCAGCCCCCGTCTGTGAATACGCGTGACCAACAAAAAAGCATGTTGCTATATGCTATTTATTTTATTTCACTTTTTTATTTCTTGCCTCCTACGAGCAAAGAAATGTCAAAAGTGTAACCTAAACCAAAACAGTGAATATTATGATATTGAGTTTTAACCCGGGTTAAAGTACTTAAACTGGTCTCCGGAGTGCGGTTTAAATTTAATCGGATTAAACGCTGTCAAGTTTAAAAAACTGGGTTAATGTTCGGGTTTAACGACTGAATATTATGGACTTGGGTTTATTTTTTTGGGTTAAACTCACTTAAATCCGGATGTAAACTTTAACCCGGATTAAAGGGAGTGAATAATATGGCCGTAAGTCGTAGTTTTATAGATTTTCATGTCTTAATTTTAAGTTAGCTTTAAGTTGTTACTTTAAGCCTATGTGTTAGTTTTAGCTTGTATTTAGCCAAAAAATTAAAAATTAAATTACTGCAATTATAAGAAACAAAAATTAATAAAATCTACTGCACCACTGCGCTCGACTGACAATTTACTGCAATTTATGTGAACTTCGGAAAACTTAAATAAAAATTGAATATTTTTACACATTTCCGTTTCTAAGTGGGTATATTTTTACAATCCCATTGCAAATAATCAGTTACTGAAAGCACTGTTTATTGATTCTTAACTTAAATACTGAATTGTAATGTTATAATATTTACATAATGAATTGTGTTTTTTTTTAGGGGTATATAACTTTAACTTGGCAACACTATTTTAATTGGCGGCCATTTTGTCAGCTGTCAAGTGATTTATTTTTAGTTTGGTTTGGCATTTCAAAATCAATAGACTGACGCCTGAACAACGCTTCCAAATTGGGCAAATTTATTTTAAAATTCATGGTTCTGTTCGAAATACGTCAATTTTCATTTGGAGCGTAGCTTCAGAAATGGAATTTCTTTTTCCCCTGGTCTTTTTCTTAAAGAATCCGGAGCGGTAACCCTGGTTGCACTTGTCTTGGAAATATTCTTGGTTTCCTGCTGGAATTTAATTTCAAATTCTTTTCACATTATTTATTACGAAACCGGGTGAGAAGCTGGACCCCCTGTGGACATGTTGGGTCATCGAATTACGTTATTTGGACTCACCGTCAGCACAGTTGATCCAGAAGAACTCATTTCGATCGACATCAAGGTAGCTATTTGATTACTAAGTGCAGAAATGAATACTAACATCGCTCAATATTTTTCCAAGCTTGTCGGTCTAAAACTGTCAGTGGAATTCGCAGAAATTGTCACAATTTCATCGCTGCGAGACTCTCGCTTAAGGTAAGATTAGACTGTATGCCAAGTGGTCATAAAATGCCAATTTTTGACAGTTCTCCTGTCAAAATATGGTCATACAGTGTAATGGGCATATCTCATATGCTCTAATGACCTGAATGCCACAAACGACCAGGCTGATTTTGACAGATAAAAATGCCGATATAGCATATAGTGTAATGGGACAATAAGCACGAATGCCAGCATAAAGCCCTATATGCCCATATGCACTTTCTTGAAATTTCGTTATGGCATTGCTGGCATTTTTTATTTTTGATAGAACAAGTACTATTTTGTTGTCATCGGTGTTTGATGAGTACCTCAAATACCCTAACATTGACTAGTTTTGAACTTTGACGTTGAATTTTACAGCTCTGTTTATAAATATCCACAACTTTCGGCTCTCAGATTATAGGGACTATCGTTCTGTTTCATAAAACCAAGGATTTACCAAATTTTGTCGATTCATTTTTGATTTATATCGGAAAAAGTGCGTGGTCAATGTTAGGGCAACAAGTTCCTAACATTGACCTGCGAAGAAAATGTACCAGCAATAAAGATTTTTTTTGTGTATTTTTTTTATTATTTTATTTTTGTCAGAAAAATTTAATTTTAACTAGAAATCCTTTACTAATTATTTAATATATACCTATATATTTTTTCTATGTAAATTTTTGTTTAGTTAAAATAATTTAAATTTAAAGAAACCTTATTTTAACCTTTTATTTACAAGAATATTAAATTAATATTAAATTGAATTACGAAGAACTAGTTTTGTGAAGTATTTAGGGTAATATATTCAATTAAATATTTATTATTGTTAGAAAAAGTTAAAAAGAATCAGTGGTCAATGCTAGGATCCAGTCGGTCAATGTTAGGAAATGTGATAAATATTTGAATAGCTTTTTCAAAAACCTTATTATTTATAATTGTATAGTATTTTTATGTGCAAACAAAAAGTGTTTTCTTTATAAAACATGTTGAGCTACTTCCCTTAACTTTTGTTTTGTTATACAAACTGTAGTTATGGTACAACAGACAAAAGTTTGCACCACTAAAAATTACATGCATTTAATATTTCACTTCAGCATTTAATATGACAGCTAGTGATTGTAATTTTTTTAAGTTTAATTAGTGGTCTTGTTCTTGTCCCTCATTGTGGTTGTGTATGTACTTTTTTCCTGTTGTGAAATTTTGTTTGTGTACAAATTGTTTGCTTTCTGTTTGTTTTGTGCTAAATAAATTTCCAACTTCAACTTTTTTGATTTGTTTTTCTCTACATCATTACCCTTCTACAACATTGGGTAATAAATAACAAATGCCTTAAATGACCATCGAGGCAAATATGACCATATTGGTAATTTCGGTCATATAGTCTAATATACAGTTTTGATATATTTCTTCTCGGGTATATTTTTTCCTTTTTTCCAGTTTATAATCTTAGCCATACATTGCGTTCTTTTCGAGTGCGTGGACAACCTTTTTCCCACTTTCTTGTATTAGATTTTTGATGTAAAAAAAAACACAACTGGAGAGCCTTCCTGTTGCCTTGGCACTGCGGCCTCTTTCAAAGGAGCCTTTGAGCGTTCCCCTGATGAGTTCCAAGAACACATCGAGAAGAGGTCTTGTTTTCAAAGGCACGTGCCAGAGTCATAAAGAACACAAGGTGTGACAGAAATATCTCCTTCCGCAACATTTCTCTCTTTAAATCTAAATCGGATACTAATGTCGTTGTCGATTTGACAAAAAATCTATTATTTTTTTTATCGAGATTGCTTTTCGTGTTCGATTTGCCACAAGAATTAATCTTTTTTTGATCTCAGATCACTTTTGAGAAATCTCAATTTTTCCTCAGATTTTACACATACATTCACTAACACCAATATTTATGACACACAGCGTCGGTTAAGAATTGTTTATTGTTGGAAGGATTTGCTTTTTTAACTGAATTATTTATTTATCGCGTATGGGATCGAGTTTTTATATTAAATGATTTCGAAATGCAGTAGGTACTATTTATAAATGAAAATCAATTGAAATGGATTTCGAGTGCATGTGCAAAAATGTTTTTTTTTGCCGCCAACTCAATACACATACATACCAATATAATTCAGATTTCATGTTCGATTTGGCAGCAGAAATCTGAAATCTCAGATCAAAATCGCTTCAATGCGAATCAATTTCAGAAATTGTGAAAAATATCCCATCTCTCCGAACACTACATACCGATTGCAGCTTTTCGTAAGCTCTTGCGGCTCCACATGCTTTTCAATAAAATGCGAAACTGGCAGCAGTCATCTGTTTCGATAAACGTTTGCGATGCCATATGCATGACAATTATTCTTTGTTAACAGAAAACAATCATAACCTCATTAAAATTTGATTCAATTCGAACGCAGTTGAACCCTTGGCAGTTGTTCATAAATGAACGATAAGAGTGTCCATTTTGGTTCTCGCCATAGTGAAACAGAAACAAACAAAAAAACAAGCTGGTGGCTTGCTTTCTATTCTGATTCAGAGCACGAACTATTTCGACCTCTCATATATCAAATATCATGTCATACAAGATATTCGATAAAAGCTTAAAATCGTTTTATTTTGTAGTTTGATAGAGCAAAATTTGGATGCTTCTTTGTTCGTTGGGAGCACGAAAAACACCACCAACAAAAAGATTAATAATCTAGCGGCAAAAATATAAGAAATGAGTAGAGCTTTCACGGGACCTGGTGTTGAAAAATGATATAAATGAGCACGTTTCCGTTTCGTTTTGGGTACGCGGACTGACAACCAGGCGTAATGAGAGACGGTTCGGAGCTAGATTTGCGTTAAATAATGTCGTTTAGCCTTTTTTTACGGCACGTGGCGCTAGCTGTTAAAAGAGACAAGGGAGCATAAATTCGACGAAGGGGTATTTTTTGTTTAAACGTTGTAGTAAACTGAAGTCTATCCGATTGGACAAAGACCGAAAATGTTGCGCGTGTTTCTTATTTGACATTTAATTGGGATTTTCGGATCTCAAGTTTCGGCCGCCAATCGAATGCAGGAATCCGGATTGTTCTGTTTATTGAGTGCGAATATGTGTAGTATTTTTGTCCTGTCGTTCCTGGTTGGCTTTTGTTCATCGATATCCTTCGAATTATATGCACACTTTGTAAAAACTAAAATGTAAACAAACCCCACTAGGTGTGGGAGCAATTATGAGTGACTTAATTGATGACAAATGCAATCACTTCTCCACTGTTTAATGAACGCGCAGCTCTTTTCACAAAGCCAACAACAAATAATATTCTATATTTAGCATAAAAACCAAATGAATTAAAATATAAGAAAATATCGCAAAAAATATTTTATATTATTGTTAAGAAAAGCTACCTCAGATTTAGTAGCCTACACCAATATATTTCGCAATAACCCTGAGCTTCTGGTACTTTGTGAACTATTTTGCAGTATTTACATACGTTTCACTTTCATTGTACATTTTCATGAATCTGCACCCTGCTCGGCATCCTTCTCGGATGGACTTTCAGTAATTTGCCGCCAGATAGTGACCGTCGTGCAAGTCATTCAGAGTGGTGTGTGTATATTTAGCGAAAAATTCAAATTTGTATGCGGCACTGGCTGGGGTTCAGTTATCAAAACGGTCGACAGAGGGAGCTCTGCAGTGTGTTGCATCATATTGGCAGTAGATGTCACTGGTGAGGTTCGTGCATGCACTAGGGTTTAGAATGTGATATCAAATTTCACAACCGTACGTAGCAAGTCTAACATATAGATGACAGCAGATATATCCGGTTGTAGTACCCGATGCAGAAGCTTTTAAAAAAGTTTTCCAACTTTTATCTTACAGCATTTGCAATAGATGGCGAAGGCTGTAAATGCATTCAAATTCAAATTAACTTGCAACGCTGAATGATAAAAATAACTGAATCGGGCTAAAACGGCATCCGTACTGATATAGCTTTTGACGGCGGCAAAAAAGGCATCCGAAAACGCTATTAAATACTTTCAATCACAGCGCCCACAAATTCGTCCTGAAACGTGTTCACAATCGGATCACAAACGTGTTAAAAATCCCCCAAAAAACCGCGTAAAAAACCACGTCCAAGCCGGAATCGACATAAGCGTCGAAATGCGCTTATATATTATATATATATATATTTGAGAGATGTTCGAATCAGACCACCATTGACAGGTCTCTTTTCGTCTCTCTGCCACTATAAATCTTAGCCAGATAGACTCTCTGGAGTTCTTCCCTGGGTTCGATTCCTAGTGTTAACGCTAGCATCTGTTTATGTGAGATCTGTTTCATCGACTGGGTCTCCACCCAGTGATGCCCCAATATCTTTATTCTTCTGCCAGCCAGTGCCGGACATTGACACAGTATATGTGCCGCTGTCTCGGATTCCTCCCAGGCATAGTTTGCAGGTATCGTCCTCTCTAAGGCCCATCTTCCTAAAGTGATACCCGAAATTACCATGTCCTGTAGATAAAGCCACCACCCAATTCAGTGTTCCTCGACTCATGCTTAGAACCCTTCTTTGAGTCGAGCAGGTCGGCCATTTAGTTGCCATTTTAGACTGTCTACATTGTTCCATGGTTGACCATCTTCTCAGATGTTCTGCTGTGATCCAGTTGTAAATCAGTTGTTCAACCATTCCTCTGCCAATTGAAGAGAATGGTTCTGGTCCCAGCAACTTTTCAGCTGACCCCTGTTTTGCAAGGGAGTCCGCCTTTTCGTTGCCTTCGATCCCTAGGTGTCCTCGTACCCAAGTCAGTGTTACTTCATTTTTAGATGAACACTTATTGAGCTTGAGTACACATTCCAGTGCCAATGGTGTTGTAATGTTTGCTTGCTCCATGCATCTGATCACCGCCTGATTGTCCAGTGCTTTAAGGATATTTCTTCCCTCCACCTGACCCTCAAGCAAGTAGTCCAACGCATGCAGCAATGCAATCATCTCAGCCTGGTATACAGAAGTGTGTTTCCCGAGGCTAACGTGACGGGCTAGTTCCAGCTCTTCTGAAAAGATACCGGCACCCGCTCCGGCATCCATCATGGATCCATCTGTGAAAATCACTATTTCACCACTCCTTTTTTCTGGAAGTAATCCGTTCTCAATACGAGTTTTGTGATTCCTTTCCATAACACGCACCCTTGTAATCCCATCCGTAGGCATGTTCAGCTCCCTAATCTCGTTTTTGACAAGTTCCAGGATCTTCCTATGTCCATAGATGGTACCACGATTGTGCCATTTCGCATCTCGATGAAAACGAAGTGCCGTTAGGGCCGCTGTTTTCTTAATAAATAAGTCCAGCGGTAAGATCCCCAGCATCACTTCCATTGCGCATGTTGGTGTTGTCCGTATTGCACCTGTAACTCCTATATACATGCTAAGCGTTGGACCCTATCCAGGTGCTTCCTCACTGTTTTCTGGGAAGCTTTCGCCCACCATACAACCGAGGCATAGGTGATAATGGGTCTAGTTATCATCGTATACATCCAGTATGCTGACCTAGGCGAGAGTCCCCACCTCTGTCCACATACACGTTTGCACTGATGTAATACCCTTTATGCCTTCTTGACCTTCTCCTCAACATGGTAGTTCCACGAAAGTTTAGTATCTAGATAGACTCCCAGATACTTGACCTTCGTGGTCGTTGTTAGTTCCGATCCGAACAGCGTTAAGGGTCGAAATTCCAGATTTTTCCTCTTCTTAGTGAAGACAATTAGATCTGTTTTTCCCGCATTAATGGAGAGCCCTTCCTCCAGACACCACCGCTCAACCACTCTGAGCGCATTCCTCATGATATCTGCGGTGACGTCCATGAATTTGCCTCTGGCCATTATTGCTATGTCGTCGGCATATCCCACTGTGTGAGTGCCAGTCGCCTCACTGTCGAGAAGAGAGTCCACAGTGATATTCGACAGTGTAGGAGAGAGAACACCTCCCTGCTAACCCTTCCTCTAAGTTTTGAGGTTCCCGTCTGAATATTTATTGCCCTTGTATTCAACATATTGTCCACCCATCTTACCACCAGTGGGTTAACCCTACGTTTTTCCAAGGCTTGTTTCAGACTTTCAAAGCATATCTTATCCAAGGCACCTTCAATGTCCCTTATGGTGGTCATCGCAATGCCCCCGGTATTTAGCTCTTCTTCCGCAACGCGTACTACTTGATGTAGCGCTGTTTCTGTAAACATGTCTGCCCTATAAGCATGCTGCCTACTGTTTAAACTTTTAAAGGATACATCTTAAGCGCAGTACTCTCCATGTAGTCCACCACCACCCTTTCCATTGTTTTTAACAGAAAGGATGTTAGGCTAACTGGTCTGAAGGACTTTGCCTCGGTGTAATCCTTTTTCCCCGGCTTTGGAAGAAAGACCACATTTGTCTCCCTCCATGTAATCGGGATGTAGCCTATTGCTAGGCATGCATCGAAATGCGCTTAAACACCGCACCCACAAACTCGTCGAGCTCTGCTTCAAACAACGCATCAGAAACGCCTTTAAAGCACGTCCGAAATCGCGTGTGTCCAAAAGCACTCCAAAAATGCCTCAAAATCGAGTCCCCAAAGTACATACAAAAATCGGTCTAGTTACGCTCAATCAACATGCCCACAAACGCGTCGCAACACGCTCAGACAGCGCCGTCCAAGAACTCCTCTAAAACACTTCCAAAATCCAATCAGAAATGCAACCCAAAAATCTCAGCTGCTATCAAAATTCTTGAGTTGACACCCCTGGATATATGCAACATGAAAAACAAAATTCCGCATTACATACTAGCAGGGGCACCGCCACCTGGGTTTGTGCATAGTCTATAATTCACCATCAAATTAAAGTGGTGTGGTGAGTAGAATTTTCCCTCAGAGAGAACCTGCTATGATTGCTGGTCGGCTGGTATTTCTCGACCGATTTTTTTCAATATTTTAGCACAAAAATTTCGTGGGGCGCGTGGTGTGGGTACGATAATTTTCATACTTGTGGGTGTCAGGTATTATTTTTTAAGCTCGTTTCCATTACATATTTGGATGGGGGTTGTTAAAAAAAAACATTCTACGTCTGAGTGTACTGGAGGGGATTTCCTCAGTCCAACTATGGGCACAGAGAACTCAAACAGACCCGAGGGGGAAGTAATCAATATTTTTGAGTGGTCCTTGAATACAGATTTGCTACTTGTGATTACAAGTGAATTCGTTTGAATACACTGTGATACACTGTGATTCACCATGAATACGCACAGAAAAGTAGGTACCTTGAATACACCTGATTACTTCCCCCTCGAACAGACCTGATGCGTAGCAAAGAAGGTTGGATCTTGGATACCTAATCGCAATTTTCTATTAATCATAGAGATATTGGAACATCACGTATTTAATTTGGCACATCAGCAGGAGTAGTTTGTATCATTAAGATCGTAGATTGAATAAATGAAATGAAATGAAATAAGAGTTTCAATTCGAGCCGAATAAGGACATCCCACCCGACTCAGTTTTCCGCAGCAGGTCTATTCGTAGTCATTGGGACAAAACTTTATATGAAGGCGCAAAGTTTGCCGGCTTGTGTTCCTGTGGCGACATACTTACTTTTGCAAAAAATTATTTTCCCCTCGTCTTTATGCGAATACTTACTTTACCTTTACCCACCGTGTCCTTTTTGTCCAACCGCTCAGCTCCTTATTTTCCGCGCTAGGAAACAGCCTACGATGATCAACCTAAGACAAAAAGACGAGTGAATTTTTTCGTACCCACTCGTTGCAATATGTTTTCATATTTTCAGCAACAAAAAGGACGGGGACACTCACCTGCACTCGGAATACATATGAAACACATTATCGTTTATACTTTTTTACTGAAGGATCTTTATTGTAATTGTAATTCTTATGAAATAATAAATAAGTACTTATTAAATAGTATAATATATAATTTTTTTTTTCTTCATATTATAGTACATAAAAGGTTGAGTTTTATGCGATTTTTTTTTTTTTCAAGTATTAATCTTTTTCTGAATTTTCTTCCTCGAAATTTGTTTACGGTTGCTTTTTCTGTTGTTTTATAAATTAGGTTCTTTTAAAAAATTTAAAATTAGTCAAACACATTTCTTTTATTATTGTTTTCCTTTTTTCCCTTCCATTAGACGTGATTTTGTTTCTTACTTTGTTTACTTACATTTTAGTTATTTATTTATTATTATTCTTTAATCGTGTTAGATTTATGAAAATATTCTTTTAAATATTTTCAAAATATATTTATAATACATATTCCTCTGGTAGTTTTTTTTTTTTTTTTCTATATATTTATAATGTGATTTGTTTTCTCTTGCGATTAACTTAAATGGGAAAAAACAAAGTAAAACGGAGGAAGAAAAAACATATAGGAGACTCAATTCAATACATTCAGTCTGTGGCTTAGTGTTTTTCTTTTCTTTATCTTATTTTATCGTTTGACTCTCTGTTTTTTTTGTTTTTTCTATATTTTTTGAATAAGTTTTGTTTTAGTTTTCCAAAAAAAAATTACAACTGTCGATCGGGTACAGACGTTTGTTTTTGTCTTTAAATACATTGATAAAAATATTAACAAAATGGTATTAATTTTTTTTTCTTTTTGCTTATGAAAATATCTACAATTAATTTGCTATAGTTTTTGTTTTCTATGTTCTCCGAAAATAACTCTACTTTACAATTTCGTGCAAAATATAGTCGTATAATCATTTTTCTAGAATTTTGTTTACATAATAATATTTTAGTTTGTTTACCCTTTTTGCATTGCACAATTGAAAGTATAATTAAATAATAAAACTAGGTTTCAGCACAAACATACATTCATCGCTCACTCAAGAAATAATACAAAAACAAAAACCTACCTAATTATAGTTTGTTTGTTTTTTTTCCTTTTAGTTTTAGTTCAGTTAATAAGTAAACAGTTTTCGATTCCTGTTTTTTAAGTAAATAAATTGCTATTGCTAAATTATATAATGGAATTAATAGGAAGTACTTGTTTCGCACAAATAAAAATTCATAAATAAGAAACGCAAAATTTTGTATAAATTGCACACAAAAAAAGAACAGAACAAATTGCACTTTAAACGTTACTTTAGTGTAGTAGGATTTGTTTTTCTTTCGTTTTATAATTTTCCTTATTTATATAGTTTCTTTTATATTGTATATAGATTGAAACAAACGTGCAAGAAGTATATAACAAATCTCTAGATCCACTTATTGCATTCTTAAAAATTAGGTATAAGTTATTAAAATAAAATAAAATAGAAAAAAAAAAACAACAAAAAAACTTAATAAAAACTTTGTTTGAATATAGTTGCCGTCTGTTTTCTTACTTGAGGCATAGTTTCCAACTAGAAAGGGAAAGGGGCAAATGCATTCCGTGCAAACAAAGCGGAAAATCTAAGGAATCTAAGGTGTACCGTAGAAGTCACAATTTGCCATATGCCATTTGACAGGATAATAATTTTCCATTTATAGTCTCATATCTACGGAACAAACAGTTCCACATCCACACAAAAAGAAGAAGAGGAAAAATTAACCCCCAAAGGGACCATGCGGATTCTATATATATTTTGAAAAAATCTATAAACTGGGTTTGGCTTTTCTGAAAAACGATAAATCGAAACACAAAAACGATAAATAAATAAACGGCTCAAAATGTAGTATATGTAATGGAAATCAATGTTATTATTATTATTTGCATTTTCCCGGACGAAAATCTCTTAAATCTCTTGAATCTTCATAATTTCACAAGAAAGAAATATTGTTCCGAATGGTTTTTAAGTTTCTTTCGCAGAATTTGGTTGTTGGTTTCTTTAAGTGCATTACTGCTGTGCTGTAGTTTTTTTTTCTTCTCAAATTGATTTCTTGATATTGATCACTGTGGTCGTAGTTTTTTTTCTAGGTGTTCCCTTTTCTCTTTTGGTGTTTTACCTACCAAATATAATATCGGTTGAAGTTTGGTTTATGTTTATTTTTTGTTTTTTTACTTGACGTGTATTTTTTATAATATATATACTTAAGTGTAATGTTTTCTTTTTTTAATATTTACTAAGCAAATAACATTTAATGATGTTATAACTATATTGGTTAAAAATTATTGGCTTACAATTTACATCAAAACAGTCTATAGTATGTTATTTGTATTTTTATTTATATTTTGTTTTGTTTTTTATCAAAGATGCGAAAAGATTGACTTTTATATTTGCTGGTTGAAAGTAAAATGCTAGAATTGTTTTCCTTTTGACTGGTGTTGTTAAGTATGCGATTGTTTTTGTGAAAGTATCGCGACCAATTTTTTTTTTTTGTTTTATTAGAAAAAAGGAAAATAATTAGCTTATGTAGTTAAATTGAATTATTTTAAGTACATATACATATAGGCTGCTAATTGAACATTTTATAATATTTATTTTGTTTATTATTTTTTATATGTTTATTTAGTTTTCTTTAAGAACTGTTATACTATTGTTGTTGAAATTTTTAAAAGAAATGCAAATTTGCCGATCGGTGTCTTATTGATTGGAAGCTTCAACGTATAACATGCAAAAAGTTAACACAAATGTGGTTATATTATTGAGGCATTTATTTATTATACCATTATTATTATTTTTATTGATTTTGTTATATTAAAACTATGATTTATTTGAAAGGAAGAAATCAGATTTCGATGACTTAGTGCTTATTTAAATATATTAATTAATATTTTTACTCGTATTGTTTATAGGAAAAAAAAATAAAAAAAAAATTAAAAGACAACGTAAACTGTCAAATAACGATTTAAAAATTGTTGCTGTAAGAATATTAAGTTTAACATGGCGAGCATCTGCTAGGCGAGAGACGAGCCATGCTTTTGGGCTATTGTAGTATCTATTTGATAACAAAATTTGTAAAACAACAAATTAACAGTAAAAATTAAGAATATTGTGCATATTTCTATTTTTTTGTTTCTTTTTTGCTTTCTTTTATTTATTTAATTTATTTGTGAGTGTATCATAGTGAGTAACATGCCAGGCAATAAAATGAGATTATCTCTATTGCCTGCCATGGGTTTGGGCTATTGCAACTGATTTGTGTATTTATTTATGTTTCATTGTTTTATTTGGGCTATTTCATTTTATTTGTTGTTTGAGTTTGTTTTTTTTTTCAAGAAAACGAAAAAAGTTGTTGTTATTCAATTATTTTGTGTGACACATGCGATTTTGGTGGTGCATGCGTGTTTTGGGCTATTGCAACTTAGTTCTTTATTATTTATTGTTTGTATATTATATATTGTTTATATTTATGACGAAAAACGAAAACCATAAGAAACGAAACGATTTTTATGACTGTTGATTCGGTGTATCCTTTATCTGAAAATGCGTAGTTTGCTTTTTTTTATTTTTATTTTTTTCTTGTTAATATGTATTTATGTATACATTTTTTGTTCATTGTTTGTATGACGCAAGTTGAACTTGCTTTTTGGGCTATTGCAATTGTTTTTTTTTTTTGTTTTTGTTCTTCTTTCCTTATTTTGTTTGATGTTATATTTCCATCATCATTAAATGCATTGCTGTCGCATAAATGCGTGTTTAATTGTTTGCTCTTAGTTATTTGACTTGTTTTGCTTTTTTGTTTTCTCGTTTATTACCTAATTCTTATGCTAATGACTAAATTGTATGTAGTAGAACGGAAAAGTGTTGGACAAGGGGGGGAAAAAAAACGAAAATATAAACTTGCAAACATCTATGTACAAAAGTATAGCGAATATCAATTATTGATGTTTCACACATTAATGAGCTTCTCTTGGAATAGAGGAAACTCATAAAGCAATGTAGAAGAAAAGAACATCTATTGCAACTATTTATTACTAATATTAATAACATACATTATAAACACACGTCATATGTAAATATGAGGGAGTGCATGCACTCCCTCAAGAGTAGTTAGTTCCTATTTTATTGTTAATATCGTTGAGTAATTGTTTTTTTTTTTACGATTTCTTTACATCTAGCAAGTGGTATATTGTTATAGTATTTTATTTTTTATATATGTATGAATATATTTTTTTTATTATAAACATGTGATGGGGAGCCAGCTGCTGGCTGGTATTATTGTCCCTCTGTTTGGATCTGGCGAACAATAATACGCAATGCAACTGGTTTGGCATTTAAAGGATATTTGTAGGGGATCTATTGAAAATTAAAATTTTAACTGTTATCTGTGGTTTGTCATCGAAATGTATATATTATATGTGCCAAAGGTGTACTTTTTCTTGTAGCTGTCTTTTAACATGACTTGTATTATTTATCAAATCGAAATGTGCGAACAAAATGCATTTAAATAAAAATTCTTTTTTCTTTTTCTTCTATATCATTTATCTATTCAAAAAACGAACGAAGGATGCTTAAATATTTGTTAAGTTTATTTGTTAGGCTTTAACTCGTTTATGGTGGTTGCTATTATCTTTTCTTTATTATTGCTATATTTGTTTTGTTATTGTATGACGCGAGATAGGTAAGGCGGAGTTTAAGGATCAGTGCTGGGGCCTATTGTAAGAACCGGCTACGGCCACCATAATTATTTAACCAAGGTATTTCTTTTTGGGGGTATATTTTTTGTTTGAATACCAGAGAAGCTGTGCATTTTTTAATTTCGGAAAGTGGCTAACTAACCTTCCACTCGCGGCGACCTACGTTTGAATATTTTTTTATAAGGCAAGAGTAAACCGAAATATCTTATTGTGACAGTTGCACTTAAATTTTAGCGGCGTTTCTTCTAAAATAAGCCTATTTTTACTAACCGCAACTACGTTTGAATAATATTTTTATAAAACAAAAAAAGAATAAACCGAACAATTTTCTTGGCACGGTCCCATAAGTTAAATGACTCTTTCATGAGATCTTTTGAATCGTTCTCTACACAACATAAAGGATGATGAGACTTTCTGAAATTCTAAAATTCGGAAAGTGGCTAACTGGCGCTGAGGTATCTCTTTTTTAGTCGAGGCGAACTACGTTTGAATATTTCGCTGTAAAGAAACAGTCAGCCGAAAAATTTTCTTGTGAAAGTGGCACAATCACATAGGTTAGATGACTCTTTGATGAAATCTTTTGAATCGGTCTCTTTTATAGACCTTGAAAACCTCAACTATGACCACCTTTACACTGAAACAATATTACTTCTTTTTACTTTCTTTTTTCTTCAAATCTTAAATGAAAACTGTCAAATTCAAAAGGTCGGGGAGGCGGCCCAACTCTTACCCATCTCGTCACTTGGTAATTTATATATGTATATATTTCAATTTGTTATTATCATTTGTTTGGCCGAAACTGTTCAAATTTTTACTTGTCACATCATTTGGTTTGTTTTTGAAATTCATCAAAAGAAAATGTCTATTCTCACAGTGATTTCGTACGATTGCAGGAGAAATCCCAGGGTAATGGTGTGAGAACACATTACGAAATAAATGTCTTTCCAGGCGTTGTTCACGCACATGCCATGTCATGTCAAGTCATGTCAATGTCATGCATTTGCAATGCGATTTGGGAGAAGGTCATTGCGAAGGTGTTCCGTTTAAGACATTTGTATTGATTCATCCATTTACATACAAAAATAACTAAGTTATTCACTGCACAACGTAGGTGTATATTTCAAAAAGGACATGAAATATACTGCACTTTTTTCAGTTTTTGCTTTGTTTTTTTTTTCCTTGTTTTCATTTTTGTCGTTGCAAAAAGAGAGAACAAATTATTGAAAAACACAAAAAAAAATACTTGAAATGCAAATTTTCCGGAAAAAATGGAAAATTTGTATTCTATTTAAAATTGTTTACATATTTACTTGTTTGTTTTCATTTTGTTTAGTATAAAAAATATATTAAACCGAAGAGGTAATTTGTTGGTGTTTTATTTTTTGTTCGCTTAAATTTTTCATTTGTGTGACATTTTTATTTTTCTGCTTCTTTCGTTGGATTTTGATTTTTCTTTTCTCTTGTTATTTATTTTAAGTTTATATATTAAAATAAGAGAAAAAAATTGTTTGAAAAAGAATTTTGATTTATTTTTTGCTTTGTTTGAATTTTTTTCTTTGATGAAAAATAAAATATTTTAGAATTTTTATTCTGTTAATGTTTTTTGTTTCGCTTCTTGTTTGTGGGGGGTTTTTTATTGTTTTTATGTTTAGTGTTTTTTTTTTTTTCTATTTTTGTAAACGGAAAAGTTGACTTGTAAAATAAAGTTTCAGAATGTATTTCGGTCGGTTTTTTTTTCGATTACGTTTTCCGTTGTAAATAACGTAAAAAAAAAGAAAAATTAAAAACTTTTGCGATGAGGTCGGGGGTTGATTATATATATATTTTTTTTTGCTTTTGGTTGTTGGTTTTTTTTATATCAATTTTATCGTCCTACATCATCGCACTGCGCACTCCTTTCTCACAATAATTGCTTTTTTTCAATAGCAAAAAATTGTATAATAAAAATTAGTTTTTCCTGATTTAAAAATTTTATTTTTGCTGTTCTATCGCGCCTAAACAGTTAAACTATACAAAACAATGAAATTTGTATAATTTGTTTACTTCTTTTATAACTAGTTTGTATTTTTTTTTGTTTGCTTAATGCTTGGGAAGGGGCTATGTACCATAATACATGTATTTATGTATATCATACTGTTCCTAATCACATACATGCATTCAATCATTCATCCGTCCACAGGCGCTCTTATACTTTAATAATATATATATATATATATAGAGTTCTTTTTGTAGTAATTAATGTTTTGCTATATTTAATAAATTTTTCTTAATTACTTTTGTTATCTTTTCGGTTTCATTTTTTCAATTTTCCTCAAAGTTCTGCTGTTATCTTCGAATGGTGGCTTTGAGTTTATAAATCGCATTCTCTCTCTTGTAGATTTCAGTAGAAGTATCGCTTTCTCTTGCGGGTAATATAATTTGTCTATTTTCCTGATTTAATTCTCTCCTCAATTTTTTTTTATTGCCCGGGGCGGGGATTGAATAAAAATGTTCTTTTGGATATTTGAATACTAATAGTAAAAACTGATTTTTTTGTCCAAGGGCAGGCTAAGAAATCCCCATAAGGTTATTGCTTTCTTTAAATACTGAACTGGCACGGAGGTTTTTTTATTGCAGACATCTTATAATGATTTAAATTGAAAGTGACAAAAAGGTTGACTCGACATGCGGCAGGTGTTCTCTGGTGTAGAAGTGAAAGTAAACATGACAGTACCAATAGAATTCAGTTTATAACGTTATTTTACCAATCTCAAAAGGAAACCACCAACTAACTTTGTCAACCGGACACTCCTTCCTAGGCTTAAGTCATAGGACTTTCTAATGTCTGTCTACAAACCGCATTCGCGAGATGTAAGACTTACACAAGAGACTTTGGGCCTTACTAGTAATCATTTTTAACCTTCCCCTTATATATTTTCTGACATACAAAATATGTAATTTTGCATCCAAAATGTCGCCATTGTGAGAAAAACCTGCACACAAAACAAAAAAAAAAATACCCACAAAGGAAGGGAGCTTTCTACAAGCATATGCAATTCAAAGTATGGGTAAATTTATACCCAGGCAGGGCCGGCGCGGCGCTGATCCCGATGGGCGGCGCATCCGAAACAACCCAAATCATAACACATTTTACTCTGCACGCCAGATGGTATCCGTTTTATTCACAACTAGGATCAAAGTTTAAGTAAATCGGGGGTATCTATCATTCAAGCGAACACAGAAAAGGGTGGTCTCAAACATGGACAGCATGAAGTAAACAAACAAACGACCTTAATCAAACAGAACGGAAAAATACACCTCGTTAAAAGAGAAAAACCTTCGAAAAGTCTACTCCTTGCTAAAATATCTACGAATAAGGGCGCAAGAGTCATAATCTGGGTCGGGCGCCGGCCGGACCTGGTCTCCGGAATAGCTTTCTTGGGGCTCCTGCCCATCGATGCTGCAACCAGGGATGAATGTCAACTTTCAAAAGCTTGGGGTTATTTTGATTCCACTCAATGAAAGAGTTGTCAGATGTAATTTAGCAGATAATGATTATTACAATTATTATGTATAACTTTATTGTTACTTAAATGAATTATACAAACAATAAAAAAATATAGCACTAGCTACCAAGACTTTAGGCTGGGATTTATCATAGAATGATAAAGGATCCCTTTTGTAAAATTTGTTTACATACTTCAGGGCGAAAAGGCGGAATGAATACCAACGCTGAACACACAATGCAGTAGCGGAAGAGCCAACCAAAACAATAGGGGTTTAAATAACTGAAGCTTGGAAGAGAAGAGGGAAAAATATTCAAGTTGAGTTGGCCTATTTCGTTTTAAAGGGCACGAAGACCAATGAAATATTTACCATTCAGTGTATGGCAGCACTGGGGCAGACCTTTGGCAAGCTTTCGGGAAATTACTTTTGATTCTTATCGAATATCCACCCCAGAGAACCCGTCTCACGTGAAAGCTAAAAGCTTTTTTCATCCCCTAAACGGATTAAATTGGAAATGGGTGGTTATTGCTTATTCACACTCTCAGGTACGTTAATGTGTGATTCGGCCGCAAAAGCGATGCATTTAAAAATAAAATAAAATCACTGTGACTGTGACGTTGAGGGAGTCAAGTTTATTTCAATTGCGCAAGGTTGTGCCTTGTTCGGATTGTATAGTTGTCGAACTAAGACATCGAAATTGGGGAAAATTTTTGATTGAAACGGACAAATGTGCCAATAATACTTATTTGATATTTAATTCAGCCAATCTGACAAGATTCATTATATGTTTCGGGGTTGCTTATCGATTTTCGATACACTTGCCGGTTTGAGTCTTTAAATATAAAAGCCTTTGACCATAAGGAGGGTGGTGCTTTTCCAGTGACCATCAGGGGGGTGCTGCATTTTTTTTTACAGTCGAAGAAGGTGAAACATGTTTTCTAACAAGACTACATTTGACAATACCGATTATAAGAGTGCAATTTTCTGTAATAATAATAATAGCTTCTCGCAACCATTCGTTCTGTGTGAGATTTAATTTTGGGAACGAATGGAAGGGATCTACAATTTTATGCCGGTTCCAAACGACTAATTGAGAAGCTCTTTGAAGACAGTTATACTCTCGGCTGTTTGTCAGACGTTCGCGAGAGGTGGCGCAGTTCAAAAAACCCTGAATTGGAATTTGGGTTTCTGCGGAATTCGAACCTGGGACCCCTCGCTTAGTAGTCCAACACACTAACCACTAAGTCACTGCGGACGAAATGGAAATAACCCTGTGTTACTATCGAGGGGGCTTTCATGTTCGGTGGTCACTGATGTGCTTGCAATAAATATGGGGTAAAATGTAAAATCCCTTTCGCTACTCCTCACACATCTGTCAATAAACTGAAAAGTACAACAAAACGTTTTCTAAACAAAAGAAAACAATAGCCATTGGGAAAATGTTCCGCCTGCTTGTTTGGTCTAAAAAATTAAATTAAAAAAAAAAAAGAAGAACATCCCCAAAAGAAACATCAAGTTTTTTACGATTGACCCGCGCACTAGATGATTTTGTTCCAATATAAAGAAATCACAAATATCACATGTAAACTGAGGAAACTTAAATCAATACGGGGCAATACCCGTGAGAATCAACAAGAGGAGATACTGTTCATCATTATCGTTTGCCTATAGCCTTTGAGTTGTGTTTCTGTTTCTGTTTTATTTACATTTTAGTATATACTTTGTTACTTGTTGCTTATGATTAAGTGTTTTGTTGGTTTGTCTCTATTTACAAGTACATCAAAAAGAAAATGAGAAAGACAAGTTTTCTGAACGCGGCACGCGTTTTATTGTGCCCCGGCTTCGGCACATGCACTGCTATCATCAAACGCTCAGAAAAAATTAAAATCTCATGGATTGCCACTGTGTTGCTGCTGCTGCTGTTGCTGTTGGTTGACAGCTGCAGCTGCAGCAGCAGCAACACCATTATTACTGGCGGCCGTTAAGAAATTCAAGGCCCTAGCATCGTTGTGTAAGCGTAAGGCTTGTTCTAGTCGATGCTCCTGCAGACGTATGGCTTCGCTTAAATCTGGACTCACCTGCGACTGATGTTGCTGCTGCTGTTGTTGCTGTTGCTGCTGGTGCTGTTGTTGCTGTTGTTGTTGCGACTGCTGCGATGATTGTTGTGATTGCTGTTGCTGGCTGATGGCGCTACCAGTGCCCGGCGTTTGAGACTGAGGTGGATGCTGTTGCTGTGACTGCGCGTTGCTCGCGCTGTTGTTTGTGGAATTACTAAGGGCGCTATTGTTTGCCGAGCTATTTGGTTGAACTGA